>CM030366.1:143372836-144082836 GCA_017893485.1 Hemerocallis citrina
TGTTTGGCTTTATTTTTAATAAAAACCCAATATAAATGTAATCTACTTTAGTAATAATAGATGGCTAAAAAAGTTACACTATGTTTCTAATATATTTCAACAATTTAGATGACAAAAACATAATAAAAAGGAAAAATGAAATGTATGCATCAACACGAGACAGGTGTACTTAAATAGATACAAATGAAACAATGAAGTACATAGAAGCAAATTTCAATTCCACATATTTCAAAAATAAAATAAAAGAATCAAAAGATGGACATTTGCACCCCATGCCAAATAAATATATAGATTCATAAAGGAACTCATTACATGAAGATCTGAAAACAACTAAACCATTATGGTAAATTAAATACAAAATACTTCTAATTAAAATGGTGACTTTAATTGAAGCAACTAAAAGAACTGATCAATTAATACTTTTTTAAAAAAATCACTTTCAAATAGATGTCACCATTCAAAATCGCTTGCACGTAGAAAAATCTATTCTCCTGTGGAAATTTGAAAAAGGCATTGGTGTTTATACTATCCTTACCAATCACAACTGAAGCTTTGATGCGATCTAAAAGAGTCAACTCATCCATCTTCATCACTTCTGTAGACACCATACTCTTCCTTGATTATCTTCGAATATGGACTTGTAGCAACTTGTTATCTCCTTTAGATTTTTGTTCGTCTCCTCAAAGCAGTTTCCAAATTTTTGCATTGTGAGACCAAAATTATCTTGGGTCATACCTTCCGCTTCTCCACTCGACCTCCTCCTCTTCTTCTTTCTAGAGGAACTACAGGCCTCTGCATCTAAAACCGCTTGAGCCTTTGCATCTGGAGCAACATGGGGAACATATCTTGAATTTGTTAAGTCTTCAGCTGATATGTCAAGCTCAATTACATCCGGAGTCTTCTCTTTGTCAATTTTTCTATTACATCTGCAGGAGATTCTGCTCCCTCATCATTTGCACGATCTTTCCCAAAGATAATTGTCAATTCATCTAGATACAGAAACCGCTTCCCCCTCAACCCAGCTGCATTTGGATGGGTTTGTACACACATAACATAAAATCAATTAGGTATTAATATCATACTGGAAATTGAAATGTGGAAATAATAATAATTCTTCACCTTGGATTCCGTTTGGACTCATGGGAATGAATGATCTAGCTATATTCTTCTTTCAGAAACTAAACAATCTCGATGACTTACATAATGGCTAGTAGCTCCTTCTAATTGAAATTCAGCACCGATAACAGTAAGGAATGACTAAACGGAAGCACAGAGTTTCCTTGCAATGTAATAAGATATAGCACCAAATATGATTATAATGTCTTTCATGTCAAAACAAGTAAGCACATTGTCATGTGGTGAAATACTTAAATACACTTGTCCAATGAATTGCAGCTTGTTGACAATTAAATCTGGATATACTGCTGATTACCTTAACTCATTGGTCAGTGATAATCAATTCATGGATGATCTAAAGGCCACCTAGACCAAGGATCAATGTATAATGACAAATACAGGCAATTAGTCTTGCAAACAATGATGAACAACAACATCACTTCAGCACTGGAAACGTTAATGCCTATGCTATTGCAGAAAATCATGTACAGAAGATACCTATTTACAAATTCAAACTAATAACAAATACCAATAAAAATAAAAATAAAATATTAAAGATAGAAATAAACCACGGAAGTGCTAGGATGACATTTTTAGATTTGAAGAGTTAAGTCAAGTCGGAAACGAGCCGAGATGAAAGGATCTTTACATTTGCTTTATAATTTATTGTAGACTTACAGAAAATACCACGGAAGTTTTGTTGTTGTTGTCATCTAGTGATATTGCCTTCTGTAGCAACTTCTCTCGTAAAAAGGTCAGGCAACAAAATTATACCCTTTGACCTCTAAGTCTTGCATGTGTTATATAGGACATCATAGTTAAAAAGACCCATATTTGGAGCAAATTCACGTGAATAACGATGATAGTGAACTTATGCATGTCGGGCAAGATTGGTCATCTATTTATAGTAGAAAATCTATAGTAGAATGAATCAAATTCAGAGTTGATGATGGGAAAAATGTCATAGTGGGTACATTGCAACCTAGAATCGCTATTAAAAAAAAGAGAAGCATTGACCAAACAAACACTAAATCATTTTATGTGTATGGATACAACAAAAACTTGTAAATCACCCTGGGAGGGTGAATATGGTGATTGTGCGGAAATTAAAATTTTAAATAAAATGCGTAAAGTAAAAAGATAGAGTAAGAGAGAGTAAACAGAGAAACGAATAAGATACAGCGATATAACATGGTTCGACCCTTAGGTCTACATCCACACCACCTACTTGTAGCAATTCTCCGCCACATGCGTTCCACTATACTTTAAACCCTTGTACAGTGATTCTCGGAATTCAGGCCGAGAGACCTATTCCATCAGCAGGGCTTCTAGAACAAGTCCCACATTATTCACCGAAGTGGAAATGAAAAAAAAAACTCGAGATCTAGAAAAGACCTTGACTGAAGAAAATAATAAAAATCTCTCACACTTATATTGATTGAATGATTAGTTCAGAAGAGTTATGATAGCAGGGGATGAAGAATACACTGTGAATTCACCTCAATTTATAGAGTAGGGAAATGTATCTTTCCGAAAATGAAAAGATATTTCTGAAATAGTCATATCTGCACATGGACGGTCGATCGCAATGATGGACTGTCGACTGTTCATCTTTTAACTCGTAAGTCGAGCGATGACCGGTCGACTGACTCATCTTTTCCACAGAGTTGAGCAGTTAACTGTTGTGACTGTCGACTATCATTTCGATCGACCGCTGTCGTGCATATTCAACATTTATTCAGCGATTTAACTCTATATTCTTTCCAAAACTAATTTATCAATCAATACTACTTTACATATATATATTCCTCACATTAACAGAAATAAATTATTTGATTTGCTGGCTTTGAAGCACATGTTTCTTGAGAAGCTCTCTTCCTTGATTTTCTAATCTTTTCTTATTCATGCCTCTTTTGTTTGTTTTTGAATCTTTTATATTGATTTTTCTTTTCCTATTTTCCCGGCAAATCTTAACTGAAGATATTAGTAGTAAGTGACATATTTTGTTCACACCAAACTTAGGTCAACAATCTCCTCCTTTTGGTGTGGACAAAACATATCTTAGAATTTTTTAAAATGTAAAACAAAATGTATTAGAAGAGATTTAATTACTCCCCCTAAATCTAGTACTCCGCCTAAATTCATGCATGGAAGATGTTAATAAATAAGAGTACATAATATTACCCATATGTAATGATCAAGACTTATTTGAAGAACATGCATAAGCAATTTTGGGGAATATTACATTTTAAAAAAAATCAAAGGAAAATTTACTTACATAATACCGTTGATCGCGAAACTCTTTGATTTATAGTGAGAGCTCTACATGGTATCATAGATTTGAGATTTTTCCAATACATACGAGAGATATAGATTAAAAGATTCGAAAACTTAAATTAAATTTCAAGTAAAATAATTTTCAAAATGCTTTAAAAAAACATAGATGAAAAATTCTAAGACTTCTCCCTCTTTTTGGAACACACCAAAAAAACAAAGATACAACAATTAGAAATCCAAAGAAAATAGACAAGGGACCGGTCGACCGCACAGTCGATTGGTGAGAAATTGCATGTGACTGTGAAGAAAACAGAAGGCAGGACAATCGACCGCACGGTCGACTGAAGCAAAACAAAACAGGGTGTGTGTTCGATTGAGCGAAAATAGAGAGGGGACCGGTTGACCGCTCGTTCGACTGTACACCTTTGCAGGATGACAGTCGACCGAAAAAATTTAACCCGAAAAATAGATTATGCTGAAATATAAATAACATTTAATTCACTTTTCAAAAAATGAAAACGTTTTTCATCTAAAGATTTGGTAAAAATATCAGCAAGTTGAGAATCAGTTTAAACATACTCAAGAATGACATCTCCCTTTTGAAAGTGATCTTTAATGAAGTGATATCAAATTTCTAAATGTTTTGTTACGACTATGTTGATCAGAATTCTTAGTCATGTGAACAGTGCTAGTATTATCACATTTAATTGGAATGTGATCAAAGAATACCTTGTAGTCTTCTCATGTATGTTTCATCCATAATATATGCGCACAACAGGATCCAGCAGCTATGTATTCAACTTTGGCAGTAAACAAAGTGACAGCGTTTTGTTTCTTGGATGCCCATAAGACATGACAATCTCCCAAGAAATGACATGTACCACTAGTGCTTTTTCTATCTGTCAAACTCCTGATATAGTCGGCATCGGAATAGCCTACAAGAGAAAAAAAATTATTTTTCGGGTACCAAAGCCCAGTATTTGGAGTGCCTTTAAGATATCGAATGATACGCGTAACTACAACCAAATGAGATTCTTTGGGACACGATTGGAAACGAGCACACAAACAAACACTAAACATAATATCTGGATGAGAAGCATAATATAAAGCAGGCTAGCAATCATACCACGATAAGTAGAAATATCAACAGTGTTACCAGATTCGTCTTTGGACAGTTTAGTGGTAGTTGCCATAGGCGTTGTGTATGTGTTTGCATTTTCAACACCAAACTTTTTGACGAGTTCTTTCGCATACTTGGATTGGTTTATGAAGATGTCATCCTTTCGTTGTTGTATTTAAAGACCAATAAAGTAGGTTAATTCACCAATCATACTCATTTCAAATTCATCCTGCATTTGCTTAGAGAATTCCTAGCAAAGGTTTTCATTAGTAAATCTAAATATAATATCATCAACATAAATTTGAACAATTAAAATATCTTTAGAAACATGTTTGATAAACAGTGTAGTGTCTACTTTCCCTCTAGAGAAACCTATGTGAATTAGAAATGAGCTTAGTTGCGCATACCAAGCACGTGGAGCTTACTTCAAACCATACAAAGCTTTATCAAGACAAAATACATAGTTTGGATGTGTGGGGTCTGTGAACCCAGGTGGTTGTTCAACATAAACTTCATCCAAAATAAAACCATTTAAAAAAGCACTATTAACATCCATTTGAAAAAGTGTGAAATCCATGTAAAAGGAAAAAGCAAGCAAAATACGAATAGCTTCAAACCGTGCAACAGGTGCAAAAGTTTCATCAAAATCAACTCCTTCTTGTTGGTTATATTCCTGTGCAACAAGATGGGCCTTATCTCAACTACTATAATGGGAGAAGGCCTTAGTGTAATTTGTCCATCTACCAACCCGTGCAACGCACGTTCATAACTATTGTAAATGAGGTTTTAGATCAAATCCAGACAACGTCTGAATTTTTACTTTTAAAAAAACTATATTTTTAAGACGTGCATCGCACGTGTAAACTACTAGTTTCTAATAATAGTATTAGATGTGTCCAACTTGTTCTTAAACACCCATTTCGTTCCAAGTCCGGTTTTACCATGGGATCTAGGTACAAGTCTGCATACTTGATTCCTTTCAAATAGATTAAGTTCTTCTGGCATGGCAATGATCCAGTCATTGTCTTGCAAGGCCTCCTTAGTATTTTTGGGTTCAAATATGGATACGGATGCCGAAAAACACATTAAATTTTGCGCTTGAGTTCAAGTAGTTACCCCTTTTGACATATCACTTCGGATTAGATTTGGTGGATGGCTAGACATGATTTTCCAAGCAGGGCGCTTGTCCATGGTGGAAGGTAGAAGTTGTACTTGTTGCGGAGGGTGATCATCTTCATGGCATCAATTTGTTGTGTATGCATCTCGTCTACCAAGGGGTTGTTGCCACTTTGATGGATATATATGTTTTCATCTTGATGTGGTACGTTGTTTTCACAGTTTATATTTTATCCCTTTTCAGTATGTACCTATTTATTTTTAACGCGAACACCTGTCTCATCATAATCAATAACATGTAATATATGTTTTGAGAAGAAATTAGTTTCATCAAATATAATATCAATAGATTCTTTAATTGTGCATCTTCTTTTATTAAATACACGATATGCCTTGCTACTTAGAGAATATCCTAAGAATATGCCTTCGCCACTTTTATGATCAAATTTTCCCAAGTTATCTAGAGTATTTAAAATGAACACTTTACACCCAAATACACGAAAATAACTCAAGTTAGGAATTTTTCCATAATATAGTTCAAAAGGCGTTTCTCAAGATATTTCCTAATGATTACTTGGTTAATGGTATAACACGTTGTATTGACAGATTCGACCCAAAACGACTTTAGTAAATCATTTTTACTAAGCATGGTGCGGGCCATTTCTTGAAGAGATCAATTTTTCCTTTCAACAACTCCATTTTGTTGGGGAGTACGAGGACAAGCGAACTCATTTTTTATTTTCTTTTTGTCACAAAATGATGTAAAGAGTTCATTTTGAAACTCCACACCATGATCACTATGAATAGTAACAATGGTGAGGCTTTTCTCATTTTCTACTCTACGACAGAAATTTTGAAAGACATATGATGTGTCATCCTTTTGTGACAAAAAGCCAACCAAAGCAAATCTGCTATAGTCATCTACAATTACAAAGGCATATCATGCACTTCCATTACTACGTGTTCGTGATGGTCCAAACAGATCCATGCACAAGAGTTCAAGAGGTCTAGAAGTTGATACTATTTTCTTGGACTTGTGAGAACTTTTAGTTTGCTTACCTAACTGACAAGACTCACATGGTTTAGCTTTCTCAAATTTGATTTTGGGAATCTCCCTTACAAGCTCCTTGGTGATGAGTTTGTTGAGATTATCCATGGCTGTGTGTCCAAGTCGCCGATGCCATAACCAACCATCCTCGTTTCTAGCAACAAAGCATCTCATATTGTCCTGTACTAATCCATTAGAATTTATAACATATGTTAGTCAGGAGTAAACATGATTTATTGCTATCTAGTACAGTGCATACATTTTTATCAAAAAGTAACTGTATAACATTTATCACATAACTGACTGACACTAAGTAAATTGTATTTCAAACCTCTTACCAATAGAACATCCTCAATGGAGCATGATGAACCAAAGTTTATTTTACCTTTACCGATGGTCTGATCAGTGCTATTATCTACAAAGATGATGTCCTTCCCTCTTTCCCTCGATAGTGATGCAAATTATTTATTGTCACCTGTCATATGGTTTGAGCATCCACTATCAAGGTACCACCGATCTTTAGTCTTGATACGTTGATGTACCTACATCAAGATTAGTATGTATAATTTTTGGTTCCCAAGTTTGTATTGAACCTGCATTTACATTATTTCTCACCGAAACAAAATTCGTATTCTTTTTTAATGAAAAATTATAAGAAATATGCTCTAATTTACAGCATTAGTGACATGTGATATGATTATGCCTTGGATCATGCACACGCGCATAATGTTGTGTTGATTTGTAATTATTTTGGTGACTATGCATATGTGTATGACTTGATTGCTTAGACTTTTGATGTTGTATTGGCTCATCGTAACCAACCCCTCGATTATCATAATATGATCTTGAATTCTTTGTAATAAGATAACTGAGCCCTTCATATTTTTCAACAATTTTTTCAAGCTAAATTATTCTATTACAGAGCCTTTTTCTAGTCTTCTCATCGTCTTTTGTGTTCCAACAAAGAGTGTCTAGGGTAGCTTCAAGTATTCTATTTTGTTCGAGAGCATGTTTACAACCTTCCACTACCTCATCAAATTTTTTCTTGCATTCATTTAAATCATCAGTGAGTTCAGCAATATAAACAGATTTCTCATGAATTTCTCTTAGATTTTCATCATGTGTGTAACACCTCGAATTTGTGAAATATCGAAAATGTCTGTTTTTATATATTTTGAGTGGTGAAAATTATTTTTGGTATATTTTATTTAAATATTGATATCGGTATGGATATTTGTGGTAGATGGGTATTATTGATATGTTAGGAGTCATGAGTGGAGATTTTTTTGTGAATAAATATTGTATATTTTATTTTATAATTTTGGAGGACTATTATGAGATAATTTTGATGTATCCTTTTTGTATTTGTATTATTAAACAGTGGAGGGGGGGTTTATTTGAAATATATTGGGATTTGGGGGCTTATAGGTAATTTTCCTTTACACTATTATTTATTTAATTATTTATTTATTCTTTTAATAAAACCCTTTCCCCCCATTCTTCTTCCTCCTCCCCTTTTCTATTCCCGAACGCCTGTGTCCCAGCCGAACCCCACTTTCGGCGGTTCTTTCCCCACCCAAATCTCCACCATTTCTCCACAGGTTTTAAATTAATTTGGAGGGATGGTTAATTGGAGGGTCCTCTACGTCGTGGCAGAGTCCGTTTCTCGAAAGGGTTTCGAAAAGGTAAACCTTAGATTTTATTTTTGTATAAAATTTAGTGTGGTTAATTTATTTTGAGTAGACTAGTTATGGTAGGGAGATTAGGAGATGTTGGGAGAAGTAGAGATGAGAAATTAGCAGATTATCGGAGATTTTACAAGTTTCCTATAAGTTAGGGTTTTGGGTTTGTAAAAGAGAATTAAATATGTAAGAATTAGTTAGTAAAATTTTAGTTAAACTATTAGAACATTTGGGGGGTAATTCTAGTTGTTGTTTTGGAAATAAAAACCCTCGTAGGAATTTGTCTATTACGTGCATTGCACGTGTGTATCCCAGACGTTCAATAAAACATCTCTGTGCTATTAAGATTAGTGTTATTATTTTCTGTGGCTGGTTTGGATGTCTGAGCCTTGATTGCTTTGAAATTTTGATAATAGGAGACGTTAGCGACTTTGGATGCGGAATGGCGAGATGATGCTTCGAGTCTTCACGGGTTATTATGTGAGTATGATATTTTATTTTATATGCATAATGTGCAATGAAAATTTTAAAATATGGTTTGGTATGTGATGTGTGAAGTGTATTGAGTATGGAAAAGTTTATAAGTAGAATACTCAGTAAATTATGAGGTGTAAGAAATTAGTATATATATGTATGGGAGTGTGTTGTTGCTTGTAGATAAATATTTATATGCTTCGGGGTTGTAATGAGTAGATTTATGTATGTGAATGTATGGGGATGTGTGATGTGTGATCTCATGATTGATGTGATGAGGTGGAACGCATGGCGTATATGATATGAGTTATATGGTGTATGTGTGATATGCGGGTGATAAATTGGGAATTTTATGTGATATTGTGATGTGAAATGAATATGGTGTGTGTGTGACGGGTGAGTGGGAAATGAAAAGTTTATATGATATCAGTGAGATTAATGGCTTGTGTATGTTTATGAATTTCATGGAGTTTATATGCTTTCCTGTTATGTTATAACGGTGAAATTAGAGTATAAAGGAGTTATATTGTGAATGAGTTATTTGATAAAGGAGCTATACTATAAAGGAGATATACCGTGATATATTATAAAGGAGAGATATATATATGGAGAAATATTATAAAGGAGATTTATTATAAATGAATATATGGAGATATTTTATTAAAGGAGTTATTATATTAAAGGAGTTATATTAAAGGAGTTGTTATTATAAAGGAGTTATTATAAAGGAGTCCTATTATAAAGGAATTATATTAAAGGAGTTGTTATATTAAAGGAGTTATTATAAATGAGTTATATATCGCCCCAAATTATATTTGGGGAACATGAGTTATATATATATTTATATTGCCCCAAATTTTATATTTGGGAACAGGAGTTATATTGTGAAGGAGTATATAATAAAGGAGATATGTATGTGTATATAAAGGAGAATTAAATATTGCAGTGCCGCACAATCTCCCGAAATTTGGGCTAGACCCCACAGGCCCGGGATACACCCGGGAACAGGAGTTATATTTATATTGCCCCAAATTTTATATTTGGGGATCAGGAGTTATATATTGCCCCAAACTATGTTTGGGGATCAAGAGTTACCCTCGCTGGTATAGGGCCAGGAGGAAGACGTAGCCTCGGACATGTAAGACTCTGTGTGAGCATCGATCCGCGTGTTATATTTTACTTTTGACTAGCCTCTGGACAAGCGCGCAACCGTACTTTCATCCAGCCCACAAATGGTAGATGCTTAGGACACCTGGATCTAGATGATGTGGTGGGTTAGCGGGATTGAAATGTACGGGATGGGAGGCACAGAGATCCCTGTGTTGTACGAGGAGGTCAGTTGTGTGGGCACTGAAAAGGAGAAATTATAAAGGTGTATGTGTATTGAAAGAATATATGTATATGTAAAGATACGGATGATATGATATTTTACGGAGATTACTTATATTATGAGAGATATGAATATACTACGGGGGAGATATATATATGTGTGTGTGTGGGTATATATATTGGCATATGACTATACTTATGATGCGATATTGGCAAATGAATGAACATGAGTACAGGAGAGTGAGAATGTAAAGAAAAGAAATGAATAGTATATAGAGTATGTATGTGAATGAATGTTAGAAATAAAGAAGAGGAGTTATGCAATCATGAATGAAAGGTAAGGTGAGATATAATATGAGAATGAAAAGTTAAAGTAAGCAGTATTAGGAGTTGTGAATGGAGATTTAAGTAAAATACAGTATGATATGAGTGGTTCCACCTTTGAATTGTGTCAAGGAACTACCTGCCCACTGTTTCTGTGGAAATTGTGAATGGAGATTTAAGTAAAATACAGTAGATACCAAGTGGCTGGTTAATCCTGCAGTTATTACTACTAACACAGTGGTGTCCTCCATTTGCCACTCGTGCACAATCTGGTCTGGATCACACCAAATGCCGTGACGATCTTACAGATATGCGTCCTCGCACATCCATGACACCGAAGATCCATGAGACTACCGCCTCTTATGGTCCGTTCGTGTCCACGAACATAAGAACATGATGGCCTCAAGGGTCTAACCCCCTAGCCGACAGAGTTTCTCTCCATTCTTACCACGACACTTCAGGAATTAACATAGTGAGAAACGGCTTCCGAGTGCTCAGCTAGTGAGCGAACACAGCTTGTATCCCTAATACAGGATGAGAACAAACCTGGTTATCACCGCCTAATGCTGGCCCTCTGAACTTGGTCTTTGAGCGAAAGTAAGAAACTTAATTAAATAACAATTACTAAAATATGCTTGTCATCCAAAATCATGCACGTAGTGCTAGACTGGTCGTTAGTGCTAATGCAATGAACAACCCTAAAACACCACTCTAAACCGAGACTTGCTCTAATTTTTTAGGGTGATAGATTGCCTCCAAAACTCTGTCCGTCGACGAATGAACCCAACGACGTAAGTCCCGCTCGCCACTTCCCCTAGCTTGGAATCTTTCCTCACCATGGCCCGCGTTCATCCTTAACCGGTATGAAATTTAACTTGACTGCACCAACCTGGACGTTCAACGCCTTGGTGGAAGTTCACATCTAGGGTCGATAGGCGTAGGGCATCACCCTATCCTAGTAACTAACTCGAGTCACAACAATCCTTCACAGGAGTCAAACATCAACAAGACTAGCAAAAGACACCATACATTCCCCAACAATGAGTTATCAACTCTTAGGTACACAAGGGGAGTGGTTCTACCAATACTTAGCCAAAACCATGACTAAACCCAACTAATGGTGTTCTGCCTGAAACTTAAAAAGATCATAACTCCCACAATACAACTCAGATTTGGGTGTTAAAACCCAATTTAGAAAGGTAAAGACCTAGGCTACAACTCTCTAGTTGATCATCACCTCAGATTCAGTCATCTAAATTCTCAAATTAGCCTCACAAGCCTCAGCCTGTGTACTTCCTATACACTGGATGTACCTTACAGGTAGCATAAAACACTACATACTCATCGGAATGCTACCAATTCAGGTTCTGTGAAAAGGTGTGGATGTCCTCTACAACTTCCTAGTTGATCACCAATCCAAATTATATCATTTGATCACCCTAAAACAGACATTACTTTCAGGTGTACATAACCACACACTAAGTCTTACTCAAACAGAGCCTTCAGCTCAAAACCTGGTTTCTGTCCAGTCTTGCAAAAATCATATTTAATAATCTACTCACAGAAAATTCTTCAAATAAGGCTTGTTGGAAATATCTAGATGTCTAAGAATAATTCCCTAACAGAACTCTTTCTCAAAATCTGCTCTTACAGAGCCTCAAATGTACCATCTTATCAAGGTATCCATTCTGACTGAGTTAAGCACAGTCATGCTAAAAATTTCATCATAAATCACATACTGACCAAATGGTCACCAAATTTGCATTACAAAAACTAGACAGCATTATGAACAACATACAAAAATATTCATATCCAAATTCCAAGTATTCACTGATAACTATCTGTTTTAATCATGCATAAAGATCATGCTGTTCTTCAGTTACAGTCTTAACTATTGTCAATAGATTAATTTTGAGCATGCATGTAACTTCATCCAATTAATTTCATGATTTTTCCGTAGAGTCTATATACATGTAAGAAATCACGGTAAAAATTTCAGCCGTAGATCATGTGCCAGTTAATTATGAGAAATCCCACAAGCTCAGTTATCACAATAAATAGATCCTGCTTCTGCCTTACGGCTCTGTCCCAAAAATGTTTATTAAAATACTAAACAACATCAGAAAATTCCGAAATAATTTGTGCATCATCTAGACATGTATAAGATTAATCTGTGAAATTTCATCATCAAATTACAAGTAGTTTGTTCTCTGGAAATTCGAGAAAATGACATGCAGATCAATATTTTCTGTTCTAGTTTCAGATTACTAACAATCTACTCCTACACAACCATTCTAAAGCTACTACTACTCATGCATGCAAGAAAATCAATAAGAATGAACAAGAGTGAGATTAGAGAACTCCCTACCCTAAGTTGCTTAAGAAGTTGCCTTGAGTTGTTCCTCCAAAGATCCTTCTCCAAGTGAGAACTCCTCTCCAATTTCTCCTTTCTTTTTCTCCTTCTCTTTCTCTCTTCCTTTCTTTTTTGTGTTCTGAAATTTTCAGAGCTATGGAGTGTGAGTGAGAGGGTTTAATGAGAAGGGAAGTGAGGAAAGAGGGAGGAAAGAGAAGGGGGGGGGGGGGGGTAGGGGTAGGCTAGGGTGGTTTTGCAGAACCATGTCTTAGCACTTGGTTTTATTTGAGACAAGTTTGGGCTGAATTGTTTGGGTCTTGATCAAGCTCTAAATGACAGATGAGAGGTTAGATTTGAGTGCATGCAAAGTATACTAATTGTAGCTTCATACAATTGCATATTTGCATACGTACCGCACTCAAAACTGGTGCATGTACTAGTATCGGTCCGTTTCATTCTCGCGCATTGTCAAAAACGCAACCACCCACACTAATCGCCCGCAACAATTAATGCACCTCACATCAATCATACGTATATAATCAAACAACACTGCAATATATACATACATACAGAATATATATATATATATATATATATATATATATATATATACAGACTGTCTATATATATATATATATATATATATATATATATATATATACAGACTGTCTATATATATATATATATATATAGACAGTCTGTATATATATATATATATATATATATATATATATATAGACAGACTGTCTATATATACAGACTGTCTATATATATATATATATATAGACAGTCTGTATATATATATATATATATATATATATAGACAGACTGTCTATATATACAGACTGTCTATATATATATATATATATATATATATATATATATATATATATATATATATATATATATATATATATATATATATATATATATATATATATATATATATATATATATATATATATATATATATATATATATATATATATATATATATATAGACTGTATATAGACTGTATATAGACTGTATATATATATAGACAATATATTGTCTATATATATATACAGTCTATATATATATATATATATATTGTCTATATATATACAGTCTATATACAGTCTATATACAGTCTATATATATATATATATATATATATATATATATATATATATATATATATATATATATATATATTGTCTATATATATATATATATATATATTGTCTATATACAGTCTATATATATATATATATATACAGTCTATATATATATATTGTCTATATATATATACAGTCTATATATATATATATATATATTGTCTATATATTGTCTATATATATATATATATATATATATATATATATATATATATATATATATATATATATATATATATATATATATATATATATATATATATATATATATATATATATATATATATATATATATATATATATATATATATATATTGTCTATATACAGTCTATATATATATATTGTCTATATATATATACAGTCTATATATATATATATATATATATATATATATATATATATATATAGACTGTCTATATATATATACAGTATATATATAGACAATATATATATATATATATATATATATATATATATATATATATATATATATATATATATATATATATATATATATATATATATATCTATATATATATATATATATATATATATATATATATATATATATATATATATATATATATATATATATATATATATATATATATATATATATATATATATAGACAATATATATATATATATATATATATAGACTGTATATATATATAGACAATATATATATATAGACTGTATATATATATATATATATATATATATATATATATATATATATATATATATATATATATATATATATATATATATATATATATATATATATATATATATATATATATATATATATATATATATATATATATATACTGTATGTATATATATATATATATATATATATATATATATATATATATATATATATATATATATATATATATACATACAGTATATATATATATATATATATATATATATATATATGCATTATATTATCCAGGTTATTACAGAAGGGAAAAACAGTCATTTCTCAGCTTCTTTCTTTCTCATCTGAGCTACTCTCTCCCATTCTCTTTCTCTCTCTCTTTGATGAATCCGAAAAAATCTCAACTCTCCCGTTCTATCTCTCTCTCTTCGATTCGTCGCCCATCTCCCTTCATGAGCGATTCGAAGCTAGGGTTTCTGATTACTAAATAGATTGCCAAATAAATTTGATTTATAACAAAGCAAGCATATGGCTTAACATAGAATTCACACTAAATCATGGTTAAACAGAATACCGAATTCAACTGAACCAAAATTTGGATTAATTTAGAACTGCATTTTGCACTTGACTACTCAAACCTGCACATACTTGAATAAGTGCAAAGACTCAGAATAGTAGTAAAGATTAAAGAAGCAACAATCCAATTATTCAATCCTGCACATACTATTAGATTGAGCCAAAACAATAAACATACTATTCAAGTATACTCAAATGACACATATGGCATCAAAGTTTAAGTATCACTGTATGACATTAACAATTTATCATACAGTGATATACTGATATTAGATTGAGCCAAAGACTGAAAGCAAAAATTACATTTGCTTATGTAAAGAGCCAAAGACTCAGAGCAATTTTTTTTTAAAATAAGGGAAAATTGATTCTACTGTAAAACAGCATGTACAGGATTGAATAAGGGAAAATTGATCCTACTGCAAAACTCCATTTCTTGATAGGATTGAATAAGGGAAAATATAACATGAAAGAAAAATTCCATTTCCTGATGTAAAGAGCCAAATTACTTCTACTGCATAATTGCTGCTATTGAAAAATTCCATTTCACTGTATGACATGTTCAAAATCTATCTCATCAGTCATCATTCTCTGAATTTAGCAAAATTCAGTGAAGTAACAATCGTAAAGCTCAAATAGGATTATTTCATTACCAGTCACTCCTATTAATCATTAAATCACAGTGTGCAACTTCAGAAACATAATCCATCTCATCATCACTTATAACCATTGAGGAAAAATAAAGTTCAGATAGAATTAATTCATCAATAGTCACTCCTACAAATTATTAAATAAATGGTTCATAGTGTGCAACTTCAGAAACATAACCCATCTCAACACTAGAATCCAAGTTATCCAACGAAGAAGCAAACTCACAATCATATGAATATAACAGACTAGTAGACTACTACAGCATAATAAAGTCATGGTTAACAGTACACCAAACATAAAATAGAATGATACTAATTTGTCTCACAACGTGAACCACCACCAATCGAACTATCAAATAAGTTCAATCAACAATCAAACCTAAAAAAATGGCAGTAACTATAGATGCAACTCATAAACCCTATTCTTGAAATCGAACACACGATCAATTCAGCAACTGATGAACCCCCCCCCCCCCCCCAAACAAGAAATTGAAGTGATAACAGTAACAAAGATTCGAATTTTACCGAGGATAAATCCTAGTTGGGAGAGAATCTGACGAATTCAACCATCAACCGACCATGAATTCGATAGCAGCCAAACCTCTCAAAACCCCAACACTCTATTTCCCATTAAAATGGACCAAAATCAGAAACTCTAGCTTTGAATCGCTCAGGAAGTCAAATGGGCGAATTGTCGAAGAGAGAGAGAACGGGAGAGATGAGAAATGGGCGAATCAGAAACCCTAGCTTCGAATTGCTCAGAAAGGGAAATGGGCAACGCGTCGAAGAGAGAGAGAGAGAACGGAAGAGATGAGAAATGGGCGAATCAGAAACCCTAGTTTCGAATCGCTCAGGAAGGGAGATGGGCGACACGTCGAAGAGAGAGAGAGAGAACGGGGGAGCTGAGATTTTTTCGGATTCGCCAAAGAGAGAGAGAGAGAGAGAGAGAGAGAGAGAGAGAACGGGAGAGGAGAGTAACTCAGATGAGAAAGAAAGAAGCTAAGAAATGACTGTTTTGCCCTTCAACATATCAGTTGATGGTCGGATCAAATCTTGACCATCAGATCGCAATCAAAAAACCGAGAATCTCAGCTCATGATAAGAATCTGAGCTCACCATCTCATAATAGACTAACTCTATATATATAATAAAACACAAAGAAAGCTATCACGTGACTCTCATTCAATATGGCTGAAATCAATGGTCCAGATTTGACCTCACAAAACATATTTTTCTGCCCAAAAGTTTTCCCCCAAAACTCAAATTCAAATTACCCAAAAACAACTTCTTTATTTATTTATTTATTTATTTATTTATCTCTCTCTCTCTCTCTCTATTTACTAAAAAATTTATATTTTCAAATTTTTTATGCATTTTTGTATTGCTCATGTTACATTGAAAATAGCAAATATCTCATCAACAATTAAATTCATTATTTTCCACACTCAAAGTTCTAAGAAGTTGGATCTTACACCCCAATTTATAATTATTTTTCGACATGTACGAATGGAAACATAGACTTTTATTTACAACTAATTAATGTTTTACTATTCAAACTTGAGCTATATAATTGTTGTTTTACTGTTTACAAGACTTTCATATGTTGTATCGTTCCGAAGGCGTGTCGTAGGCACATGCCCACGGACAAATCTAGTATATATATATAGCAACTGTAATAATTATAAATACCTGACCACTTAAATAGCAACTGTAATAATTATAAATAGCAACTGAAATAATTATACAGCAATACCTGACCACTTAAACAGCAACTGTAATAATTTGATTTAACCAGGAATGCCTGACCACTTAAACAGCAACTGTAATTATTTAGTAATTTGATTTGATAGTCTACCGTTATGAAGCTAATCCTCCATCACTTAACCAGGAATGGAACCCCTTCAATCTATCATATAGTCGTTGAGGGTTAGATTCGGTAAGATTTTGTACTGTATTTCTCACCATTGATTAGCTGACATGCTTCCATGGTTTCATCATAAAGTGATAAAACATCCCCATCCAAATACATGCTTCATGGGATTATTGCCGATTAGCAGAAAAAACATGAGACAGTTGAGAAATGATACGGTTGCTATTAATTTGGGAAACAAAATCTTCTCCAATATTTTACGGGAATAAATTATTTCTCTCTCCAGTTTGTTTAAATTTGCCTTAACCGTCGCACACAAAAAAATGCAATTTATAATTATTCCTTTTATTACGCTGTCCCCATCCCTTAATTAAAGGGATTGACATCTTAATGCAAAAATTAATTAATCTTATTGTTTAATTTTAAAAAATCTTGACCGTTAAGATTACACATATGAATGGCTGGGATAAGCCCTTAGATTCTCACCCCAGGAATGGTTCTCACCCGAACCTTCTCCTATATATATATAGATAAATAGATTTAGAAAGAGGATGTGAAAAAACAGAAAATAGGTGATGTGGAGTTTTGTGAAAACTGTTTTCAAAAAACAATATAACCAAACAAGTTTTGGAGTTTTGGAAAACAAAAAAAAGGAAAAAACAACAACCAATTATTGGGAGATTGAAGGAGAGCCATTAGATAGCTTTCTTTGTGTTTTATTATATAGATATAGATAATAACTATCCATCCGAACCTCGTCTTCCATCTGGGTTCAAATCACGTAACAAGAGCAGGTTCATTCAAGTCCTCTGCTCCTTTTTTTACTGTAGATCACGCTTTTTCTCAGTAGATCACAAACCGAAACCAAAAGAGAAATCTCGTTAAACAAACAGCAAGGCAGCAAGCATAAGCATGGGGTTTCAAAAAAGAGGAGAGAGAGAGAGAGCGCAAGACCAGTGTCTCAACATTGAATCACAGCCGTTAATACTGACACACTGCTTTTAATATCATAGCTGATAAGACATTTGTTACAGTCAGTTAAAAAAATGAGGTTAAAAAATGAGACTGACAAAGATACTGTTCCCTGTGGTGGGTTTTTAAAATTCAATTCATCACAACTTCCAAGTGAGAAGAAGAAAACACCTCAAAACCCTAGAGAGAGAGTGAGAGAGAGAGAGAAGAGAGAGAGATGGGTTTGTTGTTCTTGTTGTGTTTGTTGTTGAGTTATTTTGTTTCTGGAATTGGAGGTGAGGAGGAGGTGAGGAATGTGCCTGCGTTTCTGTACACAAGGACTCCTGGTAGATGCACTCCACAGTATGCAAATTTCTCAACCTAATCCCTGGTTAATTTTATTTATTTATTTATTTGGCGTAAAAGATACTGTCTGGTGTTCAATCTGAGACCTCTATTTACCCATCTCAAACCCTTACCATCTGAGCTACAACTCAGTGGTAATCCCTTGTTGATTTTGATTTATGATTTCTTCAGTTTAGAAAGAGTTGCTTCATATTGGGTTTCTGGGCTTGCTTTAATTTGGGTTTAGAGTAGTTGCTCTCCTTTGAGTTTTGACAAAAGAATGGGCGAATTTGGACTAACAATAAAAAGATTCATGCTTGTATAGTTTAGAAGAACTAGTTTCTGACTAGTGATCAAGGTTGTTGCAATTAGGCTGCCCATGAATGTAGACAATCTTCAAATACTAATTTTGATTGCACCTTTGCTGAATTACCAAAAACCAAAGTAAAGTGCTTGGTTGTTTTTGTTGTATGTAGTTTAATATTTTGTGGATTATTTTTGTTCAAAAACTAACCAACCGAATCGGGGAATAACCATAAAAAGATTCATGCTTGTGTAGTTTTGAGCAGAAATCCATGGTTGACAGTCTTCAAAATCTAGTTTTTGTTACATCTGTTGCCAAAATCAGCATAACCATTTGATAGTTTAATACTGACCTACAATCAAAATTTGGATTTTCAAACTCTCGAGAAATAGATTGGACAGCACCAAGAATCATTGTGGGCTTTTGATAATTCCTAATGGAATAAACAAGAAAGCATAAGCACAAAAATTGTCACTATTTCTAGTTCAATTTTCGGTCTCTCAGATAATATGACTTGTTTGCTAATAAGCTCATTAATTACTATTCAATTCCTACAAATGATACCTATGAGAACTGGTGGATGATTTGGGCAGGTTCTGGAACAGCGGAAGAGAAGCATGGCCGAATATGATTCCTCATGATGCATCAGTTGCTAAAATTTTTGGATCAAGGGCATTAGAGAGATATGAACCGGGACTTACTATGTGGGAGGCAACACAGAGGAATGATGATATCGGTGGGAGTGCTTTCTCCAAGTTGGTGAAGCATTCTAGCGTTGCTTTACTCAATGCATACACAAGACCTGGATTTCCCTGTAGTTCGTGGGAGGTGAAGACTTTGCTGTTAGAGGCGCTTGTCTCTGAGAGTGCAGCTGAGGCACAAGCAAAGAGTTTTGAGGAGGCTAACAGAGCTTGCCATTAGATAAGCTCACTCTTCCTGTGTTTGATTCCTCGGAAAGTATATGTGATATATATGTAGTGTTTGTTACTTGCACTTTTAAATGTTTTATTGAAGATGCTTTAAAGTTGGGAGCTAATTTTATGACTGTTCTCTTGAGCTTTCTAGTGTATTTGATATGACATTTGGAAGTTTGAAGATTGTTTAGTGTCATGGTTAGAGCATCGTCGTGAGCCAAATTTAGGGTATTTGGAAAATGGAAATAGAAAAAATAAAAGTTTGCGATGCAGTCATCGAAAGCTAAAATTTGGGCCAGATGAAAGATTATCTATCGTCCAAGCGATTTGTATAGGTAATTAGAACGGACTGAGGATTATATATCGTCTGTTCAAAGGAAAAAAATTAATTTAAAAAAAATATACGGGACGGGAAATGAATTCCCGTCTGTCGAAATTTTTTTATAAAAAAAAAACCAAATGGATGGTACATTGAGAGAGAGTAAGGGTATGTACGTAATTCCATAATTCATGGGGGGAAAAAATTTAGAGGGAGGGACGGTAGATAATCCCCTGTCCCACCCTTTTTTTATTATTATTTAAATGGACGTTACATTATGTACCGTCCCTTACCTTTTGTTTTTAATTAATTGGTTGGACGGCATATAATCTCCCGTCCGTCGATGAGTCAGCCAAAAATTTGTAGGGATGATGTTTTATTTTCCGTCCGACCTCTCCGACGAAAGATAATTTATCGTCCGATCAATCAGACGAAAAATTATCTGCCGTTAGCTATATTTTGACAAAAGTCATTTCGTCTCCCAAATATAGCTGCCGACTGTTCATTTGAAACTCAAATTTTGGGTAAATGGCCAACGACTACAGATGCTGTTATGGCTTGAATCTAGATCTGCGTTAAATATGGACAGATTCAAAGGATAAGCAAAGAAAATGTTATATAAAGAAAAAAGTTGCATAGATGCGTAAATTGGTTTGAAACTGAGTGGCCAAGGAACCTTTTGGAGTTTCCTCTTTTGGGTCATCAACATGGAGAGTGGTCTTAATTTGTTAGAAATGTTCAAAATGTTTGCCGAAAATTATTTTTTGGGCATGTTCTTGCTTTATCAGTTCATATATATTGCTTTTATAGTTTGCCATATTTGATGTGTGTGAAGCACTTAGCCAATTGTGGTATGCAGATGACTGCTTCAAAGTTAGTCTAAATGAAGGCGAGGTTTGTTATCAAAGAGAGTTGAAGAATTACAGCCTTAATAAGAAGTAGTTTCGGCATGTGCCTGTCCGGAAACGGAGGTGCTTTAAACCCTAAGTGAGGGGCAGTTCACCTATGAGCTGGTTTGGTAGCATGTAAACATGTTGCAAAAAAAAAATCCTAGGGGGAACACTATAGAACCGCTTTGGTTGAATGCAGTTGATTTTTTTTTGCGTATTACTGGAGCTACAATAATGCGCAAATATGTACTATGCGCAAATATGTACTTTTTTGTCCTTTTTTATTTTAGAGCCTTGTGGTCCGAAAACGCGAGCACAACATTGTTCATGCTTTATTTTATTCGTTAATCTCTTTCTCTCCCTCTCTTTCCAATCCTAGCTTTTCCTTTGTCATTTAAGCCTTTCACACAAAGCTATTTAAACCAAAGAACATGCCCACTCCTAGCCAATGTGGGACTAAAGTCCCACATAGTAGCTTTACTTTTTTTTACAAAAAAGAAGAACATATTTTATTTTTTGGTAGATATTTAATCATTTAACCTTAACGACTGTCTATTGTTCATGTAGGTGGCTAAATATGAAAATTAATAAAATATACAGACAATATAACTCATATAAATGTCTTTTGCATACAGTTCGAGAGACACTGTTCGTAAAGAGTTGAGAGAGAATTGTTAAGTGTAATTTTTTTCTCCAAATTAATTATATAACCTAGCGTCACCGTTGGAGGAGACAACGGCCTTTGTTTGTTAACAAAAAACATGGATAAATTTAAAATAGGCAAGGCGGTTGTGTAGGGTTGTGGACTTTATTAAATTTTTTGCGGTGAACACATCTGTTGGCATCACATGTAACGTAATAAACCGTATTAGTTAGTAATAATTTGAAAAATCTCTCAATATGGTATATTCTATTCATGTGATCCATGTTTTATTTCCAAGCATATGAATGTCTTTTAAGAAATTACATTTTAGGGTTTTAAAAAAAAATTAAAAAAGTTTTTTACAAAATTTTAAAAAATAAATTATTTACTGGTACTTATTTAAGTATTTAACCGTAACGATTGTATATTGTTCATTTAGGTGGCTAAAAAAGGAAATTAATAAAATATAGAGACGATATACAAGCATATGAATGTCTTTTGTGTAGAGTTTGAGAGACACTGTTCGTAAAGAGTGGAGAGACAGTTGTGAAAAGCATAAAAAAAAATCCAAATTTTATCAGATAACCTAGACCGTTGTTGGAGACAATGGCCAAGGTAGTAACCAAAAAAATTGGTAACCTAATGAGCTGTTGCTCCCTTTAGCTTGGCCAGGACAGAGAACAACTCAAAATAATCCAAATTTTTTCATATAACTAAGGTCGTTGTCTCCATATAACTTAGGCCGTTGTTGGAGACAACGACCTCAGTTAAAAAAGTTTTGTACATTTATGAGTTGTTGCACCTCTCTGTCTTGGCCAGAGAGAGAGAGAGAGCAACTCAGAAAACTTTTATTTTTTCATATAACTAAGGCCGTTGTTGGAGACAACGGCTTTAGTTAAACAAATTTTTGCGAAATTTTTATCAGTTGTTGCTCCTTTTGGCTAAGCCAAGACAGAGAGCTACTGATAAAAAACCATTTTGATTGATAGAACCTAGGCGGTTGTCTTCAACAACGCCCTAAGTAAAAAATAAAATAAAAATTGAATTACAAGTTAACACAGCAGCTATAGCTGCTACACTACATTCTCCAAAAAAATACTACATACAATCCCATCAGCTACAACACAACAATAACACTGGAATCCCACTAATGTGAACGATTAATAACAAAACTAACACCAATAAAAAAAAACTCAATAATAGAATTCACAATCATCACATAATAACAACTACATCAACAACAACTAAAACTAACCATATCTCAACAACAACCACAACAAGTTCTATCAATTACATGCAACAAAAAAAAATTGTACTCCAAAAAAGACTGTATCGGGAAACACTTAACCACTGGGCGAGTAAGTTTGTGGTGCTCGCCTCTTTCGAAGAGGTTGTTGCCGCCGGGTTGGAGATGACGCCACAACAATTTCTTCTTCTTCTCCCTCCTCTTGTTTGTCTCCAACAACACTGTATTAATGCTCTTCTACTTGCTCTTCTTCTCGAGGTGGAGATGGAGGATGATATTGCCGTTGTTGCCCCGGGCTAGATAGCCTACCTCTCACACTCTTACGTCGTTGTGTACGTACGGATTTATCCAAATACCGGTTTAAAGATTCACCATCTCCTAAGACTTCTAAATTGCCCCGACATGAAGAGAGCATCTTCTGAGCAAACTTTTTCATAGGTTGGGCAGCATTACTTTTGAGTACCTGCGCGCATTCTTTTGCTATGTACCATGTATTATCGATCTAAAAAAAATATTAAAAACATTCGGATTTGTAATCAATTTAATCATTTTAAAAATAAGGAAATTTCAATAATATTTAATCATTATACTCACCAATGTACGTATAGATGACGCCTTCGGTTGGAACATGGGTTGTGAACTAGAATACGCGGGTGGTGGTTCAGTATCTCTCTCCTCAATTAGTAGTTGAATACCAGTAGGTAGTTCTGTATTGGGAGAGATGTACAAACGTGTAATACATCTGTACCATTCCATGTACTTGGTTTGCTGCGGGTCATCGTATGGGGGAACATCAACAATTACAAGTTCAAACCGTCGCTCATTCCAATCTGCAACATGAATACGGTGGAAATCTGCCCAATCATAGGTAGGCATACGACCGGTATCCCTCACAGTGTGTAACTCAAAGTTGTATAGGTTTGCACAATTTTTGGGTAGATTTTGTTGAAGACCGAATTGCCGAAGGAGTCTCTCCAGCCGCGGATGCTCTACTATACCAAATTTGATGATAGGAGTCGTCGTCATCACAACTGTGACCCAGTCGTGCACATCGGTGGTAGTCTTCCCACCCGCTCTGGTGTATACGACACCCAAATCACAAACTCTTCTCGTAGTTGGTCGAGCTCGTCTCTATGGTAAGTTAGTACACCTTTTGGGTTGTCTCTATAACTCCGTTTACCTGCCCAATATACACCTAAGGGTGCTAACATATCCACATTTGGTGCTTCGGTCATTCAACCAACCGCCGGCCTCGTAATTCAGGGACGACCCAAGCGTAGACGCTCCAATGACCAAATCTGTAACAAGACTATTAGACCGGTCATCTCGATTTCATCTAATGCTACCGAATACAACGTCTTGTACAACGTTGCTAACACACAACTTTCCTAGCTGTACTGGCCAGCTAGGCCTAGGTCGGCGAGCAATCGTAGATACATAAGCGGTACGGTATCTTCGGATGAGTTAATCAAGAGAACCCCTCTAAGCACCGTTAGAATGTAAGCTCTGGTGTAGCACTACACTTCGTGGTCAGTCGATTGCTCAGTCAACCTCTCTTCAAAATACTCCTTCAACCAAGATAGTCATAATGATTGTCCGACAAAAATAAGCTTATCGTCCTCGTCATCCTCATTAAACTCTATACCGAGGAGTTCATTACACAGCTCTCTCTTATCAAAGTTTATATTACCCGTCACGGCCATCTCATCTATTGGAAGAACGAAGATCATCGCTATATCCTGTAGCGTCACAGTCATCTCACCACTGGTACATGGAAGGTGTGCGACTCTGGCCTCCATCGCTTGACGAGTGCTGTAAGAAGTGCTCAGTCTAGTTTCACCTGACCCATCATACTGATTCCGTAGAAACCATCCTGGACGAGGTACTCGATGATATGTAGGTGCACAAGCATAGTCTCGTGAGTGCGAATATTACACCTTCGTGTTGTCCCACCCCACACTGCCTCGGATCTGTGGCGGTCTTGCAAGGTGAGTTCACCTTTATATATAGGTCTTGGACCTCGTTCTGCTGTCGAAGAGGATGCACCAATCTACACCAACACATTGTAAAATTATTATTAGTGTAGTAACAATACCACTATATACAAAATTCACAATACAAATTAATAGTTCTCTTACTTCTGTGGAATGTTTGCCCCGACCACTAACAAATGACATACCGCTTTCCCTCGTTCTAACCATTTTTCTGTAAGAAAGATCGCATAAAACACTTTGTTCACAAAAAATTGACATATATATATATATATATATATATATATATATATATATATACGAAACAAAATACGTGAGAAAACCGCACAAATGACTTTCAAAAAACACAAAACTATGCGATTGGGTCTAAATTGCCGCACACAAGCTAACCCAACTTGTATAAGCGAGCTTGGCCTCACGGTCTTCAAGATACGGCCGTGTATCGCTTTTACTCTTGAAAAAAGAGCGGAATGCGATCCACGGATGCATATAGCAAACCGTGGGTGAGAACTCGCAACTACAAGTTGCTTTGGCTTGTCAGTGGCGAAAACGATCCACTCAAACAATTTTGTAATTTTTGAGAGAGTTCTCTATTGAAAACTCACTAAATACATAACAAAATACGTGAGAAAACTACACAAACAACCACAAAAAATAGAAAACTTACGATTGGGTCGGGCTCTTTGCACACAATCCAACATAACTTGTAAAAGCGAGTTCCAACCCACGGTTTCAAAGATACGGTTGTGTATCGCTTTCAATTTTGAAAAAAAATGGAAAGCGATACATTAACATATCTCGCAAACCGTGAGTCAGAACTCGCAACTAAAATTTGCGTTAGGTTGTGAATGATTAGCCCGACCTACTCGCACAGTTTCGTTTTTTTTGGACTTCGTTTGAGTGATTTTTTAGTGAGACCGTACTAAAAAGGTTCTGAGGTATATAGAAGTTCTTTCATATACGGGACAGAACAACACAAACGAGATGCAAAAATTACGAAATTTGGTCGTTATGTCTGGCACACCAAACACAAGCCAACGCAACTTGTAGAGGTGAGTTCCGATTCTTGGTTTGTAATATACGACTGTGTATCACTTTATATCCATTTCATTGAATAAAAGTGATAAATGGAAGTATCTTGCAAAGCGTGTGTCGGAAATCCCCTCTACAAGTTGCGTTGCCTTGTGCGTGGTGAGTTCGACCTACTCGTAAAATTTGGCAATTTTTGGAACTCGTTTGTTTGCTTTTCCTATATTCTACAACTTCAACTAACACTACATTTATGAAAATATCAACAAAATATATACAACACACATGATACAAAAATTGTAGACTCTCTAAATTGTAGACTACTACGCATTATACCAAAAATCAAACTCAAAAATTGAAAAAAAATTCAATAAATTAACAGAGTTCATTACACTAAATTGTGAATAAGTGAATACCTAGTCCAGAGAGAGAGAGAGAGAGAGAGAGAGAGAGAGTTGTCGAAGATGTGAAGAGCCGCTACTATAGACGAAGAAGTTGTAGACTCTAGGGTTTCGAAAAAATTGTGCTAGGGTTCGGGTGAGTTGGGGAGATTTCGGATTGGGTTAGTGTTTGGGGTATTCAAGAGAGGGAGAGATAGATAAAGATAGATAGAGAAGGGGGGAAATCTAGAAGTGGAGGTTAGAGTAGAGCTAAGGTTTGGGGAATCAATATCGCGAGCTCCAGTTGCGAGAGAGAGAGAGAGTTGTCGATGAAGAATGAGGGAGATGGCAATCTGAGTATGTACAAGTGTTTGGAAAAAAACTTATACCTACATAGGCCGTTGTTGGGAACAACGGCCTAGGTTGAATTTTTTATTAAAAAAAACAACCTAGGCCGTTGTTCCCAACAACGGCCTGTGTTTTTGTCGACCAAAAAAAAGTTCACGCTAAATAACCCTAAGTCTGAAGCGTTATTTAGCATAAACTTCTCAAAATGCATCTCCGCTCTAATAGGAAATCCGCTTTGAATCTGAGCGGTAGCGATCTGAGCCGTCGATCAAGATCAAGAGCGATTGAACGGCTCAGATCGTTGTTTTCCAACCCGTTGAAAACGAACCCGTTGAAAACGAACCCGTTTTCAACTTAGGAAAACTCATATATATATATATATATATATATATATATATATATATATATATATATATATATATATATATATATAATATAGAGAATTGGAGGTTGCCCCCATAGAAATTCTATGGGAGTGGTTCATGGGATTTATTGGCCGAATGGGGCCCACAGAGGGGCAGCAGCAGAGCTGCTATTGCTGCTGAAGTCATGTAGGGCCCAGGAGGGGGCTGTTGCTACTGACTTCACATGGGGCCCAGGTGGGGGGAACTCTGCTGACGTGGGAGTGCGGCCTGGAGGATAGGGGCTTTGCTTGTGCTGACGCAGAAGAGAAATCAAACGGATGCGGAATTAATTGATCCCATATCGGGAGTTTAACAAGATTAATAAATAATAAATATAATT
The DNA here is from genome assembly GCA_017893485.1 of Hemerocallis citrina. Lineage (NCBI taxonomy): Eukaryota > Viridiplantae > Streptophyta > Magnoliopsida > Asparagales > Asphodelaceae > Hemerocallis > Hemerocallis citrina. Next base: position 143,400,699 of record CM030366.1, read on the forward strand.
GCCTATGATCAAGAGTCACCTAATTGGTTAACTACCTTTTGAAAGGCAGCCTGTGGTGGGCAGTTGTACTAAATATACTAATAAATAAATAAATTTTCTGAGTATTGGGGCGGGGCATTAAAAATTGTATCAGATTCGACATTCGACACTAAGTGTGGGTAAAGAGTGGGTAAGCCTGAGAGGGAGCTGAGGTCAGTACGCTGGCAGTATGGCCAGAGACAGTACGCTAGAATTAGCTGAATCAGGGTACTCCATTCCACATCAGCTAGAAAGGAGATCCTGCACTAGGTTGCATGCCCCGTGTTTAGCAAGGACGCTGAATTCTTAAGGGGGTGTGCGTAACATCCCCAAATTTGAGAGCATATATATAGAGAGAGAATTAATTAAGAATGGTTGTATAACATCTTATATTTTTTAAATAATGTTTTTGAGATTAATAAATGAATTAAAGTGATTTTTGGTGATTTAATAAATATTTTTCTGAAATTTATCTTTTTGCACGTGCAAAACACGTGCAAATATTTTCTTGGGAAGTTCAAAATCAGAAATTATTTTAGGGAAACCTAATATTTATTAGTAGGTATTATTGATGAATTTTCTGGATTTTTCTGATATTTATTTGGCATATTTGCAAATATTACACAAAGAGAGGCTTTTGTGCAAAATTACCACTTAGAGTATAAACTCCAGAATTTTGGTTTTCTGGGCTGATAATGATGGCTAGCCAACTCAGAGGTAAATAGTTTACTTTTTGTTCTGATAGATTTGGTTTATTTCGCAAATTTGTTAAAGAAGATTCTTTTTTGCAAAATTGCCACTTAGAGGCCAAAATTACAAAATTTATTTTTCTGGATTTGAAACCAGTGCCAGCCAGATCTGGGAGAGTTATTTTGATTTTAAATCTCAATTAAATTGGTTAATTTTATTACCTAGTATAAAGGATCTATGTATGTAAAGATATATTCTAAAGGGATATTTTGTAAAATCTTCTCAAAAACCCTATTACCCAGATTTCGGCCTATTAAAAGGATAGTAGCAGCCGTCTCTTTGCTGCACAAAATAAAAGACTATTTTATTATTGGTTTTCTTGTAGTTTCGAAGCGAGGATCTTGGATTTTTGCGAAAGGAATGACCTTTTCTTATTCTTTATTATTTCGATTGATTCTCCATTGAGGTGAGTGATATATGTTTGTTTTCTTATTGTTCTATGCATGTTGTATGTAATGATTTGTCTAGTAGAATGCATGTTAGATGATTGTATGATGGTATAATGAATTTATTGATGGGTGGATGATTAGAAGTAGAATTTTTATGAACGTTATGATTAGAATCCCGATATAGATGGCTTGAGATTGTCAAAAACCTAATAGAAATCATGGGTTTGCTATTCTTGATTATTCTTGTTGCTTGATTGTATACATATCGATATTAAATGATTGAGATACACAAATTGAATAACGATGAACACTTTACTGTTGATCATGTGTATGATCTGTTTGAGGGTTTTTAATGAAGAAAACTTGATTAAAATGTGTTGTTGATGCTAGTAATCGAGGGGTAAACTAATATAATTAGTTGTATATGTGGATAAAAAGTTGTAAAAAGGGTTTTGGATCAAAAGAGATCAAGTTTTAATGATTTAAACTGGGTATGTTTGCGGGTCTGATTGTGTTCAGCCGAAATTGGTTTTTTTTGAAGTTTTGTGGAGTTTTCAATTAGATCTTGCTTTATATTCATATTGAGATTGAATTGAAACATTATACTTCTCATATTTGATGGATTTTGATGAAGCTACTGATGCTTGAACACATATATGTACATATATACATAGGATTTCTGATTTGGAGAAGTTTTAATGAAAAATTGCTCTTTTATGAACTTGATGAGATTTTGATATGTTTTATGAACTCCAGTATGTTAGATAAGTTGTATTTGATCATCTCAGGGTTTTAAATTTAAGAATTTGTGTTTTATAAAGTTTATAATCGAAGTATCAGCTATAAAGTGCACGAATATTAAAGCTGTGAATTTTCGAACATGTCGGTCGACTGCACGAAATTACACATGAAATGTCGGCCAACTGACAGTTCTTGGATTTTGGAAATTTAGCATGACAGTCAACCGTCGCTTTTTGAACTGTTTTGACAGTCGACCGACAGCTGCTTTGCTGATTGTTTTGCTGAGTTTTTTTTGTTTTCTTGAACGATTATTTCTTTGCACTTATGGATTATGGATCTACTGTTTTAGATGAATTTTTTACTATAAATTACTGTATTTTACAGAGAGTTATATTTTCATTATAATAGAATCTGAATTGTATTTCTATGACTTTAAAAAGTGAAATATATACGGTTTTCGAAGGAATTGATGTTTCGTGATTTTTCTACAACTTCAAAATGTGAAACTCAGTTAATTAAGAGATTTAATCTTGGGTTTTACTTCTGGAAATTTTGTGGTTGTTTGGATAAATTTGGATTTTGTTGATTAAAGAAGTTTTGGTTGATATAAACGATTTGATAAGGAGATTAAGAGTTTTAATGAAAGATTTTGTGTTGATATTCGATTTGTGAGTCTCTAGAAGTTGAGTGGGATTCCTGTAAACCGGCAGATGAGATTTTGTGGATTTTAACCAGTTGGGTCTTGGGTTTGTTTTGGTGAAATTAAGTCCGGCAGGGTACACCAACTCCAGAAAGGGAAAATTGTGTTTTTTAATTAATAATAATCAACCTAAGGACAGGCACTAGTAGATATGTGATAGAACTTGGGAAACGTAAGTATATGCTCGGTTGTTAGTCCGACGGATGCGTTCCAGGATTGTGATGTTGTGTTCCAAGAGAACAGTTTGTATGTTTGCGTGTCGAGAGTCGGCAGGCCTATTCATGGAACATACGGTGCATTCGCATGTTGAGGGTCGGCGGGCCTATTCACGAGATGTACTGTGTATTTGCACATCGAGGGTCGGCAGACCTATTCGTGGGGTCCACGGCAGGGAGGTGATTCTCCGGTTTTTGAGCTATGCTTACATGATGCTTGCACGTCAAGGGTTGTCAGGCATATTCGCAGAGTAATCTAGATCTTGCTTCTATCACCGTAGTAGGATTAGTTGCATAACAATGGATTTAACCCTATAAAGTGGAGAACGATAAGAGTTTGCACCGGACCTATGTAGTATGGAATGCATAAAAACCGATAAGTATGCATTAGAGAGTCATCATATTGCATTTGTGTTTTTCTTGACTTTGTATTACGCATGATGTTTTCCGTTTTCCTACACTTGACACTTAGTCTAGTTTCACTTGATATTTTCATGCTTTATTTATCGTTATTTCATTATCCATGTGTTACTACTGTGGGAATGTGTTGATTATGACTTTATTTTTTATGCTTCATTTATATTGTATTTCTTTTGATGTCACTCACACCGTTATGGATGACCCCTGTAGTTTTGGGGGTTAGGGTTATCTCTAGCCTCATGTTTTACAGGTAGGTACCTATAGCTTGGGATTGGATGCTTGTAGTAGAATGATAATATGGCTTATGTAAACTGTAAAAGCATGTGTTGTAAAAGAAAAGAAATTGTAATTCAAGGTGTTTAATTTTCTGCTGTGCTATGTAAAGAATTGATGTAATAAAAGTTGAAAAAATATCTTTGTTTGGTTATGTTTACTATAACATTGAGGTAAATGCTGGGAATTGTGCCACATATTTATGAGTTTATTATATTGGAAATTCGGGGCGCTACAAGTTGTTGCCCTATATAGATTTCTATGGGGGGGGGGTGCTATATGAATTAAATGAGTTGAAGGTAGGATTGATTAATCCCACATCGGAGAAATTTGTGATTAATTGTGTATATATATATATATAATTGCCTAGGATTGAAGGTCACCAATAAGCTATAACACCTGTGGTGGGCAATTGTTAGAAAAATTGTTGAACGGGGCCGAGGTGTTACAGTAAAAGGCGAGAAAGATGCTCTCCGTCTCCAAGCCGTTACAAAAGACAAAGGAGTACAATACACCACCTATGAATAACCAGTCTGGAAACCCTAGTTTTGAGGAAGAAGAGATGATGACAAGCAATATAGAACGAGTGGAGGAATTGTGTATGATATTGGAATTTGATATTATAAGATGATGAAAGAACACACATCCAAGAAGGTACGATGTAATTCTTATCTCCCAGATCTATAACCCATCTCTCCCTGATCTCTTATCCCCTTCCTCCGGCGATGCCTCCTCGTCTCAGATCCCGTTTCCCATCCTCCTCTCTAGCTTTTCCCCTTCGTTCAGATCTACATCTAGAGCGACCCCTTTGCCCCCCTCGTGCCCTCCCTCTCATCTTTCTGGTTGCCCAGCTTTTGGCGTCTGCACGAGGTTCCGTTCTGTTCCGGCACCCTCATCAAGGCGACGTGTAGAGCATCCTATTTTTGGATCCACCTAGGCGGCTCGTTCGGCCTTGAGCAAGCTTCCCTCTAGCGTATCCAGTCTTTGGTGGGTGGTGCTGTTTCCCTATTTAGGCAACAGGAGGCTCCGTCCGGTTTGGATCCTCTTAGCGTTCCCTTCTTTAGCCTATCACTGTAAGTTTTAGTGATTTTATTTTCTGCGTTTGGCTTTCCTTTTTCGTTCAAGGTTCTGGACGCGCTCCGCAGTGTATTACTTTTTGAGATCTTCCTTGATCTCTTTCCCTCTCTCTTTTTCTTTAATTTCTCGTTCGTTCTCAGCTCTTGAGTTCTATCTCTCGAAGATCGGCGTTGTATGTTAGTGGGTGTTCTTTCGATTATTTTGTTTTTCTGTTGGTGGGTTGTGTTTGGTTTGATCTTACGATTTCCTTGGTAAGATCTTGCTTTTCTTCGAGCACCCTAGCTCGATTTTTCCTTTTTTTCGCAATTTGGGAAATCATTTTTTCCGTTTTTTCGATCAGCTGTTTGATCGCTACAGTATCGGTCTGTGGGCCTTTCCTTTCTTTGATTTTTCCTTCTCCTTCTCTCCTTGGTTGTACTGTGTACCTGGGCCGCTATGGGACTCTCCTGGGTTGATATGGTTATAAAAAAAAAATTAGTGTGCTTAATTCTAATTACAAGGCCGCTAGTTTCGCGGGCTCTCAGCGGAGCCCAGTCCCGCTGAATCACCTTTCCGTTCGGCCCAATCCGAAGAAGCTTCTAGAGCGCTTGGATTTATCCCATTGCCGCCCTTTCACCTCCCCATTCTGTTCACTCTCTAAGAGTTCCTTTTCTCCCTCGTCCTCCCAAGCTTTGATTTGTTACCGCTGTCTCCAAGCCGGTCATATCAAGACTTATTGCACTGCCAACATGAAGTGTTTATTCTGTTTGAAATCTGGCCACTCCCGAAATTGCTGCTTTTCTTTACAGAAGATTTTGGGGTTGTCCATGGGAGTTCCCATCGCCGATCCGGTGATCGCAGTGCTTGACTTCCCCTCTCTTCAGGCCAAGCTTGCGGATCTTCAAGCTCACAAGTCGAAGAGAGCCAAATTATCGTCATCTTCTCCCCTTCTCCCATGCCCCATGCCTTGTAGCGTATTACTGTGGTGGATCAGTACACTTCCCAGGTGAGTTCTAACTCCCCTTTTCAATTATCCAAGTCTCAGGTCACTTATGTGTTCATTCCTCCTACTGAACTCTTCGATAAAATGAACTTGTTCGTTTGCTACGATGCCGTAGCATTCAGCGGAGGGTCGATGTCTTTTGCTACTTTAGATGCTTTTCTTGGTAACTCCTATAATGTTATCGACTGGGTGTGGGCGATCAATGCTTGCTCCAACGGGGAAGTGGTCATTCACTGTCCATCTCTTAAAATCCTGGAAGATCTTATTGCCATCAATTCTCTTTTTATCAGATCTATCAAGTTATCCGTTCAAAAATTGTTGTATCAGGTACATCCCGCTCCGTCCCTGAGTCAATCTCCTGTCAAGGTCACACTTCTGGGACTTTCGCCGTTCTGTGGTTCTAATCATGTAGTCGCGGACTTGACTAAATGTGTTGGAAAATTGCTTCGCATTTCATCTTCCTCTATGGTAGCTTCAGGGTGTCTTCAGGTTGAAGCGGAGTTCGCGTGTCCGTCGTTGAATGAAAGAATTGATGCCTTCTCGTTAAGAGATAATAAATCCACTTTTGCCATCTCAGTAATTTATCAAGACCTCTAAAGGAGCTCAGCCTCCCGTTCCTAGTGCCCAGGAGGTCGCCAACACCCCTGCGGTCACCTCTGCTCTCCCGAATACCTTCTATGTTGGAACCTCTTATACTCTGACCATTCCCCCTACCAAATGGAAGTTTTTGCATAAAGTTCACCCCAAAAAGAACCCCCCTCTGCAATGCAGAGGTATTGGCACTCCTTCTAATTCAAAAATTTCTCAATCTAAAGCTCACAATTTGGTCTGGATTAATCCAGACATCGCTGCGGTGAAACCTCCCTGCCACTCAGCCAGCTGCTATCGAACTCCCCCCTAAGCTTCCCCTGTTGCCTTCGTTCAAGTCCCACTCCTCCCTGGTCTCCGTTGCCACAGCGACTACTGGCTCTACCCCTTCGAAGCCTAAGTTGGTTGTTTCGGACGAGAAATGGCCAGTTTGGGAGACAAATCCTCATTACTCCTCTGATTGGGACAAATTCATAAGCGCTGTCCACTGCTCTTCCTCAATAGGGCCCTACTTTTTCCCTAAGGTTGGCAAAGATCTTTCGTACGTCTCTCCGAAACCCGATGCTTGGGTTGATAAAGATAATCTCCTGGACGAAGAATTAGCTGACCTGAATCAATCCCTGGAGCAAAAGAAGGTAATTGTTAATTTTCATTCGATTACTGTTAAGTATTGTTCTTCTAATTGTCTGTCTTGCTATAGTGGCTGCAATTTTCGATTTAGCCTCTTATCTTTGTTTGCAACGAGATACACTCTTAATTACTGTCTCGCAACTTTTTTTCATTTTAATTCTCCTATTTGGTCTCCTGCTCCAATCACGGTGGGACTCCTCCCTCTCCATGAATGTAGAGAGACATTCCAATCTTCTCCCCCCCCCCTCGTTCCACCCTATTGCTCCTAACGTGCATCTGAACATTACCTATTCCGATTCTATTCGTCCTTTGGAAGAGTTAATACAATCACCTATCCCTGACCTAACTGAGAGTCAGCAGTCTACTTCTACCAAAGTTCATAAACCTTTCTCTGTCATTCGCTCTAGTGCTCGTATTCGGGCCAATAAGGCCGTGATACTTTCGACAGAATCTCAAGCATCCCTTGCGGCTCAGATCCGCAAGTTGGATATACCCCCCCTTGTTCTTCGTCTGGAAAGGAACAACTAGGATCCATTTGTCAGGTGCATTTTGACTCCCTATCTAATCTAGACATGCTTCGCCTGTCTAGGGAGATGGGGTTTCTTGTTGAATCAGGTAATTTTGTCGACTTTGATACGATCCGCCGCCGTGAAATCTCAAGAGCTTGTGAGACCTTGGTTTAATGATTAGCATTTCCTAGAATATTTGGGGGCTGCGGTGTGCTTCTAAGCAACAAGAATTGTTTAGCCTGATCTCTTCTTCGCATTGTGATCTGATATCAATTCAAGAATCTAAAATTGAGTCTCTTTCTCCTTCCTTCTTTCGGTCGATCGGCAGATCTTTAATCTCCAATTGGATCTCCCTTGATGCTATCGAATCAAGAGGAGGAATCCTATTTGGTTTTAAAGATTCCTGCTTCTCCCTCATCTCGATAAGGAGATTAATGTTCTTCCTGGTGGTTCGGCTTCATTGGGCCGAATTCAATTGTGACCTTACTGTGGTGTCAGTTTACGGACCGTCCACCGCAGATCGACGAGAGGCTTTCTGGTATGAACTTATCTCTTTCCAAAACACCATTCAGGGTTTTTAGTTATTTTGTGGTGACTTTAATGTCACCGGATTCTCCTCTGAAAGATCGAGTAGTCCCGCTTTCTCCTCAGACTCCTCCCATTTTAACGCTTGCATTCTCTCCGTCCACTTGACTGATCTTCCTCTCAACGGTAGATCATTCACTTGGTCTAATATGCGGGTGTCAACCACCATGGCTAAGCTAGATTGCTTTCTTGTTTCTTCAGATTGGATCAATTGTTTCCACAATTCCTTTGTCTCAGCCTTACCCAATCCGTCTTCGGATCACGTTCCTATCTCATTGTCTTCTAACTATGATTTCTCCAAACCTTTCAAATTCTGATTTAAAAAGTTTTGGTTGGAAGATCAAATCTTCGTCAACCTAATTACGGAATGCCTTTCCTCTATTTCGGGCTCTTCCGGGCTTGGGCGTATTCTGATTAAGCTCCACGCTATCAAATACAGTTGTAAAATTTGGTGTAAAGAGAATCTTGCTAACGCTAATTTTCTTTAAAATGTCCTACTGTCCACCATTCAGTCCATTGATCTACTTGAGGAACGTGGACCTATTTCGGATTTCCTTCGCTCTGAAAGGGTGTCTTGTAAAAGAGATTATGCGTCCGTTTTTCACAATGATCATATTAAATGGGCTCAGAGGGCTAAGTGTCATTGGTTGAAGGAGGGTGACGACAACACCTCTTTCTTCCATAACTTTGCTTCTCATCATCAGCGATGCAATCGTATTTCTTATATTATGGACAATAGTAATGAAATTACTACTATTTCAGATATTCATGCCACCTTCCTCCGTTTCTTCAAAGATATTTTGGGATTTCATAGCCCTCGATCCATTCATCTGGACTGGACCCAATTATACGGTCAGCAGATGCATGAACTATCCAGCTTGGAAGCACCTTTTTCTCTGGAAGAGATTAAGTCAGCTGTGTTCTCTTTAAAAAGTGATTCTGCCCCGGGCCCAGATGGGTTTCCAGCATTCTTTTTCCAACGTTTTTGGGATTGTCTCAAAGACGATTTGTTCCAAATGTTCTCCGATTTATACGAAGGGAATTTCTCCTTTGATAGGATCAATTATGCGCATATCGTCCTTATTCCCAAGTTCTTGGGAGCCAATTCGGTTTCAAACTTTCGGCCTATTAGCCTTCCCAATACTACCTTCAAGATCATAATGAAAGTTCTTTTGTCCTGCCTCAGTGCGGTTATATCTCCCTTAATCGATCCTGCCCAAACGGGATTCATTAAAGATCGATTCATTTTGGATAGCGTGGCGTCGGCCCAAGAAATCATTTTCGACTGCCATAGATCCAATTCGGAGGGGATTCTTTTAAAATTAGACTTTCAAAAGGCGTATGATAATGTTAGCTGGGATTTCCTCTTCGAAATCCTTTTACATCGTGGTTTTGGTCCTAAATGGATCGCTTGGATTAAATCCAGTCTCTTCGCTGGTACTTCGTCCATTCTTGTTAATGGAAAGGAAGGCCACAAGTTCAAGTGTGAGAAGGGTCTTCGCCAAGGAGATCCGATTTCCTCTCTTTTATTTTCTCTTGTTGCTGATGTGTTTAGTAAGTTACTCCGTAACGCTTGGGAGGCCGATGTTATAGAAGGACTGGAGGGCTCTCAAAGTTATCGTGGCGTGTTGAACCTTCAATACGCCGACGATATCATTATCTTTGCGAAACCCAACGGGTGCTCATTACGTAACCTTAAGTTACTTCTCTATGTCTTTGAAAGTGCATCTGGTTTAGCCATTAACTTTCAAAAGTTCTCGGTACTTTGGCTTGGAGGGTCTATTAACCGTCAAGCGAAAATTGCGCAATTCTTTAACTGTGCTTCGGCCTCTTTTCCGATCCAGTATCTTGGTTTCCCTTTGAGATGGGAGAAACTTCATAAATCGGATTTGATGCCGATGATCGAAAAAGTTGAATCTAGACTTAACTGTTGGTCGGGTAAACATCTGTCGAGAGGGGGCAGACTCATCCTTGTTAACTCCGTTCTCTCCTCTATCCCTTTATATATGATGTCTTTCTTCTACCTCCCTTCTTAGGTGATTAAGAGGATCGACCAAATCAGAAGAAACTTCTTCTAGTCTGGTTCTGCTTCTTACAAAGCTGGCATTCATCTTTGCAATTGGAAGTTGATCTGTTCTTCTAAGGCAGCTGGCGGTTTAAGGGTCATTGACCTCAGGAACTAAAACTTAGCCCTTCTAGTCAAATGGTTATGGAGGTTTCTTTAAAACGATCAACTTCCCTGGGTTCGTCTTATGTCTCTCAGATGTTTCTCCCATCGTAAGATGTGGGATTTCCCAACTCCCATTTCCCGTAAGGCATCCTCGTTTAGGAAGGGAGTCTGGGAAGTAGTCGGTCCATTTTGGTGTTGCGTAGCACACGTGTGCACTGTGGGTTATAAGACCAAATTTTGGGAAGACCTTTGGTTCGGTAATCTCAAGCTAGCTTACGCTTACCCTGCGTTATACCAGTTAGTATCCAATTCCTCCACCACGGTGGAAGATTATGTTACTGTCATCAATAACCAAAAACTTTGGTCGATTCCTTTCACGTGCGTGTTGGATCCTGTAGGCAAGGCAAGAAACAGTACTTGAGGGAGGGGGGGGGGGGTGAATAGTGTTGTATAAAAATTAAAAACAAAAATGAACTTTTTCATCTGTTCAGTCGATTTGAAAAGAGAAATAAGTCGACTGAGGCGTCAGATTAGAAGAATATTTTAGACAAGGCTGATTAGTCGACTTATAGCGGAAAATAGTCGACTTGCCAGACAAGTTTTCGAAAAGTATATTATACCAGTCTGACCAGTCGACTTAAAGAGGAGACGCAGTCGACTGTCCAGGCAAGTTTTCGAAGAGAATTAAATGCAAGTAAAGAGAAATGCAAGTTTAGAGAAATACAACCACAGAGTACACACGATGTATCCTGGTTCGGCCCTCCCCACCTACATCCAGTCCCCAAGCAACCCACTTGAGATTTTCCACTATCCTTGAAAAGAAATACAAGAATACTCTACGGACTTAGATAACAACCTTGTCCAACCCGTAGACCTCTCTCACCACTAGAGAGAGCAAACCCACTCTTCCACCAAGAGTGAAAAACTGACTCTACAACCTAGAACCCTACTTTCCAACCGAGAGGACCACTCTCATAACCCGAGAGTGAAGAACAACAACAAAAGAGTTACAATCAACTTATAGCCTTGTTTTGTGATTATGATTTTTTGTAAGTCGCTATTGGGTCAACTTCTGAATTCAGTCCAAAACGAATTTAATGTTATATTGGACTGAAAATCAGAGAACCAAGACTTAGAAGATTAGAGTGCAAGTTGGAATACTTGTTCTTTTGAAAGCAATAATCTTAAACTTTTTATCAAAATGCTTGGACTTTTCAATGGTGATTCCTAGGCTCTATTTATAGAGAGGAATCCCTTGAAGTTGTAAAGCAGTTTTTACAACTGATTAACAACTGATTAAAAACGGATAAAAACTTTTGAATTCGAAAAAACAAGTTTTAAATTCTGAAATCTGTCAAAACGACTTGAACAGTCGTTTGGGTTGCCATGATTAGTCGACTGGTCAGAGTTTGAAGGAGTTCAGTCAGTTTTGTACTGGTACAGTCGACTGGTGCCATAAGGCAGTCGACTGGTACTTAACAGCTGATCTAATTCAAACTGTTTTGACCTGTAATCTTTTGAAAAAAACACTCAATTTTAAAGATGCGTGAGTGTGTGTGTGTGACAAGGCTGTACATCAATCTAAGACTCAAAAAAGGAAAATTACAATTGTTTTACAAGACATGTAATATAACACATTTGGAGCATAGGTCTTGTTTGAGTCTTGAGTCTTGAGATAAAGCTTTAGCCTTTGTCTTTGTCTTTGAAACTTGTTTGATCAATCTTGAGCTTTAGAACCTTGTAGCCTTCTTGATCAATTTGCTTTGAGGGCTTCGTTTGAACACTTTGCCTGCAATATATAAGAGGTAGCACAACAACTTTGCATTATGTTGTAATCATCAAAATCAAGAATCAATAGTGCGTTCTACCTCCGCCTCTTGCGAACTACCTTCATGAGCTCTTCAGCTGTCTCAACCTTTATCCCTGGCATCCCATAGATGATTTCAAATGGAGATGGACCAGCTCTTGTAATTAATCGGTTAAATGCTTCTATAACTTCCTTAATTTTCGGGGTATCTACTCCTCGTGTGCTAAGTTCCTATGGAACAGTTGTGCTCCTCTCAAAGCTAAAATTTTAACTTGGTTAGCGCTTAACAAAAAACTTCTTACTGTTGATGTCCTTAAAAAGATGAACCTGGCCTTAGGTCAATCCTGTTCATTATGTTCCTCAGATCATGAGGACGCTGATCACCTTTTCCTTAAATGTAGCTTTATTCAACCGTTATGGATGATTTCTATTATTGCCTGGCAAGTGCCTCATATCCCCTGTAATTTTTCATCCTGCTGAAGGAATCAATCTCTCAGAAAAGAATTTCGTAAAGAGTCTCTCTATTATGGCTCTCATTTGGGTTATTTGGTCTGAACGAAACAATTGTATTTTTAATCACTCGGCATCGTCGATTGATATCATTATCGAGGATTTTTTTTTCCGCTAAGTTCTGACCGTCCACTTTAACGTATGAAAAAGTGGAAGGTTTGCACTTAGTTTGTTTCATTCGACAAATTACTTATCTTAGTATTCTTGACCATGTCTAATTTGTGCTTTCTTTCCTTCATGGTGCAGACTTGATGCTGTTGTGGTGGTGGTATGCCTTCTTGTCGGCTGCCTTTTTGGGTCGTTTGTATTAAGGCCGACAGGTTTGGCCTATTTTCTTGTTGCTCGCTCATTCTAGTCTGGGGTATTTTGCTCTGATGGTTCGTATGTGATGTTTAGATGGCCCCTTTTACTTTACTGTGTTGTATGGCTGGATGTTTTTTTTGGGTGGTTTCGGCCTATCTTTTGGCATCCTCTTATTTTCTGTGGCCACTAGCTTTAATGTATGGCTATTCTTATCGTTATAGCTGAATTGTTATGTTCTTCTGGCTGTGTATCTGCTGGCTTTTGTTGCGTTGGTGCTTTCTGTGGATTAGCAGTTTGTTTGTTATTTTCGAAGTTGTTGCCTCTAAGGCTCTGAGCTTATTGTGTTATGTTGCTTCGTTTTCCAGTTCTCTTATTTTGTATTGCTGTTCCCATCACTGCTCTACTAACTTTTTGGCTGTGATGGGCTTAGCTCTTGGTGGCATTTATTCGGTTACCTGTTAGCCTCATTATGATTTGTTCTCGGTTTTCTCTCCGACCTACCTATGGTTTCGGTAGTGAGTTCTTGTTTTTAGAGGCTCATGCCATTGTCGCTCTTTTCCCTGGTGTTTCTCCCTACGGAGATTGCCGTGGTACTGCCACCCCTTCAGGTGGGATCTTTACTGCGGTTGGCTGTTCTCTGGTGCTAGTTTATTTGCTGCTCTGGCAGTCAAGACAGCCACTGCGTTCGGCCCTCTTCTCGATTTTTTACGACTATGTGAGATGACGGTTCCTTTCCCATCTGCTGGGTTTGCGCCCACCCTCTGTGTCTTGGTCTTGTTGCTATTTTCTGATTTGGGGTAGTGTCGCAACAACATGTTCTATCCTTTGCATGGTTTGGTTGTTGCGTTGTTGTTGGAGTTGCCGCCGTCTCTGTGGCCATGGGCTCTTTGGCTCCTCCCTGCGCAGTGGGTCGGGTTGGACTGGGGCTTTGCGATCAGTGGTTCTTAGCGCCGTCGATGGATGCTTGTTTTCCTTTCGACCACCCTCCTCGTTTGTGGCTCTCGTTTTTTGGCTCCTTGTGTATCGTTTTTTTTCGTAGGCAATTCTCTCAATTGCTAACTGTGTATATTTTGGTGTTGTTGTTTGCTTTTCGTTTTACTTTCGGTAAAATTGTACTTTGTTGTTCTCTTGGATATATATATTTGCTGGGCTGGAATCGTCAGATTCTATCCTTGTTATAAAAAAAAAAGATGGTACGATGTACACTTTTTTCTTATTATTCAATTATGAAGCATAGCTTAGACCAATGGCTTATGTTGCAGTTATGGTAAACTTAGATACCATTATTTTGCAAAAAAACCCTCTGAACTTTGCAAGGGTAAAATGATGATTTTCCCCCCAAAGTTAATGTTAGCCAAGAGTAGGGCGAACCACAACAACTTTTGGCCTATAGTAGGGTGGCAAAAAAAAAGAATTTGGTAGGATTATCTGCAAATTTGTGAAAACTGTGCAGGGTTTAGTGATATTTACCTTATCATATATATATATATATATATATATATATATATATATATATATATAGAGAGAGAGAGAGAGAGAGAGAGAGAGAGAGAGAGAGAGAGAGAGATGGCATAAGAGGAAATTTTCTCTAAGGCACCCTGAAAATTTTACTCCCTCCCAAATGCATGATGCACATTATTCAAAGTGTTCAATCAAAATTGAATTTGTTCTGCCCATGCATTAAGAGGTTGTAATTGTTCTATTGCTAGAAAACAGTTAATTTTGCAACCTCGTGATGCATGGAAAAAACATGTTTAAATTGTGTGATTTTACTTCAGTCTGTGTTTTATGGCATGGGCGGATTTAGGATTGAAAAGTGAGAAGGGCTGGAAAAAAAACAATTCACACAAGGTAACATGCAAAAAATATATATAATTGTTATAGATACTAGATGGAATAGAGTTGGGCTAAAGGTCAAAAAAATAAATAGAAGGCTCAAATATATATGGGGTGGGCTTTAAAAATATTTTCTTTGGGATGGGGGGAGCTGTAGCATACCCCAGCCCCCCTAGATCCACCCATGTTTTATGGTATGAAGATCAACTTGAACAATGTGTATTGTAAATTTTAAAGAGTGTATTTGTGAATTTTGATAACGGATATTGGGTTTTTGGTGCGCCATTCCTCCTTGGAGAGGAAGACCCTCGATTTGTTTGAAAGAATAAGAGTTGCAACCCAATGGTTGAAAATTCATGATATTTTAGAGAATTCTCCATTGTCCAAGGTAATCACTTTTTATTATTTTGGTGTGTTGCATGTAAGTTTTTCATCTTTCCTACCTATTAATCTAAATATTTTAATCTTTTTTTAATGTCTCTTGAAGTATCTCAAAATTGTGGTTGGCTCGATCCATACAGCATCCTAGTTGTCTCAGTGAAGAAAGAACCGCAAGATGAAGTTCCCTCTGCCAATTTAGATCAATTGATAAATGCAACAGAAGTACGTATCATTAAATTTGTCATTTTGGTTCCAATCAGTATTGCTATGATAACCACTAAATTGTTATTGTTCCAGCGTTATTTCAATATATATAAAGCTTGGTATTTGGCTGAATTGGAATTCAAATTTCAGATGCGTGTGGTAATTTTTCCGGAACGAAGTTGCCTAAATTTTCTTTAGGGTGAAATGCTAAAAATCCCGCTATATTTACTAGTATCAGACACGTGCACACGTGCACGTGGAAAAAATTGAAGGATAATGAAAAGGGTAAGAAGAAAATAATTTCCAAACCGATCCACTTTCGAAAATATTTACAAAGCAGGTCCATTTTCGCAAATATTTACCAAAGTTAGTCCATAATTAAAAAGAAACTAATTTTCAAACTGATCCACTTTCGAAAATATTTACAAAACAGGTCCATTTTCGAAAATATTTACCAAAGTAACCCAACCCGTGCAACTGCGTTGCACGGGTTGGGTTACTGACTAAGGGGTTCTCCCATTATAGTATTAGAGATTAGAGATTGGTCAAAGCCAAAGCTCCTGAATTTTCAGTCAACACTGAAAACCTCCTGGGAGGTCACGGTGTTAAAATTTTGTCAGAAGCCGGAGTTACATGTTCTGCATCATGTGTCACGGTGTTGAAAAATTGTTAGAGCATCCACAGTCGATTGCTTTATTGCCATTTTTGTCATTTTTTTTCTACTGTAGCGCTCACAGTCGTTTGCTATTTTGCCATTTTTTGGCAAAAGAGCTACAGTAGATACGGAAAAATAGCAATCGAAATAGCATTATGCATATTATAGCGGACGAAACATGATGTTTCGTCTGGATTATTTTATTATATTCTTAATTGATCGGACGAAACATGATGTTTCGTCCGAAGTAAAAAAAACTAAAAAAACGAATAAAATAAGCTTTAAACGTGGGAATGAACATGATGTTTCGTCTCAATTTGAGACGAAACATCATGCTTCATCCCAATCCAAATTTTAAAAAAAAATTGTAAATTTTAAATTTTTTTTGCAATTTTTTTAATTGATTTTGCAAATTTTTAAATTGTTTTTGCAAAAAAAAATTACATTTTGTTAAAAAAATTCTTTTAGCAATTTTTTTTTTAAAAAAAAAATTCCGGAAAATCCGGACGAAGCACCATGCCTCGTCCAGAATCTGGGCCATTTTTTGGAAATTTTTGTAATATTATTTAATTGTTTTTGCAATTTTTTAATTGTTTTTGCAAATATTATTTACGAACTATTTTTTTAATTTGTTTTTTGCAATTTTTTTTTGCAAAAAAAAAAAAACCTTTATTTTTTTCCAATTTTTGGGACGAAACATCATGTTTCGTTTCCGCCATTTTTTGACAATCGACGACTGTGGATGCTCATCGAATTGGATTGCTAAAAAATGCATTTTGCCATTTTTTAGCATCGAACGACTGTGGATGCTCTTAGAAACTAGAGTTACACGTTAAGCACATGTTATTTTATTGGCGCGTAAATATTCCTGAAATACATCAATAATATTAGTCGTCCATTTACAGATGTTCGGTCAAAATTGATTTTTTTTTTGTGAAAATATTGGTGATCAAAGTCACCGGTTCCATTAATAATCATTAACGAACTAATCCGTACAAAATATTACACATCTAGATCCAGGAATCTAAAATATCAAACAACAACATCAAAAGAAATACACGACACTAGTACTAGAACAAAGTATGAAATCAACTGGCTGGTGCCATAAAGACCACACCACCCACAGTGAGTCCAAAAGGCCGAATACACCGAACAAATCTTTGTCCCGATAGTTCGGCGCCAACGGATATCATCGTGAGCTCTACTCCTCAGCATCTGTATGGAGCTTCTTCCTGATCCCCAAGTGTCCTACCCAATAATTAATCAGCTCCCCAATTTTACAAATTGAACATAAAATCTAGAAAAAATATTACGGAAATTTGCATCATTTCTATCAAGCCACAAAATCCAAATACTAGCAGCCGCCGTAATATCCCATATCCCCCTATTCTCTTTTCTAAGGTGAATTTCCCTCCATCTAACCCAGACATCATTAATAATTGTTGCACTGTCGACAATACCAAAACCCAACCTCATAACTTCCCATAACAATCTAGCCTTAGGGTATCGAATGAAAATCTGGTCAACGACTTCCTCTCCTTCATTACATCTAGGACACCCTACATCGATAGGGACATTTCGTCTCCGAAGGTTAACTTTTGAAAGAATCTCGTTGTCCATCACAAGCCAGAGAAATGCGTTGACTTTAACTGGGCAGTTGGTCTTCCAAATGATACTAGCTTCACGGTTTCTCAGCCCTCCGTCATTCAAGAAATTATACATTGAGCTAACCGTATAAGTCCAGCTTTGATTTAGTGTCCATTCCCTAACATCTCTTTCATCATCGAAGAATTGCATCCCGTCCAGGACTGTCAATTTAAATCTTTGAAGTTGATCTTGTTCCAAAGGTAAGAGGTTTTTGACGAAGTTAATGACAAATCTATCTCCTTTACAAACATCCGTGACGAGATCATTAACCTACGTAGTTTTTGCCGCTAGATCTAGGAATCGCGCGCTGAGAGAAAAACCCCCACACCACTTGTCTAACCAGAATCTAGTATCTTTACCATTCTCAATTTTACACCTGGTGTTGGCATGGAATAACTCTCCCACCTTAGCTATACCCTTTCAGAAAAGATGACTTCCCACGCTTGCTCCCATTTTCAAATCTGAATTTTTTCCGTCTCCTATGCAATTGAAACGAGTTCCCCCACAAAGATCTCCTTCGTGAGTTCATCTTCCACCACAATTTCGCGAGTAGTGCTTTGTTCATGTCACTAGGATTTGTGATACCCATACCGCCAAATTCTTTCTTTTTGCACACTCTTATCCATTTAACTAGATGAAACCCTTTTTCTAATTCATTTGAGCCCTTCCACAAGAAACGTATTCTACATTTGTTAATTTTCTTAATAACCCACTTTGAGAGTTCATAGATAGACATCCATAGGCAGACATCCTTAGGCAAACTATTGAGGACCGAATGTAGAAGATTGGATTATGCTTTAAATCAATTGACAGTTTGCTCAACACCACTCTAAATTATCAATATTTACACATGAGTCCCTTTAATATTACAAAACATCATCTCTTTACCCTCTCTCTAACTTTTGCAAACCTGCCAAACTACCATCACCCCCACTCTTCAGGAACCTTTTCCTCCACCCTTCAAGAATAACACTGTTGTGGTATCCTCTTCACTCCTTTTCAAAACCCTCAAAACCTTAATCCACGTTGTTTTAAGATAATCTGAAGACTTACCCAATCTAGAATCAGTCTAACTTAGTGCATTTAGATAGAAAAATCAGGATATTTTTTTATATTAATACTTCTAAAGATTGCGGTTGATTTGATTTGATTTCATTGTGGGCGGTCGCGGTGATGTCCACTGAAGGCGTTGGTGGTGGTGTTGGTTAGCGATAAAAAGATGGGTATTTGAGTTAGGGGTGGCAACGGGCCGGACTTGGGCCGGACTTATATAAGCCCGAGCCCGAGCCCGAATTTATTTTTTGGGTCCAAGTCCGGCCCGATTTTGCATCGGGCTTCAAAATACAGGCCCAAGTCCGAGTCCGAATTAACCAAAAAAGCCCATACCCGGCCCGATTTTTTTTGAATAGGGAATTTTTTTGCATGCCCAAAATTAATTCTGTTGCATGCCCAAAATTAATTCTGCTCATAATAGGAATTTTTTTTTGAAACACTGAAATTCTGAAAACCAGATATGCTCTTCATTTCAGAACGGAAATAATTAATTCTATTGCATGCCCATAATAGGGAATTTATTTTGAATAGGAAATTTTTTTGCATGCCCATAATTGTTGCATGCCCAAATTAATGCCCATTCAGCATTCTTGTGCATTCGCTGTGCATTTACCACAGTGAGAGCATGCCCATAATGCCTATAATTGTTGCATGCATTTACCACAGGTCATTAATTATTTTTTTGCATGCCCATAATTGTTGCATGCCTAAAAAATAGTATTCTGACAATCATAAAACGTAGTACCAAAAATCCTAATTAATGCCCATTCAGCATTCTTGTGCATTTATTAGGCGGAAAAAGGTGAGAGAGGTGAAGGGACGGGGAGTATTTATTAGACTTATGTAAATCGGGTCGGGTTCGGGTCGGACTCATACACACCCGAACCCGGCCCGAAAATGTAATCGGGCTTATTTGTTGAGCCCGGGTCCGAAAAAAATGAAAAAAATCAGGCCCAAGTCCTACTAAAAACGGGTCGGACTTGATCGGGCTCGGATCGGGCTCGGGTCAATTGACAGCCCTAATTTGAGTCCTAAATGAGTATTGTGGGCGGTCGCATGTAGATTAAAAATTTGTCCCCTTGGATTGTATTCTATATTGACTGAAAATCAGGGGATTTGCACTTTGACCAATGAATGAGGAATTTTTCCCGTACTTAGCCACTTTTTGAAACTATTTGCAAATGTAGGCCACTTCCCAAACTTCCCAAACTCACTAGTGGTCTCTTCCTTTTGAAGATCGCTAATGAGAATAGCGGGCGCCGGTTTAATTTATTTTGAAATTTTGGTTCGTTGTCACTATTCCCATTAGCGACCACAACCTATGTGAAGTTGAATAATGGCTTTATTTGGATCATATTGAGACCCTTAGTGAATTCTAAAGAACTAGTGCTCCCTGGAACCCCCCCCCCCCCCCCAAACCACAAAAAAATTCTTATTTTTTTAAATTGAGGCGCTAGTGGAAATAACGACCTCAATTTTGGGAATTTCTCCTTGTTCTCTGTTAGAATTGCAAACAATTCACACAACTAAGATCGCAACTGAGAATAGTGACCTTAGTGGTTTAATATTTCTCCTTCTCTTTGTTAGCTCTCTATTAGATTTGCAACGAAATCCTCCCAACCTAAAGTCACTATTCCTAATAACGACCTTAGTTGTGTGGGATTTTCACAAGCTCTCTATTAGATTTGCAAAAAATTAACACAACTTAGGTCGCTAGTACAAATAGCGACCTCAGTATACATAGGTTGCTATTCCCAATAGCGACCTTAATTGAAGGAGTTTTTTGCAAATCTAAAGCTACTAGCGACCTCAATATACTTATGTCTCTGTTCCCAATAGCGACCTTAATTGAATTTTTTTTTGCAATCTAATAGAGAGCAAACAGAGAGCAATGAAAAATATCCAAAACTGAGGTCTCTATTGGGAATAGCGACCTTAGATGAAAGCAGAGCTATTTGAAATTCAAATATCCCCACTTCCCTGTTTACAACGAGTTATTGTCTTCGACAATCAATAACAACAATAAACAGTCAAAACATACACCCATCACAACTTCAAATATCCATTTGAACTATCTCAACCATGAACATCTCAAATAATAATCTCCAACCACTTTCAACACTAAGCCAACATCACAACCTCACAAATTCATATTCCCCATCATATCATTCGAAAAATAACGCAAAAAAATTCACAAACATCTCAAAAGTTCACAAACAACACAAATTATTACAAACATCTCTAAAATCACATTATACTAACATCATATAGATCACAAAATTACAAATTCATCTATAACTCACAATCATCACAAATTACTAGTGACCTCGTAATAAATTACAAAATGTGTACCAATATTCTTGTGTATTTAGGAATTTGTGTGTCCGCGTCCTCCACCACCGGTGGAACTTCTCGGGGGTCGTCCACTGAGAGTTCATGCTCCCCGTCCGTCACTTGTTTAGTAGGTTGATTCGTCTCGTCTTACCAAAATAAACATGTTTATTAAATGTATAAAATGAACATATTATTCAAAAATAAAAAAACTTGCAAACTACCCGTGACACAGAAGTACTTCCCGACAGTCCACTTTGGCAACGACGCCTGTTGTGTCCTCTTTCACCGCATTTTGAACAAGTTAGCTCCATGTGCGAGCCATCTTTGACGTCCATGTTATTGTGAATGCGCGTTGTTCTAGGTCGACCTTTCCTACATCTTCTAAGTGTCGCATCAGCTATGTGTGTCGGTTCAAGTTGGACAGACCAATATGCTTGGTCTTGCATAGGATTAAATGTGGGAGTCCAAATACGTACTAAGCAATCGATCGAACAGAATGAATTAACATAAGGTCGGTAATCAACAACCCGAGATACACAAGGCGCTAGTACAAGAGAAAATGGGATGTGGTAGAGCTGGAATTTGTGACAATTACAAGTGCGCGCTGGCTATTTTCCACTCGAATACTTGTTCTTACTTGAAAAACACCAAGTTTATGATGAAACATTATAACCTCATGCATATTATCTCTCTCACGTTGTATATTGAGAATTTCTTGAATTCAGGGATAATGTGGTTGAAGGATCACTTGAGGCTCAGTCTCAGGCTCAATGTTCAGGCTTAACAGCAGTTTGAGCCTCAAGCCTCAGTTAAGGCTCCCTTTGTTCGAAACTTCACTTAGGCTTGCGCCTGGATGCGCCTTAGTAAAGGCTCGAGGCTTGTGCCTCAAGCAAAAGGTGCGATTGAACATAACAGACCCGACCCGACCCGTCTTCACACCCGACCCATCTTCAACTTTTCTTATATCTTGTAACTCCCCCAGTTCTCTTTCACCTTCTCATCCTCAATTCCAAACCCTAACCATAATCTCCTCTTCCTGAAATTTTCAATCTCCACTCCTCAATCTCCCCCCCACCCTCAACTACATCGGCGGTGACAGCGAAGCAGCTTGGCGATGACACGCCAGCATACATCAAATCGGTGCTGACAACAGAAGTAGATCAGCGGCACCGACGATACTCCTACTCAGTATCCAGACTCCACTCTTATTCTGGTTTCTTTCCTTTCTGGTTTTATACTTTTATGGTTTCTTTTTTGGGTTTCGTCTTTGTTTGCTTATAATGTTTTTGTGAGTTACTTTTAAACAAAATTGTGAAGATAGTTCATTCCATAATTTACTATAATCATGAAATCATGCCTTATTCAAACAATTGAATCATATCTCAGTGTAGAGCATGACCAAATTTTATGGTGAGCTAACTTTATGTTATTGTTGTAATATTTCAAAGTACCTTACCATTTACTAAGACTGTAATACTGTAATACTGCATGCTCATTACTGTAAAATTTAATTTGATACTATTGTAGTTTTACTGTATGCTCATTACTGTAATATTGTAATATTGTATGCTGTATGCATGTTAAGTGTCTTCATTATGTTAATACTGTAATACTGTATGCTCATTACTATATGAAACTATGAATTGAGATTAACTTGATATTATTGTAGTTTTCAGAGGAACACATTGTATCACTTCTTTTTTGGGGCAAGAAACACATTGTAGTTATACATTACACAGGAACACATTGTAGTTTTACAAAAAATGATAACTTACACAGTTATCTTGGTCACTGCATGATATATTTTGTTGTTATGATGTTATTTTGTTTATATAATCTTATTTATAAATTTTTAAAATCCTAAAAAGTAATAGTGCACATCGGTTAAGTAAGGCTTACGCCTCAAATTGCGTCTTGTGCCTCAGGCTTTTTACGGAGTAGTGAAATTGCGTTGCGCCTTACGCCTTATGCCTTACCCCTTATGCCTTCGACTACACTGCTTGGGGAGCCCAAATATTCTCTTCACATATAAGCTTATGTGCAGCTTGACGATTGATATGGCTAAAAATGGGGTTAAATCGGAACCGTCCAGATGGGGCACGAATCTTGACGCTCAGGGGTAAAAAGGTAATTTCACATATAGATGGGCCCGAAGCAGGCACTGGACATCCCTTTCATAGATCCAATAACCCGCGAACGGATCCACTCCAATTGGGTACGGGTCCCGATCCGAGACGAACCCAGACCAGTAAGAGGAAATCAGGGTCTCTGATTTGACCAAATCAACATGCCTGATTTGCAGTTATCCTCTCACCGGGGATTAGGGATCAGTTTCCTAAACTGACTGTGAGGATTTTACTCCTGACGGGATCACAGAAAATCAGATCTCTAATCAAATCCCCATGGCGACTATAAATACCTCCTACCTACCACTGTTACAAGGTAATCACTCTTTTTCCAACTCAAGCTCTTTCTTAATCATCACTGGTTACTGACAAGAGCGTCGGAGGGTGCGTCGCCGGGAACAACCCCGGTGTATCGCACTTCCTTGCAGGTGAACGGCGGGAGTCAGCAGCCTAACTCCGGCGAACAGGTTCAGATCTGCTATTCAAATTTTTCCGCGAACTCACAAATCTCATCTGTTTACCCCCACACCAGAATCAGCGGTAACAACGATGTTCGATAAAGTAACTATTGAGACGATAGAATATCATCTCCACAATTGCCGTCACAGGCAAATTACAAAACCCCCTTCAAAACGGAATTAAAAATTTCTGATAAATTCGTCGTCATCATGCCATATCGACGTCCTCCATCTGCTGCAAATGTCCATTTTTAGATTGGTTTATCTTTGAGCCAGTTGTTAGCCTCAATTTTTACCTTTTCATTCTCTGCTAAATTTTTTTTTCAAACTTTTTCGGCTGATTTTGACATGCTACCACCTTCATCTTATTCCTCAATGCATTGTTACTGAATTTGCTAAAAAATTAGTAGCAAAATGTCACATACAATAATGATGATATGCATGTGGCTCATTTGATGATTGGTTTTTCAGCTCCATGCACGAAAAATACTCGCAACCAAGTTCACCTTTCTGTACTCCATCTACTATTTCAAACACAAATAAAAATAGCCGATCATTTGCGTAGGGTGAAACGGCTATTAATATACAACCCTTGTATTTTTTGTATAAATGAGTTCCATCAGTACTAATAACCTGTTTGCAAGACTTAAATTCTTAAGTCGAAGCCGTAAATTTCCAAAACACTCCATTGAATGTGTCCTTGCTAAGACCAGACGCAACCTTATCCCAATGGACATAAGTGCCGAGATTTGATGCTTGTAGTGCCGATAAAAGAGCATGCAACTTCATATACACTTTCTCAAACCCTCTGAACAACCTCTCAATAGCTTTCTATTTTGTTTGCCAAGCCTTATGGTAAGAAATCTTATAATTGCTTTCAAGCAACACTATCTCGATAGTTGCCTATGGTGTTAATCTTAATTGTCGAGAGTATATGTTTTTTCGTAGAAATTAGAACATCAGAGGTTCGAAATGCTCTAGGAATGATGAAAATAGGAAAAACTTTAGGACCGGATGGTATACCCATTGCAGTTTGGAACTGTCTTGGGGATGTAGGAGTGGATTGGCTTACAAGATTATTTAATGAAATCTTGCGGACTAAAAAGATACCCGATGAATGGAGAAAGAGTATTTTTGTACCTATATATAAAAATAAAGGAGATATATAAAGTTGCACCAACTATCGAGGGATTAAATTGATGAGCCATACGATAAAAATTTGGAAGAGTAATCGGACCAGAAAGTACAGTGTCTGAGAATCAGTTTGGATTTATACCTGGGAGGTCAACAATGAAAGCAATTTATGTGTTGAGGAGACTTATAGAAAAATATAGGGAGAATAAGAAATATCTACATATGGTGTTTATAGATCTCGAAAAATCATATGATAAAGTTTTTAGAGACATAGTATGGTGGGTATTAAATAATAAAAGAGTAACTATTCGGTATATTGAGGTAATTAAGGATATGTATGAAGGGGCAAAGACCACAATTAGAACAACCACAGGAGAGACCGGTGATTTTCCGAAGAGTGACCATTTTCGATATTTAGGCATGATTATACAAAGAGATTTGGAGATTTGTGAAGTATATGGAGTTGGACATCATGTTGCAAGTCCTGAACATCATTGATGTTATCATCTGGATGCACATCTTCTTCATCTTCATCGTCTTCTACATCTTCCACTGCTTCTACATTTTCTTCATCTTACAATAGCTCATTATTAACAATAGCATTATCGAATGATTGAATAATATTTTCATTATCAACAAGAGCACGAATCATACTAGAATGACGTGGAAACTCATATTTCGTGAAATTTGGTCGTGTTGGAATTGTGAATATGTCTTTATGTTGAGGCGACAATCATGCTTGCAATTCAAGAGGAAGATTGAGACCCATCTCACTGCCCGACACTTTACCTACAGGGCTTGACTCATGAATAACATGTGGCCGATCATTACAAATCTTGAGTTCAGATTAAGTGATCTTGCAGTCGTGGCAATAAGAGCGTCATTATCAACTATAGGCACTGCCATGAAATATTGTCCTACGTCTTTTCTAGTTGCATACCGAGCTAAGAGTTTAACATTCTATTCACCTCTATCCGAGTTATTAATTAATAAACATTTTCTACTAGTTGTTGCTTTGTGAAATTACGATGGGCCCAAATTATTTTCTGGTTCTACGCCTCTATAACAAGCTCCTACCTTTGTGTCTCAAAGTATTTCTCCCCCATATACAACCAAGTAGGAATTTTATAGTCCATACATATACATGAAGGGACGAATTTGCAGTTCATTATCCAATCATAAACATAACATAATTACACTAATATTAAGAAACCAAATATGAAGTAGGAAAACCTATGTGAATTCTTATGAATCAATCGTTCACAACACCTTAGTTATTTTCGTTAATGCATATTCAAACAAGCAATTATGCAATTTTAATATAGTTGGATTTTTATGTTTTCCTTTAACACATTCAATTTATACCTAATATTCACAAATATAACCCTCGATAAACAAATAATCTCGACATGAAACAAACTCAAATGTTATAAAAGATCGAAAAAGGTAGAGTAGGGGATACCTGATATGAGGACCCAATTTGGAAAAAGGGCACTGGCGGCAGCAGCGATAGAGGATGTGAAGAGGTGGAGGAGCTAAGGTTTTGAAAATTGAGCTAGGGTTTTGGAATTTTGGATTTGGAGGAGGATGGAGATGTGGAAGATGAATGCTAGGGTTTTGGGGGGGGTTTCGGAGTTGGGGTTGAGGAAGAAGAAGAAGAAATAAAATGAAGTAGAGAGAGAGAGAGAGAGAGAGAGAGAGATATTTTATTAGCGGTCAAGTCCCATTTGTGATCGCTTGTGGGAACAACGACCACTATATACTGAGGTTGCTATTCCCACTAGCGACCTCAGTTTTAAAATTTTTTGGATTTTTTTAGCTCTATGAAAGTCACTAAGTGTCTCAATACGATCAGAATAAAGTCGTTATTCGACTTCATATATGTTCTGGTTGCTAATGGGAATAACGACAACAAACCCAATATTTTAAAAAAAGTTAAACGAGCACCAGTTATTCCCATTAGTCTTTGAAATTCCCATGTCTTTGAAGGGAAGATGTCGCTAGTGGGAATAGCGATCGCTACTGACGTGATTGCGACTAGCTCAAACTCAATAGTTTGGGAAGTGACATACTTTGCAAACAGTTTCAAAAAGTGGCTTAGTACGGCAAAAATTTCTAAATATAGGGGGGTTTTGAGCATTTTACTCTTTTATTTATTATTCTCTTAATTTTTCGTTGTTTAATAACCTGATGTTTTAATTTTATGCAGCTAGAAATTCATGCTAATAGACATGTTGTTGGTGATTCATTGATTACGGATGACGATGTGAAAAGTTCGGTTCCAGAAAAGAATTTTGAACTACTTGATGATGATTAGAACAGTTTGATTCAACAAGAGGATTTTAGAATTTGGCCAACTTATGTTCATTATCTTGAATTACATGTAATTATCTGAATCTCTTTGTTATTTTTCAATGTTAAAATTGATAGTTTATTAATTCAAGGTATCTCATTACAGCAACTGAGAAAGATGGCTAAAGGACCTCGTTGCAGTGTTGAAAATCAGGTTTAATTCATTCTTTTTATTAAATTTTGTTTCTTCTCTTCTTTTTTGTCTTTCTTTTAGTTATGAATAATTTTATTTGCATTCTAATTTATTATCTTTTTTTAAGTTCATTTTAAGTAATAATTACTAGCAATCTCTCTTTATCAATTGTTGGCAGCGGAATTGTTATCAATATAAGTGTTTTTTTCTCCCTATGTCATCGTCATTCTCTTTTGTTGTTTACATTTTCTCTCTTTTTTTCTTTTTTATAATTTGTTAACAATACTATATTTACTTGATTTAGGTAGAGGATACTCGGATGCTAAATCCAGGAGAGAAGTTGCTCGTTCGAGCTCAGTTAATGGTAATGATCTTCAACCATCCTCATCTTAAAGAAATTTGGACAATCCGTTTGTAACATTACTTGGTAGAATACTTCATGAATCACCAATTTGAACTACCCGCAGGGGGCGGGGACTGTGAGGTTTGCATCAACTATCTACTAGTATTTTTCACGTGCGATCCATGTTTTGATAAGAGTTTGAAGATTTTCATCTGCGATATACGTTTTAAGAAATAGTTTTGGAGTTGGACGTGTGTTGCACGTAATTGGAAAAAATATTTTGAAGAAAAAGCTACAATTTTTACATACAATGCACGTGTTTATAAGTAAAATTTGAGTTGTACGTGCAACATATATATGTTTATGTTTAGTGTTAAAAAATATTATAAAATTGTTATGCACGTGCATTGCATGTTTTAAATAAGTGATTTTTTTTTTATTTGTTTGTTTTTGTTGTAATTAATGGGAGAGTTGGAATTGTAACTACAACGCACGGATTTGTATGTTAACAATTGACAACCGTAACTCTCCCATTATAATATTAGAGATGAGCAAGAGAGGAGGAATATTTTTGCCATTCAACGTGCAAGTGTGCAACTCGTGTGCTAATGATCTAGTTGTATGATTAACTGAAAGTTTAGAAATTCTGAGTTGATTGAATCTTTGAAATTTAAACGCCTATGTTTGAGGTTCTTGAAGGAATATACAAAACCTTAAACAAGAAGAAGAAAATTTCGAATATTTCAATTCTCAATATGAAGAGATAGGAGCTGGTAGTTTTATTAGAGACCTCTAGCCAACCTTCCCGCAAGAGTTTTTTCTTGACACCAAACAATCAAATGTATTAATTAGTTTAAGATAAAAAAGGCTACTCCAACGATTTCCTAACCATTTCGCATATTGCCTATTATTTCCAGGAATTGGTCACTTCAATAATCTATAATGATTATTGTAACACCCCACAAAATTGAAAATGATAATTTTGCCCTCGTATGTTACACACGTGCATTTTGTACCGTTACTGGTAATATTTGTAACGTGTTTCACGATATATTTTGGATTCCGATTATTTATACATTTTTCGTATTCTTAAAATCCTATTTGAGTCAACTCAAATATTAAATTTCAATTTTTGTATTTTTACGTGCTTTATACGTATTACCGATGCACGTATCGATTACGTATTTTTCACCGCTACGTGTAATATTTTAATGTGTTTCAATTATTTATTCCATGACTTGTTTGAATTCATTTTTATAAATGGAAATTCATTTTCCTTCTATTTTGATTAAGATACTTTTATACGTTCAGTGCACGTGTTTTCTATGTACGTAGTGATTACGTCATGGAATATATAAAAATTAATAAATATATTTTTCTTATGTTGAATTTTGATTATCTTTAATATTTTTCCGTTGATAAAGTCGATTTCGTATTTTAATATTTTACGTGCAACGCACGTGTTTGTGGTGCACGTATTACTTGCATTTTAAAATAAAATTTTATGAAGTGTGTGTGTTTATTTTATTTGTTCATGAAAAATTATAATTTTAATTAAACTAATTTTATATGCATATTATATATAAACACATATTTTAAATTAAATAAATAATTTATTTTGTAGTGTACACAAAGCACGTGCACGTGCACGTGTGCAATGTGCACACCTCAAATTTGCAACCGGTTGTTTTTGGAAGGGAGGGAAGAACAGGGTTTTTGAATTTGCATGAGTGGAGTTAGTGGAGTTGTGGGAAAGTAGTTAATGTAACTATTTCAAAATCTACTTCTAATCACCCCCTAAACACACATTCTCATCTCCCCCTTTCCTTCATTTCCTTGCTTTGCCGAAATCAAGTCCAGCAATCATCTTTGCTTTCTCCACAGAATTTCACAATACAATATATATATAAGCATTTATACATATATACTTATATATACTTATGTAGGTGTATACATATATGTATATGAAAATGAAAATGAGATGAGTGCTTTCTTTTCCTTCTCTGCCTCTGCCAGCAACCCCACTTTGTTTCTCCACCTAATTTGCTTTCTCCACTCAATCTCAGTATACAATATTATAAGCATGTATATCTCTACTACTATAATGGGAGAAAGCCTTAGTGTAATTTGTCCATATCCCAACCTGTGCAACGCACGTGCTGGTAGAAATTTTTTGTTGTTGCCCTTTTCATTCCCCCCATTTTCCCCACGTGCACAACACGTGTATAATACTAGTATACATAGTTAGATATATATATACATATATATGTATATGTAAGTGAAAAGAGAATGAAGTGTTGTTAATGGTTGCTTGGCCGAAATATAGGTGGGGTATTTTTCCTTGTGCACAGATTTTGAGGAGGCCGAATGTAACACCCCCAAAAACAATTTTTTAAAAAAAAAAAAAAAACAAACCTCCAAATTCAATTCCATCAATTTCTATATCACTTTAAACATAAACTAAAATAGTTATATTTCAATAAAAATTTGGACAGAATTTTCCCTGTAATTTTTGCCCCGAAACACAATTGGCTTACGGAATTCTGCTCTAAATTCCGTAGCTCACATCACAGGCAATAATATCACGGGCTCCCCAGGCCAAAATGAGCAGAATTACACAGGCAATATAATATCATGCTCTGGGGGCCAAACTCATAACGGATTATCAAATATCAAATAAAAACTATAAATTTCTTTGAAAAACAAGGTAAAAATTTAGAAAAATCCTTGTAAAACCTACCACAGGGCTCGGTACTCCACAACGAGATGGGTATGAGTCACAAACATACCATACCACCCCACACTATACTCATCATCATCATATACATGCTTATACATCCATAATACAATTTAGATCATAAATTTTACTATTCACATAACTAAATAGTACAAATTTTTAAAATAAAACTTCATCCTACCAACCCACGCCTCACCTCTGCACCTGTAACAGTAGGGGATCTAGGGTAGTCCTCAGACTTCCTCAGACTCCCCTAACCCCCAAACACTAAAGTGTCAGCCATTTCTAGTGTGAGTATAGTTATTAATCTAATGACAAATTAAAATAGTATAAAGAAAATAATTTAAACTTACAAATACCAAGTTAAGATAATGCAACCTGAATCCTGAACACAACAACATCATCAATACGACGATATATCAAACACTTTGCCAATCCTGCATTCAACTATTTAATTATCCATAACTTCACACATTTCACTATATACTTCACATCCACCTCATGTATATATATATAGCTTCACTATATACATCCCACTAACCATGCATATACTTTACTCGTTTACTGTTCACATAATAATGTATCACATAAGTATCACACAAAAGCACTTTCTTTATTTCTCATTCTCTTTATATATATTTATATACACACATGATGTTACTGCATCCTTTCTTCATCTTTATTAGTCATGCACTTCATTTACTTGCATTATATCAACAACTCACTTACTCATCCTGGAAGGGGTGCCAAGACAGGTAGTTCCCACCATTTCCATGGAAATAGCGGGCGAGTAGTTCCCCGACACACTTCCAAGATACACACTCATATCACAGCATACCTTCTTTAATAACCATTTTCATAACCAATCTCATAATATAAGTATTTATTTTATTGTATTATATCAAGTATCACATCATAAACATATGCATCTATCCATAATATCACATTCATTCATGCCTTATGACACAAATGTACATTTCATTGCCCATTGCAATTACTCACATTTCATCACATCATTAACATACCACTTATTGAATACTCATTCTTATCGCATCAAAAGCATGTTTTATAACTCATTCTCATCCCGTTCTAACATTTAGTTATTACCCAATCTAATTAATAATTAACTTACTTTCCTTTTCACTTATATCTCAAGTTACCATTAATTTCACTTTCATTCTCATCAATTTATACTCCAAATCCCAAACTTAGTTTGGGCAATCACATATCACACCCCAAAGCCGATAGCTTGGGTATTAATCACCACACCCCAAACACATAGTCTAGGTAATATCACATCACATCTCAAGCCGATAGCTTGGTTATTAATTACTTCAATTACTATTTATCTTCACTTTACTTAATTCTTCATTTCCATTAATCATTACCACTATCATACCAACTCACCCTGCGAATTATGCCAAGGCAGGTAATTCCCACAATTTCCACAGAAATAGCGGGCAGGTAGTTCCTTGACACAATTCCAAGGTGTAACAACTTACATCACACTGTACTTTACTTTAATAATCACTTACATAATACAATTTCTTCATGCTATTCATATTAACACATGTCTCTTTTATTACTCCATTTTAAATTAACCAAGTACTGCACTTATCACTTCTTTTCATACACTAACTCATAACTTGTGTTTCTTCCTATTTACTTCATTCACAACCAGTTTCTTTCCCCTACACAATTCACAATTCACGTTCCACTTTCTTTACTACCACATTTATTTACACTTAGTTATTTTATTAGTTTGTCGACCAGTGAGCCACAGTATCCCAACATACTGAAAGCCGACAGCCCAGTAAACACGCAGCCTGATGCTCACACAGAGTCTTACTTGTCCGAGGCTACGTCTTCCTCCTAGCCGAACTAGCGAGGGAAAAAGCCACGCCCCAGGTAAACTGGGTACTTTCTCGCGACTGCTGTCATCGAGGGAAAAACACCGCGCCCCAGGTAAACTGGGTACTTCCTCCCAGCCGATAGCCAGGAGGGAAAAACCACACCCCAGGTAAACTGGGTACTTCCTCGCGACTGCTGTCATCGAGGGAAAAACACCACGCCCCAGGTAAACTGGGTACTTCCTCCCAGCCGATAGCCAGGAGGGAAAAACCACGCCCCAGGTAAACTGGGTAGTTCCTCGCAACAACTGTCATCGAGGAAAACCGGGCCTCAAGCCGATAGCTTGGGCGATAAAATCCACTTACCCCAAACATAGTTTGGGTTCACTATTCCTAAGCCGGTCCTTGGGCGTTAGGAGGTCTAGCTCAAACCCTAGGATTGCTGTAGGTACTGGTCAACAAAGCCATCTGTTATTAGCATTAATCATTGCATCTTTCTAGCTTACTTTATCAACACACACATTTCACTTATGAATTCAATAATTGCCACAACCTTGACTTTAATCACGTACATTTTATTAACACGTACCAGCTGATCTTTTATCTTCATATCATTATACCACACTATGCATACACCCTGTTATTCAACACATAAACTC
This sequence comes from Hemerocallis citrina, assembly GCA_017893485.1. Taxonomy (NCBI): domain Eukaryota; kingdom Viridiplantae; phylum Streptophyta; class Magnoliopsida; order Asparagales; family Asphodelaceae; genus Hemerocallis; species Hemerocallis citrina. The sequence goes on from CM030366.1 coordinate 143,433,268, forward strand.
ATCATATCATATTAATGCATAATATTAATGCGCCAAGATATTTATCTTTCCATAACATCCCACATTAAGAATACCATATTATTCATTACCTCACTGTACCATATATAGGCATACACCAAGTTATAACATTAATAAGAGAACTACATTATGTTATTCCATATCATAAAGTATCAAAGTGTATACTTCATCACATTAAAATATCATATTATTGCTCATTAATTCACTTCAAACATAATTATAATATAAACATATACCCGCTTACTAATTTCATCAATTATCACATCACGAGTCGATATCATGATATATATATATATATATATATATATATATATATATATATATATATATATATATATGATGCTGTTTATTTCTGGGAGACGTGTGGATGCACCAGGTGTGAGTTCGGACTCAATTTATATTGAAGGAGAATGCCGCTCGTCTGCCGACCTTTGGTTGACCTTCTGGGACCTACGATGAGCTCGGAAAGATGTTGAAGGCTGGGCTCGGATCGGAAGGGTCGGATCCGAGGTCTTGTGTACCTGCAGACGGTCCTGAAACACCGGGGTTTATCCCGGCGGCGGACCCTCCGACGCTCTAGTCAGTCTCTGTGAGAGAGTAGCAATAACTAGGTATATTTAAGTGGCAAAAGATTCATTACCTCAAAAGGTGGGTGTGGGTCTAGTATTTATAGAGAATCCCAACCGGGTTTGGTTCCACTTGGGGGCCGGGTCTGGATCCGAAAGCCCGTGGGCCTGACGTGGCAGAAGGCCCAGGAGGTTTAGGGCGGACGTGGCAATACCAGGAGTGGTATAGGGCTGACGTGGCTAACCCCTTGGTGGTATTTGGAGTTGACGTGGCTGATCGTGGGTCTCCTGCGCTTCGGGGGGGAATCGGAGGGCCTAGGCTGTGCCAGGTCATCCTTCTGCTTCGCCGGAGAGGGGGGACGGCCTGTGGTACTGTCACGGGTCGGACTCTGAGGACTACCAAGGCTCGTCGGCACGAGGAGGCCAGTACTGTGAGGGCAAACAGGAGGTTCGGCGCCGACCCTGAAGTGGTTCGGGGTCGAGCTAGATAGCTATTTTTACCTTTTCGAGTGAGAATTGTATTGGGCCCTGGTTGGGCCTCAGGCCATTTTTACCCTATCACACAAGCCCCCCACTCCTGCGGGGGTGCGGGAGCAAGCCTTGGGGGAGTGTTCATGGTTGTGGAAAAAATGGGAGGATGACTCACAAGGCCTTCTTGGTGGGGTTGTCCTGAGGCTTTGACCGGACCTCGAGCTTGTCGAGGGTTTATGGGTAGGTAAAGGCGATGGCGAACCGTTGGTATCTTTCGGAGAAGAGTACCCTGGTGCCTGCCAGAACCTCGAGAGGACGAGGGTTTATGTGTCGACAAGGGCGATGGCGAGCCGTTGTTTCTTCCTGAGAAGAGTACCCGGGTGCCAGACCGGACCTCGAGCTGGCGAGGGATTATGGGCCGGTAAGGGTGAAGGCGAGCCGTTGTTTCTTCCTGAGAAGAGTACCCTGGTGCCAGACCGAACCTCGAGATGAGGGGGAATTATGGGCTGGTAAGGGTGATGGCCAGCCGGTGGATCTTCCGAAGAAGAGTACCCAGGTGCCAGACCGGACCTCGAGCTGGCGAGGGATTACAGGTCGGTGAGGGTGAAGGCGAGCCGTTGTTTCTTCCTGAGAAGAGTACCCTGGTGCCAGACCGAACCTCGAGATGAGGGGGAATTATGGGCTGGTAAGGGTGATGGCCAGCCGGTGGATCTTCCGAAGAAGAGTACCCAGGTGCCAGACCGGACCTCGAGCTGGCGAGGGATTACGGGTCGGTGAGGGTGAAGGCGAGCCATTGTTTCTTCCTGAGAAGAGTATCCTGGTGCCAGACCGAACCTCGAGATGAGGGGGAATTATGGGCTGGTAAGGGTGATGGCCAGCCGGTGGATCTTCCGAGGAAGAGTACCCAGGTGCCAGACCGGACCTCGAGCTGGCGAGGGATTACGGGTCGGTGAGGGTGAAGGCAAGCCATTGTTTCTTCCTGAGAAGAGTACCCTGGTGCCAGGCCGAACCTCGAGATGAGGGGGAATTATGGGCTGGTAAGGGTGATGGCCAGCCGGTGGATCCTCCGGAGAGGGGTGCCCTGGTGCCAGACCGGACCTCAAGCTGGTGAGGGGATTATAGGTCGGGCCGTTTGTGGGCGAACCGTTGTGCCTTGGGGCTGTTTGAGTAGGGTAGTCTGTTGTTTTCGCGGAGCATTTGGGGGCGCCCTGGGATCTGTGCAAGATTCCCATTTCCTAGGTGCGTTAATGGCGCCGCCTAATAAATGTATGGCGCAAGGTCTTCCGTCGTTTGGTTTTCCCCATGTCATAAAGGCCGGCCCCTGGGGGAGGCTATAAGTACCCCCCTCCCTCTTTCTCGTAGTGGTTCAGATCAAAGCAAGGGTGGTCTGTTCGGCCCTTAAAAGGTGTCTGCTTCGGCGGACGCCTGTCTCCTGATAATTTTTACCCCCGGTAGTGTCGTAGAGGTAGTTTCTTTGTCACCCGGATCTTCTCTTGGATCTGATGGCCCTGAGGTGGCGGACAGATCCGGGGGGGATTCGGGCGAGAGGGACAACGACCGAACTTCGAAGGGTGAGCAGTTTGCAACAGGGGAGATGAAGGGCGTTCCGGGCCGGTTGTTTGCAACTGTGAAGGTTTCGTTGCTGGAATAGGCTGGACTTTTGCAGTTGCATCAACTGGCTCGGAATGGTGCACTTCTTTCGGCCTCTGGGTGTTGATCTGCTTTCGACCGGGGTGCTTGCCGAGGGGGGCGTCTTGAAGCTTCGGGCCCCGGGTAGATGAGTCGTTCTCCAATTGGAGGCTGACTACTCTGCGTCCCAATAGGGCTCCAGGTTGAGGCGGTTTCTGTCTCACCCGGGAACAGTTCGGGTCTTCGGCCGATGACGCTGTAAGCCCCGAGCTGCTCACGGGTGAAAGGGGAACCGACCCAGTCTCGGAGCCCGGGGCGTCTGTCTGAGGACGGCGCCTTAAATCTTAAAAATAAAAATGTTCCCTCCTCCGAATACTTCTTCCGTGCTGACCTCCTCGTCTGGCTGCCAGCCTGTCAGTGGATGACGTCAGCATCGCACGTTTTGAGGATGTGGCGCGAATTCCTAGGCGGCAGTTGCATGTCGGATAGGTGAACAGTACTCGCGGAAATTGAGGAGTCGCTTTTATCTTCTATAAATATTCCCCCCTCTCCCCTATCTGCCCACTCCTTTCTTTTTCAAAAATTTTTTTTTCAACCCTTCAACGCTCATCTTTGCATCTTGCTGTACCAGGCTCGTCCTTCCAAAGTAGCCCCAGGTGAGTTGGCAAGTCTACTTAGTTTTAGGCATAGATGGACAGGGCTCAGTCTGGCTCATCAGCGTCGATGTCTAGGGGGGAAGTGGAGCCTATCTCTGACTCGTCGTCCTGGGAGGAGCCCGTACTCGAGGATTGATGAGTCTTCTGACACGGTTTCGTGGGAGGAACCGGTGGTTGAGGAGGAGGTACATGGTGCGAGGCTGTTGCGCTCTCGTCGTCCCTTCGTGGTGGAGAGCAGTGAGTCGGAGGAAGCGACTGATGGTTCGGACGACGTCCGTGTTTTGGAGTTGGTTACCGAGGGAGAGAGAGGCGAGGGCGGCATTGTAAGGAGATCCACGGTTCAGGGGGCAGGTCCGAGTTCCTTGCTGACTGATCGGGGGCCCTTATTCACTCCCTCGCCGGAGCGAACCGAGAAGAGGAAGAAGGCTCCGAGGAAGGTAGGGTTGGGGACTGGTGGTTCGAGCCAGGGGACAGGTTCGCCCGTGCAGCCGAAACATTTCCGTCAATATCCTGACGACCTGTCCGACCAGGAGCTCTGTGGTGTGCAGGCCTCTTCGCCGAGTCGGACGAGAGTGTTGATGGACGCGATTCTGACCGTCTTGGATGGCGGGAACTTGGAGGTTTTGTAGCTGGCGTACCACATAGGTCCTTGTTACGAATTGATGCTGCCGAGCTCTACTCTTCGCCCAACCGATCCCCTGTCTGCTTGGTATTGTGTCTTCCCCGTGGACGCGTTTATTTCTGGACTGAGGTTGCCGGTCCATCCGTTTGTTCGGGAAGTGTTGAACTGGGCCTCCTTGGCGCCGATGCAGTATGGGCCGAACTCTTGGAAGCAGATAATCAGTTTTGTACTGATGTGCGAGGAACAACGGGTACCCCTGCGCTTGAACGTGTTCCGAGCGATGCTGATGATTAGTTCGGCGGCCGAGGGGGTTTACTATATCTCCCCCCGAAACAGGAGGAAGGTTGTTCATAGCCACCCTGACTCTATCAAGGATTGGAGGAAAAAATATCTGGTGATCCGGAGTGAAGAGCCCTGGGACATTCCGACTCGATGGAACTACTCCAAGCCGAGTTATCCTGCACCGGGGCAGGGGGATCTGACGGTCGAGGAGTGGGGGTTTGTCGAGCGTCTCCGTTTGTCCCCTAGTATTAATTGGACGAAGGTGACGGAGGTTCGCCTGGCGAGCGTTGGACTGAGCCCAGCCGTTCTCCGTATGTAGTTGTTTCTTTTCCCTCGATCCTTTCGTACATTCTTGCTCATTGCTCTTAATGGTTTTTTCTGCAGATATGGATGAGGCATCGATCCAAGCAAGGAGGCTCGCCATGAAGAAGAAAAATGCCGAGAAGAAGAAGGCGGAGGCGGCGAAGAGGCCGAGGGGGCCGCCCCTTGTTATCTCGGAGGTACCGCTCGAGCCGAGGGTTAAGAGGACTCGTTCGGAGACGGGCAAGGGGGTGCCCCTTTGAGGGGTAAGGGCCCGGCGAGGGCATCCGATCCTGACAAGGGGAAAGGTCCCTTGGTAGGGGTCGAGGAGGAGGACCCGGTGGTGGAGTTGTTGCGGCAGCGGTGGGCGCCGGACTGGTCGGTTCGGATGGGCGACTGTCTGACCGAGGAAGCCCAGGCTGTAGAGGTGGTGGAGAAGCTGGCAACGCCTCGTGATCGCCAGATGATGGAGAACGAGCCCGTGGAGGTGGCATTCATGCGCTTGGCGCAGGCCACCGTGTCGGTAAGCTTGTCGACCTCCTCCTTTCTGTCTGGTCTTGCCTCAGGAGTTTTCTTCTTATCTGCTTCTTTTGGTTGCAGGCTTGTATGCAGGGAGCTAATGTGAAGAATCTCTACGAAGTGTCCCTGTTACAAGAGCGTGCTCGGGCGGACAAGAGCGGACGAGAGACGAAGGAGATGCGGATCGAGCTCGAGGGTTCGCGTCAGAGGGAGCAGCAGATGAAGCTGGAGCTCGAGGCCAAGGACACCGAGTGGGGGAAGAGGGTGGCCTCCTTGAAGAGGAAGTTTGCCAAGGAGAAGGGGGAGTTGATAGCTGCGTTCGCCAATGAGAGGAAAGAGCTGACGGATGCGGGCCAGCGGATGGTGATAGCCGCCCAGGATGAGTGCTACGCAAAGGCGCTCAGTCACGTGAGGCATTTCTATCCGACCCTCGATCTGTCGAACTTCGAGTACGACATGGAGATTGATGGGACCCCGAAGATTCCTGCCGAAGAGGGGCTCGTTGACAACCCGGCCGTCGATCGTCCTGTGAACCCGATCGACGCCGAGGAGGGAAATCGAGTTGTATAGTTTTGTCTTTCTTTCTTCTTTCCTCCTTTCGATTGTATCTGCCTCCCGCGGACTGGCCTCCGCCTTTTCGTGTATATATAAAAAGGTAATTCGGACTTGCCAAGGGTTTTGACGCCGGTCGTTTCCGGATCTCCCCGCTTATGTGCTTAGAGTTGGCTCACTTCGTAGGTTGCGGCTTCCCTTCCCGAGGTGGGCCCCCGTCGTTTCGACGTGGCGTGCCGCTCGAGACGAGGGGAGTATTTCTGTAACGGCCTTTGCCCCGGTTGACAGTATATAAAGTGATGAAGGGGATGTGGCTCGGCCTTATTGTTTCGCGAGGAATCGGAGTGGGGCGAGGTGACGCCTTGGGGGTCGACCCCCTAACCGGGTATTAGGTCGGGTCTGCCGAGGCGCTTGGAGTATGATACAACGAGATTTCCTTAGTATAAGATAGGGGGGGCTGCTAAAACGGTCCTATACAAAGGAAATCTCTACAAAAGGTTTACTTCTAGGCTTGCTCTTTGCAGGAGTTCACTGGGTGCTAGGCGTCAAGGGGGAACATTGCTCCTCCGTCGATGGTCATGCCGTACGATCGCGTTGCTTCTTGGCTGCCTCGGACGACGCCGACCCCTTGTGGGGTGGAAAATTCGAGCTCCGGATGGTAGGCCGAAGGCATCGTTTGGAGGGAGCATAATCTGGATCGGCCGAGTATGGCATTGTAAGCTGTCTTGGCATTGTGACAATCCCTTCTAGCACGACAGGGACGCCGTAGAACCCATGTAAGGTATATTCGGCCGGTTGGAGCTTGCCTCTAGGTAACTTCAGTTTCTCGAAGGCTTTGAGGAAAAGAATGTTCACCGAGCTGCCGTTGTCGACAAGGATTCGGCGAACTTCACACTTAGCCATGCGGAGGCTAATGACGAGGGCGTCGCAGTGGGGGAGGCGAACGCCTTCGAGGTCCTTCCCTGAGAATGAGACTGGCGCGGTTTGTAGCTTGGGAGAGGGATCGCCTTGGACAGTATTCATCTCTCGGATGAAGGCTTTTCGGAAAGAATCTGATTCCCCTCCTATTAGCCCTCTAAGGACTCAATGTAAGATGAATGGTGTGTCCGCGGCTCCCTCGGACTCGGGATCCCGACCCGGTATGCGGCTCGGAGGGCGGTTCGGGGGCGAGTGTATCCCGCTCCTAGTATCTCGTCGACCCCGCGGGACTTCTCGGGTGAATTCTCGGAGGTATCCTCTGGAGATGAGTTCCTCAATCTCGTCTTTCAGGGCCCGGCATTGATCTGTGTCGTGTCCATGGTCTTGGTGGAAGTGGCAGTAGAAGCACTGATCTCGGTTCTTGCCGTTGTTAGGTCGGGGAGGTAGTCGAACAACGCCTTTGTCTTCGATTTCTAGGAGGATGGCGGATACGTTGTGCGTCAGGGGAGTGTATCTCTCGAAGCGGGGGACCGGCGGGACCTTCTTCATGGCCCCCGGGTCCCTTGGAGCTTTCTTTGATGGTTCGACTTCTTCGGTCTTCCGCTTTCCCTTCCCGGTGGCATCCCTGGTATCTTCGGGGTTAAGGGCCTCTTCTGCCCTAATGTGTTTCTCGACCCTACCGAGGAGGTCGGGGAAGTTGACGGGGGGTTTCTTCGCCAGAGAAGCCTTCAGCTGTCCGTGACGGACGTTGTGTCGGAATGCCGCTGAAGCGACGCCCGGGTCGAGGGAGGAGACCGACCTTGCCTCAGCGGTAAATCTCCGGACGAACACTCTGAGTGATTCCCCCTCTAACTGTTTGAGTCCGAGTAACGAGGCGCTGGTCCTCTCGGTCTTCCGGCTGGTGACGAAGTGGGCGAGAAAATTGCCCTCGAGTTGGTCGAAGGAGTAAACGGAGCCAGGGGCGAGCTTCGAGAACCACTCACGAGCGGGACCCCGAAGGGTGGCAGGGAAGGCTCGGCATAGCAGGGGATCCGAGGTGCTGTGAATCATCATGAGGGTTTTGAAACCCCCCATGTGATCAGCAGGATCTCCCTCGCCGTCGTAGGTCTCGAACTGAGGGGGTCGGAAATTCCTGGGTATTTCCGCTTGGAGGATGGGGGTGGAGAAGGGAGGACGGACAGGTCTGTACCCCTGAGTCGCTCTTTGGCCGCCGTCCCCTATGTGATCGAGGCGATCCTCCATCCCTTGTAGGCGCCTTAGGAAAACGTCATCATCCTCAGGCTGGATTATTGAAGGGCGGGACGCGCTGGCTTCGGCGTCCGACCCTGTTTGGGAATGGGGGGTTTCTTCCCTGGGGGTCCGTCGGAGGGCTCCCAGAATTTCTCTTCGGAAGTCTTGGAACTCCTTGTGAGTGACGGGGGCTCCCTCGACTTGGTTTGGTTGGTCCGAGGGTTGCCTTCCGACTCGGCTGAGCGCGGATCTTCGTACCTCGGGCGGCGGTCTCGGACGGTTCGGGACCGGGTTGGAAGCGGCCCTTCCCCTGCTGCGGGTAATCCTGCGGTTGAGGATTATTCCCCGGAGGTCGGGCTGGGCTGGCCGGCCGACGCTCCTTTGGGACTCCCGAGGGAGAGCCTTGTGTTTCGACGTGCGTGGCCTGGTTTTATCAGTGGGTGGGGGCGAGTCCCGTTGGTTGACGGAGGAAGCAGCCCCCTTGCCTTTGGAGGCCATGAGGGTTCGGCTGTCGAGGTCTTTTGAGGGTCTGGATCGGATCGGCTTCTGGAGCAGCTGGTTCCCACAGACGGCGCCAACCTGATGCTGTTTATTTCTGGGAGACATGTGGATGCACCAGGTGTGAGTTCGGACTCAATTTATATTGAAGGAGAATGCCGCTCGTCTGCCGACCTTTGGTTGACCTTCTGGGACCTACGATGAGCTCGGAAAGATGTTGAAGGCTGGGCTCGGATCGGAAGGGTCGGATCCGAGGTCTTGTGTACCTGCAGACGGTCCTGAAACACCGGGGTTTATCCCGGCGGCGGACCCTCCGACGCTCTAGTCAGTCTCTGTGAGAGAGTAGCAATAACTAGGTATATTTAAGTGGCAAAAGATTCATTACCTCAAAAGGTGGGTGTGGGTCTAGTATTTATAGAGAATCCCAACCGGGTTTGGTTCCACTTGGGGGCCGGGTCTGGATCCGAAAGCCCGTGGGCCTGACGTGGCAGAAGGCCCAGGAGGTTTAGGGCGGACGTGGCAATACCAGGAGTGGTATAGGGCTGACGTGGCTAACCCCTTGGTGGTATTTGGAGTTGACGTGGCTGATCGTGGGTCTCCTGCGCTTCGGGGGGGAATCGGAGGGCCTAGGCTGCGCCAGGTCATCCTTCTGCTTCGCCGGAGAGGGGGGACGGCCTGTGGTACTGTCACGGGTCGGACTCCGAGGACTACCAAGGCTCGTCGGCACGAGGAGGCCAGTACTGTGAGGGCAAACAGGAGGTTCGGCGCCGACCCTGAAGTGGTTCGGGGCCGAGCTAGATAGCTATTTTTACCTTTTCGAGTGAGAATTGTATTGGGCCCTGGTTGGGCCTCAGGCCATTTTTACCCTATCACAATATATATATCATAAACATACACCACACATGCGGGTTTTCAAGAAAAAGGAGCCAAAATCACTTATTTCATCTAATTAAACTCCATAACAACCAATCATAGCCTACTAACTCATACCCAATGCTCTATGTGAGTAAAATCACCTATAAGGGTCTATATGCCCCAAAATAAGCATAAAACATGCACTATATATACGCGGGTCTCCAAAATATGACCACAATTACTAATTTCATCTAATTACATCTTATAGCATCCATCCATAGCAAGCTAGCCCATACACAAGGCTCCACATATACCAAATCGTCTATATCGGCTTATTCACCCAAAAACATGCACAAAACATGCACGAGGTAATTATATGCATAAACCGCTTAATATATTTAATTTTTATACTTCAACACATCACAATGACCCATAATATAGATTTTATATACTTAAAATAGTCAATTTTACCACATATCTCAAAAACCCATTTTTGGACCCTTAAAAATCCGTATTTTCAATAAAAATCCACTTTTGGCATAACTTCCACAAAATATATCAAAAGGCCACGAAATTCGGCCACAATATAAAATATTTATAAATACAACATACTCACCTGACGGATCGAGGAAACGATGTCCCACGCCCGCTCGGTAGCCAGTCGAAGTTCGACTTTTTTCACCTAAATAGGAAATTATGGGACCGATTAGCTTAAAACTCAAAACTTGGCCTACGAACCTCCAAATTCAAATCCGTCTTCACCCACGCGTCACAAATGACATATGTAGGTGAGCTATATCAATAGACTTCGAATTCGGGTCCCAATACAAACATTCCCTTATTGATCGGAGGCTTTCTAATAAGAAAAATTCATATTTTCTAATTTCTTTAATCCCTTCTTTTTCCTAATCTCTCATATTAGGGTTAATAATAATGAAACTCAACTACACCTCCGAACCCATCAAATTCTCACCTCTATATCGCTCAGGCATTTCACCGAATACCCGGCGTGCACAAAATTTATAATTTCATTCTCCATCTTTTCCATTAAGTTCTAAGTCTACAAAATCCATTCTAAATTCATATTAATACTCTCACACTACTCCACAACCTCCCAAACATTTTCTAAACTCGCTAGAAGCAAGTTTCTTACTCCACTTCACATATTCTAAAATTTGGCTTTATGCCAAAAGTAGAACTTCAAGATTTCACCATGATATGCACCAATCCTAACTTCTAACATGTTCTATATACTCTCTTTTACAAACCCAAAATCCTAATTTATTAACAACTTATAATTTCTCTAACAATCTACTAATTCCTCAAATCTACCACTTCCAACATCTCTAAATCTCTCTACCATAATAATCCTACTCCATAGAAATTAACCCAACTTAATTTTATACAATAAAATAGTTAGGGTTTACCTTTTCGAAATCCTTTCGAAAATTCGACACTTCCACGATGTAGAGAACCCTTCAATTAGCCTAGCTCCCAATTTAATTTAGAAATAGTAAGGAAATGGAGTGGATTTGGGTGGGGGAAGTTAGGGCCGAATGGGTTCGGTATGGATTGGGAGAAAGGAACGGGAAGGGAGAAGAAAGAAGGAAAGAAAGAAATGGGGAGGGTTTTTAAAAAAAAATAATGTATATAAAAATAATAAGAATAAGGTATATTTACCCATAAACCCTCCAAATGCAAAATATTACTAATAAACCCCAACTCTTTTCTATCATAATACAAACAATACAAAATACATTAAAATTATCTTATAATAATCCCCCAAAATATTAAAATAAAATAAACAACATTTATTCACATAAAATCTCAACTCATGGCCCCAATATATCAATAATACCAATCTACCACAAATATTCATACCAATATCAACATCGAAAATAAATAAGATAAGATATCACTTAAAAATAATTCTCACCCCTACAAGATGTAAAAACGAATATTTTCGGTATTTTCAAATCCGAGGTGTTACACCGAAGTGGAGCTTCTCTTGGAGCCTTTGAAGGAGTTTTTTCTACTAGGAGCTTTTCATTCAAGGAGTTCAATTGCTAAGAAATCATATTTAATTCTTGGGTGGGTGTTTCTTAAATCCTTTCTAATTTTAGGAGTAGATTGCATGCTAGATAATATATAATTTATTTGTTAAATTTTGATTAGTATGTTAATTGTAGATTGCATAATCTTGATCAAATTGTGTTATGATGTGTTGAAATAGTTTTGTGATTCACATAAATGGCTAGAACTCTTGTTGAATTATAAAGAGAAATATTTATTGTTGGAATGAGAATTTATGCATGGCAGAATGTTTTTACAAAAGTCAAAATAATGCAACATGTATGATTTTTTTTTGTTGCTAATGTGGTAAAGAAATGTGGAATTAATCTCACTAGTATATATTTTATGTGTATAAGAATTTTTATGAAGAAGTTCTTGATGAGAGACAACACTTTATTGAAAATTGATAATATGTGTTCTCTAATACAATTTGGGAGGAAGCTTTTCGTTACATTGTCAAAAACGAGAATGTTATAAAGTTTGAATATATATGCTATACTATATTTTAATAGAAATACATTCTCGAAAAAGATTTAGATTTTTGAATGAGTACAAATTGATTGAAAAATCGAGTTTATTAAAGAAAAAATTAAATACAGTACGGTCTGTACAAAAAGTAACAAACTGATCTTACATCGGTTAGTCACTCAAGACCAATTGGTCTTCGGGTGCACTTTGGGTCCGTTACTGTTCATTGGCGGAGGCTTTGGCTCTGGGTTTGAGTCTCGTTAGAGGCTCTGTTTTATCGAAATTTTGATTTTAATCAAATCACCGAAAGTATATACATAATTATAATTCGAGTCCATATCATATCAGTTAGTCATTATGACCTAATGGTCTTTGGGTACGATTTGGGGCTGTTACTGTTCGTGGGTGAGGGTTTGGCTCTGGGTTCGAATCCGGCACTCTGCTTTTGTTTGGGTTTTTATATTTTTTTTATTTAAATTCGATTTTTGTGGGTTTATTTAGAATTTTAAAAATTGGGAAAAATTCTATTATTCTTCTAAAATTGTTTAGACTTTATAAAAATTATTTCTACAATATTTTGATATATTTTGTGAAAATTGGAAGTGGATTTCACATTAAATAGTTTGTTGAAGAACTCAAGGATTTAATTAAAAATGTGAATTTTGTTTGATTAGGGGAAGATAAAAATTTGATTTACAATTGGGTTTGCTTCTCGTTGAGATTATATAGACTTTTTTTATTTATTTATTAAAAGAATAATTAAATTGCACACAATGCTATAAGTGATTAAATTGATAAAAGAAGTTGAATTGAATTATTTCATGTTATGAGATTATAAAGAAAAGTTTCTCTTTGAGAAAAAGTTTGTGAATAAAGAAATTGAAATATTGTTGATCTCTAGAACGAGATAGTTGTTGGAATCTAGAGGCTAGACGAGATCCTAGTGACCGATAGTATTTATTAATGAGATTTGAGGAGTAACCAGTTGGGTTGACCCTCTTTGAGAAGTAGCCAGTGTGGGCTGACTTGCTCTTGTGTTGGTTTAAGTCCGGTAGGATAAGCTAGCTGTAGGTTGTGATGATTTTCTTCTAAAACAAATTAAAAACTTAAGGACTACACTATAGTGAAGATGTGATGAAAATAAGAGAAAAACACAAGTATGAGGGCCTCAGATCTACGGTGTGAGAGTGTTCACAGGCTGTCTGCATGATGCATCATGTCATGACGTGGATACATCTCCGAAATTATCGGGACTGTGGCGACGCTTGTGGGGTGCTTGGTGACTACGTAGTGCCATCGTTCCAGGATGGAGATGAATTGTCCATAGGTTGTCTACATGATGCGTCATGTCATAACGTGAGATTCCCTTCCAGGCTCTCTGAACATGAGCTCGTAACTCATAAAACATCTAGGATACTTAATTACCGTAGTTACCGTAGTAGTCAAACTCATAACGAGGGATTCAACCCTACAAGATGAAGAACGGTTAAGGGCTTGCCCTCAGATCTATGTAGAATGGGATGCATAAGTTCGAATAAGTGTGCATTAGTGTCATTTAATATAAGTAACTGCATTAAGGTTAAGTGCACAAGCACACACGACATCAATAGGATAGTCCCTCTTTAGCTTTGTTTGTGATCAAGTTTGTGTTTGCTAAAACATTAAAGAATCGTTATACTTGCGGCATAGCGAGAATGGCCGTGTATAATATTTCGTCGGTGGTAAGCCACTAACGTGCCTACAGTTTCATATGTAGGACTTGGAGTTTACAAGGAGATATAAAGATGAATTTGATGCTGATGATCATTAAATGCTAAAGTTGTTACAGTTGTATATTTATCATTGTTGTATTTTATTTACTTTCCGCTGCGTTATGATGTAAAAAGACTTTGTTTTAATAAAAGTTTTAAATTCCTTATAAAATTGTACGAAGTGAAGTGTAGAGATCCTGTGGAACTTCGAATTCTGGCTTATTTGGAATTCGGGGTGTTACTGTTATTCAGGTATCCAAAGTGCGAACCAGATTAATGTTTATAGTCCCAGCAATTCTTGTTTTTCCTGATAAGGAACGGGGTAGGCTATTGATTGGTCTGTAATATTATTTTTATATCAAAATAGTACCCAAGTAACCCATTCAAAAAGGAATTTTTGACCCCCTTTTTGTTTTTATTTAGTGAAATGCTCATGTTTAGAAAATATTTAGTGAAATGACCTAGTTCTTAATTAAATTTCTATAGTATCCTTCCAATAATAATTTTTATAGGATGTGTGACCTTTCTTCAAAATCTAAAAGTTTTTGGGTTTTAGGATAATTTCTATTTTTATTATTAGCTAGATTTTAGTTTTTCTATTTTCTAGCTTATAAATTAGTAATAAATTTACGAAAAATTATAGAAATTAAGTAAAAATTACTTACTCTGTACTGGCTCTGATACCAACTGTGGTTGCGAAGTGCGTAATCTCCTGAAGACCTGAAAATCAAAATAAAGAGAGTATCAAAAACTTTAAAATTCTAAAGATAAAAGTTTGGTGTAAAATAATATTTTTCGAAATAATGAATATTGTCTATTCTGAAAAAGTAATCAGGAATGTCGGGAATATCGTTATCAAGTTCTCTCATATATTCTGATTCTGTCTCATATCCTTCACTATTACTATCATATAGGGGTTCTTCGGATTCTTCCGTATGTCTATTTTCTCCTCCATTCTGTTCATTTTCTTATAGAAATTGTCTGTATGCAGTCGTAGGACTCCAAACATAACTACTAAAAATACCATTTTCATAAAATAACAAAGATCTTTCATAAAAAGTTAAATCATCAATTATTTCGACAGTTGTATTACTAGTTTCTCCAGGATTTATTTGATTTATTGTTATACCCGTTGAATACTGAAGAAAAATAATTTGAATTCATAATACTCAGTCATGCTTGTTACTCTATGAGGATAACAAACATCGAAAAGTAGCATTCTATCACTTCCTTGATAATTAATCATTAATTCGAAAATTTCTGAGGCAATACTTAAACTATTATTATCCATTAGTCCTATTGAACAATAATCAATTATAAAATCAAGAGTAGAGAGAGATTTCTAAGGATACCTAAAAAATCAAAACAAAATGGCCCATCATGCTTCCGATCTAGTTAAACCTCTTTGAGCTGCTCTATACCAGTTACTACCAGTGGATAAAATACCTTTGGTATGCACCCAGATTTCTGTGCTCCTTTTACGTTCTTCCCTTCTCAGGATTACTATGCCCTCAAGAGAGCTTCATCCGAGAGATACGTCAGGAACAACTAGTAGCACTTCGGTACAGACAACCACAACCTAGCTCGTTTCCTACTACTAGGTGTACAGTCTAACTATAGAAGGTTGCAAATGGGTCTTTTTGCGAGATAAGTCAGGCAGAGCCTTACAAAACTCTCCCTAAGGGAAAGAGATTTAGTTATCCATGCCTTATTTTCTACAAGATCTGGTAGATGCATGAACTCATAAAAGATATTTTTTATTTCCTTCAAACTTGTTACAAACAGACTCTTCAAGATTTTGAGGAATTTTTTCTCTTCAGGATCGTCTGCCCTCTCTCTTGCTTAACTTTCCCTTTTATAGACCACGGGATCAGCTTAGAACAAGTTCTCATGCGTCACTGCTTACATCATATGTTCAATAATTGTGATAAATACGTAAGTGCTTACATCAGCTTACAATAATTGTTCTGATTACATTTTGGCCTATTCTAGGAAAAGAGATTCATCTTGGCCGACATCTTCACATGCTGCACATTTATGTTGGTACTTCATCTTCATCAAGCTACAGTAATGTACAACTATCTCTACTGTCATTGTCATTACTCCAGTAGATAGTATCTGGTACCAGCTGTCAAATAGCTCATACTTGTCTTGTGGCTGTTTGATCTTTGCTATACTATATATTATTATTTTATCTGGATCTGGGCTATCATAGATCCATATATTGATGTCTCTTTGTTTTATGTCTTTTAATTTACAGTGCATGTTCTTGAAGCCCATTGCCCTTCTTTGTGGGATTAATTTTTCAAATTCTTCAGTTTTAAATGGTACAATATTTGATGCTCCATAGATCATTTAGGTGGTCATCCCTATTTTTATAACATGTTATATTGGAAATTCTTCCTCATCATTAAGATATTCGAGGATGGCTGAATACATTCTGACATATATTTTTAAGGCCTTCGTGAGCCCCAAATAACTTTTGGCTGCCTTGTAAATTTCTCTTGGTAGGTGGATTAGTTCTTCACATTCTCTGGACGGATAGATGCAATGAATAAGTCCTCTTTCGAACAATAACCTAGTTGTTCTTGGATTAGCTCCTGGTAGGATGATGTAACACCTCGAATTTTAAAATACCAGAAATTATTCGTTTTTATAATTTGTGGGGGTGAGAATTATTTTTAAGCTATATTTTATTATTATTATTTTTATATTGATATTGGTATGGATATTTGTGGTAGATTGGTATTATTGATATGTTGGGGCCATGAGTTGAGATTTTATGTGAATAAATATTGTTCATTTATTTTATAATTTTGAAGGATTATAACGAGGTAGTTTTAATGTATTTTTGTATTGTTGGTATTGTTAAAATAGAGAGTTGGGGTTTATTTGAAGTATATTAAGACTTGGGGGCTTATATGTAATATTCCCTTATATTATTTATTTATCTATTTATTTATTTATTTTCCTTCTTCTAAAACCCTACCCCATTCCCTTCTCTCCTTTTCCTCCTTTATTTTCCTTCCCGATTCTTTCCCGGCCAAAAAGAACCCATTCGTCCTTTCTCTCTCCCACCCAAACACCCAAATCCACCCCGTTTCTCCATGATTTTTCAATTAATTTGGGGGGATGACTAATGGAAGGGTCCTCTACACCGTGGTAGCATCGATTTGGAGAAATAACTCCGGAATGGTATACCCTATTTTATTTATTTGTATAAAATTTAGTGTGGTTAATTTGTATTGAGTAAGAATATTTTGGTGGGGAGATTAGAAGAGGTTGGGAATAGTAGAGGCAAGAAATTAGTAAATTCTTGGAGATTTTATAAGTTGTTGATAAATTAGGGTTTGTGAATTTGGAAAAGGAAAATTGGTTCCATTGATGGTAGAAAAATTATTGGAGGGTGAAAAATATTATAAGAGGACTAATGAGAAATTTTGGTAATTTTTATAGGCTTTAAGTTCAATTGAATTGAGTGAAATGGACTATAGGTGAAAAGTGCACGCTGGGTATTCGGTGCAATGCCCGAGCGAGATTTAGGTGAGAATTTGTTGGGTTCGGAGGTGTAATTGAGTCCCATTATTATTATTAACCCTAATTTGAGAAATCAGGAAGAAGGGATTAAAGAAATTAGGAGATAGGGAATTTTCTTATTAGAAAGCCTCCGATCCATATATGAGTTCTTGTATTGGGGTTCGAATTTGAAATCCGTCAATGTGGCTCATCTACTTATGTCATCTGTGACATGTGGGTGAAGACGGATTTGAATTTGGAGGTTCGTAGGTCACGTTATGAGTTTTAAGCTAATCGGTTCTATAATTTTCCAATTAGGTGGAAAAAGTCAAACTTCGACTGGCTACCGGGCGGACGTGGGACATCGTTTGCTCGATCCGTCAGGTGAGTATATTGTATCTATAAATATTTTATATTGTGACCAATTTTTGTGGCTTTTTGATATATTTTGTAGAAGTTATGCCAAAATTTGAATTTCAATGAAAATACAGATTTTTAAGGGTCCGGAAATGGATTTTGAGATATTTGGTGAAATTAACTATTTTAAGTATATAAAACCTATATTATGGGTTAATGTGACGTGTTAAAGTATAAAAATTAAATATATTAAATGGTTTATGCATATTTTACCTCGTGCATGTTTCGTGCATGTTTTTGGGTATATAGGCCGATATAGGTAATTTGGTATATGTGGAGCTTTGTGTATGGGCTAGCATGCTATGGATGGATGTTATAAGATGTAATTAGACGAAATTAGTGATTGTGATCATGTTTTTGGAAACCCGTGTATTTATAGTGCATGTTTTGTGCATGTTTTGGGATATATAGGCCCTTATAGGTGATTTTACTTACATGGAACATGGTGTATGAGCTAGTATGCTATAATTGGATATTATGAGATTTAATTAGAGGAAATAAGTGATTTTGGCCCCTTTTTCTTGAAAACCCGCGTGTGTGGTGTATGTTTGTGATAAATATATCTTGATATTGACTCGTGATGTAATAATTGATGAAATTAGTAAGTAGGTATATGTTTATATTATAATTATGTTCGAAGTGTATTAATGAGCAATAGTATGATATTATAGTGTGATGAATTATACATTTGGATACTTTTACGATATGGAATAACATAAAGTAGTTCTTTTATTAATGTTATAACTTGGCGTATGCCTATATATGATACAATGAGGTAATGAATAATATGGTATTCTTAATGTGGGATGTTATGGCAAAACAAATATCATGGCACATTTATATTATGCAATAATATGATATGATGGTTTTAATTGTGGAATGACAGGTTATATGCCTAATATGGTATAATGATACGATGATTAATATTGTGGACAATGGATATGCATCAAATGGTAAGATAAAAGATAAGATGGTACGTGCTAATAAAATGTGTTATTATTCACGTGATTAAAGTCAAGGTGGTGGCAATTATTGAATCCATAAGTGAAAGGCGCGTGTTGATAAAGTAAGATGGAAAGATGAAATGATTAATGCTAATAACAGATGATTTTGTTGACCAGTACCTACAGCAATCCTGGGAATTTGGGCCAGACCTCCTAATACCCAAGGACCGGCTTGGGGTGCGGTGTTTTTCCCTCCTGGCTTCGGCTGGGAGGAATTACCCAGTTTATCTGGGGTGCGGAGTTTTATCGCCCAAGCTATCGGCTTGAGGCCCGGTTTTCCTCGATGACAACTGTCGCGAGGAAGTACCCAGTTTACCTGGGGTGCGGTGTTTTTCTCTCCTGGCTATTGGCTAGGAGGAAGTACCCAGTTTATCTGGGATGCGGTGTTTTTCCCTCGATGACAGCCGTCGTGAGGAAGTACCCAGTTTACCTGGGGTGCGGTATTTTTTCCTCGATGACAGCCGTTGCGAGGAAGTACCCAGTTTATGTGGGGTGCGGTGTTCCCTCGCTGGCATAGACTGGGAGGAAGATGTAGCCTCGGACGAGTAAGACTCTATGTGAACATCGGTCCGTGTGTTTTACTGGGCTATCGGCTTTCAGTATATTGGGATACTGTGGCTCACTGGTCGACAAACTAATAAAATAACTAAGTGTAAATAAAATGTGAAAGTAAAGAAAGTGGAACGTGAATTGTGAATGTTAAAGAAAGTGGTTGTGAATGAAATGATTATGAAGGAATATGAGTTATAAGTTTGTGCATGAAAAGAAATGATAAATGCAGCATGCGGTTAATTTAAAATGAAAAGTAAAAGATACGTGTGCTAATATGAATAGTATGAAGTAATTGTGTAATGTAAATGATTATTTAAGTAAAATACAGTATGATATGAGTTGTTACACCTTGAAATTGTGTCAAGGAACTACCTGCTCGCTGTTTCTGTGGAAATAGTGGGAACTACCTGCCTTGGCATAATTCGCAGGGTGAGTGGTATGATATCGGTAATGAATAATGGAAATGAAGAATAAAGTAAAATGAAGATGATAAGTAATTGAAGTGAATTAATAACCAAGCTATCGGCTTGAGATGTGATGTGATATTACCCAAACTGTGTGTTTGGGGTGCGGTGATTATTACCCAAGCTATCGGCTTTGGGTGCGATATGTTGTGGCCCAAATTTGTGTTTGGGGATATGGAGTATATTGTGATGAGAATGAAAGTGAAGCTAATGGCAATTTGTATTATAAGTGAAAATGATAATAAGATATATTACTTATAAGAATGAGAAATTACTAAAGTGGTATAATGAGATGAGAATGAGCTATAAAACATGTTTTGATGCAATGAGTATAAGTATTCGAATTAGTGATGTGTTAATGATGTGATGAAATGCAAGTACCTCGCAAAGTGAAATGAAATGTGATGTTTGTGTTATATGACATAAATGAGTGTTATATTTTGGGAATGAATGCATATGTTTATGATGCTATAAAAACAGATAAACGTGATGTTATACAATAAAATAAATACTTGTAATGAGATGTTATGATGAGGTAGATGGTATTGTTGTTTGGATGCGTGCGATGTATGCAATAAGAAAATGGTTATATTCACATAAATAACGAAATGCTGTTATGATGATAATTGTGGATAAATGAATATTCGTACTATGCGAATGTAAAATAAGGATATATACGAGGTTGATGTGAAGCATATAGTGAAATGTGTGAAGTTATGGATAATTATATAGTTGAATGCAGGTTGGAAAAGTATTTGATATAACATCGTATTGGTGATGTTGTTATGTTCAGAATTCAGGTTGCATCATCTTAACTTAATGTTTGTAAGTTTAAATTATTTTTTTAATACCATTTTAATTTATTTATTAGATTAATAACTATACTCACACCCGAAATGGCTGACCCCTTAGTGTTTGGGGGGTTAGGGAGTCCCTGGACTACCCTAGATCTCTTACTGTTACAGGTCCTCAGCAGCGCAGAGGTGAGGCGTAGCTTTATAGAGTGGAGTTTTATTTTTTTAAAAGTTCTTGTATAAATTAGTTAGGTGAATAGTAAAATTCGTGATTTAAATTGTAATTTGAATGTAAAAGTACCTGGATGTCGATGATGAGTATAGTGCGGGGTAGTATGGTATGTTCTTGACCCGTACCCATCTCGTTGTGGCGTACCGAGCCCTGTGGTAGGTTTTACAAAGGTTTTTCTAAAAATTTTACTATGTTTTCAAAGAAAATTATGGTTTTTAATTGGTAACTGATATTCTGTTATGAGTTTGGCCCCCAGAGCATAATATTATATTGCCTGTGTGATTCTGCTCATTTTGGCCTGGGGAGCCCGTGAAATTATTGCCTGTGATGTGAGCTACGGAATTTAGAGCAGAATTCCGTAAGCTAATTGTGTTTTGGGGCAGAAATTACAGGAAAAACTCTGTCCAAATTTTTATTGAAATATAACTATTTTAGTTTATGTTTAAAGTGATATAGAAATTGAAAGAATTGTATTTAGAGGTTTAGTTTTCAAAAAAAAAAAATTTGGGGGTGTTACAGTTTGGTATCAGAGCTTAGGTTAACTAGAAATATTTGTTAATCCTAGTGATCTTGTCCTGTGAGTATGAGTTCATTATAGCTTAGTCGGAGATAGAAAGTGTATTTTATGCTAGTGTTTTGTTAAGTATAGCGTACATCATGGAATTGTGCGATCCTCATTAGACTTTTGTCTGACTTTGAGTCAGCATTACCTTTCATGACCCTGCATATGGATTAACCTCTGTAGAAATCACGGTGTGAATTTGTGTACTATTGGAGTATTCTATTATATTGATTGCCGTGTGCCGTAAGGGGCTATTCCCTGGAGATCTTGTGCAGGTCCTATGGGCATATGTCCTATAGGTGTATATTTTATAGACTGTGAAGTGATGTGTGGTTATGGTTTTATCCCATATTTGGGGAGATTGATTGTTTGTGAAGGGTTATGCAGGCCATATGCATAGTTGGGGTATGATGCAGGGAGGATTCGGGTGAGACAGCCCGATGAAACCCAGTTTTTGATTGTATGTAATGTCTTGGACGATGAAATTATGCCCGTTGGGTTCGGTGAAAATATCTAAGGCGAAGGTTGAGATTGTTGATGTGGTTTGTATAGTTTCTGATATATTCGAAGAGGTTTTTGGCCCCCCACCTGAGCAAACTCTGGAGTTCAAGATCGATATGATATTTGGTATGACTCCTATTTCTAAATCAGCTTGTGGTATAGTACTTTAGGAATGGGGAGAGATGAAAGAGAATTTGTGGTGGTGTTTTTGGAAAAGGTTATCGGTTCAAGTGATACGGCATAGAGCGCGCCGACAGTTTTGTAACAAAGAAGGTAGTTCACCGAGAAGGTGTACGGAGTAAGGTGATTATTAAGTATTCATTGTTGAGAATAGATAATTTGTTGGATTGATTGCAGGGAGTGCCACTAATCTCCCGGCTAGAATTGTCTCATCAATACTTTGGTAGGAGCTTTCTCAGTAAGAAGTGTCTCATTGTATGTGGTTTTATTTGATGATATAATTGCTTCTTCTTTTACTGACTGAGAAGGCTCACCTATCTCACTTATTTTCTCGCTATTATTGTCCACCATATTTTCTGTGGTTACATGCTGACTTACTTGCTGATAGAACAGACTTTGGAGTCCGCATATTTGTAGTTGTAACTGATTCAATACTCCTTTTAATTGCTCCATTGTTCCATTGATATAAATAACATCTTGTTCTATTTGCTGAACTCTGGTTTCCATTCTGCAACAAGTGAAATAGTTAATTTCTTGATAGAAAATCAGCTAAAATATTATCTTTTCCTTTTATATTTTCTATTAAGAAATCGTAATGTGCTAACTCCATCTGCCACCTTATCAATCTTTTGTTTGCTATGGTTGGGTCTATTATTTTGTTAATCCAACTCTTTGCTTGGGTATTATCTGTCCTTACTGTAAATTTTCTATGTATTATAAATAGTTTAAACTTTTTTATTACTTTTAAGATTGCTAGTAGTTCTTTTTCGTTTGTGGTAATTTTATTGGGTTTGTGTGAAATATCCACTAGTATACAGCTAGTTTTTCCTCCTTTTCTCCTATTTCAATGAATTTTAATACTGTTCCCCAATTGTTTTCACATGCACCTGTTTCTATTATCCAAGAATATTCTTTAACAGGTAATCTTAGCTTATGTAAATCTGAAGTTTGTTGTTTTAATATTTTAAGTTTCTCTTCATCCTCCGGGGTCCATTCCCATTTCTTAAACTTTTTTAGTTTTTGCTGTAACCAATTTGTTTTTGCTGATAAATTTGGTATGTAACCTCTTGTTTGATTTAGTAATCCTATTATAGCTTGTAGTTCTCTTTTTTCTTTTAGGACATTAGGAAAAGTCTTTATTTTTTCTGCTATATGTGGTTGTAATTCTATTCCTTCTTGTGATAATTTTGTTCCTAAGAATTCTATCTCAGTTTTGAATAATTCCATTTTCTTTTTTGATAGTATAATACCTGCATTTTTCATTATTTCTATGAATTTTAGTAGATGTTCTTTATGTTATTCTTCGTTTTCGGATCCTATTAGAATATCATCTACATATACTAATATGAAATTGTTGTGTTTTTCAAAAATTTTATCCATATACTCTTGAAATATTCCTAGGCTGTTTTTATAACCGAATGGTAATACATTCCATTCATAAAATCCCTGCGGTGTGCTAAATGCTGTTAAAGGTTTTGAATCTTCTGTTACTTTTACATGATAAATACTGATTTACAATCAAATTTCGAATATACTTTTCTTGTTCTTACTGTGTTAAGTAGTATTTGCATGTCTGTAGTGGGTATCCAAACCTCTTAGTATTTTTATTTATTTTCTTATAATTTACTACCATTCGAGATTTACCTCTTTTTTCTTCTGAATGCTTTCTTACTATGAATGCTGGTGATGAATGTGGATTTTGTGATTTTCTTATGTAATTATTTTCCATTAATTCTTTTATGTGTATTTTGAACTCTTCTAGGTCTGTTGAAGTATGTCTTATAGGTTTAACTTTTATTATTTTGTTCTTATCTATTAACTCTATATGTGCCGTGGGTTCACTTAAGTTCCATTTTGCCAAGGGTCTTCTCCGCACAGATCTTCTAATTGTTTTTGTAAAATTTCTTTTGTATTTGTTTCTTGAACTTGTTGTATTCTAATCTTGTTTAGTAAATATTGGTATTCACCACGCTGGGTTGAAGAAACTCTGATGTTTGGCAGGTCAGTTCTGGAATAAGGTTGGGTTATTCTAATTGCTATTGCATGGTGTCTACAAGGTATTGTAAATACATCTGTTTTATGTGATATAGTTATGAGATAGTATTGTTGGAAAAAATCATTCCCTAAGAGTCCATCATTATTCATATCATCAAACTGGTATATTATAGGTATTTTTAGTATGTAACTTCCTATTTGTACATTAACATTTTGTTGATATTTGTCAAGTATGATAGTTTGTCCAGTTATTCCAGTTATGACTTTTTTATTAAAACCATCTTATTTCCATTTTGGTAGTATATTCTCGCGGCATAAACTAGTACCTGCTCCGGTGTCTATTAGACTGTGATAGTTTCTTGATTTGTATCATTCGTAAACAAATTATGTTAGAATGTATAATGTGTTTTTTGTTGCTCTTAATGGATTCATTTGTCCAATATCCTATTTATTATCATGCTTTCATTGTTTACTGTTATTGTGATTTTTTTTTTGAATTGAGTAAGGTTGTACTGATGTGAGGAAGTCAGTTCCTAATAACATTTTATTAACATGGTGTTCTGGGTCTACGTGTAAGTGTAATAACATTTCCTTTTTATCATTTATCCTTAGTGGTAGTATGATTTTATGTACAATTGGATGTCTATTATTGTAATAGTCTAAGTAGTAATATGGGTTTTCTAATATTATAAATTCAGTGGTTTTTAAATTTGTTTGTTTAATATGTGAATTAGTAGCTCCTGTATCTACTATGGTTATTTGTTTATTCCATTTCCCATTGTCATAATATTCTATTTTTATTTTAAATTGGTTATTATTTTGGTGTTCTAATGTATTTATTATTGGTATTAATTCCAATACTTGTTGTTTATTTCTTATTGATAGTGATCTCTTTCCGAACATTATTTGTGGTGCTTTTCCTTTTGCAGTTTCTTTTGCTTTATTAAAGTCAAATTCTATATAATTTGGTATAGTCATTTTAGGATTTTTTCTAGCTGGTTTGTATCTTATGATTTCGCTGAATAGAGGCTCTATTTTAAAATTATCTGTATATCTATTCTTTACTTCGTGCTTGCTAGTGAAAGTGTAAATATTTCTTATTTGTATACTCATAACTTTGCTTTTTTCTAACTTTTCTATACCTGATAACCTAATGACTAGACTTTTATCTTTATTTTCTTCTGCCATGCTTATAGAGAAATTAGGTTTTATTGTAAACTTTATCTTTTGGTACTGTTGCCGCTAAATCTGGTGTGGGAGCAAACAGATAGTATTGGATTCTTGGAAAACTTTGAATAGCAAACCTGTTTACCTGTTCCGCCGGAGTTTGACCGTCGCTCCCGCCGCACACCTGCAAAAAGTGCGAGACACCGGGGTTGATCCTGGCGACGCACCCTCCGACGCTCAAGTCAATAACCAGGGATTATTAAGAAAGAGCGTAAATTGGCAAAAAATTGATTACCTCTTAATGGAGATGGATGGGGGGTATTTATAGGTGCCTGGGGGATCGAATTAGGAATGTAATCCCCGTGATCTGATAAGGAATATAATCCCGGTAAACAGATTAGGAATGTAATCCCTAATTCCCGGTGAAAAGATAGATGTGAATCAGGGCCATTGATTAGGATTGAATCAGAAATCCTAATTCTATCTTTTCTGGACTGGGTTTGCTGCGAGTTGAAACCCGCACCCAGTTAAGGTGGATCCGTTTGCGGGTTAGTGGGTCTTCTAAGAGGAGAACCAGTACCCGCTTCAGACCCATTGGTAGGTGACATTACCGTTTTACCCCTGGGCTTCAAGATTCGTGCTCGATTTGGAGGGTTCCAATTTAACCCCACTTTTGGCCATATCACGAGCCCCCCACTCCCGAAGACTGAGTTTGATCAGCCTTTGAGGAGTAGTTTTACTGTTTTAATGGCTAACGGAGTTGTATCGGATTCCAAATAGAAGGTTGTTGAATCTTGAAGGAGGTAGTATGGCAACTTTCCAAGTTGGTTGAACTCTGAGTCGCTCCTGAGCTCTTATGGTCATGCGGTGTTCTTGCAGGAATATCCTCTTAACTTTGCGAAGTGACAATTTGTCGTTCGGGGGTTTTAGAGGTTTGTTCTTGGCAATAATTATTTGTCTGGGGATCAGGAAGTGTTTCCCCAACTTTATAATTATTTTCCAGGAGTTCTTCCTTAATTTCCCGATTTTTTAATTGTTTTTTCGCAACTTTTTGGCGAATGGCTCGGCCGTTTTCCTTCGTTGTGTGGTCTATATGCTTGTATCAGGTCGCCGACCCCTTCGTGCGTTTGCTTTCCAGGAGGCCGAAGTCCATGGGTGGTTCGGCACTTTTTTCTGAAGAGCGGAGGCACCTCGGCGAGGTTGTGAGTGCGGAGAGGGAGTTCGGCGAGGTTCGAGGTGGCTTTTTCCTATAACAGGGTCGGTGTCAAGAGCGCTCGGCAGCTGGTGCCGAACCCCAATTTTTCCCTGTAACAGGGTCGGTGTCAAGAGCGCTCGGCAGCTGGTGCCGAACCCCAATTTTTTCCTGTAACAGGGTCGGTGTTAAGAGCGCTCGGCAGCTGGCGCCGAACCCCAATTTCTCCCTGTAACAGGGTCGGTGTCAAGAGCGCTCGGCAGCTGGTGCTGAACACCAATCTGTCCCTGTAACAGGGTCGGTGTCAAGAGCACTCTACAACTGGTGTCGAACCCCAATTTTTCCCTGTAATAGGGTCGGTGTCAAGAGCACTCGGCAGCTGGTGCCGAACCCCAATTTTCCCCCGTAACAGGGTGGGTGTCAAGAGCGCTCGGCAGCTGGTGCCGAACCCCAATTTTTCCCTGTAACAGGGTCGGTGTCAAGAGCGCTCGGCAGCTGGTGCAGAACACCAATTTTTCCTCGTAACAGGGTCGGTGTCAAGAGCGCTCGGCAGCTGGTGCCGAACCCCCAATTTTCCCTGTAACAGGGTCAGTGTTAAGAGCGCTCGGCAGCTGGTGCCGAACCCCAATTTTTCCCTATAACAGGGTCGGTGTCAAGAGCGCTCGGCAACTGGTGCCGAACTCCAATTTTTTCCTGTAACAGGGTCGGTGTCAAGAGCGCTCGTCAGCTGGTGCCGAACCCTAAATTTTTCCCGTATCAGGTTCGGTGTCAAGAGCGCTCGGTAGCTGGTGCCGAAGTCCCTGACTTGTCATTTTCTGGCTCAGCGTTGGTGTCTTCTGTGCTCCTGGCTGACGTGGCGGCCATTCAATGCGATGGCTTATGAACTTCTGACAGTTCTGGCGGATGAGATGCTCATTTAATGATGTGACCTCTGAGCTTCTGCCAGATGGGACAGTAGTTGATGCAATGTACGGCTTGGCATGGTAAACAAGGTGACGATTGAGGTTGCTTTTGTCGTTTTGTGTGAGTGGGCCGGCAGTACAGGCCCATTAACCTCGTTTTGCGCACCTTGCTCTATATAACCCCACCCCCTCTTTCATTTTTCACTTCTCTTCTCTTTTGCTCAGACGATCTTTTGTGCTTAGCGAGTGTTTCCGGTGATCGCCGTTCGTTTTCTGGTGGAATTTCCAGCAGCTAATCTTTCAAGGTAATTTATACTTAGTTTATTTTATAAACTATGTCTCTTGCTTCTGTCTCCGAGTCGACCTCTTGGTCCGAGCCCTCCCTTGAAGTCGTCGAAGCCCACAGTTCGAGTCGACCAGACAAGGGCAAGAAGGTGTTCGGCAAAGATTCGATCGTGGAGGAGCCGAAGCGTATGAGGGAGTTCGCCAGGTTGCCGAGGCAATTGACGGGACTCCACAGGGTTCGGGAGCTTCCAGAGGAGCACGCCGAGCGCATAGTTCATGGGAGGGGGAGGTCCTTCGAGGAGAACGTGGCGAGGGAGACGACGGAGGCGGACGAGATGGTGTCGATCCTTCGCGAAGGGGACTTGGGAGTGATTCGGGACTGTTTCCAGATCCTGGAGGAGTACGAGCTTATGCTGCCGAGTCCCGGAATTGGGGCCAACTCGCCGCTGCCAGTGACCATGTGTTGCTGGCCGGTCGACGCCTTCATCACCGGGGCTCGGCTACCTCTCCATCCATTCGCTGTCCTTGTGCTGAATTGGTTCGGGGTAAGCCCCATCTAACTAATGCTGAACGCATGGAGAGTCATAAACGGCTTCGTACTTCATTGCCAAGCCGCAGGGATCGAGCCGGAGCTGAACGTGCTTCGGACAATCTATCGGCTACACCAGGGGAACAGGTCGGAGTACCGATATTATTTGGCTCTGAGGCACGGCGGCAGGCTCGTTATATGCCCCGACTCCATCAAGCACTGGCGTGAGAAGTTCTTGATAGTGCGGAGTCCAGAGGCCTGGCCGATCCCCTCCAGTTGGGTGGAAGGGGTGCCGAAGAGGGCGAAGGCGCTGTCCAAGCTTCGTCCTGAAGAAAAAGAGGCAGTTCGGACACTCCTCGACCGGCCGAAGTATGATTGGAAGGAGCTAACTGAAGATGTCCTGTTCAGGGGAGGGCTCTGCCGCGTAGATCCCAGTACGCGACTTCTTTTATGCTTTTACGCTTTTTTTTCATAATTTACTTCTCATGACTTTTTATCATGCTAACAAGCTTCGTTTTTAATGCAGAGGCGATGGACTACGACGTAGTGTTGGCTCTCAGGGCTGGGCTCGCCAGTAAGGCGCCAAAGAAGTGCAAGAGAGTGGTCACCAAATTGCCGCCCCCAAAGACTCCGAGGGTCACGGAGGAGGTCGAGGAGGCGGAGACACTCCGGAGTCTGACCGTTGGTGATGTTGGTGCCTCGGTGTCAACCGGGGTTGGCGACTTCCCCATTGCCACAGCCCTCGGGATGTCGACGCTGCCGCTGTCAGTGGTGGCCGAGGAGCTCCTGACCGAGGAGCACAAGAGGATCCACATTCTGGACTGACAAGTTCGAAAATATGATGGATTCCTCGGCAACTCCTTGGCGAGCATGCAGGCCGTCAAGCACTTGGCTACGCCGAAAGATCACGCTACCATGGAGGCCGGGCAAGAGGGTGATGACGTCATCGAGATCGCTCGCTCGGCTGTCTCGGTAAGTATTAGATTTTTGCCGTCGTTGAGTTTCTTTAGCTATAATTTTTCTAACTCTTTTAGTTCTTCTTTCCTTGTCGCAGATCATCGTCCACTTTGGACACCTTACCGAGAGGTTGGTGGCTCTGGAGAAGGAGCTGAAGCAGGAGTCCGACCAGGCTCGGAAGGAGAAGGCTCGGATGGGGAACGAGCTCGACAAGCTCACGGTCGAGTTCAAGGCGAAGTCGACGAGGGTCGACTACCTCGAGGGGCAGGTCGCGAAGCTGGAGAGCGACCTTCTTCGCCAGAAGGAGGAGGCGGCCAAACAATTGGCCGAAGCTGAAGAGGCCAAGGCCGCGGTGGTGAAGGGGGCAGAGGATGCGACCCTGGCGAAGGTGCAAGGTTTCCTCGCCCAAAACATGGCTAAAGCTTATGCCGAAGCCATCGCCCGGGTGACGAAGATGTACCCCGACGTGGACTGCTTGGGATGGAGGCTATTCCCGGGCCACGTCAAGGGCTTCGACCCCGAGTCAGAGGGGGAAGAAGAAGAAGGGGAGGGCGAAGCTGAGACCGAAGTCGAGGTCGCCGGCGAGATCCCGAGCTCTGTGGTTACCCCACTGGCGGTGATAACCCCTTCGGAGACGTCGACCCCCACCCATTCTCGTCGCCCCGGGAAAGAGGTCGCGCCCTGACTCCGCTCGATTTTACTTATGTTCTTCTTTTTCTTTCTTTTTTGTAACGCCTAATCGCGGACTGGCCACCGCTTTTTGTTATGAATGAAAAATACTTTTTGGGCTCGACTCTGTCTATTTATTTCTTTCTTAGAGATTTTTGAAATTTTCGTAAGTGTGGGAGTTCGGCAATGTATTTGAGAATTTGTTGCTTGCTTCGACTTCTTTTCAGCTTGCAGTGGTGACTCAAGCCGTTGAACCTACTGGCTCTTTGGAAAACACCCGTCCTGAGGTCGGCTTAGGAGCGACGAGGCTGTGCTTGGCGAGGTACCGAGAGCGGCTGTACGAAGTCGAGCTCAGATTGTGCAGAGCTGAAAGCGAGCGGAACCATCTTCAACTTATCCTGGGTCGGCGAGACATCGAGATCCGGCGACTGGAGAGCAGGATCGCCGAGATGACCCCGTTAGGAGAGGATGAGGGTTCTTCGACTGCATTCAGCTATGGCCTTTGGATCAAGTGCATTCGCCACAACTTATCAAAAATAACAGTGGAGAGGGACGATCTGCTTTCTGAGATCCGCCACTTGCAAACTGTAGAGACGGAACTTCGGACTAAAGGAGAGGGGCTGAATGCCGAGGTGGCCAAACTGACGACCGAACGGGATGAGCTGACGGCCGAGGTCGACGCACTGAAGAGAGCCACGGTAGACAAGAGTATTGAAGTCACTCATCTTCGGCGCCTTATCGCGAGTCGCTCCGGCATTCCGAGCTCCGCGATACCTCCCCGTTTCGAGGTCGACGTCAAGGACGACTCTCTGAGGGAACGGATCTCAGAGCTGGAGGCGGAGGTAGCTCGTCTCAAACCGCGTTCGGGGCCGATCAACGTGAGGAGCACTTCGTGCACTCGCGCGGAGAGCGATCGGGGCATCACGTTTTATGAGCTCGCAACCCGTCCCCGTATCGGCCATCCTAGTCCGGGGGATGCGCAAAGTGCTGTGGCCATTTCATCGAACAGAGCATCCGTTGGAGCGGCTGCTAGGAGTAGCGCCGAGGACACGTCCCAATTCGCTGGTTTGGGGTCAAGCTCTGGAGGCAAACGTCGCCGACCTCGAGTGTCCTTGAAGATGAGTATCCCTGTACCGCGGAGGCAATGATGATCATTTTTGAAGCCTTTGTATACTAAGTGTAGTGAGTCGGCGTTGTAATTTTTGCTCTTTAAGGCCTTGTAATCTCGCTGTATGGAAGAGTCGCTTTGTACTGCGTCCCAATTATTAATAATATTTCTTTTTCAGACTTGTATGTTCTTTGTAGCTCTGTGTAGTTGTTTTGTTGGTAACTGTGCTCATCGTGCCGAGGTCCCTGAGCTGGTCTTATATTCGTTTGGGGTCGGCGTCACGAGTGTTCGACCAATGGTGTCGAGCTATGCTTTGGTCATATAATATCGCGAACTAGCGAGACGAGTCGAGCTTGCTTAATAGCGAGCTCGAGGAGCGAACTTGCGAAGTAGAATCGAGCCAAGTGTTGGACTCCGAACCATCGCTAGAGTTGTTCGATGATTGTGGGAGCAATTCCGAATGGCGAACTACCTCTAGTTCGCTTAGGAGCAAACTTGCGAAGTAGAATTGAGCCAAGTGTTGGACTCCGAACCATCGTTAGATTAGTTCAATGGTTGTGGAAATAATTCCGAATGGCGAACTACCTCTAGTTCTCTTAGGAGCGAACTTGCGAAGTAGAATCGAGCCAAGTGTTGGACTCCGAACCATCGTTAGATTAGTTCAACGGTTGTGGGAGCGATTCCGAATGGCAAACTACCTCTAGTTCGCTTAGGAGCGAACTTGCGAAGTAGAATCGAGCCAAGTGTTGGACTCCGAACCATCGTTAGATTAGTTCAACGGTTGTGGGAGCGATTCCGAATGGCGAACTACCTTTAGTTCGCTTAGGAGAGAACTTGCAAAGTAGAATCGAGCCAAGTGTTGGACTCCGAACCATCGTTAGATTAGTTCAACGGTTGTGGGAGCGATTCCGAATGGCGAACTACCTCTAGTTCGCTTAGGAGAAAACTTGCGAAGTAGAATCGAGCCAAGTGTTGGACTCCGAACCATCGTTAGATTAGTTCAACGGTTGTGGGAGCAATTCCGAATGGCGAACTGCCTCTAGTTCGCTTAGGAACGAACTTGCGAAGTAGAATCGAGCCAAGTGTTGGACTCCGAACCATCGTTAGATTAGTTCAACGGTTGTGGGAGCAATTCCGAATGGCGAACTGCCTCTAGTTCGCTTAGGAGCGAACTTGCAAAGTAGAATCGAGCCAAGTGTTGGACTCCGAACCATCGTTAGATTAGTTTAACGGTTGTGGGAGCAATTTCGAATGTCGAACTACCTCTAGTTCGCTTAGGAGCGAACTTGCGAAGTAGAATCGAGCCAAGTGTTGGACTCCGAACCATTGTTAGAGTGAAGAGTAGAAGCAGAGAGATGTAAACAATTTTTTCTAAGAAAAATATGAAAAAGCTTTCTTTATTGATGACTAGTGATCAACTGCTTCTAAAGTTGCAAGCCGTTATTTACAAGAGGGAAATAAAAGAAAAACAGTACAAGTAATAGGAGAGGAACGGTTTGACATCTTAAAGATACTTAGAGAGGCATTTGTGCTCTTTCTTGGTACTTTAGAAGATGATCGACATTCCAAGTCCTGGGGATCTCTCTGCCCTCAAGGTCTTCTAGTCTGTATGTCCCGAGCCTAACTTCTTTGGCGACCTTATAGGGTCCCTCCCAATTTGGGGCCAATTTTCTCTTCTGACCTGGGAATGAGATGGCTAACTTCCTGAGGACCAGGTCCCCTTCTTTGAGGTCCGTAAGGTGGACTCTCTTGTTGTATGCCATCTCGATCCTTCTTCGGTAGCTTTGTTGACGAATGACAGCTCTTTCTCGGATCTCGTCAATAAGGTCTAGATTTGCTCGGAGCTCTCTGGCATTTTGTTCTTCTTCATAAGCTATTAAACGAGGAGAGGGTATACCGACTTCGAGGGGGATCACAGCCTCGGACCCATAGGTGAGATTAAATGGACTCTCTCCTGTGGGGGTCCGTTTTGTTGTACGGTAGTTCCATAGCACGTTGGGGAGCTGATCAACCCATAAGCCTTTGGAACATTTGTCTAACCTTTTCTTAATACCGGAGAGAATCTGTCGGTTAGCATTTTCGACTTGGCCATTCGACTCGGGATGGGAGACGGAGGAAAATTGGTGCTGAATGACTAGGTCTTCGCAGAGAGCTTGAAAGGCAGCCCCAGTGAACTGGGTTCTGTTGTCTGTTATGAGGACCCGGGGGACTCCGAATCGGCAGATGACATTCTTCCAAAAGAACTGAACAACCTTGTTCTCAGTGCTCGTGGCCAAGGGCTCAGCCTTTATCTATTTCGAGAAGTAGTCGATTGCCATGACCAAGAATTTGAACTGGCCGGGAGCTGGGGGAAATAGCCCTAGTAAATCCATCCCCCACATTGCAAAGGGGATCGGACTTGATAGGGAAGTGAGTGGAGCTTGTGGGAGGCGTCGGATGTTGAAGTACTTCTGGCAAGGTCGCATTGCCGAACGTGTAGTTCGGCGTCTCGCAGGAGAGTAGGCCAGAAATATCCGTAGTTCAACACTTTGCGGGCTAGGGACCTGGACCCCGAATGTGCCCCGCCGATGCCCTCATGAAGTTCTTGCAGGGCATATTCGGTTTGCTCTGGGGAAAGACATCTTAAATAGGGCCTGCCGTCTACCTGTGTGAAGGAACGCTTGTAAAGGACGCCCTCGATGAGTGTGTATCGCTCCGCTCGTGTTCTTACTCTTCGAGCTTCCTTAGGGTCCTCGGGGAGGAGCCCGTCCCCTAGGAATTCGACGAGGGGCTTCATCCAGTTATCCTCAAGCGAAACAGGCAATGACTCCATTGAGTCGGAATTTTCATCCTCTATACTGGGCTTTAGAAGGACCTCTATCAAGATGGTCTGTTCCAGACCTTGAAGGGAGGAAGAGGTTAGCTTGGATAGGGCATCGGCCTGGGCGTTTTCTTCTCGAGGGATTCGTTCTATGAGGGCTTCTTCGAATAAGGCCATGGGACTCCTGACCTTAGCTAAGTATTTAACCATCCGGTCGTCACGCGCTTCATACTCGCCTAGGACCTGATTAACGACTAGCTGAGAGTCGCTAAAGATCCGGAGGCGTTATGCCCCTGCATTGCGGGCCATCCCAAGGCCGGCTATAAGTGCCTCGTATTCTGCTTCGTTGTTAGAGGCCTTGAAGTTTATACGGAGGGAGTATTAGAGGATGAAGTCATCTGGGCCTGCCAGAATGACCCCGACTCCTCTTCTCTCGTTACAGGAGGATCCGTCCACATAAACCGACCAGATAGGTGGTCCCTTCACTGCTTGACCAAACTCGGGGATGGTACTTTCAACTATGAATTCTGCTAAGGCCTGGGCCTTGGTCGCGGTCCGAGGCTGATAGGTTATATCATGTTGGCTCAGTTCGATTGACTACTTCATAAGGCGACCCGAGGTCTCTGGCTTGTGGAGGACTTGCTTCATCGGCTGGTCGGTAAGGACGACCACCGAGTGGGACTGAAAATACGGGCGAAGCTTTCTTGCGGCCATCACCAGGGCGTAAGCCATCTTTTCTATTCTCGGATAGCGGAGCTCGGCATCCCGAAGTACCTTGCTCACATAGTAGATGGGCTTTTGAGCCCGGTCTTCTTCCCTTACTAAAACGGCACTGAGGGTCTGCTCGGAGGCTGCCAGGTAGAGGTAGAGGGGTTCGCCCGGGATTGGTTTGCTGAGGAGGGAAGGATTGACGAGGTAAGCCTTGAGCTGGTCGAACGACTCCTGCTGTTGTTGTCCCCATTCGAAACCTTTAGCCCCCTTGAGGGCCTTGAAGAAGGGGAGGCATTTTTCCCCGGACTTCGAGAGAAAGCGTGTCACGCCCCGCTTCCCAGAATACGGAAACACGGGCACGTAACCGAGGCCCAGCGAATGATGCGGATACATCATTCATAAGCTGTAAATTTAACTCAACAACAGATAACAATTTCAACCACGAAAGCATATAAAATCACAACAGGATTACAACAAGGATTACATGAATAAAACAAGAATTAAAATAACATGAAATTAAACAAGACTAGAATCTCTGTTCGGCAACACCTTCGGGTAGTTCTCCATTTGGGCCTGCAAGTATATTATTACAAGGAAAGAAACAAAAGATACCCGTTAATGCAAGTCACGGGCCGCAAGTGGACAAGCAACGGGACAAATATAGAATAAAACAAAATCAGGAAAAGAACAAGGAATCAAGAATCATATGATAGAGCAAATACAACATGCAACAGAATCAAGAACAAGACCTCATGGAACAAATAGCATGCATGTAAACAATTAAATAATCCATAGTAACATGTAACATGTAAACGAGTAAGCAAGTAAACGTGTCAACATGAACGCGTAACATGTAAACAAGTAAACCGGTCATCATAACATGTAACATGTAAACGGATCATGCAAGTATACGTGTTATGTCATATCTTTTATTAACCTAACTAGGTAGCACTTCATGCGTCTCATACCACATGGTTGCTATCCACAAACAAGTGACGTTTAGACTAGTGGTGGATTCTATAGGTCACGTACTCGGGAAACATATCCAGTCGAGTCGAGTCAGGGATATATCTTGTATCAAGATACGTGCAATGTGGACATAGTGTAACGTAACGTGAAACATAGAACATAAAGTTTTGCAAATTTACAATTTGCAACTTGCAAATTTGCGTCGGGGAACCACGAGCCCCGTCCGAGTACCCTCTTCTATATTGCCCACTACTAAATCTTTTCCCTTTATACCCCGGCTTATTATCTTTTTAATTACAATTAAATATGAACAATAACTACATGCAACAACAGGGACGGGTAACAAGGCAAGAGTAACATGACAAGATCAAGTATCAAAGACTTATACGAGGCAAGAAAATATATTTCAGGGCTTATAAAACATGTGGATGTGACTAATAGCATGCATAACACTTAATCAAGAAATAAATGTATTATATCAACATGCAACCTAGTAACAATCAATTCATGCACAACATCATGTATAATTATAGGAGTATGTGTGTATTAATTTTTGTATTCGTGTCATGCATACGAGAACAAAGTATTCACGATCACATGTGAATACAGATCGACGAATTAGGTGTGGAAACGGGTATCAATTCGACTTATGAATGCGAAAGAGTCAAAAATAATATACTTGCGGTATTTTTACAAAGGCTTGTACTAGAACAATAAAATTGTACAAGAGACACTTGCCTGGTAGTTGACGACGATGAATTTATAGATAGAATAATGGAATCAGTATCCCGGGCAGCAGAACACGTGCGAGATGTATGTGGCAGCCACGCCAAATCAGCAACTCCAAATAGCAAACAGCAACAACTCCTAAAAGCAACTCCAAAAGCAAACTCCAATATATGAATCAACTCCTTCACAATTTCCAAGACAGTAGATACCTCCAACAACTTCAAACACCAACACCAACTTCAATGCACCACAACTACACCAGTCACCAAACAGTAACTTCAATACCCAAAATAATAACCCAACAGGCCAACTATGTTAGAAAATGAGTGTTTTAGACACCATTTTCGAACCGATTTTTGAGCAATTTTTTGAGTAAGATCCTCAATGAATTATTGAGAGATCTTGATTGATTTGTGTTTTCCTTCGTGAGTAGATCAAAATCATATATTGGTTCGCTAAAATCGGTTAAGGGGTGAATGAGAAATTGTCTCTCAAAGTGAGATGTTTTCATTCTTGAAGATGGGTTAAGGGAACATAGTCCCACATCGGAAATAACAAAGGAAATAGAAGAGGATATATAGTAATCTCCTTCTAAGCATTGTAAGATGGCTAGAAGAGAGGCTCTCTCTCGCGCGCGCAGGGGGGGGGGGTGCAAATCACGGACCGGTTTACATGCGACTTGTGTGCGCCCGCACGACCTGCGGACACGAATGTCGGACCGATTTGATCCCACCCCATGCAGAGCCACCTTTTGCTACAGTTTTCTTTTTGTAACGGCTGAAATGAATGCAGAAACGGTTCTGTCTGCCGTTTCAGTGCTGTATTTAATATTTTGTCTGCCGTTACGCTGAAGGCATTCAATTCACTGTCTGCCGTTACAGTGAAGGCTGTTAATGCCTTGTCTGCCGTTACAATGAAGGCTGTTAATGCCTTGTCTAACCCAGGCTCTATAAATAGAGGTCTTCCCCTTACTTTCTTCCCTGCACAAACCAGATCCTATTCTCTCCTTCTCTTCTGTACTGTTCGTCCGTCTTTCTGTCGTTGGTAAGTCAGGTGATAGGTTCAAGCGCTTGTACTCGGTTCGGGAGTGATACGTGGTGCCTACGGGATCGCTCCAAGTCGTTGCATCCTGGGAGACAGACGCCTCCGTTCAATCCAGCAACCGGAGAGAGGCGCAATCTGTTTTAAGGATACTGTGTGATACACAGGCCTCGGCTTTCTTGGACTTGTAATTTTTCATTTGCTTACTGTAAGTTGATTAATTTATTTTCCTTTTCTTTTTCTTTCGGATTTCCCTCATCTGTTCCCTTCTCGGTTTTCCTATGCCTCTCTATCTTTCTTTGTAAAAGAAATTTTGTAAACATTACTTGTAACAAACTTAAAACAGATTTCGATTTCTTTCATTTTCGATTTTGAGGCACGGTTTTTCTTTTTATTTCTTTTATCTGGAAAACTTACACTCGTGTTGTGTAAATTTCAGATTCACGATGACTACTGCATTGGACAATGCTGTTGTATCTGAAACGGTCTATGTGCCGGTTGTTGATACAACGCAAGAACCGATTGCTGCTGCGGCACGAGTGCCAATGCCCACCGTTGTACCTGTCTCAGTCTCCCATGGGGAGAAACCTGAGAAGTTCAACGGGCAGAACTTTAAGAGGTGGCAACAGAAGATGATGTTCTATCTGACCACACTGAATCTTGCAAGGTTCTTGAACGAAGATGCTCCAGATCTTAAGAAAGATGAGCAGGATAACCAAGTCATTGCCGCTGTGGATGCTTGGAAAAATGCTGATTACTTGTGTAGAAATTACATAATGAACGGATTAGCCGACTCTTTGTATAATGTTTACATTGACAAAAGAACAGCTAAAGAACTTTGGGAATCACTAGAACATAAATATAAAACTGAGGATGCCGGCGCCAAGAAATTCATTGTGGGCCGCTTCCTGGACTATAAAATGGTAGATTCTAAAACAGTAATCAGTCAAGTTCAAGAACTACAACTAATCTTGCATGAGATTCATGCTGAAGGTATGAACTTAAGTGAAAGTTCCAAGTGGCTTGTATAATTGAAAAATTACCACAAGGTTGGAAAGACTTTAAGAATTACCTAAAGCATAAGCGAAAAGAAATGGGCATTGAAGATCTCATTGTCAGGCTTCGTATTGAAGAAGACAATAGGGGATCTGAAAAAGTTGGACTCATCAGCCATGCAGCAAAGGCAAATGTAATGGAACATAAACAACGTTCCAACAAGCACAACAACAAGGGTCCAAAGTTGGGGCCTAAGGGAGGAATCTCCAAGAAGCCGAAGTTTCAAGGTAAGTGCTTCAATTGTGACAAAATGGGTCATAAGTCCACTGAATGCAGACTTCCCAAGAGGAACAGGAACAGAGAAGCAAACTTGGTTCAAGGAATTGCTCAAGATGTCTCCGATATCAACCTCTCAGCTGTGATATCAGAAGTGAATATGTTAGGTTCAAATCCGAAGGAATGGTGGATTGACACTGGAGCTACTCGGCATGTGTGCTCCAATAGAAGTATGTTCTCCACTTTCGAACCATTAGAGAATGGGGAGAAAATGTTTATGGGGAACTCAGCTACTTCAGAAATAAAGGGCCAAGGCAAGGTGATCTTGAAGATGACTTCTGGAAAGGAACTGACTCTGAACAATGTTGCATATGTTCCTGAAATCCGTAAGAACCTGGTATCTGGTTCGTTGCTTAATAACCACGGTTTTCGTTTAGTGTTCGAGTCGAATAAATTTGTTTTGTCTAAAAGTGGAATGTATGTTGGTAGAGGATATATGAGTGGTGGAATGTTCAAACTCAATGTAATGACCATGGTCAATAATATGAATAAAGCTAGCTCTTCTACTTATTTGCTTGAGTCTTCCAATTTTTGGCATGGTAGACTAGGACATGTTAATTATGATACTTTGCGAAGACTAATTAACTTGAATCACATACCAACGTTCCAAATTGATTCCAAACACAAATGTGAAACTTGTGTTGAGGCAAAACTAACAAGATCATCATTTAAAAGTGTTGAAAGAAACACCGAACCACTTGATCTAATTCACACTGATATTTGTGATTTGAAAATGATACAAACAAGAGGTGGTAATAAATATTTTATTACCTTCATAGATGATAGCACAAAATATTGCTATGTATACTTGCTTAAAAGCAAAGATGAAGCTATAGAGAAATTTATTCTCTATAAAAATGAGGTTGAAAATCAACTCAATAAGAAA
Source organism: Hemerocallis citrina (assembly GCA_017893485.1). Lineage (NCBI taxonomy): Eukaryota > Viridiplantae > Streptophyta > Magnoliopsida > Asparagales > Asphodelaceae > Hemerocallis > Hemerocallis citrina. The sequence goes on from CM030366.1 coordinate 143,472,170, forward strand.
ATTAAGGCGCTAAGAAGCGACCGAGGTGGAGAGTATGAATCGCCATTTGCTGACACATGTGCTAAGCATGGGATTATACATGAAACCACAGCGCCTTATTCTCCTCAGTCCAACGGTGTTGCTGAGAGAAAGAATCGTACATTGAAAGAGATGATGAATGCGATGTTAATAAGTTCTGGTTTACCACCAAACTTGTGGGGAGAAGCTATTCTTTCAGCTAACTACCTTTTGAATAAGGTGCCCAAAAGGAAAGAAGATAAAACTCCATATGAATTATGGAAAGGAAGAAAGCCATCCTACAATTACTTGCGAATGTGGGAATGTCTTGCCAAGGTGGTAGTACCCCCACCTAAGAAAATGAAAATAGGACCAAAAACAGTTGATTGTATTTTCATTGGTTATGCACTTAACAGTAGTGCCTATCGGTTCTTGGTGTACAAATCCGATATCACTGAGATATCAAAGAACACAATAATGGAATCTAGAAATGCATCGTTCTTTGAAGATGTATTTCCATGTAAGTCAAAGGAGGAACCAAGTTCCTCCAAACGAACACATGAGACTATCAGTGAAGATAGTGAAGACCAAAATGAAGAAGTTGAGGAGGAACCTCGACGCAGTAAAAGAACAAGAACGGAAAAATCTTTTGGTCCGGATTTCTTGACTTTTATGCTTGAAGGAGAACCCCAAACCTTCAAGGAAGCGGTGAACTCTAGTGATGGTCCTCAATGGAAAGAAGCCATCAAGAGTGAGATTGATTCTATCTTGCAAAACCATACTTGGGAACTAGTGGATCTTCCACCGGGTAGTAAACCTTTAGGTTCCAAGTGGATCTTCAAGAGAAAAATAAAACCTGATGGATCAATTGATAAATACAAGGCAAGACTTGTAATTAAAGGTTATAAACAAAAGGAAGGTCTTGATTACTTTGACACATATTCTCCTGTGACGAGAATAAATTCCATTAGGATGGTACTTGCCGTAGCAGCTCTACGCAATCTTGAAGTACATCAAATGGATGTAAAAACAGCTTTTCTTAATGGAGATTTAGATGAAGAAATCTACATGGAACAACCTGAGGGTTTTTCATCTCCAGGACATGAAAAGAAAGTGTGTAAACTGGTGAAGTCATTATATGGCTTGAAACAAGCTCCAAAATAGTGGCATGAAAAATTTGACAATATCATGATGACAAATGGCTTCAAGATCAATGAATGTGACAAATGTGTATATGTCAAAGACACAGAAGATGGATATGTCATTATATATTTGTATGTAGATGACATGCTTATTATTGGAAGCAATGATCAGATAATTAAATCTGTTAAAAACATGTTAAACTCGAGGTTTGACATGAAAGACATGGGACTAGCTGATGTTATATTGGGAATTAAAATCACAAGAACATCAGACGAGCTTATTTTAAGCCAGTCACATTATGTTGACAATATTCTTGGAAAATTTGATAAAGATAATTCTGGAATTGCGAGAACTCCAATAGATCTAACTTTACACTTATCCAAGAATAAAGGGGAGAGTATTTCTCAAGTAGAATACTCTAGAATCATAGGCAGTCTAATGTACTTAATGAGTTGTACAAGACCAGACATAGCCTATGCAGTAAGTAAACTAAGCAGATACACGAGTAATCCTGGAAGCGAGCATTGGCAAGCAATTATAAGAGTACTGAAGTACTTGCGTTTTACTCGTAACTACGGGCTGCACTATACGAGATATCCGGCTGTACTTGAAGGATACAGTGATGCGAACTGAATATCGAGTGATAATTCAAAATCCACTAGTGGCTATGTGTTTACACTAGGTGGTGCAGCAGTTTCTTGGAAATCCTCGAAACAAACAGTGATCGCTAAATCCACGATGGAATCTGAATTTATCGCATTAGACAAATGTGGAGAAGAGGCTGAATGGTTACGCCACTTCCTTGAGGATATTCCAAGGTGGACGAAGCCTGTGCCTCCAATCTGCATACATTCAGATAGTCAATCTGCAATTTGTAGAGCACAGAGTAATATGTATAATGGTAAATCTAGACATATTCGTCGAAGACATAATACCATTAGACAACTACTCTCTACTGGGGTTATCTCTGTGGACTATGTAAAGTCAAAAGATAACATTGCGGATCCACTAACCAAAGGGTTAAACAGAGAGTTAGTTGATAAATCATCGAGGGGAATGGGACTAAAGCCCATGAAAGAATAAGTCGATACAATGGAAACCCAACCTAGTTGACTGGAGATCCCAAGATCTAGGTTCAAAGGGACAACTAAATTGTAAAGACCAAGTTAGATCACTGTGGGGATTTTCCATGTCCATTCCCATAATGAAACAGTGATGCCCACAAGGTAACAGGTTAAGCTAGGCTTTTAATGATTCTTATGCGTCGGATATCCGAGCAGAGTAATGCGGGTTACTCTTAAGTAAGAAATCACCTATGTAAGATGGAAGAAGGGCCGCTTCCAAGGGAATAATATAGGGCAATATTCCTGTTAAAATCTTGCAGAACCAGGCGTATGTTCATGGCCAAAACGAACATAACAGTGAGAACTGAAAAAGCGTTAGAAAGATTTCTGTGTGAGATATGTCATCGTTTACACAAATGGCAGAACAGTTCAAAGACATCGCGTCTACTGTTTAGTTAGTAAAGTAAACATATTTTCATAAGGGAAGGTTCAAAGGGTAACACCTACCTATCCTATGCAGAAATCAATCGTTGAATTCTATCACCAAGTCTGTCGGGTCAGTCCGTCGTGTCAGTCTGTCGTGTCAGTCTGTGGTCGTCAATTTTCATTCATGTGGGGATTGTTAGAAAATGAGTGTTTTAGACACCATTTTCGATCCGATTTTTGAGCAATTTTTTGAGTAAGATCCTCAATGAATTATTGAGAGATCTTGATTGATTTGTGTTCTCCTTCGTGAGTAGATCAAAATCATATATTGGTTCGCTAAAATCGGTTAAGGGGTGAATGAGAAATTGTCTCTCAAAGTGAGATGTTTTCATTCTTGAAGATGGGTTAAGGGAACATAGTCCCACAACGGAAATAACAAAGGAAATAGAAGAGGATATATAGTAATCTCCTTCTAAGCATTGTAAGATGGCTAGAAGAGAGGCTCTCTCTCGCGCGCGCAGGGGGGGTGCAAATCACGGACCGGTTTACATGCGACTTGTGTGCGCCCGCACGACCTGCGGACACGAATGCCGGACCGATTTGATCCCACCCCGTGCAGAGCCACCTTTTGCTACAGTTTTCTTTTTGTAACGGCTGAAATGAATGCAGAAACGGTTCTGTCTGCCATTTCAGTGCTGTATTTAATATTTTGTCTGCCGTTACGCTGAAGGCATTCAATTCACTGTCTGCCGTTACAGTGAAGGCCGTTAAAGGCTGTTAATGCCTTGTCTGCCGTTACAATGAAGGCTGTTAATGCCTTGTCTGCCGTTACAATGAAGGCTGTTAATGCCTTGTCTAACCCAGGCTCTATAAATAGAGGTCTTCCCCTTACTTTCTTCCCTGCACAAACCAGATCCTATTCTCTCCTTCTCTTCTGTACTGTTCGTCCGTCTTTCTGTCGTTGGTAAGTCAGGTGATAGGTTCAAGCGCTTGTACTCGGTTCGGGAGTGATACGTGGTGCCTACGGGATCGCTCCAAGTCGTTGCATCCTGGGAGACAGACGCCTCCGTTCAATCCAGCAACCGGAGAGAGGCGTAATCTGTTTTAAGGATACTGTGTGATACACAGGCCTCGGCTTTCTTGGACTTGTAATTTTTCATTTGCTTACTGTAAGTTGATTAATTTATTTTCCTTTTCTTTTTCTTTCGGATTTCCCTCCTCTGTTCCCTTCTCGGTTTTCCTGTGCCTCTCTATCTTTCTTTGTAAAAGAAATTTTGTAAACATTACTTGTAACAAACTACACACCAACACAATACCACATAAACAATTCCCACTACTGCTCCTTCTTCTACTTCGAACATACACAGAGGAGGAGAGAGAGAGAGAGAGAGCGCACGCGCGGTGAGGGAGGTCGACTGGGCAGCGACTTCGGGGAACGGTGACGGGAAAGGAGTTGACGATGGTGGGGCTCAGGCGGTGCGACTCCGGCGGCGTCCGGATGGCGACAGAAGAGAGGATGTGGAAGCGCTCGAGCGAAGGAGACGAATGGAGAAGACTACGGGGTTGAGCTTGGACGGTGACCTCGGGGCTCTGCGATGCTTCGGAGGAGGACGAAGATGGAGGCGAAGCTTCGACGGGGTTGAGGGAGAGGGATGAAGTCGGCAACGGGAAGCGCTCGCGACTGGGGGAAGGGAATGGCGACGGCAGTGAGGCGAGCGCGGGAGACGGTGGCGGTGTGGGGCGGTTCTCGGAGTGGGGTTGTCGAGGCGAGCGGAGGGCGAGTCTGTGGTAACAATGGCAGAGGTTGACTGCGGGAGGTAGAGGAAGGGGCTGCGGAACGGCAATGGTGAGGAAGCCTGCTGGCGAACGGAGAACGGAAGAGGAAGCGGCACAGCAATGGCGACTTCGCAGAGGAATGGGGAGAGCAGTGGTGGTGGCGATGCGGTGTGGGGCTGAGCGGCGTCGATGCAGTGGGTACTCGACGAGCGGAGACGGAGGTGCAGGCTTCGATGGGCAAGGTGGAGTGGGGACTGGCGGAGGCGGTACGGTGGTGGCAGGCGGAGGTGAGAGGGTAGATGGAGGAAGGAGGAGAGTGGGTTCGGGTTGATTGGTTTTGTTCTGTTCTGATAGAGAAACAGAGAGAGAGGGGTAGAGAATAACGGGGAGGGAGAGGTGTTTTAATAAAGTAATTGAAGTAACGGGCTATGATGTGGGGCAGTTACAAGGGGGTACGGGGGAACGTGCTGGTACGGATATTGAGGAGTGGAAAGGAGTTGGCGTACGGGACAGAAAGTGGGGAGTGAAGAATTGTATAGGGATAGGTGTATAATAATTCTGTACCATAATATGGATTCTGGACTTGGGCTTCAAATAAATAGGCTCTAAATAAAATAATATCAATATAGCTTGGGTTGGGCTTCAGAATATTTAATTAAAATAATTAGGGCATTGGGCTAAAATATTTTGGGCTCAAATTAATTAATTAAATAATTAAGATCAAAATACAAGTTTGGGCTTTGGATTAATTTAATAAAATCAAATACGGATTTGGGCTTAGGATAAACAATTTCGTTTCAGAATAATAATAATAAAATCAAGATACAATTTGGGCTCATACTAATTAATTAGTAAAATCAGAATACAAACTTGAGCTTAGAATAAATAATTAAACAATTGGACTAAAAATAGTAAATAATAAATCAAAATACAAACTTGGTCTTTTAATAGATAATTGGTTTTCACAAAATAGCTTAAATAATAAAATCAATTAAGAAATAGTAGTTATAAGATATTGAGGATTTAAATACGGAAAGAAAAAAAATATTTTAAAAAAATACGTATTATTGAAAACAGGGGTTACAAAGCGCCCTATGGCGGCTAAGCGGCCTGTTAACCTCTGTACTTCTTTAACATTCTTGGGAGGGGCCATGTCTAGTATGACCTTGATTTTCTCAGGGTTAGCTTCAATTCCTCGCTGGCTGACCATGAAGCCGAGGAACTTTCCTGACGAGACTCCAAATGCACACTTATTCGGATTGAGTCTCATGTTATGTTTTCTCAGAACATCAAACGCCTCCTGGAGGTCGGTTACATGATCGGTACCCCGGATGCTTTTCACAAGCATGTCGTCAATATATACCTCCATATTACGGTCGATTTGAGCTTAGAAAACCTTGTTGACGAGGCGTTGGTATGTGGTGCCTGCATTTTTCAAACTGAAGGGCATAACTCTGTAGCAATAGAGGCCCTGGTCGGTCACAAATAAGGTCTTATGGATATCCGGGGGGAACATCCGGATCTGATTGTAGCCTGAGAAGGCATCCATGAAGCGGAGGAGTTCATGACCCGAGGTGGCATCAATCAAAGTGTCGATACTCGGAAGAGGAAAAGGGTCCTTGGGGCAGGCCTTGTTGAGGTCGGTGAAATCGATACAAATCCACCAAGTTCCATTGGACTTCTTCACCAGGACTACATTTGATAACCACTCGGGATAGTTTACCTCCTGTATGAACTGGGCCTTCAAGAGCTTGTCCACCTCCTCTTTTATGGCTAGTTGGCGCTCGGAGGCGAACTTGCACCTCTTCTGCTGTACCGGTTTGGACCCCGGAGTAACGCTGAGGTGGTGGACCAATAGCTCTTCGGAAATTCCGGGCATGTCTGCAGCTGACCAAGCAAAGAGGTCTTGGTTCCTTCGGATACACTGGACTATGTCGGAGCATAGGGCAGATGGGAGGGTCTTGTTAACAAAGAATTTTCGGCTTGGAACTTGCTCAGAGAAGAGCACTTCCTCCAACTCATCCACCGGCTCGGACGTTGGTTGGGCGACATCTTGGGGGATTTCCAGAGTTTCTAGGGAGAGGACTTGACCAAGGGTAGAGGTCATGTAGCACTTACGAGCTGTTTCCTGATTGACCTTTACTTCCCCTACTCCGGCCCGGGTGGAAAATTTCATCTTGAGATGGTATGCCGAAGAACGGCTTCTAGAGCTGCTAGGCCGGGTCGGCCAAGGATGACGTTGTAAGCTGCAGGGACATCCACAACCATAAAATCCATCGACTCCGTTCGGGTAGTAGGAGTTTTGCCAGCGGTTACGTCGAGGGTGATCACCCCTTCAATAGTCACTGGCACTCCCGTGAACCCATGGAGCGTGTAGCCAGCGGACTTGAGTCTATCTCGGGAGAGTTTGAGGCCTTTAGGAGGAGGGGTGACACGGACCGAATTGATTTCTTTTATAAATGCCTTTCGAGAGGAGTTGGAGGAGCCCCCATTGGGCCCCCATGGATGAGGTGTAGGACACGCTCCTCTTCGAAGTCGGGCGTTTCATCGCGTTCAGGATGCTTGTTAGCCCCCTGAGGCGGGGGAGGAAGGTCAGCTCGGTCCTTTCTCACGAATCTGGTCAGCTGCCCCCTTTGGATGAGGGCTTCTATCTCATTCTTCAAGGCTCGACAATCATTGGTGTCGTGGCCGTGGTCCCGGTGATAATGGCACCACTTTTCTTTATCCCTCTTCTTGCCGGGGGTGTTCATTTTCGGTGCAGGAGGTATTACCCCCTCCTTCTCAACTTCCATGAGAATTGTGGAGATGTTGGCATTAAGGGGAGTAAATTTCTCGAATCTGGGGGGAGGTCGGCATTGGCCGGCATTATCCTTCTGGAGCTTCTTGGCTCCTTCCTCTTCTGTTCCCTTTCTCTTAAACCCGGAGGAAGACCCCTCCAAGTTGGGGCGGTGCTCGGCTTCTTCGGCCCGAATATACTTTTCACTCCGGAGGAGGAGGTCTGAGAAGTTCTGTGGGGGTTTCTTGGCGAGGGAGGAGCGAAGGCTGGAGTTAAGGACATTGGATTGAAATGCTGCTGCAGCGACCGACTGGTCGAAGGATGTTATGGACCTGGCTTCAGCTGTGAACCTTTTCACATAGTCTCTTAACTTCTCACCCTTCTTCTGGTGGAGGTAGAGTAGCGAGATGCTGGTTTTCTCGGTTCTGCGACTACTTACGAAGTGGGTGACGAAGAGGGTCTCGAATTGCTCGAAGGAAAATATCGAGGAAGGAGCAAGGCGAGAGTACCATTCCCGAGCTGGGCCCTTGAGAGTTGCGGGAAAGGTTTTGCAGAGCAGAGCATTGGAAGCTTGATGGATGAGCATGAGGGTCTTGATGCTTTCGATGTGAGCCACGGGGTCAGTCTCCCCGGAGTAGGTCTGAAATTGAGGAGGCTTGAAGCCGATTGGTACGGGTGCATCCATTATGGTTCGGGAAAAAGGAGGTCTGCTAGGACGAAGAGTCCTTCCTCTAAGCTCTTCTTCTCGGTCTAACTGACCCAAGCGCCTCTCCATCTCATGGAGACGGCGATAGACTGCGTCATCCCTTCGACGGTAATCAGGAGAGCCTCTAGACTCGTCTTCGTACGAGGGAGAGTGGGGGCTACGACGGCGGTAGCTCCTGGAGCGACGAGGGCTTGGTATGTGTCGGGGGTTGCTAGGAGCTCGGGGAGGAGTAAGGGATCGCTGGCGAGGACTTTGAACCCGAGGTGGAGTGGGAATCCTCGGAGCATTGGTGTTATTGGGACGGAGGTTGAGAGCTTGTAGGACGGTTGCTTGGAACTGTTGGAACTCGGCACGGGTGATGGGTGCCTCATCGTTCCTAGGGTGTTGCCGACCGGGAGGGGAATGTGGTCTTCTTCTGTGATGTTCGAGGGACTCTCTCCGCTCCCTTCGGATCGGGGACCTTCTGTAGTCTCGGCGGTGAGGAGATCGCTCATCCGGACGTTGTTGGCGGGAGGCTCCTTCTCGGGCTCGCTTTTCATCCAGACGGTAGCGAAGATCCACATCTTTCGGCCGATTGGGGACTTTTTGTTGGAAGTCGGACGCTCGGGGATTATGGGAGGCCATAGAATCCGAAGAGGCATTGTGGATGGAGACATGGTCCGGGAGGAGAGGCTGTTTCTGAGGGTTGGGACCCTTAGAAGGTTGTTGATTCTGAGGAGGAGGAAGGTCCTGTTGGAGTGGGTCTTCCGCTGGAGGAGGAAGTTGCCCCTGCTGTTGAGCAGGTTGGATGGGAATTTCTTGTTGCTAATCGGGGTTGGGTCCTCGGTTGGACCCTCTAGATCTGACTTTCCTAGGAGGCATGGCTGGAGAAGATCTGACCAACGGGAAGAGGGGAGGCTGCTACTCGTTGTTTTCCACAGACGGTGTCAATCTGTTGCTGCTAAATCTGGTGTGGGGGCAAACAGATAGTATTTGTGGATTCTTGGGAAACTTTGAATAGCAAACCTGTTTACCTGTTCCGCCGGAGTTTGACCGTCGCTCCCGCCGCACACTTGCAAAAAGTGCGAGACACCGGGGTTGATTCCGGCGACGCACCCTCCGACGCTCAAGTCAATAACCAGGGATGATTACGAAAGAGCGTAAATTGGCAAAAGATTGATTACCTCTTAATGGAGATGGATAGGGGGTATTTATAGGCACCTTGGGGATCGAATTAGGAATGTAATCCCCGTGATCTGATAAGGAATATAATCCCTGTAAACAGATTAGGAATGTAATCCCTAATTCCCGGTGAAAAGATAGATGTGAATCAGAGCCGTTGATTAGGATTGAATCAGAAACCCTAATTCTATCTTTTCTAGACTGGGTTTGCTGCGGGTTGAAACCCGCACCCAGTTGAAGTGGATCCGTTTGTGGGTTAGTGGGTCTTCTAAGAGGAGAACCAGTACCCGCTTCAAACCCATTGGTAGGTGACATTACCGTTTTACCCCTGGGCTTCAAGATTCGTGCTCGATTTGGAGGGTTCCGATTTAACCCCACTCTTGGCCATATAAGGTACATTAGGTTTCCTTGTACTATTCCTATTAAAGCATCCTGTGTACTTGATATTATCCTATCATCCATTAGATATATTTCAAGGGGTGTATTTATTCCTTCCTTAAAATAGGCTTTTATTATTATTTGTACAGCTCCTAAATGTATGTGTCTTAATTTTTTTTGGTCTTTTCACTTATTTTTTCCATCTCTTGTCTTATTATTCTTTCTGTTATTAATGGGATTATGGTTTTGCCTTGTGCTTGTTCAATGTCTATAGGTTGTTCATTATTCCTAGCTATTATGATTGTGCTTTTCTTTCAAATATTGGTAGTTTAAAAATTTCTTTTGGATTTATATCTAATTTGTTCGCTCTTATTTTATCGTATTTTTGTATGTCAAAGTACATTCTTTCTCTTAGTTCCTCATTGTTTTCCTCTCTTTCTCAAGGTTCTCCTATTTCTGTTAAATCTGTTATTATGTTTATTTCACATTTTTCTGTTGCACCTTCACTACTTCCACTATCTTCTTCTATTACCATTATTTCTTCATCTTCACTTATTTCTGACCATTCTTCATCATATTCTATGGGTTCATAATTAATGTTATTTATTTCTTCAATTTCCTCTTCGTATTTTACATTTTCTTTTTTCATTCTTTTAGGATAATTTGGTGATATAGGTCCTACCTCTCCACATATATAACAATTACATTTTTAAGGATTTTTCGTATACTGCCTATTTTTATTCTTCTTCATTTTTCTAAAGTATTTTTATAGGGTTTTCTATATCTCTTAAAAGTTTTCCTATATTTTGGTTTATATTTTTAGAATTTTGATTATTCTTCTTTGTGTATTTATAGTTATTATTGCATCCCCAATGATTCGGCCTTGCATTATCACAACAAATTCTTTGTTTATATGTTCTATAATATTTCATTGTTGCTCTAGCATCTTGGTATACTTTGTCCCTATAATCTTTTATGAATTGCATTCTATATCCTAAAGTGTCTACTTCTGGTTTAACTTTCTCACTATGTATGCACTATATATATTTATACTCCATGGATCAAGTAGTTTTAGAAAGAATGAGTCTAAAATTGGACTCTGTTTTTCTTTTGTATAATAACTATTCTCAGAATTCACAAGCATAGTTGTCAAAATGACACATGTCACATATTTCTAAGTTACTTAGTCTCCATCTTGTTTGATTCTTTTTATATATAGTGTGTTTTTCTCCTTTATCATGTACACTAAATTCAGTTCTTATTGCTTTTTCGTAATTTGTAATTATTTCTTTTAAACTTAAGGTCCGTTGTGCTGAGCTTTCTTCAGTTTCTCTATCATCAATTGGTCTTGATTTTTTTATAGTATTCCTCTCTTCTTCCTCTAGCCCATTCCACCATTTTGCTACTACTCACATGAAGGTGGCTTCTATAAATTTCTCAAATGCATTTCCGTTAAGGTTTTGCCTAAATTCTACTATTAGTGATGCTTTTACCCATTCTTCAATTGTTCTATCTACGTCTTTTACGCAATCTAGGTCTAACCATTTTCTATTTCCTGCTATTCCTTTTTCGCATTGTGTTTTGTAGGTTCATATTTTGTGGTTTCCTTTTTTTTATCTTTTCCTAGTTGCATTCTTCTTTTTGTGTTTTGCCATTTTCATGGTAATTAGTAAGATTTTTTGTTAGGTGGTGGTCTTAAGATTTCATACATGTTACTTGGAATTTCTGAAGGTTTTGCAATAATCTTATCTTGGTCCATTTTTATTTCCTCATTTGTTATATCTAGGTTTTTCAAGGCTTCTTCTACTTCTTCTGAATTAGGATTTGCCATTAAATCTTCTATTTCCAAGATATTTATATTAAGTTTTGTTATGGCTTCTAACTCTTTCATACCTTCTTCTGTTATGTCTGATTCTTCTTCTGGGTAGTCAGTTATATATCTACCTAATTCTTTTATATTTTTATTTATGATTCTTAAATCTTTTCTTATATCTCTTAATATTTCAGGACCATTGTAATCTTCTTCCAACTCTTGTATATTTATCATATAAATTTCTGGGTTCATGTTAGGAATTAATACAACTGTTTCGTTGGTCATACTTAACCTATTATTTTGTATGCTAGTAGGTGTTGGTAATACCAACTTACTTCTTCGTTTCTATAATCTAATACTTTGTATGCTATTTCTTTTTGTATCTCTTTAAGTAGTTGATTAGTTACTTTCCTTGTTAGTAACAGGTATTCTGATATTTCTTTACTAGCAATATGCTTCCTTTCAGTTAATCTTTTATTAACGCATCTAATCTTGAATTTTGAAAGATTTTTTAATTTAAGTTTCTTCATGTTCTGTGAATGATCCAGTTTTTATAAGAATAAGGTGTATTATAGTTTATAATTTCTAAAGTAGGGTTATATATATAATTTTGTTTTTAGGTTATTATATTAAAAAGAGTTAGTTAGTTAAATATTTTATAAAAGTGGATTATTTGGCTAAATCTTTTAAAAATGGGTTGTTTGGTTAAATGTTATCCAAAAGTGGGTTAGTTACCGACTTTAGTTTTCAAAAAGCATGGGCATGTGATATGATTATGACGCTGACTCTCAAGTAGCTAGGGGGGAAAAGATTAATGAAGAAGAAAATTCTTCATATGGAAAGCCCCTGAATGTTGGTTTCTGAGTGGTTTAGTAGCTAGGGGGGAAAAGATTAATGAAGAAGAAAATTCTTCATATGGAAAGCCCCTGAATGTTGGTTTCTGAGTGGTTTTTGATAGCGCCCTTGCCATTAGGGTGACTGCAATCTTTATTAACACTTCCGTATTGGATAAACTATATGATTCTTTACCTTTCTTTATACATTAATGTACTCTAATAAGGACTAATGACTGAAAAATAAAGTAAATTATTATACATAGCTTCTTTGCCAAGATTACTGTTGGTTTCATTCCCATTTCCAAGAACTTCTTTATCTCAGAAGTATAGTAAAATAAATTTGTTTTATGGGTGCTTTCAAATGTCTTTCAGTCCTAGATTTTGTATGATTTTGTTCTATATTTACATTTTCACAAAATAAAAAGGAAAAGGAAGTATATAGTTTTCTAAGCATAATATAATATTTATCATATTGATCTAGCTTGCTCTTATTGGTCTAGCAATTGTTTAAACTTTAAGGAAATCAACTCCTAGCAGCTAAGGAAGAGACGCTACGAGGTGAGCAGGTGGATAAAGCGGTTAGAATCAGAAAGGAAGGAAGCTTGACCCCAAGCTTGTCCAACAGACAAAGTCGTTCGCCATCAAAGAAAAAGATGGAGACTTTGGGAAGGGAGAGTACGAATAGGGAGGCTATTTTGCGGAAGAAGACGAACGGGGGTTCGATCGAAACCAAGAGACTGGTTCCAAACGAAATAAGAGGAAATTTTGGGGAAGATGAATAGGAGCAGAGGGGAAAGGGAACAGAAGAGGCAAGCTTCGATATAGTCGCTTCGTTGATTCCAGAGCCATTGGTTTCGATGCCACTTTCCTTAAGCGCAGCGCCTCTGAATGATGAAGCGCCGTGAGTGCGATGACCTAAAAACAAAATGAATAATTCAACTAACTAAAGAGGGGCCCAATGATTTAGGCCTGAAGAGGTGGGCGGGAGTTTGGAGAAGCCCAGTGGAGTTTTCAATTTAATGAATAAGCCCATTTATACTAATTCCTCAATAAGTGTTTCTTATTGTGGAGCTGCTTGGAATGCTTGTGATTCTACTGGGGTGTCCAATTCTGTGCTAGAGAGCCACAGTAATGAGGATGATCGAGATGCTAGGTTAAACCTCGAAGATGATTTGGTCTACTCTGAAGAGGAGTCTTTGGGGTCAGAGGAGATTGCTGACGATGCCCTGGATATTTCACCGGAGTTCGTCCCTTCCACTTTTCCTACCTCACAACCGACTCCCCCCATCCCTACTTACCGCGACAAAGGTTTTAGAGTACAGAAAGTGGTTAAGAGGGCTATTGAGGAGTCCTTGGACGATTATCTGGAGATTGCGGCAGCGGATAAATCCGTTGAAACTTGCGATGGAGGTACGCGTTCCTTCCTAGCATCTATTTTTAATTTCATGACTGATTCTTAGATTTTTAGTCTAACCAAAACCTATGGTCTTGCGGTGAGCGATACTGATAGGAACGCATTCTTCTTAAATAAGATTAGGGGGTGGGAGAGCGATATAGTTAATCTCATCTCGAACTCGACTGCCAAATCGAGTCATGGTACCACGTTAAATTGTAGTTGATGGAGGCTATCCTCTGGAACGTTAAGGGCCTGGGTAGGCAGGGCAAATGGGAAATAGTTAGGGATGTTATCGCTAAATCGAAAGTTAGTATTGTTGGTCTATAGGAGACTAAACTGACTCATATTTCTAGACTAAGTAGACTGAAGGGGAATAACATTTCAGAATGAAAAATTTGCCCTTCTTTTGGGGCCTATGGGGGTATTACCTTAGGGTTTAATCTCGAGTTGTTTTTCTGCCTAGATGAATTTCACAAGAAATTCTCGTTGTCGGTCCTGCTCTAACATAAATTCGACATGTGGACCCAGTCTATTACGGTGGTATATGGTCCACACACCACTGCAGCTAGGTTGGATTTCTGGACTGAACTACGAGCGATTCACGCACACTGGTCGCACCCCTGGGTTGGGAGGGGGATTTTAACATCACCAGGTTCGCCTCTAAACACAGGCTCATGGAACTTCAGACCTATATCGCCAGCATCGGAATTATATGCTCCCAAGGTCCCGATAGGAAATCTTGGGGACAGGAAAAGAATGGCAGATTCATTGTTTGCTCGCTTTATAACCGCATTCATTTTGGGGGATGTAGCCCGAATTGGTCGGGCGTGGTTTGGAAAGCGAAAACCCTGCTGAAAGTTAAAATTTTCCTCTGGCTGGTATTGAATGACGCAATATTGACTAGAGAAAACCTATCTAAATGCAAACCGAAATTGGACTCTACCTGTGGGTTTTGCAATGCTGTCCCTGAGACGAGAGACCATCTTTTTCTAGAATGTCCCAGGAGCAAAGCGGTACTTGTGGAGGTACTTAGTGCCCTGGGAACGAATGAGTACCCTTGTAAGTATGAGGATCTGTGGGTAGGACTAAAGTTCGTTACTGAGAGACGAACGATGAGAGAAGCTTAGTTTATCGCTATCGCCGCTACGACCTGGGGTCTTTGGCTAGACAGGAATAATTATTACTTCCGTGGGACATATAATAGTATTTCTAGTAATTTGACTCACATTATGCATCTTATTTCCTTTTGGACAACTGTTGCCGCAGCAGGTTCTAGAGGGAGGATCGCGAGCGTCTTCTAAGTGGAGGAGTACGACGATGATGAAGTTGAGATTGGGCCGACGCTAGACTGAGGGATGTGCTCTACCGTCAAACATTTATTGTTGCTTGATCTCCACCCCCCCAGTGTTTTGTTGGGGGGAGTAGATGCTTCGAGGTACTTTGTTTGGATGCATGTATGCTTTGAACCTCCTTTTGCCCCACCCCCCATGTTTGGGGTGGATTTATGTACTTTTGTTGTGTTGCAGGACCTTGTACTTGGCTCAGTACTCTGAGTTTGTTTTATTAACTCTTTATTAATGAAACAGGGTGGCCATATTTCACCTTTTTCTTTAAAAAAAAAAATGTTTAAACTTTAAAGTGCCTAAACATATTATTGAAAAAAATGTTTAAACTTTGAAGTGCCTAAACATATTATTGAAGGAAGAGATAAGGAAGAAGCAGCTTGTTTTTCCGTGCATTAAACATTTCAGAAATAACACGGATCGATCATAGAAATAGCATAACTATGATTAAGGGATCGCTCTTCTTAATATTTATCTAGATTTAATAGATTGATTGTTTACTCTTCAGTCAAATAGGAGAATCAATCACTAGAGATCAGGTTTACCATATTAGTACCATTTTTTTTGGGATTAAAAGTGACACCCGGTCACTGTTACCAATAATCAAGTATTAACGATACAAAAATAAATATCTATTACAATTATAGTTCCATATAAGGGGACAATCTCAAGATAAAATTAGAATTTAGAAAGAGAACAACAAGAACTACTAGAAGATACAAAAACTAGTCAAAAGACATACATACTCCCAAAACTCATTTCTCAGTCCTGCATGGGTAGCGATTTCTGTACCTGTTAAAAGCAGGAGCATGCCAAATTAACACTTAACGCAATATTAAAATAAGTTGTTATGATTAGCTTCTACGAGTTTTAAGTAGAAGTGTCTTTCTTTTCTCATTTATTTCCTACAGAGAATTGATTTTAAATGTATAAGTTTTTTTTTGATAAAAGGGATGAAGCCTAAAAGACTCCAGCCAACCCAAAACAAAAAAGAGTTCATACAGACTCCATCAAAACCCCAAAACATCCTCATACTGAGGATCCAAAATAACCCAAAACATCCTCATAATGAGGATCAAAACCAGTCAACCCAGACTTCCGACTAAACCTTCACAACAGTAACATAGAATAGAACATCAGAAAAGAGCAACAGAATAGAAAGTAAGACTAAAGACACCCTAAGAGGAATCAGTCGAAAGAACACCATCCGAGCTAGCACCATCTGAGTCAGCATTGTAATCAGCATCACTGGAAGCATCACTAGACGACTCATTATCAGCCTGGGTGGATTGTAAATTGTGAATCAACAGAATACCAGTGACCAGTTCTTGATGATGAGTAGACATGGCAGAGATGGTTGAGAGAGTATGCGAAACCAAATCTTCCTCAGCATCTGGATGATCAACATTTCCAGTCATTCCTTCAACAGGGAGAGAAAGCAAAGCAGAAGTGGAGTCCTGAGCTCCTCCAGAAGATTCATCATCATCATCCTCAATAACGATCACATTATTAGCATTCCAGTCCTGAGAAGAAGAGTTGCTAGCTCTAGGCTGAGACGCTGCAGCTGGTGAAAAGGAGTTGCAAGATTGAACAAAGCCACTGACGTCCACTTTTGCTCTTTTAGTGGGAGGCAAGATATCTGTCCAAGAGGAGACAAAAAAACATATGGAATCTAGAATGTTAACAATAGACATAGACTTCTTAACAAAAATTCTATTATTTCTTTCGTTCCAGATAACCCAAATCAATGCCATCATAATCATATCCCAAATCAAAGTAATCTTCTTTTTAATTCTCTTCTTTCTCCATAAGCCCCACCAAGTTTTCACAGAAGGAGGGTAACCTCTAATTTTAAAAGTCACTTTCAAAAAGTTCCAAATCTGCCTCACAAAAGAGCATTTAAGAAAAATATGGAGAGCAGATTCATTAGCATTATCACAGAGAACACATTTTTGGCCAATGGCAAGATTGCGTTTATTCAAATTATCAACAGTAAGCAACCTGTTATGAATCGTAAGCCAAACAAGAATTCTGACTTTAAGGGGCGCTACATTTTGCCATATGAATTTGTAAAAGGGACAAATTTCCCCACCAGCATTCAAAAAATTATAGAAAGATTTAACCGTGAAAAGACCAGAATGAGACCATCTCCATTTAGCCTTATTACTAGCATTCCAGTCATAATTACTGATCAAATGAAGGAGGGAATTAAAGTCATGGGATTGCTGAAGAGATAAGTTCCTACGAAAGGTAATATTCCAAATTTTACCATATCTATTAGTAGAGTAGAGAGAAAAAACAGAAGCATTAGGGAGAGAAGCTATTTTAAAGAGATCAGGAAAGGCAGAGGCTAGACTACAATTACCAATCCAAATATCTGTCCAAAAACGAACATTCTTGCCATCCCCGCAAATTTTTTGAAGGCCACACTTAAAGGGGGCCGAAGCCTTCCAAATACCTTTCCAAAAAGATGAACTAACAGAATGAGGGATAGAAGGGAAGTCACTAAAACATCTTCTGCGAAAGTATTTCTTTTTGATAATTCTAATCCAAGTTTTATCTTCATAGTTAAAACAGTACCACAGCCATTTCCCAAGAAGGGCAATGTTTTGATTACGAAGATTAATGACTCCTAAACCTCCTTCAGATTTCTGTTTACAGACTCTAGTCCAGTTCATAAGACATTTGCCTTGATCAGAAATAATAGAAGACCCAACCCAAAAGAATCTTCTTCTAAGAAGATCAATCTTCTTAATAACCCAAACTGGAATATAAAAGAAAGACATAAGATAAATTGGAATACTTGAAATAACTGAATTGACAAGAATGAGCCTACCAGCGCGAGAAAGAGATCTACCAGACCAACTATTAAGTCTTTTCTCAATTTTATCAATCACAGGAAACCAATCAGACTTGTGAAGTTTGCCAAAATTTTAAATGTATAAGTTGATAGTCAACATCATATATTGTAAATGCATTATCATATTGCAATTACTCCTCTTTTTTCACTGCTAATTTAACTACCAAAGTTTTCCTAGTTGGTACAAGGAGGAATTTTTTAATATACATATTCAGGCTCTTTCTTTGTTGAGCTTTAATGTTCTCCCCTTAATATGTAGCAAGTTACTGCCTTCTAAGTGTTATGCCTCTTACATTGTTGATTGATAATATGATAGAAGAGTAATTCAAGTAGTCAACAATCCTCTAATAGCCAAAATCAGCCCTAATTAATTTATCCTTTTCATATAAGTATGTTTATTATGCAAGTTATATCTGTCACTCAGACTCAAAAATAAATTTAGTAATTTGGTCAGCCACTGAGGGTTGCGTTTGGCCCAGCTTAAAATTAATTTTTCTTCTTTTTTAAAAGGAGAAGCTGGGTCAAACGCAATCTTTGAAAAGCTCTACAGTATGAGAAGCAACTTAATTTTAGTGAAGAAAAGAAGCTTTGATGGAATCCCTCCAGAACAACTTCTGGCTTCTCTTTCAAAACCTCATAACACAATTTTTTCTCCCTTCCCCTTCCTCGCTGAATAGCCGCCGCCGAACGCCACGTCGCCGTCTCCCTCTCCTTTCTTCGCCGCCCTCCATTCTCCCGCCGCCACCTCCCCTCGCTGCCCCGCCGCCTCCATCTCCTTTTTTAGCCGTCAATAGTCTTTTTTTGGACTTTAAATATCTTTATTAGTAATATAAAGATATTTTTTGTAATTTGATAACTTATATTTTACTCTTAAATAAAATCAAAAGTTTAAATTGAGTATAAAAGTAGCTTACAATTAATATCTTATGCCAAACAACTTCTTGCTTAAAAGTAATTTTGAAGTTAAAAAAAATAGACTTTCCAAAAAGCTTCAGTTTTTAATTTTGAAGCTCTATTTTCTGATTTCTCCTTCTGAAGCAGCTTTAAAGTCCAAAAAAAGGTAGGCCAAACGCAGCCTCAATTCCTCTCCTTTTCCAGTTTTGGTAGAACCCAAAAGTGACTGCTCTACTTCAACCAGGAAACTAAGCAAGAAAACTCCAAAAAAACAAGTTGATTACAGTTCAAATGTCCCTTTATTTTTTAATTGCATGTAAACACAGCCTAGACACAACCATTGTCATCATGTTTAATGACAGAAATGCCTTACTTGATTTATTTTTCATTAAAGAATAATAATATTCCAATCACATGCATGATACTCCTGAGAATAATTTATATAAGCTCTTGCATACTACTCATTGCACTCCAACTCTCTTCTTCATACCTCAAGGCTCCTTATCAGAGAGCTTGAGGGAAGAAAGCCTCAGCCTAACAACCTCTGTTTATTGATCTGGTTATTGTAAAACATAATCATGGAATCTGCTCAAGGGAGTAGTAGGAGTAATGGTGTTATTGCCGCCTCATTAGAGAAGCTCAATGGGAAGGTAATGAAAGTATTTCGAC
This sequence comes from Hemerocallis citrina, assembly GCA_017893485.1. Lineage (NCBI taxonomy): Eukaryota > Viridiplantae > Streptophyta > Magnoliopsida > Asparagales > Asphodelaceae > Hemerocallis > Hemerocallis citrina. Next base: position 143,491,408 of record CM030366.1, read on the forward strand.
AAGGTGAAGAAGATCGGGGAAGATGATCCTAGAAGAATACTCCATTCAGTTAAAGTAGGATTGGCTCTCACACTAACCTCTATCCTTTACTATGTTAATCCACTCTTCGACGGCTTCAAGACTTCTGCCATTTTGGCTGTACTCACTGTCGCAGTTGTCATGGAATTCACAGTTGGTAAGTGACAACTATTATCCTTCTTGATCTCCTTATGATTAAGTGATTGACTTTATCATGAAAAAAAGAGATAAAGATCAAATTTATGATGGTAAACAAGGGTTCGCTTGTACCAACCTTTCATTTTCTCTTACAGGTGGAACAATAGACAAAGGTCTGAACAGAGCATTCGCTACATTCATAACAGGATCACTAGGACTGGGAGCTCATTATGTAGTGGCGCTCGCGGGTAACAAAGGCGAGCCTATATTACTCGGGCTCTTCGTCTTTTTACTAGGTCAGTTCCATATGCTGTACACATGATGAAATATAGAGAGAGAAAATTATGTTAAAAATCCTTATCGATTCTCAGTAGTTAAATCTAAATTTAGTGAACTTTTAGAATATGAATACCTCTTAAGACATTATTATATCATTTCGCTCCTTTTCTGTTGAGTACCAATACAGGAATCGAATTAACAACATGATGTGTTTGCCCACAAATTAATTTACACTTTCATTAGTATACACAACATGCCAAAACAACTTAAACATATGACTACATATGATAGTTTTGACTAATATATGTATCTTGCAGCTTCAGCAGCTACCTTTTCTCGATTTATACCGGAAATCAAAGCCAGATATGACTATGGTGTAACGGTATTCATATTGACATTTAGCCTGGTAGCAGTATCGAGCTATAGGGTGGAGGAGCTAGTGCAAATGGCTCAACAAAGGTTATCAACCATTTCCATTGGAGTGATCACCTGCATCTTGACTTCCATCATCGTCTTTCCAAACTGGGCTGGAGAAGATCTACACAAACTGGTTGCTGCTAACTTGGACAAGCTGGCTACCTTCTTAGAAGGTATGTAACACGGTGTGAATACTAAAGTTGGTCACACATATATAGTAGCAAGTAGTTAAATTTTCATACTCTTCCTTCTACAAGGAAAAGGTAGATGGAGATCATCCACAATCAGGATTGCCCATAACAATGTTGATGGTTATGATATGACGAACATACATGAATTGTTTTTATTCTATTATCGAATCACAACCATATATGCTAAAGAGCTTCTTGGTTTATAAAAAAATGTGTATTTTTGTAGTTGTATGCGATAATTTATGAAGAAAATTTATTTATTGTAGGAGCTGGCCATCGTGAATTTGGAATGCAGGTCTTTTCTCCAAGCGTACAAGAGTGTGCTCAACTCAAAGCCTACAGAAGACTCTTTGGTGAGTAACTCGATCATATAAATGAAGTCAAGAGTTGTATAAAATTTTGCTCCTTTCTGTAATAGAAGCAAAAAGGTTAATTATTTCACTCGCAATATCCATTAATGGGCAATAATGAGAATAAAAACTAATAATATTTAATTAAAGCGCAATATGTCCACCAATACATGAATTCAATCTTCGACTTCTACTGGTTTCATTTCATGTCTTAGATGATGTCATTTATGCAATGAAAGCTTAATCAGCAAATCTTCATACAATACACCTAAACGGTACTAAATAATATAATATATAATATAGTTAATATTATATGTTATATTAACTATATTACGGTTGGGGCAATTGTGTGGAGTCTATGGCTAGATAGGAATGATGTTTGCTTTCGCAATAATAGATGCTCTTTTCATATATTAATTCATAAAATGCTAGCGCTAACAGAGGATTGGACAGGTCAAGCAGGGGCTAGGAAGAAACCGAGGTTGGATGGAGCACAGTAGTCGGCGGTGGACCATGCAAGGAAGACCATAGCTCGTTGCGGGAGAAATCAAGAAGGACATATCCGTTATTTTGGGAGATCTTTATGTGATCATTGATGTAACTTCTTTTGGTGGTTTTTGGATCTATCTTTGTACTAGTCTATGTTAGACTGATTACTTTGTGTTGTAATGTTGGGTACTTTCTGTTTCGTTAATCAATCATTAATGGAACCGGTGGCATAAAGCCACTTTTATTTTCAAAAAAAAAAAAAAAATATAGTTAATATTAACATTATATAATATAAATTAAACAATCAAAATTAATTGAACTTCGAAATGCATTAATTGAATATTTATGGTAAAGGCACATTAATGAAGTGATGTAACTTATAATCTTGTCATCTATAATGAACGTTATTTATTATCGGGTAATCGGATCGAGTTTGATATTAATTTGAAAGTTAATTTGAAAATTTTAGTCCAAAATTAATAATAATAAATTAAATACAAATTACGTACTAATCAACATTAAAATTATTCAATATTTGTTAAAAAATAATTAGTACTTTTTAATTAATGTTGATTTTAATTAACTAGTTTAGAGTTAAAAAATGATATAGTGTAACGCCCCGCCCCAATACCCAGACAATTTTTATTAATTTATCAGACAAATTATTATTTATAGTATAACTGCCTACCACAGGTTGCCTCATAAAAGGTGATATAGCTTATTGGTGACCTCTAATCCCAGACTATTATATTTATTAATTAATTATCTTGTATTAATCCCGATATGGGACAATTCTTCAACACATCCACTGTCCTCTTGCGTCGCTGACATCAGCGCCCCCTGGGCCCCACCTGCCAGCACACGCATGCAGGCAGCCCTCCCCTGTGCTCCTGGGCCCCCATGCCTGACAGCGCCATGTCACCCTCTGTAGCGCCCCGAATTTCTAATAAGATATCTTAGAAAATACGTGGCGCATTCCCAGTGATCCACTTCAATACAATATTAAACATAACCAACACCACTAAAATTTTCAACTTTGATTACAATAAACTTTTACGAATCACAGCGGAATTCAAAACAAACTCAACTCAATCTTTTCTTTATTTACAACACAAATTTATCTCAAAACTGTTATTACAAATTTACACGAATCTCTTAGGAGTCAATTATATCTCAAAATCACTCAAGCATCCAATCTCCAACTCTAAGCAACTACCTGCAACATGTGAGGCTAGAGATGATCCCTAACCCCCAACTAAAGGGGTCAGCCATAAATGGTGTGAGTGACAACAACAAACAACATAAATAAAACTTAAGCATGGATTCATAAGTAACATATAGTGAACCAAAGTACATAAAATATGAGATAGCAAGAAATGTAACAACAAGTGATACCAACCAAGTGTTAAGTGTAGAAAACCGAGAAATCCATATGCATAAAACTAAGTCAAGAAAACAGACAAATTCTATATGTGGACTCTCTAATACATACTTGTCGAAATCTATGCATCCCATTCTACATAGGTTCGGTGCAAGCCCTTAACGTCTTCACTTCATAGGGTTCAATTTCCCGCTATGCAACTAATCCTATCACGATGACTACTACGAGATAAAAATAAACTGTGAGAATTAGCCCATGCTTGATAATTCCGGAGATAGATCCCACATTTCAGGCATTTTACCTGGATAATTCCGGAGACCATCCCACATCTAAACATAGACACATCACCACATGAATACCACATGTGCGTCGCCTCGACTTTGATAATTCCGGAGATCAATCCCACATCTCAAGCAAACCACTTGGATAATTCCGGAGATAGATCCCACATCTCAGGTAATTTACCTGGATAATTCCGGAGATCATCCCACATCTCAAGAAAGTTACTTGGATAATTCCGGAGATTAAATCCCACATCTAAAGCCATACTGAGGTGCATAACCCATGTTCCCGTTCATCATATCACTACTAGTGCCTGTTCTTATTATTTTGGGTTAATTGATTACTTAACGAATCTCCTAGAGTGGTATACCCTACCGGCCTAAATTCAAATCTCAATAACTGAAATGCCTCATGGGGCCTCAACAATATACTCAACACCGGTATACTAGGGTCACACACCTCTAGAGACTCAAACTCAAAAGTCTAAACCAAAGTTCCACTAAACAAAGTGGCTCAACTAAATGTCTCAATTTAAATACTTAACTGAATATCTCAAAGTCAAATGCTTAATCAAATACTGAACTGAATGTCAAGTAGAGACTGAATTATCAGAAAGATCAATCATTCGAAATAGCACTAAAGTTTACAAAGATCCTTCAGTACCAGTCGACTTATACTGTAGTAAGTCGACTGTCCAGAGGACAATTATCCAAGGTTTTACAAAAATAAACTAAGTCATATAACAGTCGACATAAGAGAAGGTCAGTCGACTTACCCAAGGTAATTTCCAATAATCTTCTCAAAAATATTCTAAGTATACAAGTCGACTTAAAGGAATCATAGGTCGACTGTCCAGAAGGACTAATAATTTTGCAAAATAAATTTCTCAGAGGACCAGTCGACTGCCTAGGAGCTAGGTCGACTGTCCAAAACGACCATTTCAAAGATTCTAAAAATACAGTGTCAGGCTCGTACCAGTCGACTGCACGGTAGGCCAGTCAACTGTCGGCCTACAGATTTCAAAATTTAGGTCTGATTACAAAATCAAGTCTGGAGTTTTCTAAAGATTCAATGTTCATGAAAAATAGTTCGTATTCAAGCAAAATGAAGAATCTCAGGAATCTCCATTAAGGATATATTACTCAAAACCTCAAATATGTCAAAACCCAAGTTCTCATGTTCTAGATCTCTAATTCTTTCATTCGGGTTTCTCAAGACTAAATTCTTTCACAACTTCTAAATCAAAATCTGATTTTCAATATGTAAGTTCAAGGTGTTCATTATCCGATCAAAACCACACTCAAATCTTAATAATACGGTTTTATCAACAAGGATCTACTAATCATTCTTAGATTTCGCAACATGGTATAAGCAATAATCATTATTCATATGAATCATACCAAATTTCAAGATCTATATCATTCACAAAATCCAATCTAACATCATTACCACTCACATACATAGATCAACAACAAGATAATTTATGCCATTCACAAACAAAACAAAACACACAATGTCACTCACCTTTAATTGAGAGAAGTCCACGAAAAGTCCTCATTTTGCTAGATCCAAAACTCCTTTCTCCACCAAAATGAATCTCCACAAAATTCTGTATATTCTCACAATGACGGCTGGGAAAAATTCTCTTAAATATCCGGGATTGAATATTAGGGTTTTACCCTACTTTTGCAAAACAATCCTTTCCAAAATACAACTTACATATATAGTTCTAGTTTTGGGAATTCAATCAAAATTCATTTAAATTTGGATTTAAAAGAAAATATACATTCTAAATCTCAATCAATACTGTTCAAAACGTCTAGAATATACATTTTGCACTTTAACCCCTAAAAATATCAATTTTGCAAAAAGGCCCTTCTTTTCTCAAAAATTGCAAATAATTCCAATTAATTTCAGAAAAATCTGGAAAAATACTAAATAAATCCCAAATATTAAATAATGATTTTTCATAAAGGAAACTAAATTTTCAAACTTCTTATAAAAGTATTTGCACGTGTATAAAAGCTAAATTTTTCTGAAAATATTTATCAAATCTCCAAAAATAAATTTAAATTTATTTTCAAATATAAAAATAGTATTTGAAAATATGGGGTTCTACATCACTCCCTCCTTAGAAGAGTTCTGTCCTCAGAACTACTAGTGAGTCCAAACAATATATCAACAAGGAAATCCACATCTCATAAATGGAAACATAATTCAAACAATTGCATAAGGCAACTCAATCAAAATAGAAGAAATGTAACTCAAATCAAAGTACTATCATTCAAAGAATTACAATCACATAAAAGAAATACACTCATGCAAAAAGTTCAGGGAAGTCCTTCTGCATGCGATCCTCAGGCTCCCAAGTAGCCTCCTCGAACTGCTGATTCCTCCACAACACCTTGACCATAGGTATCACCTTGCGCCTGAGAACTTTCTCTCTACGGTCAACGATCTCAACAGGCCGTTCCTTGTAACTCAAGTTCACCTGTAGATCCTCAGGAATCTCTACCAACTGATGATTCTGATCTGGCACATACTTCCTCAACAATGACACATGAAATACGTCATGCACTTGTGCCAACTCCTCTGGAAGCTTCAATTTATAAGCGGTCTTGCCAATCCGCTCCATGATCCGGTTTGGACCAATATACCTTGGCGCCAACTTACCTCCCTTACCAAACCTGATCACTCCTTTGGTCGGAGACACCTTGAGGAAAACTGCATCCCCAACTTCAAACTCCAAGTCTCTTCGTCGAGTATCAGCATAACTCTTCTGCCGACTCTGAGCCTCAACCAATCTCTTGCGAATCAGCTCAATCTGCTCTGACGTCTGCTGTACGATCTCAGGACCATACATCTGCCTCTCGCCAACCTCATACCAACAAACAGGTGTCCTGCACCTCCTCCCGTACAAAGCCTCATACGGTGCCATCCCAATACTCGCATGGTAACTATTGTTATAAGCAAACTCAACCAATGCCAAGTATCTCTCCCAATTACCACCAAAATCCATAACACAAGCTCTCAGCATATCTTCCAGCACTCGATTCACCCTCTCAGTCTGACCATCGGTCTGTGGATGAAAAGCTGTACTGAAATCAGTTCTGGTGCCTAAAGCTGCTTGTAGGCTCATCCAAAACCTTGAAGTAAACCTTGCATCTCTGTCGGAAACAATCGACACAGGAACTCCATGAAGTCTCACAATTTCACCAATGTACAACTCAGCTAATTTCTCCATCGACCAAGTAATCTTCATGGTTAGAAAGTGAGCCGACTTAGTCAAACGGTCCACAACAACCCAAATCGAGTCATTGCCCTTCGAACTCCTCGGCAAACCTGTGATGAAATCCATACTGATATTCTCCCATTTCCACTCCGGAATGGGCAATGGCTGTAACAAACCTCCAGATCTCTGATTTTCTGCTTTGATCTGCTGACAAGTCAGGCACCTTGCCACGAAATCTGCTACATCCCTCTTCATACCAGACCACCAAAAGTGCTGTTTGATGTCCCTGTACATCTTCATGCCTCCTGGATGAACTGACAATAAGGTACCGTGTGCTTCTTGCAAGATACTCTCTCTCAAATCTGCATCATCTGGAACACACAACCTCTCACCCATCCAAAGAACTCCATCTTGGACACAAAACTCCGATAGCTTGCCTTCTGAAACCTGTTGCAACATCTTCTGAATCTCTGAATCTGATCTCTGACCTTCCACAATCCTCTCTCTCAAAGATGGCTGCAGCCTCAACTGAGCCAAAGATGCCCCTAAACCTTGCAGTACCACCTCGATACCTGCCTGATCGATCTCTACTGCTAACTCGCTGCGAGTAGTGATAAAACTTGATAAACTACTCTTCCTGCTAAGTCCATCAGCTACCACATTCGCCTTGCCCGGATGATAATTGATCTCGGGACGAATGTCTTCCAATACCTCCAACCACCTTCTCTGCCGAAGATTAAGATCCTTCTGCTGATAAATGTACTTCAGGCTCTTGTGGTCAGTGTACATGTTAACCTTCTCACCATAAACATAATGCCTCCATAGCTTCAAGGCATAAATGATAGCTGCTAGCTCCAAGTCATGCGTCGGATAATTCTTCTCATGCGGACGCAATTGCCTCGAACCATAAGCAATAACCTTACCTTCTTGCATCAAGACACAACCCAAACCTCTGAGAGACGCATCACTGAAGATATCATAATCCTTCCCAGCTTGTGGCAAAGCTAAGATAGGTGCAGTAGTCAACCTCTCCTTTAACTCAAGAAAACTCTCCTCACACTTATCTGTCCACAAAAATGCCACATTCTTCCGGGTCAAACCTGTCAAAGGAACTGTAATCTGAGAATAACCCTGGATAAATCTTTTGTAGTATCCAGCTAAACCCAAGAAACTCCTGACTTCCTTCACAGACGTCGGCCTGGGCCAATCCTTCACTGCTGCAACCTTCTGAGGATCAGTAGCTACTCCCTCCTTAGAAAGAATATGTCCAAGGAAAGCTACCTCAGACTTCCAAAACTCACACTTCGACAACTTGGCATACAAGCTATGCTCCTGCAATTTCTGTAATACCGCTGTCAAGTGTGTAGAATGCTCCTCCTCCGACTTTGAATACACCAAAATGTCGTCGATGAAAACCACCACGAAGGAGTCAATAAATGGCCTCAAAACCCGATTCATCATATCCATGAAAACTGCTGGCGCATTCGTCAACCCGAATGGCATCACCAAAAACTCATAGAGTCCATGATGAGTCCTGAAAGCTGTCTTACTCACATCTTCCTCCTTGACTCGTACCTGATGATACCCTGACCTCAAATCAATCTTCGAAAACACAGCTGCTCCTCAAAGCCTGTCGAACAAATCATCAATCCGCGGCAGTGGATACTTGTTCTGAATAGTCACCCTATTCAACTCCCGATAGTCAATGCACATCCTCATTGACCCATCCTTTTTCTTGACCAACAACACTGGCGCTCCCCATGGAGAAGAACTCGGCCTAATAAGCCCTTTGCTCAACAGCTCCTCAATCTGCTTCTTCACTTCGTCTTGCTCTACAGGTGTCATCCTGTACGGAGCCTTGGAAATTGGTGCACTCCCCGGCTGAACACTAATGCAGAACTCCACATCTCTCTGCGGCAGTAATCCTGGAAAATCATTCAAGAACACTTGAGGAAAATCTCTGACAATCGGAATGCCCTTGACTTCATCTGGAATTGCCATCTTAGATACCATTGCAGCTACCTTCGGAATCTTCTTCTTCCCTTGGAAAGTCACTGCAGGTCCACCTGGTGCTTTCACCAACACCTCTTTCTGCTTGCATTCGATTGTGGCATCATATATTGCCATCCAATCAATGCCCACGATAACATCCACACCCAATACTTTCAGCTCGATCATATCAATGCCAAACAACCTCCCATCAATCTCGATATCACAGCCTTTGTAATATCGATCCGCAATCAACTCTTCACCAGACAGCGTTGCCACCGACAAAACCCTGCCTGGAAACAACTTAGGTTCCACACCTAAGATCTTTGCAAAACTTGGCGATACAAAAGTATACGATGAACCAGTGTCAAATAAAACCTTTGCCTTTATTCCATTAATTAAAATAACTCCTGTTACAATAAGAATGATACTCAATCTTAAATTGTTCTCAAACAAAGGTTTTACTTATTACATTGATTTAAAATAAAAATCAAAATTCTTGCATACCCTGTATTACATCTTCCGAGTTACCCGCGTCCTCCTCGGTTAATGCAAATACTCGCCCTTGCCTCTGGAATTTGCTTCCACCTGAACCATCCTTCCTCAATTGTGGACAATGGGGCTTAGAATGTCCTGCCTGCCCACACTGGAAACAAATATGCTTCGCCAACTTCGGACACGCTGACCTGTAATGTCCTGCCTCCTTGCAGTAATAACAGGTCACTCCTTGAGCTGCAGGTGCCTTCTGCACCGGATCACTGAACTTGGCCTGCTTCGCAGGGAATCCCTTCTCACTCTGGCCTGATGCTGGCCTCTTGTTCCGGTTCCATGTATCTTGCTTCTTCTGGAACTGGTCTATGTCCTCCTCAGTCATAGCCGCTCTCCTGACCAGTTTGTCGAATCTTCTGATGCCCAACGGGATCATCCTCGACCTCAAGCTTGGCCTCAAGCCCTGCTCAAACTTTTTGGCCTTCTTTGCCTCGTCAACAACTAATTCTGGTGCATACCTCGAAAGTTGAGCAAATTTGGTCTCATACTCCCGCACGGTCATGCTGCCCTGCTGAAGGTTCAAGAACTCAGTCGCCTTCTTCTCCTGAACATCTAGGGGAAAGAAGCGATCTCTGAACTTCAGAATAGCTTCCCAAGTCAACTGCTGATCTCCCAAAGTCCTCTTCAGCGATTCCCACCAGACACCAGCGTCCTTCTCAAGCTGCATCGAAGCTAACTTCACCTTGCTGGCTGCCGGAGTCTCCGATACGTCGAAGATCGTCTCCATCTTCCGAATTCAATCATCAGCTGCGGTTGGATCAGCTTGCCCCTCAAAGACTGGCGGCCTCATCCTCTTAAAGGATTCGATCTGCTAATAGGATCGGCATTCACCAATCCTTGTCCAGCTCCATGATTTGGCTGCGGATTATGCTGCTGCGCTTGCTGCTGCGCCACATTGAATGCCATCAGCGTGTTCAGCATCTGGTACACCTTGGCGAATTCAGCCTCAAGGTCGATCCAATTTCCTCGGGAACTACCAGATCCATCCTCATTGTTTCCACCATTCCTGCCCCTGGGTGCAACCATTTTGAATACTACAAAACGAGAGAAAAGTTAGAGCATCACACACACAATTCAAACTCACATCAATATCCTTTGGTAAAACTTCACTTGTATCCCAAAGGTAAAAACATCATATTCAGTTCTATGTGATACTCACTCTTAATGTCCACACCTAGGTACTCACACTCTAGTGTCCACACCTAGGTTATTTTCATGTCATGTTTAGTTTTACTATTGAAGCGTGCTCTGATACCAATCTCTGTAGCGCTCCGAATTTCTAATAAGATATCTTACAAAATATGTGGCGCATTCCCAATGATCCACTTCAATACAATATTAAACATAACCAATACCACTAAAATTTTCAACTTTGATTACAATAAACTTTTACAAATCACAGCGGAATTCAAAACAAACTCAACTCAATCTTTTCTTTATTTACAACACAAATTTATCTCAAAACTGTTATTACAAATTTACACGAATCTCTTAGGAGTCAATTATATCTCAAAATCACTCAAGCATCCAATCTCCAACTCTAAGCAACTACCTGCAACATGTGAGGCTAGAGAATATACCTAACCCCCAACTAAAGGGGTCAGCCATAAATAGTGTGAGTGACAACAACAAACAACATAAATAAAACTTAAGCATGGATTCATAGGTAACATATAGTGAACCAAAGTACATAAAATACGAGATAGCAAGAAATGTAACAACAAGTGATACCAACCAAGTGTTAAGTGTAGAAAACCGAGAAATCCATATGCATAAAACTAAGTCAAGAAAACACACAAATTCTATATGTGGACTCTCTAATGCATACTTGTCGAAGTCTATGCATCCCATTCTACATAGGTTCGGTACAAGCCCTTAACGTCTTCACTTCATAGGGTTCAATCCCCCGCTATGCAACTAATCCAATCACGATGACTACTACGAGATAAAGATAAACTGTGAGAATTAGCCCATGCTTGATAATTCCGGAGATAGATCCCACATCTCAGGTATTTTGCCTGGATAATTTCGGAGATCATCCCACATCTAAACATAGACACATCACCACATGAATACCACATGTGCGTCGCCTCGACTTTGATAATTCCGGAGATCAATCCCACATCTCAAGCAAACCACTTAAATAATTCCGGAGATAGATCTCACATCTCAGGTAATTTACCTAGATAATTTCGGAGATCATCCCACATCTCAAGAAAGTTATTTGGATAATTCCGGAGATTAAATCCCACATCTAAAGCCATACTGAGGTACATAACCCATGTTCCCGTTCATCATATCACCACTAGTGCCTGTCCTTATTATTTTGGGTTAATTGATTACTTAACGAATCTCTTAGAGTGGTATACCCTACCGGCCTAAATTCAAATCTCAATAACTGAAATGCCTCATGGGGCCTCAACAATATACTCAACACCGGTATACTAGGGTCACACACCTCTAGAGACTCAAACTCAAAAGTCTAAACCAAAGTTCCACTAAACAAAGTGGCTCAACTAAATGTCTCAATTTAAATACTTAACTGAATATCTCAAGGTCAAATGCTTAATCAAATACTAAACTGAATGGCAAGTAGAGACTGAATTATCAGAAAGATCAATCATTCGAAATAGCACTAAAGTTTACAAAGATCCTTCAGTACCAGTCGACTAATACTGTAGTAAGTCGACTGTCCAGAGGACAATTATCCAAGGTTTTACAAAAATAAACTAAGTCATATAACAGTCGACTTAAGAGAAGGTCAGTCGACTTACCCGAGGTAATTTCCAATAATCTTCTCAAAAATATTTTAAGTATACAAGTCGACTTAAAGGAATCATAGGTCGACTGTCCAGAAGGACTAATAATTTTTCAAAATAAATTTCTCAGAGGACCAGTCGACTGCCTAGGAGCTAGGTCGATTGTCCAAAAAGACCATTTCAAAGATTCTAAAAATACAGTGTCAGGCTCGTACCAGTCGACTGAATGGTAGGCCAGTCGACTGTCGGCCTACAGATTTCAAAATTTAGGTCTGATTACAAAATCAAGTCTGGAGTTTTCTAAAGATTCAATGTTCATGAAAAATAGTTCGTATTCAAGCAAAATGACGAATCTCAGGAATCTCCATTAAGGATATATTACTCAAAACCTCAAATATGTCAAAACCTAAGTTCTCATGTTCTAGATCTCTAATTCTTTCATTCGGGTTTCTCAAGACTAAATTCTTTCACAACTTCTAAATCAAAATCTCATTTTCAATATGTAAGTTCAAGGTGTTCATTATCCGATCAAAACCACACTCAAATCTTAATAATACGGTTTTATCAACAAGGATCTACTAATCATTCTTAGATTTCGCAACATGGTATAAGCAATAATCATTATTCATATGAATCATACCAAATTTCAAGATCTATATCATTCACAACATCCAATCTAACATCATTACCACTCACATACATAGATCAACAACAAGATAATTTATGCCATTCACAAACAAAACAAAACACACAATGTCACTCACCTTTAATTGAGAGAAGTCCACGAAAAGTCCTCATTTTGCTAGATCCAAAACTCCTTTCTCCACCAAAATGAATCTCCACAAAATTCTGTATATTCTCACAATGACGGCTGGGAAAAATTCTCTTAAATATCCGGGATTGAATATTAGGGTTTTACCCTACTTTTGCAAAACAATCCTTTCCAAAATACAACTTACATATATAGTTCTAGTTTTGGGAATTCAATCAAAATTCATTTAAATTTGGATTTAAGAGAAAATATACATTCTAAATCTCAATCAATACTGTTCAAAATGTCCAGAATATACATTTTGCACTTTAACCCCTAAAAATATCAATTTTGCAAAAAGGTCCTTCTTTTCTCAAAAATTGCAAATAGTTCCAATTAATTTCAGAAAAATCTGGAAAAATACTAAATAAATCCCAAATATTAAATAATGATTTTTTATAAAGAAAACTAAATTTTCAAACTTCTTATAAAAGTATTTGCACGTGTTTTGCACGTGTATAAAAGCTAAATTTTTCTGAAAATATTTATCAAATCTCCAAAAATAAATTTAAATTCATTTTCAAATATAAAAATAATATTTGAAAATACGGGGTTCTACACCCTCAATGGTGACAGCAGCAGCAGCCTTCACCGGTCATTTTTACCATGGGCCCCATGCACGGGATTTTCCAAACAGCCCCCCTATAGATAGTTCTATAGGGCAAGCCTTCTCTTCCTCTTTATATATATATATATATATATATATATACTAGATTTTCCCGTGGACACGTGCCTACGACACATCTTCAGAACGATACAACATATTAAAAGCCTTGTAAACAGTAAAGCAACAATTATATAACTCAAGTTTGAATAGTATGAAAATAGTTAGCTGAAAATAAAAGTCCATGTTTTCATTAGTATATGTTAACAATAATTATAAATTGGGATATAAAAGTCCATGTTTCCATAAGTATATATATGTATAGAGAGAGAGAGAGAGAGAGAGAGAGAGAGAGAGAGAGAGAACTAAATAAATAAAGGAGTTGTTTTGGGGAGATTTGAATTTGAGTTTTGGGAGAACTTTTGGGAGGAAAAATATGTTTTGAGAGATTAGATCTGGGCCTTTGATTTTGAGGGAATTGAAGGAAAGCCACTTGCTAGCTTTCTTTGTATTTTATTATATATATATATATATATATATAATACTATTATATCTCTTGAAATTACGGGGTATTACAATAAGTGGTATTTAAAAAAGGTTATGTGTAAGAGCATCCACAGTCGTTATGCATAAATGCAGTTTGTGCATTTTTTCCACAAAAGGTCATTGTAGTCATTAGCTATATATTCATTTCCCCCCTTTTTTCTACAATAAAAAGACAAAAAAGCATGGGATATAGAAATATGCATTTTATGTGTGCCGAAACATCATGTTTCGTTTGCATTTAATTATTTTTTAAATAATCGGACGATGAGAAATAAAAAAATAAAAAAAATAAAAATTACCGTTAAAAAAATTTGGGGTTGGACGAAACATGATGTTTAGTCCAAGCCATTTTCACATGGTCCCATTCCCTTTTTTAAAAAAAAAAATTGGAAAATGATCGTTTTACCCTTCATCACATCCTACCCATCATTTCGTCATTCAACGATGGATTTGGACACAACGGCTCTTTCCAAAATATAACGACTATATTTGACTAATTTTTCCTATAAATTGGCTCCCTCCTTCAAACCAAATTCAATGCAAAAAAAAAAGTAAAAATATCCCTTAATCTATTATCCAAAAAAGTTTAGTAATGTCTACTTCTCGGAAATTTTTGAAAAAGTGAGTAATGGCGAGCCGTAGTGCAGGAGGGAGAGCTTACACAACTCAGGAAGATGTTACTCTCTGTCAAGCGTAGATTAGTATAATGCAAGATCCCTTGGTTGGTACCGATCAATCTGGTGTACAATTTTGGGAGTGAATTTTGTCTACCTTCACAGCGTTATTAGGGACTCCGACTAACCGAACAGTAAGCTCCGTTACTAGTCGGTTGCAATTAAAATCTAAAGAAGTAGCCCTGTTTATTGTGAAGTTGGATTCTGTAACAATTAGAGCGGCTAGTGGAACTACCGAGGTCGATAAGATATGTACAAATTATCAGATATTCGTTCATTTACCATTAAATTTATTAAATGATAAAGTACTGATCTTTTAAATATTTTCCTAGATGCACGACGCGAGAGTCAAATTTATGCAAAGATACGGAAAAGCTTTCAAGTTTAAAGAATGTTATGCTATGCAAATATCCGGCCGATAAATCTTTTTATTGAAGACATCGATATAAACCGATATATAATTTTTTTCTTCTTTTTTTGGGATAACAATCTAATTTTGAAGAAGGAAATAGATTGGAAAGAAGAGAGGTTTGAGAAGACAAATTGTGGAAGAAATGAGCTTTCTGGTTTGAAGAGTTAGAGCTCAACTCTTCACAAAATTTATAGAAGAAGATGAGGGGTATATTCGTCATTTCATATCGTTAGAAGAAAAAGAAACCCACCCTCAAATCATGTTTCGTCCAGTTATTTTGCAAATTGCAAAATAATGAGACGGTCCCAACCAAAATTAAAATAAAAAATAAAAAAAATTCACTTCGGACGAAACATCAGATGTTTCGTCCGATGTGAACTTTTTAATTTTTTTTTTTGGGACGAAACATTTCATCCCATTTAATTTCATATTTAATTTTCGTTTATCCATTATAAAATTCATTAAAATTTTCATTTCGTCCGTTTAATTTTTGTCGAATTTATGCATTTTATACCTTTTGATGACTGCAGCAAATGATTGAATTGCTATTTTATAATATGCATATATGCATATTATACCTCAGATGACTATTGTAACACTCCACAAAATTGAGTAATGACATTTTTGCCCTTGTTTGTTACGCACGTATATTTTGTACCATTACGAATAATATTCGTAACGTATTTTTATATAAATGTCATACGTATTTTATATTCTGACTATTTATACAATTTTTCGTTTTCTCAAAACTCATTTCAATCCTATTTTTAGCAAATTCAAACATTTATTTTAATCCTTGTGTTTTTACATACGTTGCACTTGCCTTCAATACATGTATCAATTACGTATGTCTTACCGTTACGTGAAAAATCCGTAACATTGTTAATATACAAATTCTACATATTTTGTATTTTGACTATTTTTTGTTCTCTCAATTAAATTTTTATATTTTTTCACGTGCATTGCACGTAAACTTTTATGTGCATTTTTATTTCTAAATTTTTCTAAAAGTATTGTACATTTTTTTATTTATCACAATTTTATTGTTTATTTTCAATAAAAACCCATGGGTCTAAAATTTCTTTTAAAGCCCACAAAAGTTATTTAAATGAAGTGTACACCACTTGTTATGTAGAATACCCATTCTTTATTCAACAAAAATAAATTATAAATTATTTGAGTGTACACAAAGCACATGCACGTACACACGTGCATTATGCACACTCAAAAAATGGAATGGCCGGCTGTAACGAAGATAAAGAGGAAGAGTTTGTGTAGTGGATTTTATTAGTGGGTAATTAAGAGTTTTATTGGAGTAATTAATTTAGTTTATAATTACTTTATAAAACAACCCAACCCCCCATTTCTTCATCAGCAAAAAAAAAAAAATCAAAACTCAAAAAATGAATGGGTGTTGTTTCCTGTGCTTGCTGCCGAAATTGAGCTGGGGGTTCTTCCTTTTGGAGCACGGATTTCGAGGAAGTCGGGGAGCTTCTCTTGGAGTTCAATTGGTAGGGAGTACTTCAATACTTCAATGGGTGGGTGATTCTTGAACTTTCTAAATATAGTAGTATGCATGTGTAGGAATATTAATGAATGAAATTAATAATTCATTTGAATTGTAGTTAATTTTCTAATGATGTTATTTAGAATGTTTGATAGATATAAGTATGAAAAGAAATGCATGCTAATTTAAAGATTTTATGAAGAAAAGCTAAAATTATGTTGTTGGGTGCATGGTAATACATCTTGATTTGATTGAATAAATTGGGGGATAACTTCATACACAAAGTTGTTAATCTATGTAAAGAAAGTTCCTATTTTGAGTTTTGTTTGCACTTCAGAAAATCAGGTCTAATAAACTAGATGGATTTTAAAGCTAAAATTTTTATGGGAGCATTTATGTCAGGAACATCCTTTTAAAATTACATAAGTTTTGAATGTCGTTTACTATTTTAATAAAATACAAACTTATAACTGGTTGATAGTTGACTAGTTGCTGGAAATCTTTACACATTTCGGTATTTGATCATTTCAGCAACTTAGATGAAACAATTTGAGAAAGGCAGAACTAAGAACGTGTAGTAGACTTGTTAAAATTTCTTTAAAGTCTAAGAAATCAAATTTTTACAAAAAACTGAATTTATACTGAATTTTACAAGACTGTACAATTAGCAGTATTTCAATATTTCGACCCTACTATAGATTTCGAAGAATTCAAGGTTAAAGGTACAATATTTTGGAGAAACTTATAACTAAGAAATTGTAGTAGACTTTTATACCTTTATTTAGATCTAAAGAACACAAAGTTTCGTGAAGTATATAATTTTCTATGATTTTTACAAGAAGCATGAATTGCAGTTTTCTAGTTTTAAACTTACTGTTTTGCAAATGAATTTAGATGAAGTAATTGAGGATGATTCTAACTGTTTTTAACTACAAAGTTATAGTAGAATCTTTTATGAGAATAATGAATCTATTTTTTAAAAAGAATTGAGATTTATAATTGAAATATGATTCAATATGAAAGGAGTTTTATTGATCAAATTGACTTAATTTGTATTTGGAATAAATTCTTGAAGTATAAATATATGTGAAAAAGAGTTTTTGTTAATCAAAGGGACTTGGTAATTTATTAAAATGAATTTTTTGTTGTGTGATCAACCAAGAAGTGTATACTTCATGATTGATAACTAAGAAGGAATGAAATGATTTGAATGAAATATGAATACATGAAATTGAGAATATGAATTATAAGGGTATGAGTACCTTATAATGTTGAACATGAAAAGATGCGGATTCTAGAGACTTAGTGAGACCCAGGTACCAGAAAATGATGAAAATGATTAATTGAATTTTGAGAAAGGGTTAGTATGGGCTATCGTTCTTGGTGTATAGTTTAAGACCGGTAGGAGGGTAAGCTAGCTTTAGGTGGACGTTATTTATTCATGTTTAAACTTAAGGACATGCACTAGTTGGTGACATGATGAAACTAGAGCAAATGTGAGTTATGAACTCTAGAATGATCCTTGGAGAGATACAGTCCTCAGTATTCCGGGATAATGGACGAAAGGGCCACAGAATGATCCACGGAGCGGAAATGATCTCCAGTATTCCGGGAAGAGAGTGACTCTCTGTCACGCACCGCTTCCCAAAAAGGAATACGGAATATAGATATGTAACTAAGTCCAGGGAATGAATTTCACTATTCATAAGCTGTAAGGATCTTTTCAACATTTCACAGGAATAACAGAGAAATAAACAAGGAATAATCAACCACGCATGCATGAATAAATTAGTATAACCAACAGAATTTACTTGAAACGAAATTTAATAAATCTCAAATAAACCAGATCTGGAACAAGTGTTATAAATTCTGGGTCAAACTGCCTAATACAAAAATAATCCAAGTAACAATTACTTTTATTCAAAATAAGCAATAAGAAATAATAATAGCAAGAACTCCAGCAACTAGAAAGTCTGATCACCTACTCCATCGGGTAACTGGTCACCAAAATCTGCAATTTAACAAATTGCAGGAAGATAAAAAAGAAACAAAACGCCCATCAATGCAAGTTACGGGCTGCTTATAGTGCAGGCAACAAGTACAGAAAAAGATAAACAGATATAGAGTAACAGCAGAAGCAAATATAGCATGGAATAGACATGACAACAAAATAGAATGACTAACATAAATAAGAAAACAGAACTAAATAACAATGTAACGCCCTTGTCCCTAGCTCAGACAATTTATACAATTTAGAAGACAAATTATTTATAGTATAGTACAACTGCCCACCACAGGCTGCCTCTCAAAAGATGGTTAACCGAATTGGTGACTTTTGATCATAGGCTATATTATTTATATATTATTTTATTCTTTTTAACTCCCGATATGGGACTAAATGCATTCACATTCTCTCTCTCCGAAAGCAAACACTACCTGCTTTCAACAACGGAAGGTGGGCCCCAGCCCCCCTATGCCACGTCACCTCAGTGACGTTACACAGGGAGAGCAGCAACAGCATTTTTCATGCTGTGTACACTGGTGGGCCCCCCACGTCACTATTCAACTTCCAGTACCCTGATTCTACTAGCTGCACCGTACACCGATTCTGCGGCTGGGTCCATTATTTCAGGCCGCCACCTCGCTCCCTCTCAGGCATACCCGTACATCTTAGGCATACATCTCGCCCACTCTTACCCACACTCGATGTCGAAAGTCGGCTCTGATACCATTTGTAACGCCCCTTTCCCTAGCTCAGACAATTTATACAATTTAGAAGACAAATTATTTATAGTATAGTACAACTGCCCACCATAGGCTGCCTCTCAAAAGGTGGTTAACCGAATTGGTGACTCTTGATCATAGGCTATATTATTTATATATTATTTAATTCTTTTTAACTCACAATATGGGACTAAATGCATTCACATTCTCTCCTATTTTCTCTCTTCGAAAGAAAACACTGCCTGCTTTCAACAACAGAAGGTGGGCCCCAGCTCCCCTATGCCACGTCACCTCAGTGACGTTAAAAAGGGAGAGCAGCACCAGCATTTTTCATGCTGTGTACACTGGTGGGCCCCCCACGTCACTATTCAACTTCCATATTATTACATCCATGCCATCACATATATTCTTTTACCAAAGTAACCAAATAGTCAACTTTCTATATATATATTTATATATATACACACACTATATATATATATTATTACTCTTTGAAAACTACGGGGTGTTACAAACATGATATGGTAACAGGGTACAGGTAACATGTAATAGATGTCAAGTATCATGCAAACGTGTGAACGGGTAGCATGTATAGGTAAGCATGTAACAGGTGTCATGTTGTGTCAAGTCTTGTATTTTAGTTCTATCTAGATATCACTTCATGCGTCCCATTTAATTACCACATGGTTGCTACATTCAAACAAGTTACGTTTAGATTTCGTAATGGATTCCTGTAGGTCATGTACTCGGGTCTTCACAAGACTACAAAACTTGGTCGGTAAACTTGATCGGTAACATGTAATCAACTTGGTCGGTAAACTTGATCGGTAACTTAGTCGGTAAACTTGACAGGTAACTTAGTCGGTAACTTAGTCGGTAAACAAGTCACACGGGAAACACAGGTTCCCTTCCGAGTACAGGCTCCTATCTTGTCCACTACTAGATTTCCCCCTTAAACCCTAGCTTGTTCTTATTATTATTATCAAACAGGAAAGAAAGTGTACGAAACAGGGCAAGTAAACATGATTAAGAACGGGAACAAGTATAAGCTAGGTAGAAAGTACATTCGAGGGTCAAAAAAATTAAAATTATCAAGAACAACGAGAATTCCAATTGTGGACAGCAAGACGTTGTGTACCAAAACTGAGTTGCTGTAGGAATGCAAATCTGGATCCGTCAGAAAATCTAGAAAATAGGCTCTCATCCGAATCCAGCACATATATGTAAGTCATATGATAATTGTAGAAACATGGCTCAAAACAGAATTATATGCAGAAAACATGTTCAGCCAGAAAACACAAGGTGTATTCATAAACATGAAATTAGCATAAAAGCTTACTGATTAAATCCAAGAAAAATCTGGGTTATTTCCTAGTATGTCTAGTATCAGAAAATAAATTTTCATAATATTCTAACCTGGATGGTATAGTCAAATAAAATCAGAAGACAACATGATGCAGCAAATTTGTAAATTTGAAACCTTAAACACAACAGTACTAAAACAGCAATAGATTACAAAACACAAATCAAAATCCAAATCCGTCAAAAGGGTGATAAAATAAATACAGTAGGCTACATTTTATGTTTATAAAGTTTTTACCAACATCAACTCGAATCAGGTCGAAAACATGGTTATTTACTGAACAGCATGCAAAACTGGAGATATAGTACTTTGTTCACAAGCATAGAATAGTTTATAAATATCATCAAATAAATCTACAAAAAATTGGGGTTAATTCCAATCAGGTCTAGTTATACCCAGAAAAATATCAGATTCAAATTTTATCTTTAACATCAGTATAAAAATAAATAACCCTAAAGAATTCACATAAAACTGAATCTGGAATTTTCTACACATCTGTAGTAAAACAACAATAACTCGCAACTCACAGATCGAAACTGAGATCTGTCAGAAATTCTGGAAAATAGACAGCGAACTCTACAGTTCATATTCACAAATAAAATTGATTTATTGAACTCAACGGTGTCTAAAATACTGAACAAAAACGGGACAGAAGCAAAAACAGAAATCCTCTTATGCATTAAATCGACTAGTTCATGTGAAACAAATCCAAATCAAAATAAAACACAAGCATGGTATAGTAGATGTTCAAGAAACATAGTATAGGGTGTTTAACAAGTCTACAACAAGATATACTATGACTAACACATCATGCATACAAGAACATACAACACATCATGGATCACGAATTGACATACATATATGCAACATGAATTAATTATTTCTAAGTTATTTCATGACGTGTGTGTAACGAGACCACTACGGATGGATCAATACCAAGAGATGAGATCTAACAAGGAATTTGCTCAAAAATGAGTCTAGAGATGAAAGCTACACTATAGGTGGTATTTAGTACTTGTATTATACAACAAAAGGAATACCAGTTACTTGCCTTGAAATTGACAACCAAAACGACGATGAAAAGAGAATAATGGGAACAGTTCCCTGGGCACGAACTCAAGCGAACATATCACGAACCACGAACACAAGCATTCGAGGTCAACACATGGATCTTGATGATCTTGATGATGATCAAGATCAAGGAAATCGACGGCTGAGATTGAAGATCAAGAGTGATCGATGGCTCAGATCTGATGATGATGAAGATGATAATCACGATCACGATCGGTCGATCGGACGGTCCAGATCAAAGGAGGCTTAATGATCATCATGATCGTGATGATCAAAATCAAATCAAACGGATGACCCACAATTCTAGAGCTGATGATGATGGAGATGATCAAAGTAGATCCGACGGTCGAGATTCAAAGGCAATGGTAGAGGTGATGCTGCACTGCAGGAGGCCGACGGCAGCGGGGGTGGCAATTGCAGGGGGGGCTTCAGAGCTACGGGGGTGCACGGGAGTGCAGGGGGAGGCGATCGGAGATGACACACAAGCTCGAGCAGCACAGGCGGGGATGCTCTGTTTCGATGGGTAAAACAGAGGAGGTTGGCGAGGGGAGGTGACAGGGACGAGGAGATGCACGGAGCACAGGGAAGTGGTCGCGGAGTTGGTTGTGACATCGGTGACATCGGTGAGAGAGGTGGACGGGACGAGGGCGCGGCGATGGGTGATAAGGAGGTGGAAGATGGGTTCTTCGGTGGCGAGGGTAATGGGTAGATGATCCAATAAGAGATAGGCTATGGGGTATTGGGTTTAAAAACCAATAGGAAAATAAAATAACCAATAAAATATGATTTATAATAAAATGTAATTTGTATTACAATATAGAATTTATTTTGAAATGACTACAAATGCAATTAACAAATAGAAATGGGTTTTTCATAAATAGTCAAAATTAATAATAATAATACCAATAATAAAAATTATCATAAACATAATAATAATAATAACAGTAATAGTAAAAATATAAATATCAAGATAGGATTTGATTTTTAACAAGTTCATTAAAATCCGAATAGTAATAATGTAAAATATAAATAGTCGATCAATTATACAATGAAAAGTGAAGTTAAGATACACTATTATTTGAAATAACATAATTTTCATTTAGAAATGTTTTTAATAGAAGATCCAAATTGAATTTAACAAAATAATAATCGAAATACAAAAAATATTTGGAAAATACATATTTACGGAAACAGGTGTTACACACTCCTGGGATACTTGTGCAATGAGGGCTCTAGGATGACCTGCGGAGTGAGACGATCCCAAGTATTCCGGGATGATGGACGTAAGGGCCACAGAATGATCCATGGAGTGGGATTGGTCTCCAGTATTCCAAGGGCGAGAGCCAATACTTGCAAGTGTGTGAATCTTGTAGTAGTCATAGTAGTAGGATGCATGGAGAGGGATCTAACCCTATAATGTGGAGTACGTAGGTGCTTGCCCTCGGACCTATGTAAAAGTGCATAGAATCCGAACAAGTATGCATTAGTGTCATTGTAGTATAACATCTGTATTAGGCATTAAGTCATATCATTCACTGACATATTTAGGATATTCACTTTTCACACTTTGTTTTACATTCAAGTTTGTATTTGCTAAAGTAAGAGAATCGTTATATTATGGCATAGTGAGGATCACTGTTTTATAATATTGTGTTGGTTGTAAGCAACTGACGTGCCCATAGATTTTCATTGCAAGGCTTAGATTGGATTGACAAGGACTTAAAGACGGTTGATGATAAATATTATATTCATGATTAAAGCTGCTGATATTATAATTGTATTTAATGTTGTATTTTATTTAATTTTCGCTGTGTAACTCTGTAATAAACATTGTTGTGTAATAAAAAGTTTTAATTTCCTTGTAAAATTATACGAATTGAAGTAAAAGATCTTATTGTACTACGAATTACATGTAAATGAAATTCGGGGTGTTAGAACTATGGATGCTCTAAATAGAGGGTAAAAAAGGAAAACAAACTATGAATAGTGTTATAGAGGTCCCTTTATATTTAAAGAGAAATCTCTAAATATATACGGGCTTTAGGCCTGCTCTAAAATAGAGCAAATTTTTAAAGCTCCATTGGAGCTCAACTTTGCTCTAGTTTAGAGTTATAGAGCACCAGTGGATGCTCTATCTTAGGGCATCTCCAATGCTTCGTTAAATCTCTAAAATAGAGCAAGTTTGAGCTCCAATGGAGCTTTAAAACCTTGCTATATTTTAGTGCAAGCATGGAGGCCCTTTATATTTTGAGATTTCTCTCCAAATATGAAGGCCCTTTATAACACTATTCACACTTTTTATTTCCTTTTTTACCCTTCTATTTGCACACAACTTTTTTTAAATACCACTTGTATCATTTTTAAACTCTAAACTAGTTAATTAAAATCAACATTAATTAAAAAAGTACTAAATATTTTGAAATAAATATTTAATAATTTTAATATTGATTAGTAATTCTTCATTATATTTAATTTATATTATTAACTTTGAAATAAAATTTTCAAATTAATTTGAGACTCAATCCGATTACCCGATAATAAATAACATTCATTAGAAAGAAACAACATTCATTTATATTATATAATGATAATATTAATTATATCAGTAGTTGTTTATTTTATTTTGATTGTCTAATTTATATTATATAATGATAATATTAATTATATTATATATTATATTATTAAATTAATTACTAAATAACTTTACACTTGATTATTTCAAATTGTTATTACAAGTAAAAATTTGATAATTTAAAGTTTGTTCCAAAATGTACTAATATTAGGCTCATTTTAAAGCTCTCGGCGAGAATTTTCCAACGCTATGATTTTTTTCCCAAGTTGATTATTAATATAAGAAATTTAATGTATAATTATTTGCAACAAAACTAATTTAAATCTCTTTTTTGGGCCAAAATAATTATATTATATAAATTATAGAAGGGTATGGTTGTAGTGCCCTTTTATTTTCTCATCTCTATAATGAAATATTCTAGGAAATATTTCATTATAGAGATGAGAAATAAAGCCATGCATTGGAGATGCTCTTATAGAAATAAAATGGAACACTCTTCCCCTAACTTCTATCAGAAATAACTACTACAATTGATGAGTAAAGAAAAAATGGTACAATAACAACTACTACAACAAAGCTTTTATCTTAATTTTTTGGGTCGGCTATATAAATTCTTCTCCCTCATTCAAATCTATTGTGGATCATATCTCTTGTCAAATTAAGACATTCCAAATCTTATTAATAGTTTCTACCCATGTCGTTTCAGTTTACCCCTAGTCCTTCAATCCTATGAACACTTCATCTCATGCTCGGTAATGAAGCAGGGTACCTTAGTTATCTTCCAGACTCACTTGAAAAGCGAGTAGCAACTCATCATAAGCACGCATCACATGTACTATATTTCAAAAAAGTATACATATGAGCATCTGTAGTCGTTGGCTATATACTCATTTTTATGGGAAAAAAAAATTGACGCTACATTCGTTCGCTATATACCCAAAATTTAAGTATTGGGTGAACAGTCGCCTGCTATATTTGGAAGAAAAAATGATTTTTTGGAAAAATTAGAATTGGGCGGTAGATCAATGATTTTTGGAAAAACATCTTTCGTCTGTTTAATGTCGCTGTTTTTTTTATTTTTAACATTGGGCAGTAGATCATTTTCCGTCCCAATTTAAAAAAAAAATATCGGATGGAAAATGATTTCCCGTCCCATCATTTTTTAAAAAATTTTGATCGATTTAAAAAAAAACACGGACGGTAGATCACCGACCCATGCATTTCTTCACATTTTGGTGGAAAATATTCTATAGACTAGAGCCTATAAATATTTCTATGTATATATATAAGGTATTAATTGAAATTTATTTAAGAATAAGATTTATTTAAGATTAAATTAAGAGTTAATTAGGAATTACTTTTTTTTACTTTTTTTTAAAATTCTCAGATGGGAAATGATTCCCCATCCTTTGGTTTTTTTTTTAAATTTAAAAATTAATGGACGGAAAATCATTCATCGTCTGTTGATTTTTTAAAAATAAAATTCAAAATTTGGATTCAAACGACTACAGCAAATCCAAATTTTCTATTTCTATATGTCAAATATTCAAAATTTAAGTCAGAATGACAACAGATGCTCTAACACAATAAACCACTATAGTTTCAATCTCCTGTCAAGTCACAGATTCATGACCACACGGTTTCTTTATAAGATCAGCAGGTGCTGTAACACTGTAACACTCAATTAAATATCAATTCATAAAACTTAGATTAATCATAATTAATAATAAGAGATTGCTTAAATTTCTTAGTTTTTTTATGAAAATCTTTATAAAAAAAAAACTTGTATAAGAATGTATCTTTAAAATCATAACCAAAGTCTAAATCCCAGTGTAAAATCTAATTGTTTCTCAGGTGATCACCCTGTAAAAATCCAATTTCAGTATAGGAGTATACATTCTAATTTTTTTTAATATATGCAATTTTTCGAAACTACTTGCAAAAGAAGAACAGTTGCCACAGTATTCATGTTATGAGACTCAACAACTAAACTTGCCGTTCCCACGACGAGCTTAGTTATTTCGTGATCGCCGTTGGGAACTGATGAGTCAAATTTCTATATATTGCGAGTTCTCGTTTATTTCTACTTATTTTTGTTTATTTGTTTGATTTTGTAGGAATGAGATTTATGAGTGCGAAAAAAGATATGAATTTTGGTAAAAATAAAAGAAGAAACATGGATAAAGATTTTTAAATTCAAATTTATTTTATGTGAAGATTTCTAGAGAATTTGAGCACTCAAATACATGTTTTTACGAATTGGCCCATGGAAAAAGTCAATAGAAAATATTATTATCAATTAGGGGTTGGAATGAAATTATATAATTTTAAAAGGAAAATGAATAAATGAAAGAGTTTAATTTTTTTTAAAAGTTTAGTTAATTAGGTTAATAGGTTAATCTTAATCTAAATATTCTAATTAGTTAATTAATTATTTAAATAAACTTAATTAACTAACCTATTCTCTCTTTCATATATATATATATATATATATATATATATATATATATATAATGGGAGAAGGCCTTAGTGTCATTTGTAAATGTTTTGTCATTCTACCAGTCCGTGCAACTCCCGTGCATAACTATTATAAAGGAGGTCCTAGGTTCAAATCAAGGATTACGTCTAAATTTTTATTTTAAAAAACTATATTTATTAAAACGTGCATCGCACGTTTAAACTACTAGTATATATAAATAGCAGCATGTTGGTGGGTAGGTGGCAGCTATAGGACGTGAAAAAGAGGTGGAGGCGTGAACTGGTGTTGGGTTGGCGGCTGGAATAGGAGAAAAGAGAGAATAAATAAATAAATAAAGACAGAGGACCGAGAAGAGAGAGAGAAACAGAGGCTTGGTCTGTTTGCTTGCGGCGCGGAAAACAAGAGACAGAGGAGCTCTGACTTGGTGGCGCATTAATCAACGAGGAGAGAGGAGAAAGAGAACACTGACGTGGGCTGAACGAGGTGCAGTATTGAACTTCAAGTGCAGATTTCAAGGCGTTTCGATTTGGATTTTCGGCAACAAATAGAGTTTTTCTTCTTCTTCTTCTTATCCTCTAATTTTTTTTATTATGCAATCAAAGACCATGTTTGATAGTTGCAAATTTATTATGAACTAATTTTATTTTTTTAGGGCTTTGATATAACCTAGTTTTGAGAACACAATTTTAATTTCATATTTTTTTTCTATTTTTTTATGATTGTGTTTTTTATTTTTTGCTCTTAATGCTTACAATTGTTTGGCCAACTTTTATATGACTTATTAAATCATGGAGAAACTGAACTGGTAATTTGTGATTTCGAATTAATGAAATTAAACACTGTTATAAGAGTGAACCGCTGTTAATGTGACCACTAAGAAATGCATAGATCTTAATGAATTTTCAATTAGTAATTTGTGCATGAACTATGAAAAATAGTTAGTTGAGAATATTTTTGATATTTCTTGAGAGAGACTATTGAATAATTTGGGGATTTTGGTCTATAACGTGAAAAAATAATCTTTTTATTCACATGGAATTATAAATTGTGTGGGATTCATTAGGTGAAATCAAAAGCCGTAGAATTAGTTTTGCAATTAATAAACAACAAAATTTCAGATTCCGCTCCTTTTAATTAATTTAGTTAGTTCTTTAGATTAATTTAATTTAGTTGCTTTCTTTATTAAATTTCGATTTTGATTTTTCAAATAGTAATTAATCTAGTAAATTTTGGTGCTCGATAAAATAATTAGTCCTTGTGGGTTCGACACTCTTTTCACTTAACTATATTACTTGTTGCGATTTTTTACACTTGCAAATAATTCACATCCAGTTTTTGGCGCCATTGTCGGGGACTAATTATTTCCTTATTGATATTGATAATTGCTAGATTGTTACTAATTTGGATTTTTCTAATTTTTGTTTATTTTTTAATTTTAATTTTTAATTTTTCTATTTTTTCTATTTTTTTAATAGCTATATTTTAGGACATACAAGTATATCAGCATGGCATACGAGAGTAATGGAGAAGAAAATAAGGCTTTGAGAGACTATGCTATGCCCTCGCTTAATGGAGCAACATCAAGCATAAAGAGGCCGGTTATACAAGCTAACGATTTTGAGATTAAACCGGCGATTATTCAAATGATTCAACAGACTGTTCAATTTTGTGCAATATCGCACGAGGATCCTTATGTTCACATTGAAAACTTTCTAGAAATTTGTGACACATTTAAGCACAATGGAGTACGTATCAGATGATGCAATTCGATTGAGACTCTTTCCTTTTTCACTAAGAGATAAAGCGAAGGCTTGGCTAAATTTTCTACCACCCGGTAGTATTACTACTTGGGAGGGACTTGCACAAAAGTTTCTAGCTAAGTATTTTCCGCCGGCAAAGACAGCGAAGCTAAGAAATGATATTACCACATTCACTCAATTTGAGACCGAGTCTTTATATGATGCATGAGAGAGGTATAAAGAGTTATTGAGAAAGTGTCATCATCATGAACTACCAAAATGGTTGTAGATTCAAATATTCTATAATGGTTTGAGAGTTACAAATCGGTTTATGGTAGACGCTGTAGCTAAAAGTGCACTTATGAGAAAAACTCATGAAGTAGCTTATGAGCTTTTAGAGGAGATGACATCTAATAATTACCAGTGGTCCTCAGAGAGAACAATGCCTAGAAAAGTGGCTGGAGTTTTTGAACTTGATCCTATTACTACTTTAACTACAAAAATTGATATTTTATCTAAACAATTAGGTAATATGAATGTTAATTCTATTCAAACCAATATTATTTGATTTCCAAGTGGGAAATCCTTTTGCTCAACTAAATTTCAATCAAGCAAATTACGTGTCCAATTTCCAATATCAAAACAATCCTTATGCAAACACATACAATCCAGGATGGAGAAACCAACCCAATTTTTTATGGGACAACAATCAAGGAGTAATTAGACAACCTCAAAATTTTTCACTGCAAGAAAAGAAGCCGACTCTTGAGGAGATGTTCATGCAATACATACAGAAGACAGATTTGGTGATACAAAATAATACGGCTTCAATTCACAACCTTGAGGCTCAGATTGGTCAACTTTCAAATATTCTTAAAGAGAGAACAGCAGGAAAATTACCCAGTAACACCGTAACAAATCTCGAGGAGCATGTAAAATCAATAACAATAAGAAGCGGGAGAACAATTGAGCAGCCACAAGAAGAAATTGCCAACCAAAATGTGGTTGAAAAGTAAAGTGAGATCCAGCAAATTGTGGAGGAATAAACGCAACAGGTGGCCAATCACCATTCTAAGAAGGATAAAGGGGTCTCTAACAAAACAAGTTCAGGGGAGTTTAATTCTGACACTGATCCTAATTCACCTTATAATCCACCTATTCCTTTTCCACGAAGACTTAAAAAGAAAAATTTCGAAAATCAATTTTCTAAATTTTAAAATATTTTAAAGAAATTGCATATTAATGTTTCTCTTATTGAAGCTTTAGAACAAATGCCTAAATATGGTAAATTTTTGAAGGATATTTTATCAAACAAGCGAAAATTGGAGGAACATGAGACGGTGATGCTAACATAAGGGAATAGGGCAATTTTACAAAAGAAGCTTCCTCCTAAACTTAAAGATCTAGGAAGTTTTACAATTCCTTGCACTATTGGAAATTCTTTTTTTGATAAAGCATTATATGATTTAGGAGCAAGAATTAATCTTATGCCTTATTCTGTTTTCAGGAAATTAGGTATTGGAGAAGCAAAACCCACCACAACCTCATTGCAATTGATGGAAACATCTATCAAGTACCCAAGAGGAATAATTGAAGATGTTTTGGTAAAGTTAGATAAGTTCATATTTCCAGTTGATTTTGTAGTGCTTGATATGGAGGAAAATGAACAAATTCCGTTAATTTTGGGGCGACCTTTTCTAGCTATGGGGAGAGCTTTGATTGATGTCCAACAAGAATTTTTTTTTTTGAGGGTTGAGGATGAGCAAGTAACATTTGATGTTTTTAAATCCATCAAGTTTTCTGCTGAAGAACAGTCGTGTTTTCAAGTAAGTGAAACTGATTTAATTTTGGGCGAGGAACAAGGTGCTAAAGTTGAAAAGTTACCTGTAAAAGTATGTCTAACCAATTCAGCAACTCTTGAAACTGAGAAAGAAAAGATTTTAGAATGTCATATATTTGGATGTTGCACCATCTATTCATCCATTTTCTCAGTTGAAAATCAAAGATGTGGGGATATCAAAGACGTTATCTTCAAGAACGAAACGACTCAAACTCGAGCTTGAACGTAATCCACACCTGAAGAGAAGTATTAGAAAAGATGTTCCTATGTTGTTGGATCTTGGCATTACATAACCATCTCAGCTACAACGTCTGGCTAAAGACTTAAAACTTAGCGCTTCTTGGGAGGCAACCCATTGTTTCTTTTACTGCATTTTTATATTTTATTTTTCTTTTTATTTTTATTTTAATTTTTGATTTTATTTTGTAGCATTGCATGAGTTTGGAAGTCACTAGGCGGAATTGTTTTCTACATCTAAATTGATGGCTATTTTTGTGCAGGATGGAGTCAGAATCTAGAAAAGTGTTTCAAAGAGCGATTGTAGGCAATTGTCTTAGCTTTCCATAACAAAAAGAATCAGGCCATTTGGACATCTACAGCTCCAGATATGACTAAAACAATGAACATCACGCACCCAGAATTTTAACACGAAACAGGGGAGCAATTCTTAACTTTTCTCATTATTTTTGTCTTTCTTTTTCCTTTCCCATCGAGGAAAATATGATATTCAAGTTTGGGAGGAAAAGGTACAATTTTTTTATATATATTTTATATATACTTGAAAAGAAAAACAAAACAAAAAGAAATTGCAATTATGCTTATCATTACACTTTTGAGTTCTTTATTATGCTAAAGCATTAAAACAATTTTTTTTAGGATAGAAAATTGCTAATAAAGCAAGATTAAGTATACCTATTTACTTTAGTATTATTGAATTTCAAAATTCCTTACAAAATTGTAAGAGTCATGTGATTATACATAAAAGAAAAAATGTGATGTTTTTTCTCGTGATTATCCCCTTTGATCTAGTCCTAAACAGAGTTTAAGTAAATAGAGTAATCTTTAAAAATTGAATAAATAAAGTTCTATCTACTCCAATGTTTTGAGTTGCTTAGTAACTAGGGGTATTCATCACAAATATTTACTTTTACGTCAAATGGTAACTTGAAATATGAGTATGCAAAAGCACTTGAAGTTTGTGATTTGTTGAGTAACCGGGTGAATGCATCACAAATATTTATATTCGTGTCAAAAGGCAAGTGACAACTTAGAGAAGAGCAAAAGAAAAGAAAAAACTCTAGTTTGCTACTCGGTTTGTAGTAGTAAGAAGGGGTAATCACAGATGGAGTTGTTACATACTATAAATACATTAATTGCATGACAAATATGATTGGGTTTAGAATTATGAATGAATAATTGCACTGAAGAAAGTGAATATGCTTAGTTTTACTTTATTTGCTATTGTTTATATTTTTAATTGAAATTTTGATTCTTGCATGATGAGATCTAATGGTGTGATGAGCTGAGCTTATTATTGATTATTATTCCTTTATTCATGGTTTTACTTTTTGCTCGAGGATAAGCAAAATCATAAATTTGGGGGTATTTGATGAGTGAAATTTCTATATAATTTTTAGTACTCTTTAATACATCAAAATTGCGAGTTCTCATTTATTTCTTTGAAATTTATCTTATTTCTACTTATTTTTATTTATTTGTTTGATTTTGTAGGAATGAGATTTATAAGTGCAAAAAAAGATATGAATTTGGTAAAAATCAAAGAAGAAACAAGGATAAAGATTTTTAAATTCAAATATATATTATGTTAATATTTTGAGCCCTCAAACACATGCTTTTACGAATTGGCCCTTGGAAAAAGTAAATAGAAAATATTATTATCAATTAGGGGTTGGAATGAAATTATATAATTTGTAAAGGAAAATGAATAAATGAAAGAGTTTTTTAAAAAAATTAGTTAATTAAGTTAATAGAGTAATCTTAATCTAAATATTCTAATTAATTAATTATTTATTTAAATAAACTTAATTAACTAACCTAACTCTATTTCTCACTTTACTATATATAAATAGCAGCATGTTGGTGGGTAGTGGCAGCTACAGGACGTGAACAAGAGGTGGAGGCGTGTGTAACACCCCAAATTTCAAAACAGACTGAATTCGAGTTAAAATTGTTGCAAATTTTACAATTTTACAACAATTTTACAACAATTCCAAAAGAAGAGAATTTGAGCCCTCAAACACATGCTTTTACGAATTGGCCCTTGGAAAAAGTAAATAGAAAATATTATTATCAATTAGGGGTTGGAATGAAATTATATAATTTGTAAAGGAAAATGAATAAATGAAAGAGTTTTTTTAAAAAATTAGTTAATTAGGTTAATAGAGTAATCTTAATCTAAATATTCTAATTAATTAATTAATTATTTAAATAAACTTAAGTAACTAACCTAACTCTATTTCTCACTTTCCTATATATAAATAGCAGCATGTTGGTGGGTAGGGGCAGCTACAGGACGTGAACAAGAGGTGGAGGCGTGTGTAACACCCCAAATTTCAAAACAGACTGAATTCGAGTTCTACAGGATCTTTTCACTTCTCTTCGTACAATTTTACAAAGAAATAAAACTTTACCTTACATCAGAGTTACATTTACCTTAACATTTATATAGCGGAAGCAAATTTTACAACAATGAATGAAATACAACAACACTTGAATAATCTTTAAGCATCAATTCCTCTTTAGTCTTTTTCATGTGCTTTGCCCTGCATAGAAACTGTGGGCACGTCAGTTCATTAAACTGACGAAATATTATACACGGCTATCCTCTTTATGCCGGAAACAGTATAACGATTTTCAACAATTAACCAACCACAAACTTGTTCACAAACAAAGCTAAGGGAACTATCCTATTGATGTCGTATTGTGAATGTGCACTTAGTCCTTAATGCAGTTATTTATGTTATATGACACTAATGCACACTTGTTCAGAGTCTATGCAGCCTATACTATATAGGTCCGAGGGCAAGCCCTTAACCGTTCTTCATCTTGTAGGGTTCAATCCCTCGCCATGACTTAATCTATTACTGTAACTACGGTAAGTATCCTAGATGTTCTATGACCTACGAACTCATGTCTAGGCGCTCTGGAGAGAATCCCAATGCACTGACACATGGCTCATCATGCATGCATCCTGTGGTAATTCACCTTCTACCATAGACATGAAACCACCCGCAGTCACCAAACACCTCACGAGCGTCGCCACCGGGATGGTACTCTGGAGCAGTATCCACGTCCTACTCATGACGTATAATGGGACATCCTGTGAATACTCACACGCCGCCAATCCAATGGCCCTCATACTCAATATTTTTCTCTTACTTTCGTCACATCTTCACTATGTATCTAATCCTTAGTTTAATTGAATCATGAACAAAATCAATCCCTCAGGGTTAGCACTTTCACTACCGGTCTTATTCATTCATTTCACATGACCCAAATATTGGTCTTTTCATTTCAAATATCAATTCAACATTTTTTTCATTTCCGGTATGAGGCATAGCTACACCCTAGTTCTTAATTTCAACTCGTAATAACAATATCGAGTTTTCATACTCATAAAGTCCTATTTCATGATTAATCGTAATTCACATTTCATATTCATAGTATTCATGTATTGATATTCATAATGCTCTTCATAACTCATCATATCATCTAATTTCAATTTTCCAGTGCAATAACATGCGTAAATAATTAAAATTCAATTCTTCTAACATGTCACATTCACTAGTTCATATTTCCACATAATTCTCTTAATCTTTATTTTAATCCATACTAATTTCACAATTTACAATTTCACTTAGTTTCACAATTCACACTTTTCAAATTTCTCATTACAAAATCTCATTTTTAAATTCCTTAAAACAATCCATTTAATTTTCTTTATCTAAAAGACAATTTAAGTTAATAAATAAAATAAGTCTTTCTTGAAAAATAGTCTCGGATTTTTCAATTACATTTCATCAAAAGCTATAGAAATTTATTTCATGAAGACTAGATAATTTCTAGGAATTTTCCCACATTTTTATTTCAATTTTAATTTATTTTTTATGACCCAAAAAAATATTAATTATTTCATCTAAACCACTTCTTTAAACCGAAACCCACACCCGGCTTCGAACCACAACCAGCAGCCCAAAGGACAACGCCCAAGACCACTGCGCCAAACCACAGAGACAATATTGATTGGGTTTTAACCTATGTATATTAGATCTCGACGTTCGGGTTTTTAACCAAAAAAAAAAAAAACAAAAGGCTCCTACTCGGAATCGAACCCGAGACCAGAGACAACCCCCCCCCCCCCCCCCCATGTAAACAGAGATCATGTAACCTGGAAACAGGAATCATGCATGTGCTCAGTGTTAATCTTAAGTTTATCAATATTTTACCAATCCTATCTAATGCACGCAATCCTGCATCCATGCCACAGGTTCGGATGCATACAATCAAGTGAACGTTTAAACTCTAATGGTGAATTCTATAGGGTTATATACTCGGGTCTTCTCATGCCTATAATTAGTGATCGGTAAACATGAACGGTAACTTGATCGATAAACATGATCGGTAACTTGATCGATAAGCATGATCAGTAACTTGATCGGTAAACAATAACACGGGAAACACGCCCCCCTTCCGAGTACACTCTCTTATATTTTCCACTACTTGGTCTTTCCCTTTATCACCCCGGCTTGTTACTCTTTTATTACAATTAAATATGAATAATAAACATGATCGGTAAACTCGAACGGTAATATGATGGGTAAACATGGACATACAATCAATAGAAACAGTATCAGAATAGGATCAAGGATGTATCAAGGGCTATGCAATACATGGTATATATTTTAATTTATTAAATGCAAGAAATAGACCTATGCATATTTAAATACATAGACATACAATTTCTGGACAGCAGCACACTACTGTACTAAAACTCACTTTTTCGTTGCTACGGGAAAGCGAATTCAGTTCCGTCAAGAGTTCCAAAAATTGGACTCCCTTCCAGATCCAACGCATATTCACATGACATATTATTATCACAGTAGATATGTGTATATTCTCATTCTTTACTGGTTTCGTGTTCAGGCAGCATGACAGGGTCAAATTCTTATGTATAAAAGTTGATTGTAAATTCATTTAAAAATCTTATAAAAACCATAATTTACTTCTTAACATTTTTCAGTAACAACACAATTAATCTCAGGTCTAAATTATTAATTTAATCTACTGTTTCAATTAATTAAATATGGTTATGTATTTTCAGAGTGTATTCTGGAAATTAAACCTAGTAGTGCTATTAATGTGATAACTTGCAGTCTAAAAATAGGAATTTAGATACGTCGAATGTTCTCGAAACTAGATTCAAAGGGCAACAAATTTCATTTGCAAAGTTCTGCCTAATTATAACAGTAACTGGGCCAAACTCTCAACACAACATGGAATAAACAGCAGGCAGCAAGTTAATTATTATTAATTAGCAACAAACGAGATACACAAGCATATAACTTCATGACAAATAATTAACAGGAAATTGTACTCAACATTAGGGTGGAATTTTACTATTAACAAGACAAACCATTATTTCCCTAACATTAAATTCATGAATCAAGTCATAACATCATACCAAATCTAAATGCATTCAATCATTATTCCTCTACATGTACGTGTTTCTAGTTTATGTTCGTGTAGTGTAGGCACATGAAGAAGGATAACAGGCTTAGAATAGTGTTAAGGAAACAACATGAAAAGAAAACTACTACTTGATTTTGCCGATGAATCCGTAATAGTTTCTTTGAAAGTTATCAAGCAAAATAAGATACGATAACAAAATAGGAACTACTTGCGAAGATCAAAAGAAATTCTTGAACAAGAATAATAAACTATTTCAAGGAAAACTTGCCTTAAACGATGATTACGACGTGCGATGGCACACGTGCAGCGAAGTCAACAACTACGACCACCACAACAACTAGCACGGCAAGAGGCAGTAGCAATAGTGAACAAGTTCAACATCAAGCAAGAGCAACAGCAGCACGGACATCGGAGTCAAAGGAAACGAATCGGTGAGTTTGATGGGAACGAAGTTTTTGCTCGGTGATGGGATGAAGTGCAGCAAGAGCAGCAAAGGGGTGCGGTGGAGCAACAACAGCAGCGAAGACAAGGAAGAAGGTGGGACCAGCTGTGAAGGGAGGATGGTCGGTCTCTCGGTGGTGCAGTGGGTTGATCGCAGTGGTGCAGTGAAGTCGGGGGTGCTTGGGGTAGCAGCGACATGTAGGAGGAGGACGACGATGCTGGCTGTCGGTGGTGGAGACAGGGGTGGTAGTCGGGGCAGCGAGCACGGTAATGGCAGGGGCTACTGTCGATGGAGTTGTGCAGCGGGGTCGAGGTGCAGTAGCAGTCGGGGATGGAGCTGCGAGGTTGTGAGCGCTCGGGATGGTGGCGAGGGGATGCAACAGCGACGTGGTTGTTGTCGGAGGATGAAGGCAGTGACGACGAGGGTGATCGGAGAGGGTGGCTACGACGACGAGGCAGGGCTGACGAGGAGTGGAAGCAGGGCGTCGAGAGGTGGCTGTAGTCGGTTGCGTGGTGTGCGGTGCTTGGGGCGGCAAGTGGTGGCGAGGTGAAAGGTTGTGGGTGGCCTCAAGGGATGGAGGTTGAGGCAGCGAGGTTGTGGACTGCGACGGGGTAGCGAGAGGACTTGGGTTTCAGGAAGGAACAGGGGAAAGAGATTGAGGAAGGGGTTAGGCGGCTGTGGATGGGGATTCAGAGATTAGGGTTAATTAATTAGTATTTATAGGGGTTAAGCCATTGGGTTTTGGGTTAACGGGTTTTGGGTTATGATATGGCTAAAAATGGGGTTAAATCGGAACCGTCCAGATTGGGCACGAATCTTGAAGCTCAGGGGTAAAACGGTAATTTCGCATATAGACGGGCCCGAAGCGGGCACTGGATCTCCCTTTCACAGATCCAATAACCCGCGAACGGATCCACTCCAGCTGGGTACGGGTCCCGACCCAAGACAAACCCAGACCAGCAAGAGGGAATCAGGGTCTCTGATTTGACTAAATCAACGGGTCTGATTCGCAGTTATCCTCTCACCGGGAATCAGGGATCAGTTTCCTAAACTAATTATGGGGATTTTACTCCTAACGGTATCACAGGAAATCAGATCCCTAATCAAATTCCCATGGCGACTATAAATACCTCCGACCTACCACTATTACAGGGTAATCACTCTTTTTCCAATTAGAGCTCTTTCTTAATCATATCACTGGTTACTAACAAGAGCGTCGGAGGGTGCGTCGCCGGGATCAACCCCGGTGTATCGCACTTCCTTGCAGGTGAACGACGAGAGTCAGCAGCCCAACTCCGACGAACAGGCTTGGATTCGCTATTCAGATTTTTCCACGAACCCACAAATTCTATCTGTTGGCCCCCACACCAAATTTAGCGGCAACAGATTGGCGCTGTCTGTGGAAAAATCAGACGAATAGCAGCTCCTCCTCTTCCCGTTGGTAAGACCTACTCCTGCCATGCCGCCTAGAAAAGTAAGATCAAGGGGATCCAATCGTGGGCCCAATCCAGATCAACAACAAGAAGTCCCCTTCCAACCCGCTCATCAACAGGGACAACTTCCGCTTCAAGCCGAGGATCTACCTCCTCTCCTAAATCAGCAACCTCCTAATGGTCCCACGGGCCCCTCAAATGCCGCCGCAGGGTTCTCTCGCCCCGACCCGCAGAAACAACCCCTCCACCTGGACCACGTGTCCATTCACAATGCTTCCTCGGATTCCATGGCTTCCCACCATCCTCGAGCTTCCGACCTCCGTAATACCGTTCTAAACCGGCAAAAGGATGAGGATCTTCGCCACCGCCTGGATGATAAGCGGGCCCGAGAGGGAGCCTCCCGCCAACAACATCCAGGTGAGCGATCTCCTCACCACCGAGACACCAGGAGGTCCCCGGACCGAAGGGGTCGGAGGGAATCCCCCGAGCGTCATAGGAGGGGACCGCGTTCCCCCGCTGGTCGGCGTCATCCGAGGAATGATGAGGCGCCTATCACTCGTGCTGAGTTCCTACAATTCCAAGCAACAGTGTTGCAAGTCCTCAACCTTCGTCCCGCCAACAACAATGCCCAAAGGGTTCCGACACCCCCACGGGTCCCAAGTCCCCGTCCTCGGTCCATAACACCTCCTCCGGCTCCTAATCACCAACAGCACAACCATAGTCCTCGCCGCTCCCAAGACTACTGCCATCGTAGTCCCCGCTCCCCCTCCTATGAAGATGAGTCCAGGGGTTCGATCGACTACCACCGAAGGGACGATGCTCTCTACCGCCGTCTCCACGAGCTGGAGAGACACATCGGTCGAATGGACAAGGAGGAAGAGTTTAGAGGTAGGACCGTCCGCCCCGGCAGACCTCCCTTCTCCCGGACTATCATGGAGGCTCCCATCCCGAGGGGTTTCAAGCCTCCGCAGTTTGAAACGTATTCGGGGGAGTTGGACCCTGTTGATCATGTCGAGAGCTTCAAGACCTTGATGCTAATCCACCAAGCTTCCGACGCCATGCTCTGCAAAACCTTCCCTGCCATCCTTAAGGGTTCGGCTCCGGAATGGTACTCCCGGCTCACTCCCTCTTCCATCTTCTCTTTTGAGCAGTTCGAAATGCTCTTCATAACCCACTTTGTGAGCAGCAGACGAACGGAGAAGACCAGTCTCTCTCTACTCCACCTCCAACAGAAGAGGGGAGAAAAGTTGAGGGACTATGTGAGGAGGTTTACTACGGAGGTCAGGTCCATCGCCTCCCTCGACCATTCAGTGGCAACCGTCGCATTCCAATCCAACGTCCTCAACTCTAACCTTCGGTCGTCCCTCGCCAAAAAGCCCCCGCACAATTTCGCCGACCTTCTCCTTAGATGTGAGAAATATATTCGGGCGGAGGAAGCCGAGTGCTTCCCGGGTTTCGGAGGATCCGCTTCCGGATCGAAGAGAAAGACGACGGAAGAGGAAGGGGCCAAGAAGCTACAGAAGGATAATAGCGGTCAGCGCCGTCCTCCTCCCAGGTTTGAAAAATTTACTCCTCTCACCACCAGCGTCTCCACCATCCTGATGGAAGTCGAGAAGGAGGGAGTTATACCTCCTGCTCTGAGGATGAACACCCCGGCCAAGAAGAGGAACAAGGAGAAGTGGTGCCGTTACCACCGGGATCATGGCCACGATACCAACGACTGCCGGGCACTGAAAAATGAGATAGAGGCCCTCATCCAGAGGGGGCAGCTGGCCAAATTCGTAAGAGCAAATGATCGGGCTGATCGCACCACTCCTCCGCCTAGGGGGGCTAACAAACGTGCCGAATGACGCGAGGAAACCCCCGAGTTTGAGGAGGAGCGCGTCCTACACCTTATCCATGGAGGCCCCATAGGAGGCTCTTCCAACTCTTCTCGAAAGGCGTTCGTCCGAGAAAATAATTTTGTTCACAGCGCCCCTCCCCCAAAAGGCCTCGGTGTCCCGGTCACATTCTCGGACGAAGATCTCGAGGGGGTTAGGACTCCCCACTGCGATGCACTTGTCATCGACCTCCGCATAGCGAACTTCAAAG
This sequence comes from Hemerocallis citrina, assembly GCA_017893485.1. Lineage (NCBI taxonomy): Eukaryota > Viridiplantae > Streptophyta > Magnoliopsida > Asparagales > Asphodelaceae > Hemerocallis > Hemerocallis citrina. The sequence continues at coordinate 143,531,499 of CM030366.1, forward strand.
TGCAGAGGATCCTGGTGGACAACGGAAGCTCCGCGAACATCCTTTTCCTCTCAGCCTTCCGAGGTCTTCAGCTGCCCAGGGACCGTCTCAAACCGGCCGGATACACTCTCCACGGGTTCACGGGAGTGCCAGTAACTATCGAAGGGGTGATAACCCTCGACGTAACTGCTGGCAAAACTCCTACCACCCGGACCGAGCCGATGGACTTTATGGTCGTCGACGTCCCCGCCACGTACAACGTCATCCTAGGCCGACCCGGCTTAGCTGCTCTACAAGCCGTCCCTTCGGCCTACCACCTGAAGATGAAATTCCCTACCCGGGCAGGGGTAGGGGAGGTCAAGGGCAGTCAAGAAGTGGCCCGGAAGTGCTACATGACTTCCACCGGGGGTCCGGTCCTCTCCCTCGAAACTTTAGAGATCCCTCAGGAGACAGCTCGACCAATGTCCGAACCGGTGGACGAACTGGAAGAGGTGCTCTTTTCGGAGGACGATCCGAGCAAAAAGTTCTTCATCAGCAAGACCCTCCCTTCTGTCCTATGTTCCGACATAGTGCAGTGCATTCGGGGTAACCGCGACCTCTTCGCCTGGTCTGCCGCTGATATGCCGGGAATTTTCGAAGAGCTTTTGGTCCACCATCTTAGCGTTGAGCCGGGGTCCAGACCGGTCCAACAAAAGCGGCGCAACTTCGCTCCTGAGCGACAGCAAGCCATTTAAGAAGAAGTGGAGAAGCTCCTGAAGGCCCGGTTCATTCAGGAGGTTAACTATCCGGAATGGCTTTCCAATGTGGTCATGGTCAAGAAGTCGAACGGGACCTGGAGGATATGTATCGATTTCACCGACCTGAACAAAGCCTGTCCGAAAGATCCTTTTCCCCTTCCAAGCATCGACACCCTCATCGACGCGACTTCGGGACATGAGCTCCTCAGCTTCATGGACGCTTTCTCTGGCTACAATTAGATCTGGATGTTTCCTCCGGATATCCCGAAGACCTCGTTTGTGACCGACCAGAGCCTCTACTGTTACAGAGTGATGCCGTTCGGATTGAAGAACGCTGGTGCCACTTACCAGTGCCTCGTTAACAAGGTCTTCCAAAGCCAAATAGGTCGCAATATGGAAGTGTATGTCGACGACATGCTTGTTAAGAGCGTCCGAGGTACTGACCATGTCGCCGACCTACAAGAAGCATTCGGCGTACTGAGAAAGCACAACATGAGGCTCAACCCGAACAAGTGTGCGTTCGGAGTCTCATCAGGAAAATTCCTCAGCTTCATGGTTAGCCAACGAGGAATCGAAGCCAACCCGAAGAAAATCCAGGCCATATTAGACATGGCCCCGCCGAAAAATGCTAAGGAAGTTCAGAGGCTGACAGGATGCCTCGCCGCAATAGGTCGGTTCCTCTCCAAGTCCGGGGAGAAGTGCCTCCCCTTCTTCAAGGCTCTCAGGGGGGCCAAAGGTTTTGAATGGTGCCAGCAGCAGCAGGAGTCGTTCGACCAACTAAAAGCTTACCTCGTCAATCCCCATCTACTCAGCAAGCTAGTCCCGGGCGAGACCTTGTATCTCTACTTGGCTGCCTCCGAGCAGACCCTCAGCGCCGTTCTGGTAAGAGAGGAAGATCGAGCTCAAAGGCCCATCTACTATGTGAGCAAGGTGCTCCGGGGAGCTTCACTACCCGAAGATAGAGAAGATGGCATACGCTCTGATCATGGCGGCGAGAAAGCTTCATCCATACTTCCAGTCCCATTCGGTGGTCGTCCTAACCGACCAACCACTGAAACAAGTCCTCCACAGGCCTGAGACCTCTGGCTGCCTCATGAAATGGTCCATCGAACTAAGCCAACACGACGTCTCGTACCAGCCCCGGACTGCAATAAAGGCTCAGGCCGTTGCGAAGTTCATCGTCGAAACCACCATTCCCGAGGTCAGCCAGGTGCCGAACGGACCTCCAATTTGGACGGTTTTTGTGGACGGTTCCTCGCGCAACGAGGGAAGCAACACCGGTATCATCCTGACAGGTCCAGACGACTTCGTCCTCTAGTATGCCCTCCGCATGAACTTCAAGGCCTCGAACAACGAAGCAGAGTATGAGGCACTAATCGCCGGCCTCGGACTTGCCCGAAGTGCCGGGGCACAGCGCCTCCGAATCTATAGTGACTCTCAGCTGGTTATGAATCAAGTCTTGGGCGATTACGAGGCACGAGATGAACGGATGGCGAAGTACCTCGCTAAAGTCCGAACCCTCATGGCCCGGTTCGGAGAAGCGCTCATCCAGCGAATCCCTCGAGAAGAGAATTTACAGGCCGACGCCCTCTCCAAGTTGGCCTCATCCTCCTTCCAAGGTCTCGAGCAAACCGTCTTGATCGAGGTCCTCTTGGAACCGAGTATAGAAGGGGAGACCCTCAACTCAGTGGAGTCACTGCCGGTCCTACTGCAAGACAATTGGATGAAATCGTTGGTGGAATTTCTAAGAGATGGGCTCCTCCCGGAAGACCCCAAGGAGGCTCGTCAAGTGAGGACCAGAGCGGAATGGTACACTCTAGTCGAGGATATCTTGTACAAGCGCTCCTTCTCGCAAGTGGACGGTAGGCCATACTTGAGATGCCTCTCTCCCGAGCAAGCCAACTACGCCTTGCAAGAGCTCCACGAAGGCATTGGTGGAGCACATTCAGGATCCAGATCCCTGGCCCGAAAAGTGTTGAATTACGGCTACTTCTGGCCTACCATCCTCCAAGACGCCGAACAACACGTTCGGAAATGCAAGTCTTGTCAAAAGCATTCGAACGTCCGTCGCCTCCCACAAGCTCAGCTCGCCTCCCTATCAAGTCCTATCCCCTTCGCCATGTGGGGAATGGATTTACTAGGGCCATTTCCTCTGGCTCCTGGCCAGTTTAAGTTCCTTGTCGTAGCGATCGACTATTTTTCGAAGTGGATAGAAGCCGAGCCTCTGGCAACCATCACGGAGAACAAAGTGCTTCAGTTTTTCTGGAAGAACGTCATTTGCCGATTCGGTGTTCCCCGAGTCCTTATAACTGACAACGGAACTCAATTCACGGGGGCCGCGTTTCGAGCTCTGTGTGAAGACCTTGCCATTCAGCAATATTTCTCCTCCGTCTCTCATCCGCAGTGAAATGGTCAAGTCGAAAATGCTAACCGGCAGATTCTCACCGGCCTTAAGAAGAGGTTGGACAAGTGTTCCAGAGGTTTATGGGTGGATCAACTCCCCAACGTGCTGTGGAACTACCGCACAACTAAACAAACCCCCACGGGAGAGTCCCCGTTCAACCTTACCTATGGGTCCTTCTCCGCTCCTCGCAGCCTACAACGAGGAACAGAACGCCAGAGAACTCCAGGCAAACTTAGACCTGGTGGACGAACTGAGGGAAAGAGCGTCAATCCGCCAACAGAACTACCGGAGGAGGATCGAGTTGGCGTACAACAAGAGAGTCCGACCCACCGATCTCAAGGAGGGCGACTTGGTCCTCAGAAAACTAGCCATCTCCTTCCCCAATCAGAAGAGCAAACTAGCTCCGAATTGGGAAGGACCTTACAAGATCGCAAGGGTAGTTCGGCCCGGAGCTTATCGTCTAGAAGACCTTGAAGGCAGGGAGATTCCGAGGACCTGGAATGCCGACCACCTTTTAAAAGACCAAAAAAGCGCCCCGGTGCCTCTCTGAGTATCACAGGGTGTCGAACCGTTCCTCTCCTCTAGGTTGTAATTTCTCTCTTAAGTTGTCATATGTAAAAACGGCTCGCCGTCAGTTATCAATAAAGAATACTTTTTCGTACTTATAAAATTGCTTGTATCTCTTCGTCTTTATTCTTTATTCAATCAATGGTTCGGAGTCCAATACCTGGCTCGATTCTACTCCGCAAGCACGCTTCTAAGCGAGCTAGGAGTGGGTCGCCATTCAGAATTGCTCCCACGACCGTTGAACCCTAACGATGGTTCCGGAGTCCAACACTTGGCTCGATTCTACTCCGCAAGCGCGCTTCTAAGCGAGCTAGGAGTGGGTCGCCATTCGGAATTGATCCCACGACCGTTGAACCCTAACAATGGTTCCGAAGTCCAACACTTGGCTCGATTCTACTCCGCAAGCACACTTCTAAGCGAGCTAGGAGTGGGTCGCCATTCGGAATTACTCCCACGACCGTTGAACCCTAACGATGGTTCCGGAGTCCAATGCCTGGCTCGATTCTACTCCGCAAGCACGCTTCTAAGCAAGCTAGGAGTGGGTTGCCATTCGGAATTGCTCCTACGACTGTTGAACCTTAACGATGGTTCCGGAGTCCAACACTTGGCTCGATTCCACTCCGCAAGCGCACTTCTAAGCGAGCTAGGAGTGGGTCGCCATTCGGAATTGCTCCCACAGCCGTCGAACTACTCTTACGATGGCCAGCGAGCCTACTATTAGGTAAAGCTCGGCCCATCTCGCAAGTTCATAAGATTAGGAGACCAGAGCGCTGCTCGGCACCACTGGCCGAGCGAGCAAGAGGTCGGCTCAGAGACCTCGGCGCGATGAACACAGTCACAAACAAAACGAATACACAAAGTTACAAAGGACATGCGAGTTCGAGAAAGACATGTTATTAATAATTGGGATACAAAAATTACAATGCCGACCCACTACACTTCGGTGCGCCGACCTCGGCCGTCAGCTCGTCCCGCTCGGTCGTCAGTTTGGCCACCTCGGCCGCCAGTCCCTCTCCCTCCATCCGAAGCTCCGCCTCTACAGTCTGCAAGTGACAGATCTCGGAAAGCAGATCGTCCCTCTCTGCTATTATTTTTGACAAGTTGTGCCGAACGCACTGGATCCGAAGAGTGTTGCTAAAGGCGGTCGCCGAACCTTCGTCCTCTCCTACGGGGGTCATCTCGGCGATCCTACTCTCCAGACGCCGGATCTCGATGTCTCGCTGGCCTAGGATGAGCTGAAGATGGTCCCGCTCGCTTTCGGCTCTGCGCAATCCCAGCTCGACTTCATAGAGCCGCTCTCGGCACTTCCCCAAGCACAGCCTCGTCACCCCTAAGATAGCCTCGGCTCGAGCGTTGTCATCCGAGCTAGAAGGCTCGACGTCTTCAGCCACCACCACAAGCTGAAAAGAAGAAGAGTCAAACAACAAAATTTCAAACACTGCCGAAGCCCAACACTTCAAGAATTTTCAATCAAACTTTCAGACTTTGAGTAAGTTGTCAGAGATCGGAAGTTACACAGAAGCAAAGCAAAGGTTTTTATTCAAATAAAGTAGCCCTACATACAACTAAACCGACGCTACAACAGGGTTTTACAATAACTTAGAGAGACATAATACAACATGTTTAGTGCTTCTTCGGAAGGGGAACGCTCCGATTCAAGGAAACCCGGGGACGGCGACGCCTGACCTCCGAGCTCGATTCCAAACCAGCGAAGCGAGATCCCTCTTCGCCGCTAACTCTAACTGTGGCGCCAACTGAGGCGCCGCTAGACGAGACAACTACACTACTCTGAGCGTCAGCAGGACTCCGCCTCACCACAGGCAAACGAGTCGCAAGTTTGTAGAAAGTAATCCCTCTCTCGCTCTCTTCGCGAGTACACGACGTACTACGAACGTTGGCCCTCTCAGGCAGAGGCTTGAGCGACGCGATCTCTTCCTCCAGCTCGATAATCCTATCTCTCAGAATGTCATCCTTCGACGACATCTTCAAACGAGGAGGTCTCGACGAGCCCGCAACATTGGCACTATCGGTCGCAAGACGTCGATAATGGGTGACCTCGATCCCCCTGTCTATCATAATTTTCCTAAGCTTGTCGACCTTGGCCAACAACTTTTGGCGCTCGGATGACAACTTCTCCAACTCGGAAGCTAACTTCGCTCCTTCCGCCGAATGTTCTTTCTCCGTTACCTCCAAGTGACGGATCTCGGCCAAGAGCTCGTTATTCTTTTGCTCGGCAACGAAAAGCTCCCTACGAAGCCGCTCCATCTCACCTTCGAGACCAGAAGCTTGAGGCTTCTTCCGTAGTTGCTTCAACTCACGACAATACCCCCCCGCTGCCGCTTTTATCTCCTCCAACTTCAAGAGCATAAAGAATCGCCTCTCTCGGCTACGGGAAAGCGCTCGCTTCGTTTCTTTTGGCTCCTTACGAAGGTACGAAACCTCTGTGATCGGACCAAACTTCACCTGAAAAGCAAAGATAAATCCGATGCCCAACACATGGAGAAATTTTGTGGCTAGTCAAACACAAAATCCGAGGTCTAACACTTGGAGAATCTTTGGCCAAACAAAAAGTGTTTTCATTCAAAACTCAAAAAAGCATTACAAGAGCGGTGGCCAGTCCGCGGTCAGGCGTTACAAAAAAAAAAAAAAAAAACAAAAAGAAGACTAAAGACGCAACCAAGTCAGGGGTCGACCTTTTTGTCGCTCGGGTCTTCCGACCCCCCGACGATTCCCATGTCCTCGTCCACGTCCTCGTCCTCGGAGTCGTCCTCCTCTTCACCCTCAGCCTCTGTCTCGCCCGTGCCTTCAACACCGCCGGCCTGTCCCTCGGGGCTGAGCATTGCCGAGGGAAGCTCCTCCTCCCCCTCCACGGGGTCGTAGAAGTGGTAGGAGGATGTGTCGAACCCCGGGTTCCGAGCAGCGATATGAAGCAGGGCTCGGCCATACGCATCCTCCATGTTCTTGAACATGTGCTGCTCGGCCTCCTGCTGGACAACCCTCTTCGCCTTCGCAACCTTCGATTGGTGCTTGGCCCTGATCCTCTCGGTCTCCTTCCGAGCTTTCTCCGCCTCCGACTGGGCTTTGGCCAGCTCCTCCTTGAGCTCGGCATTCTCTTTCTCCGAGGCCTCGAGCTTGGCCGTCTCGTCTGCCGACCGCTGTATGGCTTCGGCCAGCTTCACCTCTAACCCCGCCACTTCGGCACCGTGCTTTGCCGAGAGGAGTTGCTCGGCTTCGAACAGCTTCACAGCTTTCGCGCGCTCTGACCTTTCCCGGTCGCACAGCGCCGAAAGCTCCTTTTCTTTGCTCGCGAACTCTTCGAGCAAAAAGTTGAAGTGGCAGAGGGTCTGGAAAGAAAACAAACAGTTAGAATCCGGACCTAAAAACTTAGAAAATTTCGAAAGAAATGCTTCAAGAAGAAAGTGCTCGGTCTACTTATCGACATCGTGTTCCGAGCGATCTGCATTGTAGCATCCCCAACCTCTCTGGACTTAAGCGCCGCTCGGTCCTTTGGGGTCGGCAGGTGCTTCACCGCTTGCATACAAATGTTGCCGTCCCCCAAGAAGCCGTCGACCTTCATTACTTGCCACTCCAGGACGAAGATCCGCTTATGCTCCTCGGTCAGAATCTTCTCCGCTTCGGCAGTGAGGGGCGGAACGTTAAGGGCTAACACCGCGCTCACGTTGAACGCGCCGCTCGACGAGCCGGGAGCATCAGTCTTCGCCGTTGGAGTCGGCGCATCCGAGATAGGAAGTTCGGAGGCCGCGACCTGGTCTTGCTCGGGATCGGCATCCAGAACAATGACCCCCTGCAGGTCGGCGGTCTTTGGGACCGAAGGTATCTTCGGTGCTCAGCCGCCCTGAGGCCCTGTCGAGGGTCTCTTCTTCTTTCTCGTCTCCTGCTCCCTAGCCGCCTTGGCCTTCGCCATCAACGCCCTATAATCCATCTTGGAAGACTCTGCACAAACCGAATGAAAAAACTTAGAAAAATTTTCAAGAACTTCAAGCAAAAAGTAAAAATACCAGAGGCGTACTGGGGTCGATCGGACTGAGACCCCCTCGGAACAGAGCCTCCTCGGTGATGTCCTTCCAACTAAGCGTCGGCAGGCCGAGCTTCTTGAGGACTTCCGTCTCATCGTCACTAAGCACTGGCTCCTTCTTCGCTCGCTTGGGCAGGCCCTCCCTCGACCAAGCTATCGGAATTGCCCAGGGTTCGGGAGCTCGGACAATGAAGTACTTCTCCTTCCAATGCTTGATCGAGTCCGGGTTCTCGATCAACTTCACGCCTGTCCGCGGTGAAAGGTAAAACCTCTGCTCGTTCCTGTTCGGCTGACAAGGACGGTAAAGGCTCCGAAGGAGAAACAGACTTGGCTCGGTGCCGATCTCTTGACACTGAAGGACAAACGCCAAGACGTGCCTCCAAGTGTTCGGCATCAGTTGGGCAGGGCACAAGCCGTACCAATTGAGGACCTCGACAATAAACGGATGCAGCGGCAAACGAAGCCCGGCGGCCAAGGAGTCGAGTGAAAAAACGCACGTGTCAGCCGAAGACGACGTGCAGGCTCGGAAACCTGGTCCAGGGAGAAGTAGCCCGTACTCGGCAGGGATCTGAAATTCGGTCCGGATCCGATGCAGATCATCCTCCGTAAGAACTGAAGTGATCTGGTCCACCTCGGACAACTCTCTTGGCTCGTTCTCCTCTACCGATTTGGCGGTGCCCTGGGTCACTTTCTCCAGCATCTCTTCGGAATAGCTCCGAACTCCCCCCACGCTTGACAGAACGATCGGCTGCCGACCGAACTCCCCTACCTTCTTCGGCTGCTCAATGACCGTCACGACTCCCTTACCCTTCCGGGAGCTCGCTGCAACATCCTGGGGTAGCTCGGTGACCTCCCCACTCTTGCTCGGCCGGACCACGGTCAGCTCCATCGACTCTACCACCTCCTTCTCTTTACCCGCTCGGCTGACGACTCGGTCCGAGGCGGGGGTCTCATCCGAAGAAGTAATCTTAACCATTTTTCTAAAGAGAGAGGAAAGAGACTGACCTTGAAGTGACTGTTACGGTCGGAAAAGTTCGCCGGAGCAAAGAAACGCCTTGCCGCGACAGCTAGCAGCGCCACCCAGGAGCTAAAAACTTCGATGGTGAGAAGTAAAAACTTGAGTAGGTAAAAGTGAATAATGAGATTGGGGGTGGGGGAAGTGAAGTTTTATAGTAAAAGAAAAAGTCTCTTGGGCTTCATTACGTAAGGGCGCAACTCTTACGAAAGCCCAAACGACTTTGTGACCGAGCAGCAACGGTTGGCGAAAAGACAAAACGTTTCGATACAAGTCAAATAGCTCGGCACACATGAGATCAAAATCCGAGCGACGTGCGATCCAACCCCAACATCAAAGAGCCCGGTCGGCTACCGAACAAGAGCCCGTCTCGAGATTCGTGCCACCGTCCACCGGCTCAGATCGCGCCACATCGCCCGGATGAAGCACTTCGGACCCGGACACCCCGCATCTGTCCCAGGAAGCTAGAGAAAATTTGGATTAAAAGTTTTAAGGCACCCGCCCTCGGCGAGTGCCCCGGGCCCCAGGACTCGGTCGGTTCCCCTCTCACCCGTGAGCAACTCGAGGCTTACGGCCTCGGAAGCCGAAACCACGAATCGTTCAAGGGTGGGAGAAAAACCACCATCGCGTGAGGCCCAGTCAGAAGGCAGATCGGCCCCCTTCCCATCTCTAGCTCCTTCGGGTTGACAACCATCAGAAGCCGTCAGCCCGGAAGGAAGACAGAGATCGGAGAAGACCCATCCGTCCGAGGCACCTTGTCCCCCGGGTCCGGACTCCGGTCGTCACCCCTTCTGCCCTGATCTCCCCTGGCCCTGAAATCTGCATCGGGGCCGTCAGAGTCAGGAGAAGATCACGGCAGAAGAGTGACCACCCATCCGACGCTCTCAGGGTTAGAATTTTTCAAAAAAAAAACAGGCATCCGCCCAAGGCAGACACCTTAGATGGTCAATGAACCACCATTGCTGTGATCGAAGCTACAGGGGGAGCGGGGTATTTATAACCTCCCCCCAAGGACCAGCCATAATGGCCCTCGGGAGGCCAAGCGACGGAAGCCCAGCAGTCACGCCTAGGGAGCTGAAGCGCCACGCATTAATTAGAGGATGCCATTTTAATGACCCCGGGAAGTTGGGACACCGCACAAATCCTGGGGCGCCATTAATTCTCCCTGAGGGCAGCCAGTAGCTCAGCTCGGCCTTCTCACGAAGGCCCAACGGCTCAGATCGCGCCACCACGCTCAGACTGCCGAACCCTTAGACCTCCGGTTGGCTAACCGAGCAAGTGCCCATCCGAGCCCTAAAACGGAGAAAATTCACTTTTCCCTCAACATTCGTGTAAGATCTCGATCCAACGGTCCAGATCTTGCCAGCGTCGCTAAATGACAAGATAGCATTTTCTTGGGAACTGAGCCGTCTCGAGATCCTTGCCACCATCCAACGGCTCAGATCGCGCCACCATGCTCGGACTGCCGAACCCTTAGACCTCCGGTCGGCTAACCGAGCAAGTGCCCATCCGAGCCCCAAAACGGAGAAAAGTCACTTTTTCCTCAACATTCGTGTAAGATCTCGATCGAACGACCCAGATCTTGCCAGCGTCGCTAAGCAACAAGCTAGCATTTTCTTGGGAACTGAGTCGTCTCGAGATTCGTGCCACCATCCAACGGCTCAGAGCGCGACGCCACGCTTGGACTGCCGAACCCGTAGACCTCCGGTCGGCTAACCAAGCAAGTGCCCATCCGAGCCCCAAAACGGAGAAAATTCACTTTCTCCTCAACATTCGTGTAAGATCTCGATCAGACGGCCCAGATCTTGCCAGCGTCGCTAAACGACAAGATAGCATTTTCTTGGGATCTGGGCCCGTCTCGAGATTCGTGCCATCATCCAACGGCTCAGATCGCGCCACGCCGTTCGGATAGCCGAACCCTTAGACCTCCGGTCGGCTAACCGAGCAAGTGCCCATCCGAGCTCAAAAAACAGAAAAAAAAGGCGCTGAGCGACCACGACCGTTGGATCTTCCAGAAATTCGCGCTTCTGATGATGAACGGTTCAGATCGTGCCACGTGCGCTAAACGACAAGATAGCATTTTCTTGGGAACTGAGCCCGTCTCGAGATTCGCGCCACCATCCAACGGCTCAGATCGCGCCACGTCGCTCGGACAGCCGAACCCTTGGACCCCCGGTCGGCTAACCGAGCAAGTGCCCATCCGAGCTCCAAAAGCGAGAAAATAACTACCGAGCGACTACAACCGCCAGATCTTCTAGAAATTCGCGCTTCTGGTGATGAACGGTCCAGATCAAGCCACGCCATAAATAGGTATTAAAAAATTAGTTTTTATTTATTTTAATCGTTTTATTTATTTAAAATTGCGAAAAAATTACTAAAAATTCGGAAAAATTAACTAGAAATTCTAGAAAATAATTATAAATTCGGGGGAATATTTTTGAGCCCCTGAATGAACAATTATTGCCTAGAATGTATTGTTAAGGCCCCCGAACGACTGGTTAACACATCGCAAAATTAAATAAATAATCCGAAAAAATAGATAAAAACCGTCGGATATTCAACAAGGCTTAAGAACAGCTTACAGCTTCAAAAATCACCTCACTATCCCCTTCGAGATTCAAAACCCTCCATTCGGACTCCGATACAACTCCACTAGCCACTGAAATAGTTAAACTACTCCTCAAAGGCTGATCACACTCAGTCTTTAGGAGTGGGGGGCTCGTGATATAGCTAAAATGGGGTTAAATCGTAACCGTCCAGATTGGGCACGAATCTTGAAGCTCAGGGGTAAAACGGTAATTTCGCATATAGACGGGCCCGAAGCGGGCACTGGATCTCCCCTTCACAGATCCAATAATCCGCGAACGGATCCACTCCAGCTGGGTACGGGTCCCGACCCAAGACAAACCCAGACCAGCAAGAGGGAATCAGGGTCTATGATTTGACTAAATCAACGAGCCTGATTCGCAGTTATCCTCTCACCGGGAATCAGGAATCAGTTCCCTAAACTAATTATGAGGATTTTACTCCTAACGGTATCACAGGAAATCAGATCCCTAATCAAATTCCCATGGCGACTATAAATACCTCCGACCTACCACTGTTACAGGGTAATCACTCTTTTTCCAATTAGAGCTCTTTCTTAATCATATCACTGGTTACTGACAAGAGCGTCGGAGGGTGCGTCGCCGGGATCAACCCCGGTGTATCGCACTTCCTTGCAGGTGAACGGCGGGAGTCAGCAGCCCAACTCCGACGAACAGGCTTGGATTCGCTATTCAGATTTTTCCACGAACCCACAAATTCTATCTGTTGGCCCCCACACCAAATTTAGCGGCAACAGGTTAGGATCCAAGAAGAAATGGGCTTGGGTTTGGATTCCAAAAATAAATCAATCAATCAATCAATTAATGGGTTAATTAAATACCCAATACACAATAAACAAAATAGAGTGGGACAACCAGGGTTCAAGCTAGAAGAATTTGGATGATCAAATGAGAAAAAATTGGCTCAAAGAATAGAAAAATTTATTATTAATAAATCAGAATATAAGAGCTTAAGAATAGAAAAAGTTACAAAGAGAAAACCGAAAAAAATTGGAAATGGGGCTTACAATCATACCCACCTTACAAAAATAATTTCGTCATCGAAATTCAATCTGGCAGATAGTAGGACAGAATCAAAGCAGAACTTAAGTGATAACAATGCAAAAGAATTAGAGGTAGAGAAACAAAGTGGTGACAGCACCGGAATAAGAAAGAATATGGGTATGAATAATATCGAATAATGGATTGATGAATGATGGCGAATGAAATGTATGGAAATGGAGTAAACAATTCATAGATAGAGAAACAGCATGAGAATCTTGGAACCTGTGGGTTATGGGCCCACCACGCTTCCACTGCACCACTCTGATCGGGAGACTCTGTCATCAACGTCCATTAACTCCAGCAATCTGCCTCGTGGCTCACCATATCCTTGGCATGTCCAAACTGCATCTCTTTAGTATGAAATTCGGACTCCTGGTGACATGGGATTCTGAACACTTCCTGCGATTCTGGTACTATGCATGCACATCTTGGAGCAAAAGAAGAAACTTCCTCTCCTAGTGATAATCCAAACTGCTGACATGTCATTGTATGTCAAGTGAGGCTGATCGACGAACCGAACAAAATAAAAAAAATGGATAGCACCAGAATAAAAAAGAATATGGGTAGGAAAAGAATGAATCTAAACTCAATAAAGAATCAATGAATGAAGATGAATGGAAGGGATGGAAGGAATAAGGAATGGAAGAATTGAATATGAAGGGAGAGAAACAAGAGGGGTGGTATTACCGAAAAAGAAAGAACATGGTAGGTAAGAAATAAACTCGCATGACAATGAATCGATGGATGCAGATGTGTGCAAGGTAGAAATGAGTAAATGATACAAGAATTAAAATGTAAGGAGATAGTAAAATACCTTCAATCACGCCTTCAGCGGCTAGGTTGTAAGCCTGACCATGTCCTCCCATCTGTCATCCACCTGGAGCTGATCCTCCTACTGGTGCACTACCCCTCCTCTGCGGGGCAGTCCCGAACCATGTGGTCTCTTGCTCCGCATGCATGGCATAGACAGTTGGCTCCCCAGCAGTCCTTGCATATGTGTCCAACCTTGTGGCAATAGTTACAAGTCTGGTCCTTCCTCGAGGTAGCTGTAACACCCCGAATCCCAAGTATAACTGAATTCGAGAGTTCTACAGGATCTTTTCATCTCATTTGGTACAATTTTACAAGAAATTGAAAACTTTCCAATTTACATCAGAGTTACAAGAGATTTTACACTTTATATTTTGCAACGGAAGCATATACATCAATAATTCACATGTAATGACAGCGGAAGCAATTATAACTTTATACAAAAGTTACAGCAATAAATAACGATCTTCGAGCATTGGCTTTCCTTTAACCTTTATCAAACCAATTATCCTGCATATAAAACTGTGGGTACGTCAGTTTATTCAACCGACGATAATTATACATGGCTATCCTCTCTATGTCAGAAACAGTATAACGATTCTCATTTCATAACAAATCACAAACTTGTTCACATATCAAATTAAAGAGAATACCCTATGGATGTCGTATTGTGATTGTGCACTTAGTCCTTAATGCAATTATTTATATTATATGACACTAATGCGCACTTGTTCTGATTCTATGCATCCCATACTACATAGGTCCGAGGGCAAGCCCTTAATCGTTCTTCATCTTGTAGGGTTCAATCACTCGTCATGACTTACTCTACTACTGTAACTACGGTAAGTATCCTAGATGTTTTCTGACCTACGAACTCATATTTAGGCGCCCTGGAGGGAATTCCAACGCACTGACACATGACTCATCATGCAGGCATCCTGTGGTAATTCAGCTCCTACCATAGACATGACATCACCCGTAGTCTTCAAACATCCCACGAGCATCGCCACCGGGACGGTACTCTGGAGTAGTATCCTCGCCCTATCATGACTCATCATGGGGTCATCCTGGGATACTTTCTCGCCGCTAATCCAATGGCCCTCATACTCAATGTTTTTCTCTTACTTTCATCACATCTCCACTATGTACTAGTCCTTAGTTTTATTAGAATCATGAACAAAATCAAAGCTCTAGAGTTAGCCTCTCCACTAAACCGGACTTAATCATTCATTCAACATAACCAACCTTGGTCTTTCATTTCAATTTCTTTCCAATTGCCGGGGGAGACTTAGCTACTCTTTCATTTCAATTCCAATTCACAATTACTAAAAAATCTGGGCATTTCCAACTCATGAGTTCATTTTTCATAATCACCATAGATTTTCTCTTTCATGTCCGTAGTTCCACAATTATATAACTTTCATAAATTCAAATAAATGATTCACTCCATATTAATTCATGAAAAGACAAATAGAGTTTACTATCACAACCATTATTCAACATAAGATTCACAATCTTTATCATAAAACAATTCATAGAATTTCTGAGATGTCAAAAGTGCTCTGAACAGTCGACTTAGAACTCATCCAGTCGACTTATTCAGTCAAACAATATCCTTCAGTAAACTGCTCGGAAGAGTCGGCTGCTGCACATGGCCAGTCGGTTGTTCCGCAGCGTTCAAAATTCCAATATCATTTACAGTGTGGTCGACTGTCAATCAACCCAGTCGGCTGTTCAGCAGAGTTCAGTTATGTAACCTTTCAAGTTCAGTACAGTCGACTGTTACGTACATTCGATCGACTAAGCAGATTAAACTTTCAATTTAAAGAATTCTCTCTTTATTTTGTTCTCACATCATTTTTGTCACGCTAGAATGTGCTCATGCCAACATAAACATGAAATTCTTATATGTTTATTAACATCACAACATAGTTTTCGATTAATGTAAATTCCACATAACTAGTGTTTTCTTTTCTCAAAAGGAAATGCTAAACATATATTTTTCCTTTTACTCAACGTCTACTCACGGAGATGAATACTAATCCCAATTTAACATGCTAGAACATCAAATTAATAATTCACATTAAAAAATATGTCGTTTCATGAAATCCGAACTGTATATATTTTCTTTCAATATACCAGTCGACTGTTCATACGACCGGTCGACTGTAAAGGTCATTTCCAGTTCTCTAATTATTATTAGTCCTTTTTCATCAGTTCATAATTTCTACATTATGTACAGCATGGGAGATATCAATTTAGCAATCATTCTATCACTTCAGTTTGCACATACTTACACAATTAAATCCTCGATCTTAACATGAATTCTAATTTAGAAGTCATGGGAAACATCCACCTCGTACCAATTGACTTACTCACATGACCGGTCGACTGTACAGGTCAGTTCCGATCTTTTAAATTTCCTTAATTCTGCTCATTCATTCACATCTTTCATACTAAGTGTAGCACAACGCATTTTAGTATAATGATCACCATATCAATCCACATTTCACAAGCATGATAACAGTCAAAATTGCCCTAGCATGATCTCTATATTAGAAGTCCTGAGAAACACCCACCTTGTTGACGAAATAAACGAAATCCCGAAAAGCCTTCTAGTGATAATGTGACTCCTCCTCCTTGCTCCTTGCCACCGAGAGTCTTCTGGAGTAATGCCGGCCTCCCAAGACTAATCACACTCAAAACTCTCTTGCAAATATATCTTTCTCTTTTCAAATAGACTTTTTTTGTGTGTAGATTACACTTAATTGGGGGGGGGGGGGTATTTATACACAACTTTGGGTAGAATGGAGGGCTAGGATCTAGTGGATGGTAATGAGATGGAGGGCTAAGATGAAAGTAGGAGTTGCATTAACTACCCACAACTAAGTAACCACCCATGCATGATCTCCATTTGAAATTTTCCAATTCCCTCCAAAGATTATAAAAACCGGCCATGGAAGGAATAGTGTGCAATGCACACTATGTTGCATGCACGTGCTATTCTAGTCTCCATATAAACAAACTTGTACATACACATTTTTACAAAATAATCTTTTAAAAGAGTTTTACTTTACAAGTTGTTAAAAAAACGAGAATTAATTCTTGGGCTTTGGTTACATTTTTTGGAAATATTTTCAGAAATTTTTTTTGTCAAAATGCGTTTGGTTACATTTTCAAAATTGCATCTTTTCAGAAAATTTCCTTTGGGTTGTCTTCCCCTTTTGGCCTTTTTCCTTTCTTCCATCCCTATCTCACTGTCGAAAATAAAAATCCCTATTCACCATCTTCTCCTCCTCTCTCGTCACCCATACTCGTCACCTCTCTCGTCACCCTCTTCGCCACCCTTCCTCTATCTTCCTTTTCCCCCTTCCTCTTTCTTCGTTGAGAGCCGACGTTAGATCTGAAAACCCTAACGCTCGATTCATGGTCTGTGAGACCAGATCTGCTTTTACAAGAAGGTCTCTCCGAGAACGTAGTTGTAGAATCAGACGCCGGTCGAGGGAATCTGTCGGAGACAACTTCTTCAGGTTTGAAAACCAACAATCCAGGGTATGTTTCAAATCTATTCAATTTTTTTGCTTCTGTTATGGTATTGAGTCGTTATTTCCACATTTGCTTCACAAAAAATCTCTTTTTTGGTGTTAATTTCATGGACGGACTGACGAATTGAGGGACCAATTTTTTTTTTGGGTTTGCTGTGATTTGGAGATGTTGAGTACTAATTTGTTTATTCCAGATCCGAAAAAAAAATTATTTCTTTTAATACTGGGCCTATAATGAATGGAGACATATTTTTGTACTGAATTGTATTTCGGAATGAGGTGTTTTCACCCTACGGTCGACGTCGCTTTTGTTAGTAGTTGAAATTGGATATTTCAATTAGACAGGATTAATGGTGGTGGCTGAACTGGAAATGGAGTTTATTTTTTTCACTTTGATTTTGATTGAAGTGGAGGTGGATAGTACACATCATCTACAATTTCTATAGTAGCCTCAAATTAATACTGTTCACTGTTAATGTTTATCAATTGATGACTGTTATTTTATACTGATCGTTAAGGGAAAGGAGATTGAGATGGAGAGTGATCTTGGGCTTTGGCCAGCAATTAATGTGCGTACATTTATTGAGATGATGGAGGCCGAGGTTGATCGGAATAGTTTGAAAAGTGCAAAATTTGATGCAAGACAATGGTCTTAATTGATGGCTTCTTTGAACCAACAATGTAATATCGTGCATACACGCTTAAACAAATAAAAGAAAAATATGAACGACTTAAGATGCAGTGGAAAGCTTTTCACGATTTGAAGAATCAAAGCGGTATGGGTTGGGAAGAAGAGAATCAGACAGTGACTTGCGATCCCGTTGTTTGGCAGGCATATGTCAAGGTTCACATATGAATTTTTTTTTTATGCTACTGTGGGATTATGATCGTAATATACTTTTTATTGACTTTTATAGTTGTAAAATAACAACACAATAACTTATAAATAGGCACACCCTAAAGCTTCCGAATTCAAAATGAAGGGTTTGGCCAACTATGATGTGTTGACCAAAATTTTTGCTGATTCTACTGCCGAGGGTTTACTTTCTAGGGCTTCATCTCAAAGGGTGTATGACCTCGATGAGAAACAAAGGGTCAACTTTGAGTTTGCCCACCCCAACCCCAATGCACCACATGTAAATTTGGATGATGATGATGATTACGAACCAATGTATACGGGGTCGGGGTCTCATAAGAGACGCTCTAGTGGGTCTAGTGGCCGAGCAACAAAAAGCTCAAGAATGGATGTTGCTGTTGATGCCAATGCTGAAAAGTCCATTGCTAAAGCAGAATATTATAAGAAGAAGGCCAGCAATCTTGATCGCTCCGTCCCAGATGATCAGTCGTCCATTGACAATGCCATGTTAATACTAAATGGTTTGGATGGGCTTGATGATGATATGATCGATGTGGCACTGGAGAACATAATTCATGATCCAAATTGGCATAGAACCTTTGTTCTAATGAATCCGGAGTGGAGAGTAGGGTGGTTACGCAGACTTGCGAAAAAATAATTCTAATTTATAAAATTCGATAAAAATTCATTATGTATTATTTAAATGTAGCAGTTTATTGACATATTTCTGTATTAGTAGTTGGGTGATTATATGTAATGGCACAATGAGTTCGCTTTGCTAATATATCGGTTTTAATTTCAGCTGCACTCGTTTTCCTACATTCTTGCTGTTTGTGATGACTGCTTATGTTTCAATTCTATGGGTTGCTGTTATTATTTATATGACATCCATTATGTTCGTAGAGTATTTAAATTTAGAAGTATTCTTTATGCAAATGTATTCTAATTATTCTAATGATTCTATTTGATGATCACGTATATTAATGTATTAAGCAGGCGATATATGATGAAATATTTGTATGCATGCAAGTTGAGGGACCATCATATGTCACTGAGTTTCTGGAAATGATGGATATGGTATATTTTGATCCAGAATTTATTTTAATTTTTTACATTAGAAGACAACAATCTAATGATCTTATATTCCCATTATACTGACTCAATGAATGATGTATTCAACTATGGGTGATGGATGGGGTGGGCACAAGACATTAGTAGTAGCTGGCGTGGCAATTTTAAAAATTGCAGCTCTACACTAATCATGATGATTTGGTTGAACAATTGTTCTATGACAATATGTTTTGAGGATACGGCCAATTAGGAATGTGATGATGATATATTCTGATCCTATATAACATTATTTGTGAGACTTTTGTGATTGATTACTAGTATTCAAAACATGGATATGATGATGTTATATTCTGATCCTATATAATATAATTTGTGAGACCTTTCTGATTGATTACTAGAATTCAAAATATGGATATGATGAAGATATATTCTGATCCTATATAACATTATTTTTGATGCTTTTGTGATTGATTACTAGAATTCAAAATATGGATATGATGAAGATATATTCTGATCCTATATAACATTATTTGTGAGGCTTTTGTAATTGATTACTAGAATTCAAAATATGGATATGACGATATTATATTCTGATCCTGCAGTTCTTATTTGGCATAATGACAACCTTGTTGATTCGTTGTTCTGAACCTACACTTGTTATCTTATATTTGGAGTATCTGACAACTTTCAACATCACCATGATTGTTACTAATATATAAACCATCAGTAGGTGATAATCTCCCACCATGATGGGCACCCAATACTCAGCACAGCACTGTATTAGATTGTGTACATTATAAACCATCAGTATGTGATAATCTCCCACCATGATTGTTACTAATATATAAACCATCAGTAGGTAATAATCTCCCACCATGATGGGCAGCAATACTCATCACAACATTGTATTGGTTTGTGTACAGTAATGAAAATTAAACCCAGTTAAACTGATACCTTCCTCAAAACCAGAAGAACTCATCACAGATTGAGGAAGCCATCAGAATATGTTGGAATTTGACAAATAAGGCAAACAATGGATATGATGAATTTTGTAATGGATACTACCCACTTTCAAAATTTGAAAGTGATGATGCTTTATTCTGATCCTTTAATACTCTTTGGAGTAATTATTGTTGTTTGCTTTAAACGAAAGTAAGGCCTGCATTTTATATCAGTTTGTGATGACTTCTTCTGTGATATGAGAAAGCAGCGTGAGTTTAACTGGGTTTAATTTCCATACTGTACACAAACTAATACAATGCTGTGCTGAGTATTGGTGCCCATCATGGTTGGAGATTATCACCTACTGATGGTTTATATATTAGTAACAACATGGTTGGAGATTATCACATACTGATGGTTTATAATGTACACAATCTAATACAGTGCTGTGCTGAGTATTGGGTGCCCATCATGGTGGGAGCTTAGCACCTACTCATGGTTTATATATTGGTGCCCATCATGGTGGGAGATTATCACATACTGATGGTTTATAATTTACACAATCTAATACAGTGCTGTGCTGAGTATTGGTGCCCATCATGGTGGGGGATTATCACCTACTGATGGTTTATATATTAGTAACAATCATGGTGGGAGATTATCACATACTGATGGTTTATAATGTACACAATCTAATACAGTGCTGTGCTGAGTATTGGTGCCCGTCATGGTGGGGGATTATCACCTACTGATGGTTTATATATTAGTAACAATCATGGTGGGAGATTATCACATACTGATGGTTTATAATGTACACAATCTAATACAGTGCTGTGCTGAGTATTGGTGCCCATCATGGTGGGGGATTATCACCTACTGATGGTTTATATATTAGTAACAATCATGGTGGGAGATTATCACATACTGATGGTTTATAATGTACACAATCTAATACAGTGATGTGCTGAGTATTGGGTGCCCATCATGGTGGGAGCTTAGCACCTACTGATGGTTTATATATTGGTGCCCATCATGGTGGGAGATTATCACATACTGATGGTTTATAATTTACACAATCTAATACAGTGCTGTGCTGAGTATTGGTGCCCGTCATGGTGGGGGATTATCACCTACTGATGGTTTATATATTAGTAACAATCATGGTGGGAGATTATCACATACTGATGGTTTATAATGTACACAATCTAATACAGTGCTGTGCTGAGTATTGGTGCCCATCATGGTGGGGGATTATCACCTACTGATGGTTTATATATTAGTAACAATCATGGTGGGAGATTATCACATACTGATGGTTTATAATGTACACAATCTAATACAGTGCTGTGCTGAGTATTGGGTGCCCATCATGGTGGGAGCTTAGCACCTACTCATGGTTTATATATTGGTGCCCATCATGGTGGGAGATTATCACATACTGATGGTTTATAATTTACACAATCTAATACAGTGCTGTGCTGAGTATTGGGTGCCCATCATGGTGGGAGCTTAGCACCTACTGATGGTTTATATATTGGTGCCCATCATGGTGGGAGATTACCACATACTGATGGTTTATAATGTACTCAATCTAATACAGTGCTGTGCTGAGAATTGGTGCCCATCATGGTGGGAGCTTATCACCTACTGATGGTTTATATATTAGTAACATGGTGGGAGATTATCACATACTGATGGTTTATAATGTACACAATCTAATACAATGCTGTGTTGAGTATGGGTGCCCATCATGGTGGGAGATTATCACCTACTGATGGTTTATATATTATTAACAACATGGTGGGAGATTATTACATTCGGATGGTTTATACTGTACACAAACTAATACAATGCTGTGATGAGTATTGATGCCCAGCATGGTGGGAGATTATCACCTACTGATAGTTTTGATGCTGCTGATGGTAGCTGGTTGTTTCTGGCTGTTTGTGATGACTGCTTCTCGCTGCATGCTGGTATTGATGGATTCTGATACTTGTGTTGGCTTCTGATACTTTTGAAGGATTTGATGGCTGCTGATGGACTTATGTAATGGCTGCTTTGGGCTTCTTTGTAATTTTTTTGTCAGTTTCAATTTGTACTCTGTCGATAGAGTGTACAATTACCTTCCTATGATGAGTTCTGATGCTGCTAAAGGCATATGATGGACACTGATGGATTGGAATTTTTTTTTTTTTTTTTTTTGCTTTGTAAGAGGTTTAAGTGTAGAATTCACATTAGATGGCTATCCCAGATTGTGAAATAAATGTAACAAAACACAAATTTTAATGGATATTTTGTACATTTATTGAAAATTTGCATATTGTGTCCAATTGCTGTATTAGCCGACTCTTACACAATTCAAATAAAATATTACAGAATCGAAGGCTTGCCAATGATGGGAAGATACCAAGAAGAAACCAAAAAAAAATTCTAGCGAAGGAAACTTCCATATTGTAGCACGTTGCTTGTTCGTATATTGGTAGAACTTGGGTCTGTATCTGCAAAAAAATTAAAAAAAATCATAAGAAAACTAATGCAAATTCATTAAACATACAACCTGCATAAGCTCCTTTTCAAGAAAACTAGAAAAAAAAAATGTTGCCAAACTGGAAAAAAAACGGAAGAAAAAAAGGGATTTCGAAATATATTATTACCAAACAGCATTTTACCGTCTAGTTTTAAGAAAACAGCATTCAGACTATTTTTTTTACTCAAACAGGTTTTACAATCTCATTTTCAGAAAACAGTTTTCAGAAAACTATTCCAGACAGCTTTTACACTCTCATTTTCAGAAAACAGTTTTCACAAAACAATTTTCACAAAACATTTTCAGAAAACTGTTTTCAAAACAACAAACCAAACGCACTCAACTTTTACAAAATAAATAATTTAGATTTTGGGCTTAAGTTTATTTGAAACCAGGACCCTTTTAAAAATAAATAATTTAGCCAACATATCTACATAGACATATACCCATCATTCATTATAAAGTTTCATAAAATGGTACGTGCACACTACGTGCAAAATAATGAAATAAATAACAAATTTTCATGAATGGAAATTCAGGGCATTACAACACTCCCTCCTTAGAATAGTTCCGTCCCCGGAACTACAGTCAAGGACGAGGAACAAAAACAAGCATAAAAATACAAAATACATATCAAACAAAAAGCTCATGATGGTCTCTCAACA
This sequence comes from Hemerocallis citrina, assembly GCA_017893485.1. Lineage (NCBI taxonomy): Eukaryota > Viridiplantae > Streptophyta > Magnoliopsida > Asparagales > Asphodelaceae > Hemerocallis > Hemerocallis citrina. Next base: position 143,554,303 of record CM030366.1, read on the forward strand.
TCCTCTCCTCAGATTCCCAAGTAGCCTCTTCAACCAAATGGTTTCTCCAGACTACCTTGACCATCGGTATCGTCTTATTCCTCCAGACTTTCTCTCGACGATCAACAATCTCGACAGGAGACTCCATGTAATTCAGATCCAACTGCAAACTTTCCGGCACTTCAGGCAAATGATGACTCGGATCTGGAATATAACCTCTCAGCATAGACACATGAAAGATATTGTGCACCTAAGATAACTCTTCCGGTAACTCAAGCCGGTAAGCAGTTTTCCCGATCCTTTTCAATATCTTGTACGGGCCTATAAACCTCGGGGCTAACTTCCCACTCTTGCCAAAACGGATCACGCCTTTACTGGGCGATACTTTCAGAAAGACAAAGTCACCAACCTCAAACTCAAAGTCCCTTCTCCGGTTGTCTGCATAGCTTTTCTGTCTGCTCTGAGCTTCTACCAACCTTTTCCTGATCAGATCAATCTTCTCAGAAGTTTGCTGTACAAGCTCAGGACCAAACAACTGACGCTCCCCAACTTCAAACCAACAAACAGGTGTCCTGCACTTCCTGCCATACAGAGCTTCGTACGGCACCATCCCGATGCTAGTCTGAAAACTGTTGTTGTAGGAAAACTCTACCAAGGGTAAATACCTTTCCCAACTGCCTCCAAAGTCTAGTATACAACACCGAAGCATATCCTCAAGAATACGATTGACTCTCTCGGTCTGCCCATCGGTTTGGGAATGAAAAACAGTGCTGAAATCTGTCTTGGTACCCAAACCTGTTTGAAGACTCTTCCAGAAATGCGAAGTAAACTGCGCATCTCGATCGGACACAATAGTTGACGGAACACCATGAAGCCTGACGATCTCGCCAACATACAACTCAGCTAACTTGTCCATCGATGTAATACCCTGATTTTTCAAATGTATGAAAAATTATTTATTTTTACACGTGGTGTGCACGTGTAATATTTTTTGGCTATTATTTTTAATATGATGAATAAGAATATTGTTTTTCTATAAAGCATTTTCCTAAAGCCCAAATGTTAGTTTACTTATTTTTCTTTCTTGGCCCAATTAATTTAAGCCCATGGATTTAATCCCTTTTATTATTTTCTACAACTTGTAGTGTGTAGCATTTCTTTTTTAGACTTGTCATTGTGTACAAGTTCTTGTAGGGTGATTTGTGCATACACGTGCATGTTGCATTCACGTGTAGAACACACCCTTTTGTTTGGCCGGTTGGAATGAGAAGTGGGTTGGAGATATGGGTAGTTATTTAGGGTGTGGGTGGTTTTACAACTCCCTAGTGCATCCTAGACTTTGATCCAATAACCATCTACTGAATCCTAGCCCTCCATCTCACTCCATTTGGTGTATAAATACCCCTCTCATCCATTGTTCCTTTACACTAAAGATTATTTTTGTAAGAGAACTATATTGTAAGAGAGTTGGGTGTGTGTTATTTGGTGGAGTCCGAGCATCATCTTCTGGAGATTTTCGGCAAGGAGCAAGGAGCAAGGAGCAAGGAGTGGTGCATTGCATTAAGGAAATTTTTTGGAGTTCGATTATTTCGTCAATAAGGTGGGTGTTTCTCAGGACTTCTAGTGTAGAAAATATGCCATGATTGTGATGATTGTTACTATGCTTATGAGAAGTAAATTCAAACGTACTAGAATTGCCTGAGTATGTTCATGATAATATTGTGGAGGACTAATAGTGTAGCAATGACACTGTAAATAAAAGTGAATTGGGTCTATACAGTCGACTGCCGCGTAGACAAGTCGACTGGTACGAGGCATATGTTTTATGATTTGCTAAGATGTTTCATGATGTGCATGTGTACAGACTAAAAAGATATAAGAAATGCTAATTTCGTATCTTCCATGTTGCATATGACTGAGAAGACATGAACATGTGGAAAGAACTAGTGATAATTAATGAAAGTAAGAATGACCTGTGCAGTCGACTGATGCTGTGAACAGCCGACCGATGCATTGATTAAACTATGAATAGTCTAGTAATTCCGTGAAATGAGATGTTTCCATTGTGTTGTCCTAATATAATAAATTGAATTAATATTTCATCTCTGCAAGAAAGTTATGAACGAGTGTAAGCGCATGTTTGACACTCCTTGAAGAAAAGACAATATTAGTTAATTGAAATTCCATGTTGTGATGTTACTGAACAGTAAGAAATTTCGTGTTTACGTAGCATGAATGTATGCATATTGTAATTTGACACCATGATACATGTGCATGTAAGAACTGATGGAAAGATAATCCTTAATTTGAAATATGAATCTGTCCAGTCGACCTAATGCGAGTAGCAAGTCGACTGAGCTGAACATGGATATGTACTGTTAAGGACGGGACAAACGACTGTTTTGTTGACAGTCGATTGTCACGTGAATGACATTTTTAGCATAGAAAGTTGCGGAGCAGCCGACTGGCCATGTGCAGCAGTCGACTCTCCCGAGTGTTTATGAAGAACTTGAATTGACTGTACAAGTCGACTGGTATTTTCTAAGTCGACTGTCCAGAGTGTTTTGACCTATCAGAGAGCATTATTCTGTTTATTTTGAAGATTGTGGATCTTATGGTTGATGTTGATAAACTCTATTTGTTGCTGTGTGAATTTACATGAAATGAATCATAGTTTTGAAATTGAGAATTTACATGAAATTAATCATAGTTTGGAATTGAGAATTTCATGAATATGAAAGTTAAGAACATGATATACTGAGGCAATGAAAAAAAAGAATTCATGAGTTGAAAATGCTCAAATTGGAAATTGTGAATTGGAAATTGAACAAAAGAGTAGCTAAGTCTCCCCCGGCAATGGAAATGAAATGAAATGAAATTTGAAAAGAAAGACCAAGGTTGGTTATGTGTAAATGAAATGAATAAGTCCGGTTTAGTGGAGAGGCTAACTCTAGAGCTTTGATTTTTATTCATGATTCTAATAATTAGTACATAGTGGAGATGTGATGAAAGTGAGAGAAAACATAAGTATGAGAACTAGAGTTTACGGTGCGGGTGTGTGAACCACAGAATGCATGCTTGATGAGTCAAGACATGGCATGGGCACAACACAGTAATGATCGGACTTTAGCCACGCTTGTGGGATGTTTGGTGACTGCAAGAGGATCGTGTTCAGGGAGGAGGCTGAATTGCCACAGAATGCATGCTTGATGAGTCAAGACATGGCGGGGGGTTCCCCTCCAGGGTCCAGTGCACGTGCTTATACTTATAGATCATCTAGGATACTCACCGTAATTACAGTTGTAGATTAAGTCATGGCGAGGGATTGAACCCTACAAAAATGAAGAACGATTAAGAGGCTTGCCCTCGGACCTATGTAGTATGGGATGCATAGAATCCGAACAAGTGCGCATTAATGTCATTTAAGTTAACTAATTGCATTAAGGATTAAGTGCACAATCACGACACGACATCATTAAGATTTTCCCCTTTTCTTTATTTATCATGTGAACAAGTTTGTGATCTGTTAAGAAATGAGAATCGTTATACTGTTTCTGGCATAGAGAGGATGGCCATGTATAATTATAGTCAGTTGAATAAACTGACGTACCCACAGTTTTGTATGCAGGATAAATGACAAAGAGGAATGGATGCATAAAGATTTTACCTTGTTGTTGTATATTTACTTAAATGTTGTACATTTTACTTTTGCTATGCAAATGTAAATGTAATATATGATGCAAACTCTGATGTAAAGTGAAAAGTTTAAATTTCCTTGTAAAATTGTACTAAAGAAAGCGAAAAGATCCTGTAGAACATCTCGAATTCAGTGTATTTGGGATTCGGGACGTTACAGAGTGGTATCAGAGCCACGTTTTCTACGCTTTCCACACTTGTACAAATTTATAAGGAACGACACCCTAGATGTGGACATTAGAGTGTGTGTCTGAGTTTAGAGATTTAAATGTAAGTGACTTACATTTGTGTTGCTCTATGACTTATGCTTCTTCCTCTCTATTCTAAGATGGCTGATCACTTCGATCCTGCTGGAGACGACGATTGGCATATCATTGAGGAAGAGTACCATCCTGGACAGGCTGATTCTGAGGACGAGTATCACCCTGGGCACGCAGATTCTGATGAGGAGGAGTGGCCTGAATCTCGAGAGATTACCCCACCCCCGGATTCATCTGACGATTCTTCTTCCGATGAAGAAGAGGGACCAATTTTGAGTAGCCTTGTGACTTCTCTTCAGAGGCAGGTGGAAACCCTGCGAGAGAAAGTTGGAGTATTGGAAGCTCAACTGGCGAAGCGAAAGGACAACTTTTCTGTTCTCAGTCACCGGGTATGGGAACTTGAGAAGAGAAAGAACCTGACTGATGTGCTGAAGGATGAAGTTGATGAACTACGGGGAGAACTTCAAGAAGCGAAGAGGAACCGTAGGAGTTAGATTGTTGTAGCTGCTATTTCTTTTATTCTGATGTCAAAAATGTTTTAATTCGAATGTATAAAGTTTGGAATTTAATGAAATGCAAGTTGGTTTAAATTCATGTCTTATACTTCGAATTTAATGGATCTTTTGCATCAGAATATGTTGAGGAGAGGAGCTAGAAATGGGGAAGGTCTGGACCTGGAGACCGAACTTGCGAGGGTCTATCAGACGCTCAATGCAGTGGCTATGAACCAAGGAAGGGGGCCTGCGAATCCAGTGCCAGAGGCGATTAAGCTAGTGGAATCATTCAAGAGAATGAAACCACCTGTATTCGAGGGAAAGTCAGACCCAGATGCGGCTGACAACTGGATTCAGCAAGTGGAGACAATCTTTGAGGTGTTGGAGACACCGGAGGGCAGCAAGGTCAAGTTGGCGACTTTGCAATTCGAGAAGGATGCAGCTGTTTGGTGGCAGTCAATGAAGAGGACCATGGGAGGCATGTTGCTCGGCTGGGAAGAATTTCTTGAAGAATTCCGCAGTCACTATTTCCCCTCCGATGTTCAAGAGAAGAAGGCTATGGAGTTTCTGTCACTTCAGCAAGGTAGCATGTCAGTAAGAGAGTACGAGACCAAGTTTACTCAGCTCTCCAGGTATGCTCCAGAACTGGTGATGGATGAGGCGAAGAAGGCTCGTAAGTTCGAGCACGGGCTGAGGCCAAGCTTGAGATCCCGGATGATACCTCTTGGTATCAGGCGATTTGACAAGTTGGTCAAGAGAGCAGCAGCGACGGAGGCGGATATGGAGCAGTTCCATGTTGTTCAGAACCAGAGGAACAACTGGCAGTCGGAAAGAGACCTGCACATTCTGGGAGTTTCAAGGGACAACCATCTGCACAGAGATTTAAACCGACAGGGGCGAACGCTGTTAGTGTGGCTGGAGGACCTGGGAACAATGTGGTGAGACCTCCTGCGGTGACTTGCTTCAACTGTGGTGAAATGGGACATTACCAATCTCAATGTCTCAAACCACGAAAGGAGAATCGCAATGCACCAGCACAGCAGACTGGGAAGAGGCCGTACCAGTCAGGGCGAGTATTTGCCTTGACGGAAGCTAATGCTGATGAGGTTGATCATGTCATCACTGGTACGAGGGATGATGTTTAGTGGTTTTGTCATTTCTTTTTCCCGCTTATATTGTGAAACTGTTACGTAATGGTGTGTATTATGTAACAGGCGAACTTTATCTTAATGGAATGAAAGCTGTCGTGTTGTTCGATACTGGATCCTCTCATACTTTTGTGTCTCCTAAATTTGCTAAAGTGTTGGGAGTGGAACCGAAGATTTTTCCAGGCAAGATCTTAGCAGTAGCTACTCCATCAGGGGAAACTTTGACCACTGATCGGTATTATGCTGATTGCGAGATTGTGATTGGAGATCGAGTCTTTGGCATTGATCTGATCGAGCTGACTATCTTGGGAGTCGATGTTATCATTGGCATTGATTGGATGTCGGTGTACAGTGCAAGCATCGAGTGCAAGACCAAGACGGTAACAGTGAAGGCTCCAGGTGGACCTGAAGTCACTTTCCAAGGGAAGCAGAAATGTTCTAAGCTGGTGGCAACTATCCGCAAGGAAGAGACTCCTGTGGAAGTGCAAGGGATTCCTGTGGTTCGGGACTATCCGACTGTGTTCTTGGAAGATTTTCCTGGATTACCCCCGCATCGTGATGTAGAGTTCAGCATCACTGTTCAACCGGAAAGTGCACCCATTTCTAAGGCACCGTATAGGATGGCTCCAGTGGAACAGGATGAGGTGAAACGGCAGATTGAGGAACTGTTGGAGAAAGGCTTTATTCAACCTAGTGCGTCACCTTGGGGAGCACCAGTGCTTTTGGTAAAGAAGAAGGATGGATCAATGAGAATGTGTATCGATTACCGAGAGCTGAATAAGGTCACTGTTCAGAATAAGTATCCTATTCCTCGAATTGATGACTTGTTCGATCGTCTACAAGGAGCAGCTGTTTTCTCCAAAATAGATCTTCGATCAGGATATCACCAAGTTCGAGTGAAAGCTGAAGATGTGCACAAAACTGCATTTAGAACTCGACATGAGCATTACGAATTCTTAGTTATGCCATTTGGAGTGACGATTGCACCCGCAATCTTCATGGATTTGATGAACAAAGTTCTGAGGCCGTTCATTGATTCTTTCGTCGTGGTGTTTATCGACGATATTCTCGTGTACTCCAAGTCAGAGGAGGAGCACACTGAGCATCTGGCTGCAGTTTTGAAGAAACTGGAAGAGCAGAGGTTGTATGCCAAGTTATCCAAGTGTGATTTCTGGAAATCTGAAGTGGCATTCCTAGGTCACATCCTTTCTAAGGAGGGAGTGGCAACTGACCCTCAGAAGATAGAGGCAGTGAGAGATTGGGCTAGGCCTGCTACAGTGAAGGAAGTCAGAAGTTTTCTTGGGATGACTGGATACTACAGGAGGTTCATTCAAGGTTATGCTCAGATAGCTGTGCCGCTTACTGGACTGACCAAGAAGAATGTGAGCTTCAAGTGGACCGAGCAATGTGAGGCGAGCTTTCAGGAGTTGAAAGATAGGCTGACTACTGCACCTATTTTGGCTCTGCCTAGAGCAGGTGTTGAGTATGATGTGTATAGCGATGCTTCACATCGTGGGCTTGGTTGTGTCTTAATGCAAGAAGGAAGAGTAATCGCTTATGGGTCTAGGCAACTACGACCACATGAGAAAAATTACCCGACTCATGATCTGGAGTTGGTTGCGATTATCTTTGCCTTGAAGCAATGGAGGCACTACGTGTACGGGGAGAAATTGAACATGTACACGGACCATAAGAGCTTGAAGTACATATATCAGCAGAGGGATCTGAATCTGAGGCAGCGAAGATGGTCTCGAGGAAATGCAACCTGAGATCAAGTATCACCTTGGAAAGGCTAATGTTGTTGCTGATGCACTTAGTCGCAAGAGCAGTTTGGCCAGTTTGATTATAACTCAGAAGCATCTGATTGAGGAGTTGGACCGAGCAGGTATTGAGGTTGTCTTGCAAGGATTAGGAGCATCTTTGGCTCAGTTAAGGCTTCAGCCTACTCTGAATGCAAGGATCATTGCAAGTCAGGAGGTTGATGCTGATAGCTTGGAGATGAGGGAGCAGGTTGGTGCTGGCAGGTTGCCCGGATTTCAAATCAGGGATGAAGTGCTGTGGTTCGGAGATAGGCTATGTGTTCCAAATCAGGCGGACCTGAAAGAGAGTATTCTTCAGGAGGCACATGCTACTCTTTTGTCGGTACATCCTGGGAGTACTAAGATGTACAAAGACATCAAACAGCATTTCTGGTGGTCAGGTTTGAAGCGGGATGTGGCTGAATTTGTTGCGAAGTGTGAGGTTTGTCAGCAAGTCAAAGCCAAAAATCAGAGACCCGGAGGTCTATTACAGCCGTTACCTATTCCGGAATGGAAGTGGGATAACATCAGTATGGATTTCATCACGGGATTGCCTAAGAGTTCTAAAGGCAATGATGCGATTTGGGTTATAGTCGATCGACTAACCAAGTCCGCTCACTTTTTGGCGATGAAACTCACTGCTTCGATGGACAAGTTGGCTGAGATGTATGTTGGCGAGATTGTTAGGCTTCATGGTGTTCCTTCAACTATTGTGTCTGATCGAGATGCGCGGTTTACTTCGCATTTCTGGAGGAGTCTTCAGACAGCTTTGGGTACCAAGACAGATTTCAGCACTGCTTTTCATCCACAAACCGAAGGGCAGACCGATAGAGTCAATCGCATTCTTGAGGATATGCTTCGGTGTTGTATACTAGACTTTGGAGGCAGTTGGGAAAGGCATTTACCTTTGGTAGAGTTTGCCTACAACAACAGTTTTCAGGCTAGCATCGGGATGGCGCCGTACGAAGCTTTGTATGGCAGGAAGTGCAGGACTCCTGTTTGTTGGTATGAAGTTGGGGAGCGTCAGTTGTTTGGTCCTGAGCTTGTACAGCAAACCTCTGAGAAGATTGTTCTGATCAGGAAAAGGTTGGTGGAAGCTCAGAGCAGGCAGAAAAGCTATGTAGACAACCGGAGAAGGGATCTTGAGTTTGAGGAAGGTGACTTCGTCTTTCTGAAGGTATCACCCAGTAAAGGTGTGGTTCGATTTGGCAAAGGCGGGAAGTTAGCCCCGAGGTTTATAGGCCCATATAAGATATTGAAAAGGATCGGGAAAACTGCTTACCGGCTTGAATTACCGGAAGAGTTGTCCCAGGTGCACAATGTCTTTCATGTGTCTATGCTGAGAAGTTATATCCCAGATCCGAGTCATCATTTGCCTAAAGTGCCGGAAGGTTTGCAGTTGGATCTGAATTACATCGAGTCTCCTATCGAGATTGTTGATCGTCGAGAAAAAGTCTTGAGGAATAAGACGATACCGATGGTCAAGGTAGTCTGGAGAAACCATTTGGTTGAAGAGGCTACTTGGGAATCTGCGGAGAGGATGTTGAAGGATTATCCTGAGCTTTTTGCTTGATTGTATCTTTTTGTTGTTGTGTTGTATTTTCTGCTTCTCTCACTCTTGATCGTAGTTCCGGGGACGGAACTATTCTAAGGAGGGAGTGTTGTAATACCCTGATTTTTCAAATGTATGAAAAATTATTTATTTTTACACGTGGTGTGCACGTGTAATATTTTTTGGCTATTATTTTTAATATGATGAATAAGAATATTGTTTTTCTATAAAGCATTTTCCTAAAGCCCAAATGTTAGTTTACTTATTTTTCTTTCTTGGCCCAATTAATTTAAGCCCATGGATTTAATCCCTTTTATTATTTTCTACAACTTGTAGTGTGTAGCATTTCTTTTTTAGACTTGTCATTGTGTACAAGTTCTTGTAGGGTGATTTGTGCATACACGTGCATGTTGCATTCACGTGTAGAACACACCCTTTTGTTTGGCCGGTTGGAATGAGAAGTGGGTTGGAGATATGGGTAGTTATTTAGGGTGTGGGTGGTTTTACAACTCCCTAGTGCATCCTAGACTTTGATCCAATAACCATCTACTGAATCCTAGCCCTCCATCTCACTCCATTTGGTGTATAAATACCCCTCTCATCCATTGTTCCTTTACACTAAAGATTATTTTTGTAAGAGAACTATATTGTAAGAGAGTTGGGTGTGTGTTATTTGGTGGAGTCCGAGCATCATCTTCTGGAGATTTTCGGCAAGGAGCAAGGAGCAAGGAGCAAGGAGTGGTGCATTGCATTAAGGAACTTTTCTGGAGTTCGATTATTTCGTCAATAAGGTGGGTGTTTCTCAGGACATCTAGTGTAGAAAATATGCCATGATTGTGATGATTGTTACTATGCTTATGAGAAGTAAATTCAAACGTACTAGAATTGCCTGAGTATGTTCATGATGATATTGTGGAGGACTAATAGTGTAGCAATGACACTATAAATAAAAGTGAATTGGGTCTGTACAGTCGACTGCCGCGTAGACAAGTCGACTGGTACGAGGCATATGTTTTATGATTTGCTAAGATGTTTCATGATGTGCATGTGTACAGACTAAAAAGATATAAGAAATGCTAATTTTGTATCTTCCATGTTGCATATGACTGAGAAGACATGAACATGTGGAAAGAACTAGTGATAATTAATGAAACTAAGAATGACCTGTGCAGTCGACTGATGCTGTGAACAGCCGACCGATGCATTGATTAAACTATGAATAGTCCAGTAATTCCGTGAAATGAGATGTTTCCATTGTGTTGTCCTAGTATAATAAATTGAATTAATATTTCATCTCTGCAAGAAAGTTATGAACGAGTGTAAGCGCATGTTTAACACTCCTTGAAGAAAAGACAATATTAGTTAATTGAAATTCCATGTTGTGATGTTACTGAACAGTAAGAAATTTTGTGTTTACGTAGCATGAATGTATGCATATTGTAATTTGACACCATGATACATGTGCATGTAAGAACTGATGGAAAGATAATCCTTAATTTGAAATGTGAATCTGTCCAGTCGACCTAATGCGAGTAGCAAGTCGACTGAGCTGAACATGGATATGTACTGTTAAGGACGGGACAAACGACTATTTTGTTGACAGTCGACTGTCACGTGAATGACATTTTTAGCATAGAAAGTTGCGGAGCAGCCGACTGGCCATGTGCAGCAGTCGACTCTCCCGAGTGTTTATGAAGAACTTGAATTGACTGTACAAGTCGACTGGTATTTTCTAAGTCGACTGTCCAGAGTGTTTTGACCTATCAGAGAGCATTATTCTGTTTATTTTGAAGATTGTGGATCTTATGGTTGATGTTGATAAACTCTATTTGTTGCTGTGTGAATTTACATGAAATGAATCATAGTTTTGAAATTGAAAATTTACATGAAATGAATCATAGTTTGGAATTGAGAATTTCATGAATATGAAAGTTAAGAACATGATATGCTGAGGCAATGAAAAAAAAGAATTCATGAGTTGAAAATGCTCAAATTGGAAATTGTGAATTGAAAATTGAACAAAAGAGTAGCTAAGTCTCCCCCGGCAATGGAAATGAAATGAAATGAAATTTGAAAAGAAAGACCAAGGTTGGTCATGTGTAAATGAAATGAATAAGTCCGGTTTAGTGGAGAGGCTAACTCTAGAGCTTTGATTTTTATTCATGATTCTAATAATTAGTACATAGTGGAGATGTGATGAAAGTGAGAGAAAACATAAGTATGAGAACTAGAGTTTACGGTGCGGGTGTGTGAGCCACAGAATGCATGCTTGATGAGTCAAGACATGGCATGGGAACAACTCAGTAATGATCGGACTTTAGCCACGCTTGTGGGATGTTTGGTGACTGCAAGAGGATCGTGTTCAGGGAGGAGGCTGAATTGCCACAGAATGCATGCTTGATGAGTCAAGACATGGCGTGGGGTTCCCCTCCAGGGTCCAGTGCACGTGCTTGTACTCATAGATCATCTAGGATACTCACCGTAATTACAGTAGTAGATTAAGTCATGGCGAGGGATTGAACCCTACAAAAATGAAGAACGATTAAGGGGCTTGCCCTCGGACCTATGTAGTATGGGATGCATAGAATCCGAACAAGTGCGCATTAGTGTCATGTAAATTAACTATTTGCATTAAGGATTAAGTGCACAATCACGACACGACATCATTAAGATTTTCCCCTTTTCTTTATTTATCATGTGAACAAGTTTGTGATCTGTTAAGAAATGAGAATCGTTATACTGTTTCTGGCATAGAGAGGATGTCCATGTATAATTATCGTCGGTTGAATAAACTGACGTACCCACAGTTTTGTATGCAGGATAAATGACAAAGAGGAATGGATGCATAAAGATTTTACCTTGTTGTTGTATATTTACTTAAATGTTGTACATTTTACTTCCGCTTTGCAAATGTAAATGTAATATATGATGCAAACTCTGATGTAAAGTGAAAAGTTTAAATTTCCTTGTAAAATTGTACTAAAGAAAGCGAAAAGATCCTGTAGAACATCTCGAATTCAGTGTATTTGGGATTCGGGGCATTACAATCGAAGCAGTGAGTTTCATCGCCAAAAAGTGAGCGGACTTGGTTAGTCGATCGACTATAACCCAAATTGCATCATTGCCTTTAGGACTCTTAGGCAATCCTGTATTGAAATCCATACTGATGTTATCCCACTTCTATTTCGGAATAGGTAACGGTTGTAATAGACCTCCGGGTCTCTGATTTTCGGCTTTGACTTGTTGACAAACCTCACACTTCGACACAAATTCGGCCACATCCCGCTTCAAACCTGACCACCAGAAATGCGGCTTAATGTCCCTATACATCTTGGTACTCCCAGGATGTACAGACAAAAGAGTAGCATGCGCCTCCTGAAGAATATTCTCCTTCAGGTCCGCCTGATCCGGAACACACAGCCTCTCTCCAAACCACAGCACTCCGTCCTTGATTTGAAATCCGGGCAACCTGCCAGCACCAACCTGCTCCAACATCTTCTGAAACTCTGAATCAACCTTTTGACTTGTAATAATCCTATCGTTCAGCATCGGTTGAAGTCTCAACTGAGCTAAGGATGTTCCCAAGTCATGCAGGACAACTTCAATACCGGCCCTATCTAACTCCTCTGCCAGCTGCCACTGAGTTGTAATCAAACTCGCCAGACTGCTCTTGCGACTAAATGCATCAGCAACTACATTAGCCTTCCCCGGGTGATACTTAATCTCCGAACGAATGTCCTCAAGTACCTCCAACCATCTCCGCTGCCTCAAATTCAGATCCTTCTACTGATATATGTACTTCAAGCTCTTGTGGTCAGTGTACATGTTTAGCTTCTCGCCATATACATAATGTCTCCATTGCTTCAGGGCAAAGATAATCGCAGCCAACTCCAGATCATGAGTCGGGTAATTTTTCTTATGTGGTCGTAGTTGCCTAGACCCATAAGCGATTACTCTTCCTTCTTGCATTAAGACACAACCAAGCCCACGATGTGAAGCATCGCTATACACATCATACTCAACACCTGCTCTAGGCAGAGCCAAAATAGGTGCAGTAGTCAGCCTATCTTTCAACTCCTGAAAGCTCGCCTCACATTGCTCGGTCCACTTGAAGCTCACATTCTTCTTAGTCAGTCCAGTAAGCGGCACAGCTATCTGAGCATAACCTTGAATGAACCTCCTGTAGTATCCAGTCATCCCAAGAAAACTTCTGACTTCCTTCACTGTAGTAGGCCTAGCCCAATCTCTCACTGCCTCTATCTTCTGAGGATCAGTTGCCACTCCCTCCTTAGAAAGGATGTGACCTAGGAATGCCACTTCAGACTTCCAAAAATCGCACTTGGATAGCTTGGCATACAACTTCTGCTCTTCCAGCTTCTTCAAAACTGCTGCCAGATGCTCGGTGTGCTTCTCTTCTGACTTGGAGTACACGAGGATATCGTCGATAAACACCACGACGAAAGAATCAATGAACGGCCTCAGAACTCTGTTCATCAAATCCATGAAGATTGTGGGTGCATTCGTCAACCCAAATGGCATAACTAAGAATTCGTAATGCCCATGTCAAGTTCTAATGCAGTTTTGTGCTCATCTTTAGCTTTCACTCGAACTTGGTGATATCCTGATCGAAGATCTATTTTAGAGAAAACAGCTGCTCCTTGTAGACGATCGAACAAATCATCAATTCGGAGAATAGGATACTTATTCTGAACAGCGACCTTATTCAGCTTTCGGTAATCGATGCACATTCTCATCAATCCTTCCTTCTTCTTTACCAAAAGCACTGGTGCTCCCCAAGGTGACGCACTAGATAGAATAAAGCCTTTCTCCAACAGTTCCTCAATCTGCCATTTCACCTCATCCTGTTCCACTGGAGCCATCCTATACGGTGTCTTAGAAATTGGTGCACTTCCCGGCTGAACAGTGATGCTGAACTCTACATCACGGTGTGGAGGTAACCCAGGAAAATCATCCAAGAACACGGTCGGATAGTCCCGAACCACTGGAACCCCTTGCACTTCCACAGGAATCTCTTCCTTGCGGATAGCTGCCACCAGCTTAGAATACTTCTTCTTCCCTTGGAAAGTGACTTCAGGTCCACCTGGAGTCTTCACTGTTACCATTTTGGTCTTACACTCAATGCTTGCACTGTACACCGACATCCAATCAATGCCAATGATAACATCGACTCCCAAGATAGTCAGATCGATCAGATCAATCCCAAAGATTCTGTCCCCAATCGCAATCTCGCAATCCGCATAATACCGATCAGTGGTTAGAGTTTTCCCTGACGGAGTAGCTACTGCTAAGATCTTGCCTGGAAAAATCTTCGGTTCAACTCCCAACACTTTAGCAAATTTAGGAGACACAAAAGTATGAGAGGATCCCGTATCGAACAACACAACAGCTTTCATTCCATTAAGATAAAGTTCGCCTGTTACATAATACACACTCATTACGTAACAGTTTACTAAATAATCGGGAAAAGAAATGACAAAAACCTCTAAACATCTGCTCTCGTACCCGTGATGACATGATCAACCTCATCAGCATCAGCTTCCGTCAAGGCAGATACTCACCCTGGTTGGTACGATCTCTTCCCAGTCTGTGGTATTGGCACATTGCGATTACCATTCCGTGGTTTGAGACATTGAGATTTGTAATGTCCCGTCTCACCACAGTTGTAGCAATTTACCGCAGGAGGTCTCACCACATTGTTCCCAGGTCCTCCAGCCACACTGATAGCGTTCGCCCCCGTCGGTTTGAACCTTTGTGCAGATGGTTGTCCCTTGAAACTCCCAGAATTGGCGGGCCTCTTTCCAGACTGCCAGTTGTTCCTCCGGTTCTGAACAACATGAAACTGCTCCATGTCTGCTTCCGTCGCTGCTGCTCTCTTGACCAACTTGTCAAATCTTCTGATACCAAGAGGTATCATTCGGGACCTCAAGCTCAGCCTCAATCCATGCTCGAACTTACGGGCCTTCTTAACCTCCACCATCACTAATTCCGGAGCATACCTAGAGAGCTGAGTAAACTTGGTCTCGTACTCCCTGACTGACATGCTACCTTGCTGTAGTGACAGAAACTCCATAGCCTTTTTCTCTTGGACGTCGGAGGGGAAATAGTGACTACGGAATTCTTCCAAAAATTCCTCCCAGCCAAGAACTATGCCTCCCATTGTTCTCTTCATCGATTGCCACCACACAGCCGCATCCTTCTCAAGTTGCAGAGTCGCCAACTTCACCTTGCTACCCTCAGGGGTCTCCAGCACTTCAAAGATCGTCTCTACCTGACGAATCCAGTTGTCAGCCGCATCAGGGTCTGACTTCCCTTCGAACACAGGTGGTTTCATTCGTTTGAACGATTCCACTAGTTTAATCGCTTCGGGCACCGGATTCACAGGTCCCCTTCCTTGGTTCTGATTCATGGCCACGGCATTGAGCGTCTGATAGACCCTCGCAAGTTCTGTTTCCAGATCCAGATCTTCTCCGTTCCTAGCTCCTCTTCTAGCCATATTCTAATGCAAAAGATCCATTAAATTCGAAGTATAAGACATGAATTTTAAATCAACTTGTATTTCATTGAATTCCAAATTTTATACATTCGAATTGATAAGAATTTCCTAACATCTGAATAAAAATAGTAGAAGCTACAATGGTCTAACTCCTACGATTCCTATTCGCTTCACGAAGTTCTTCCCGTAGTTCATCAACTTCATCCTTCAGCACATCGGTCAGATTCTTCCTCTTCTCGAGTTCCCATACCCGATGACTGAGAACAGAAAAGTCATTCTTACGCTTCGCCAATTGAGCCTCCAAAAATCCATCTCTCTCTCGCAGTGTCTCAACCTGCCTCTGAAGAGATGCAACAAGACAATTCGAAACTGGTCCCTCTTCTTCATCAGAAGAAGAATCGTCAGATGAGTCCGGAGGTGGGGTGATCTCTCGAGATTCAGGCCACTCCTCTTCATCAGAATCCGCTTGCCCAGGATGGTACTCTTCCTCAGGATCTGCTTGTCCAGGATAGTACTCTTCCTTAATAATATGCCAATTGTTCCCGCCAGCAGGGTCGAAGTGATCAGCCATCTTAGAAATAGAGAGGAAGAAGCATAAGTCATAGAGTAACACAAATATAAGTAACTTACATTTAAATCTCTAGACTCAAACTCACACTCTAGTGTCCAAATCTAGGGTGTCATTCCTTATAAATTTGTACCAATGTGAAACGTAGCTCTGATACCACTCTGTAACACCCCGAATCCCAAATACAACTGAATTCGAGAGTTCTACAGGATCTTTTCATCTTTTTCGGTACAATTTTACAAGGAATTGAAAACTTTCCAATTTACATCAGAGTTACAAGAGATTTTACACTTTATATTTTACAGCGGAAGCATATACATCAATAATTCACATGTAATGACAGCGGAAGCAATTATAACTTTGTACAAAAGTTGCAGCAATAAATAACGATCTTCGAGCATTGACTTTCCTTTAACCTTTATCAAACCAATTATCCTGCATATAAAACTGTGGGTACGTCAGTTTATTCAACCGACGATAATTATACATGGCAATCCTCTCTATGCCAGAAACAGTATAATGATTCTCATTTCTTAACAAATCACAAACTTGTTCACATATCAAATTAAAGGGAATACCCTATGGATGTCGTGTTGTGATTGTGCACTTAGTCCTTAATGCAATTATTTATATTATATGACACTAATGCGCACTTATTCGGATTCTATACATCCCATACTACATAGGTCCGAGGGCAAGCCCTTAATCGTTCTTTATCTTGTAGGGTTCAATCCCTCGTCATGACTTACTCTACTACTGTAACTACGGTAAGTATCCTAGATGTTTTCTGACCTACGAACTCATGTCTAGGCGCCCTGGAGGGAATCCCAATGCACTGACACATGACTCATCATGCAGGCATCCTGTGGTAATTCAGCTTCTACCATAGACATGACACCACCCGTAGTCTTCAAAAATCCCATGAGCGTCGCCACCGGGACGGTACTCTGGAGTAGTATCATCGCCCTATCATGACTCATCATGGGGTCATCCTGGGATACTCTCTCGCCGCCAATCCAATGGCCCTCATACTCAATATTTTCTCTTACTTTCATCACATCTCCACTATGTACTAGTCCTTAGTTTTATTAGAATCATGAACAAAATCAAAGTTCTAGAGTTAGCCTCTCCACTAAACCGGACTTAATCATTCATTCAACATGACCAACCTTGGTCTTTCATTTCAATTTCTTTCCAATTGCCGGGGGAGACTTAGCTACTCTTTCATTTCAATTTCAATTCACAATTACTAAAAAATCTGAGCATTTCCAACTCATGAGTTCATTTTTCATAATCACCATAGATTTTCTCTTTCATGTCCATAGTTCCACAATTATATAACTTTCATAAATTCAAATAAATGATTCACTCCATATTAATTCATGAAAAGACAAATAGAGTTTACTGTGACAACCATTATTCAACATAAGATTCACAATCTTTATCATAAAACAATTCATAGAATTTCTGAGATGTCAAAAGTGCTATGAACAGTTGACTTAGAACTCATCCAGTCGACTTATTCAGTCAAACAAAATCCTTCAGTAAACTGCTCGGAAGAGTCGACTGCTGCATATGGCCAGTCGGCTGTTCTGCAGCGTTCAAAATTCCAATATCATTTACAGTGCGATCGACTGTCAATCAACCCAATCGGCTGTTCAGCAGAGTTCAGTTATGTAACCTTTCAAGTTTAGTACAGTCGACTGTTACATACATTCGGTCGACTAAGCAGATTAAACTTTCAATTTAAAGAATTCTCTCTTTATTTTGTTCTCACATCATTTTTGTCACGCTACAATGTGCTCATGCCAACATAAACATGAAATTCTTATATGTTTATTAACATCACAACATAGTTTTCGATTAATGTAAATTCCACATAACTAGTGTTTTCTTTTCTCAAAAGGAAATGCTAAACATATATTTTTCCTTTTACTCATTGTCTACTCACGGAGATGAATACTAATCCCAGTTTAACATGCTAGAACATCAAATTAATAATTCACATTAAAAAATATATCGTTTCATGAAATCCGAACTGTATATATTTTTTTTCAATATACCAGTCGACTGTTCATACGACCGGTCGACTGTAAAGGTCATTTCCAGTTCTCTAATTATTATTAGTCCTTATTCATCAGTTCATAATTTCTACATTATGTACAGCATGGGAGATATCAATTTAGCAATCATTCTATCACTTCAGTTTGCACATACTTACACAATTAAATCCTCGATCTTAACATGAATTCTAATTTAGAAGTCATGGGAAACATCCACCTCGTACCAGTCGACTTACTCGCATGACCGGTCGACTGTACAGGTCAGTTCCGATCTTTTAAATTTCCTTAATTCTGCTCATTCATTCACATCTTTCATACTAAGTGTAGCACAACGCATTTTAGTATAATGATCACCATATCAATCCACATTTCACAAGCATGATAACAATCAAAATTGCCCTAGCATGATCTCTATATTAGAAGTCCTGAGAAACACCGACCTTGTTGACGAAATAAACGAAATCCCGAAAAGCCTTCTAGTGATAATGTGACTCCTCCTCCTTGCTCCTTGCCACCGAGAGTCTTCTGGAGTAATGCCGGCCTCCCAAGACTAATCACACTCACAACTCTCTTGCAAATATATCTTTCTCTTTTCAAGTAGACTTTTTTTTTTTTGTTTAGATTACACTTAATTGGGGGGGGGGGGGGGGGGGTATTTATACACAACTTTGGGTAGAATGGAGGGCTAGGTACTAGTGGATGGTTATGAGATGGAGGGCTAAGATGAAAGTAGGAGTTGCATTAACTACCCACAACTAAGTAACCACCCATGCATGATCTCCATTTGAAATTTTCCAATTCCCTCCAAAGATTATAAAAACCGGCCATGGAAGGAATAGTGTGCAATGCACACTATGTTGCAAGCACGTGTTATTCTAGTCTCCATATAAACAAACTTGTACATACATATTTTTACAAAATAATCTTTTAAAAGAGTTTTACTTTACAAGTTGTTAAAAAAAGGAGAATTAATTCTTGGGCTTAAATTAATGGGCCAAAACATTAACTTTTACAAAATAAATAATTTAGATTTTGGGCTTAAGTTTATTTGAAACCAGGACCCTTTTAAAAATAAATAATTTAGCAAACATATCTACATAGACATATACCCATCATTCATTATAAAGTTTCATAAAATGGTACGTGCACACTAAGTGCAAAATAATGAAATAAATAACAAATTTTCGTGAATGGAAATTCAGGGCATTACAGTAGCAGGTGAGTAGGGTAGTGTGCTTGGTCCTCCTGATGACCATGTGACTGTAGCGAGCTGCGCTGTCTTCTGAGTTTCTTTCTTTCTTTTCTGTGTCTGCTCTTGAATCCGAGTTGCACCAAGTACGGAAGAATAAGTACGATGTTGGTGGGAAACCAGATGATTCTGAATATCGAAGTCTAGACCCAACGAGAATCTACGGGCCCTGTCATTGTCGTTAGCCACCATGGCTACATCAAATTAACTAAGTCGAGTGAATTCAGCGGCGTACTCATCAACGGACCGAGTCCCCTATGTCAGAATAATGTTTAAATTAACACTGTTGCATATGGAGTAGGCAACAAAATTCAGCATTAAATAACACCATCTGACCAACCTGAGTTAAAGAGACGAACTGCTGCTCCATCTTAACTTTAGTGACGTTGGGGAAGAACTTCGTCAAGAAGCTCTCTGTGAACTTGGCCCAAGTGATGGGCCTCTCCAACATCTCGGTCTCTACCCACCACCAGATATGTGCAATGTCAAGAAGCTAGATGCTTACTACATCCACCCGATCCACGTCGGAGATCCGTGCCGCCTGTAGAAATTGTTCTGTACAGATCAACCATTGCTCGGCCTCCAGTGGCGTTTCAGTACCTATGAACTTATCTGGGTGCAACCTCATGAAGTTTGACACCGTACCGGGCCTTGGGGGCAGTAGCCCAGGTGCAGGTCCAACGACAGTTCGGTGAGCGGCCTCCAAGGTAGCCCCCATCAGCTCATTATGTTCATGTTGCAGCGCTTGGAGGACGGCCACATTTTTTGACGAATCTTCCATGGGTCGGGAAGTAGAACAGCCTCAAAGAGCCAAAGTCTACAATATAATCAGGTAAGGTCAGTATCCAGATTGCAAGTTGGTTAATATTCATGTGATTAACGTGATGTGCATATTGTTGACTATAACATTGTTTGAATCGGGCTAGGGCCTAACCTGGCTCTGATACTAATAAAAACCTGTTACAGCCTGCTTTCCAAAATACAAAAATACGAGCATGTAACTAGGGCCCAGCGAATGATGTATACATCACCCATAAGCTGTAACAGCTTAACTCAACAACATGAAATATGATCACAACCACGCATGCAAAATATAATCACATAAACAATGAATAACTTCATTAAAGATCCATGAAATAAATCCAGAAAATAATATCCAACATCTGGGATAAACTTCAGGACAAACATCTGGAAAACAATGTATGAAAACAGTAATAGTAACTAGGAAATCATGAAAATAGAAAATAAATGCAGGTTAAACATCCAACTTCGTCATTTAGAATATTTGTTCGGCAAGTCCTTCAATCAGTTCATCTCCTGCACCTTCAAGCTCAACATCCAGAGTTTAGGGGGAGGAATGTCCGTTAGAGTAAGTCACGAACAGCAAGTAGCAACAAGCAGTGAACAATTAAACAAGACATAACAAGGAATAAGGAACAGGAACAAGAAATCATACGATCAAGTATGAGACAAGTAACAAGTGTAACAGGTAAACGAGTAACATGATAAACATGTAAACAGGAATCATGTAACTTGTAAACAGGAATCATGCATGTACTCAATGTTAATCTTAAGTCTATCAATATTTTACCAATCCTATCTAATGTACGCAATCCTGCATCCCATACCACAGGTTCGGGTGCATATAATCAAGTGAACGTTTAGACTCTAATGGTGAATTATATAAGGTTATATACTCGGGTCTTCTCATGACAATAATCAGTAATCGGTAAACATGATCGGTAACTTGATCGGTAAACTTGATCGATAAACAAGATTGGTAACTTGATTGGTAAACATGATTGGTAACTTGATCAGTACAAAATAACATGGGAAACACGACCCCCTTCCGAGTACACTCTCCTATATTATCCACTACTAGGTCTTTCCCTTTATTACCCCGGCTTGTTACTCTTTTATTACAATTAAACATGAAAAATAAACATGATCGGTAAACACGAACGGTAACATGATCGGTAAACATGGACATGCAATCAATAGGAACGGTATCAGAATTGTAACATCCCGAATTCCATTTATATGTAATTCGTAACACAACAGAATCTTTTACTTCAACTTCGTACAAAAGAAAATTAAAACTTTTCATTTACAATAAGTTTTTTACATCAATGCAGCAGAAATTACAACAAAGAAATATACAACTTAAACATCAACAACTTAAATCTGAAGATAATCTTTAGCATCAAATCATCTTTAAGTCCTTTTGTTAATCCAAGTCCTGCACTGAAAAAGTGTGGACATTTCAGTTGCTTACAACCGACGCAATGTTATAAAACAGTATTCCTCGCTATGCCATAATATAACGATTCTCTTACTTTAGCAAGCATAAACTTGAATGTAAAACAAAGTGTGAAAAGTGATTATCCTAAACATGTCAGTGTATGCTATGACTTAATACCTAATGCAGATGTTCACGCTATAATGACACTAATGTATACTTGTTTGGATTCTATGCATCTCATTCTACATAGGTCCGAGGGCAAGCATCTACGTGCTCCACATTATAGGGTTAAATCCATCTCCATGCTTCCTACTACTATGACTACTACAAGATTTAGACACTCTACGAATATTGGTTCTCACCTTGGAATACTGAAAATCAACCCCGCTCTGTGGATCATTATGTGGCCCTTTCATCCATCATCCCGGAATACTGGAGATTGTCTCTCTCCGCGATTCATTCTGAAACCCTCATCGCACAAATTCCCCATGAGCGTCTCTCTCGTCCCAAAATACTGGAGATCATTTTCGCTCCATGGATCATTCAGTGGCCCTTACGTCCATCGTTCCGGAATACTGGGGACTGTCTCTCTCCAAGGATCATTCTGGAGTCCATAACTCATGTTTGCTCTTGTTTCATCATGTCACCAAATAGTGCATGTCCCTAAGTTTAAACATGAATAAATAATTTCCACCTAGAACTAGCTTACCCTCCTACCGGTCTTAAACCATATACCGAGAATGATAGCCCATACTGACCCTTTCTCAAAACTCAATTAATCATTTTCAACACTTGCCGGTACCTGGGTCTTACTAAGCCTCTATAATCAACATCTTTCATGTTCAACAACTGGGGTCAATCATGCCTTTATTATTCATATTTCGATTTCATGTATTCATATTTCATTCATTTCCTTCATTTATTCTTAGTTATCAATCATGAAGTAACACTTCTTGGTTGGACACACACAACCTACAATTCACTTTAATAAGCTACAAAATTTCTTCGATTAAATAAACCATTTTCATATTCATCTATATTTCAATTATAAATCTCAATTCTATTCAAAAGATATATTCATTAGTTTCATAAAAGAGTCTACTATATCTTTGTAGTTAAGATCACCTAAAATCATCCTCAATTACTTCGTCTAAATTCAGTTGCAAAACAGTAAGTTCAAAAACAGAAAATTGCAGCTCATGCTACTTGTAAGAATCATAGAAAATTATATGCTTCATGAAATTTTTTGTTCTGTATATCTCAATAAAGGTATACAAGTTTACTACAATTTCTTAGTTATAAGTTTCTCCAAAATATTGTATCTATAACCCTGAATTCTTCAAAATCTACAGTAGGGTCGAAATATTGAAATATTGCCACTTGTTCAGTCTTGTAAAATTCATTATAAATTCAATTCATTGTGAAAATTTGATTTCTTATACTTTATAGAAATATTAACGAGTCAACTTCAAGTTCTTAGTTTTTACTTTTCTACAATTACTTCATCTAAGATGTTGAAATGATCAAAATCCGAAATGTGTACAAATTTTCAGCAACTAGTCAACTGCCTACCAGTTTTAAGTTTGGATTTGATTAAAATAGTGGATGACATCCAGAAATTATGAAACTTTAAAGAGATATTCCTGACATATACGAGATGTTCCTATAAAAATTTTAGCTTTAGATTCCATCTAGTTTATTATACATGATTTTCTGAAGTGCAACTAAAACTTAAAACAATAACTTTCATTGCATAAATTAACAACTTTGTGTACGAAATTAAACCCAATTCATTTAATCTAAACCTGATATACTAGTATTCACCCAATACCACTATAACAACTTAATCTAAACAATTTTACAATAGATCTTTCAACTAGCATGTATTTATTTTCGTATTTCACTTCTAGTTATCAATACAACGCGCAACATATCAAATTAGAAATTTAAAAAATAAACATGCCACATTTTCAATCACGGAACAATTAGACATGTATACTGCAATATCTAGAAAGCAAAAGAAATCACCCACCTTGTTTTTTTTATGCCAAAATGAAATAGATTCTTATAGGGATTGTTCTAAAGTTCCAACCAAGCAAGCCTTCATCTCCTGGCAATTTGCCAACACCAAAAGCTCATCTATTTCTTTCTTTTCTCTCTTTCTTTTGTTTCTTTTAGTGTACATTGTTCATGGATGAGAGAGGTATTTATAGGGCTAAATGGGTGAATGAAGAGACACCCACTACCTAAAATAAATACCCATTATCCAAAATAAATACCCACTCACTATTTACTACCACAAACCCCTATCTCTTCATCTCCTTGACCAACCAACCCTTGATGTGCACACACGTGCACGTGCACTCTACGTGCACACACTTCTCATTCTTTTAATTATTTGTTATTAGTCCATTTGTGTGTGTTTGTTACATGACAATGTGTAGAATCAAAAAAGTGTACATTTAAAGTGTATAATAAAATCATGGGCTTCTCTTTTTAATTAATTTTCTAGTGGGCTTTAAAAATGGACTTTTGGCCTATGGGTTATTAATAAAAAATATAAAGAATGCATTTGTAACAAATAAAATGAGAATAAAAATGTACATCACTTTGGAAAATTTTAGAGAATAAAATATATAAGATTTTACGTGCAATGCACACAAAAACAAATATCCAAATACGAAATAGAATTGAATAACGGGAACATGTTTATAATTAATTGAAATATAACATAAAAAAATATTTATTTTGCTAATGTTACGGATATTTTATGTAACGAAAAATATACGTAATCGACACATATATTGAAAGCACGCGCAATGTACGTAAAACACAAGGATTAAAATAAATATTTGTGTTGGCTAAAAATAGGATAAAAAATGAGTTTTGAGATAATGGAAAACATATAAATAATCGGAATATAAAATACGTATGACATTTATATAAAAATACGTTACAAATATTATTCGTAACAGTACGAAATACACGTGCATAACATACGTGGAGCAAAATTGTCATAACTCAATTTTGCGGGGTGTTACAAGAATAGGATCAAGGATGTATCAAGGTCTATGCAATACATGGTATATATTCCAATTTATTAAATGCGAGAAATAGACCTATGCATATTTAAATACATAAACATGCAATTTCTGGACAGCAGTTCACTACTGTACTAAAACTCACTTTTCCGTTACTACAGGAACGCAAATTCAGTTCTGTCAGGAGTTATAGAAACTGGACTCCCTTCTGGTTCCAACGAATATTAAAAAATACATATTATAATCACATTAGATATGTGTATAATCTCGTTCTTTACTGGAGTACGTTCACAAGAATGAAACTTAAAGGAATTGAGTTTCGTGTTTAGGCAGCATGATAGGGTCAAATTTTTATGTGTAAAAGTTGTTTGTAAATTCATTTAAAAATCTTATAAAACCCATAATTTAGTTCTTAACATTGTTCAGTAACAACACGATTAATCTCAGGTCTTAATTATTAATTTAATCTATTATTTCAATTAATTAAATATTGTAATGTATTTTTAAACTGTATTTTGAAAATTAAACCTAGCAGTACTAAAAATGTAATAACTTGCAGTCTAAAAATAGGAATTTAGATCCGTCAAATATTCTGGAAACTAGATTCAAAGGGCAACAAATTTGTTTACAAAGTCTACCTAATTATAACAGTAACTCGGCCAAACTCTCAACACAACATGGAATAAACAGCAGGTCAGCAAGTTGATTATTATTAATTAGCAACAAATGAGATACACAAGAATATAACAAATAATTAATAGGAAATTGTAGTCAACATTAGGGCGAAATTCTACTATAAACAAGACAAACTTTTATTTCCCTAACATTAAATTCACGAATCAAGTTATAACATCATATCAAATCTAAATGTAGTCAATCATTATTCCTCTACCTGTGCTTGTTTCTATTTTTTGTTCGTGTAGTGTATGCACATGAAGATAAATAACAGGCTTAAAATAGAGTCAAGGAAACAACATGAAAAGAAAATACTACTTATTTTGTCGATGAATCCGTAATAGTTTCTTTGAAAGTTATTAAGCAAAATAAGATACGATAACGAAATAGGAACTACTTGCAGAGATCAAAAGAAATTCTTGAACAAGAATAATGAACTAGTTCAAGGAAAACTTGCCCTAAACGATGATTACGACGTGCAATGGTACACGTGCAGCGAACGCAACAACTACGACCACCACAACAACTAGCATGGCAAGAGGTAGTTGCAACAGTGAACAAGAGAAACAACAAGCAAGAGCAACGGCAGCATGGACGTCGGAGTCAAGGGCAACGACTCGGTGAGTTTGATGGGAACGAAGTTGGTGCTCGGTGATGGGATGAAGTGCAGCAAGAGCAGTAAAGGGGCTGCGGTGGAGCAACGAAAATAGCAAAGAAGAGGAAGAAGGTGGGGTCGGCTGCGAGGGGAGGATTGTCGGTCGCTTGGTGGTGCAGTGGGTTCATTGCAGTGGTGCAGTGAAGTCAGGGGCGCTCAGGGTAGCAGCGGTGCGCAGGAGGACGACAATGATGCTGGATGTCGGTGATGGAGACCGCGGGGGGGGGGGGGGGGGGGGGGTTGTCGGGACGGTGAGTGGCTGTAATGGCAGGGGCTGCTATCGATGGAGTTATGCTACAGAGTCGAGGTGCAGCAACAGTCAGGGATGGAGCTGTGAGGTCATGGATGCTCGGGATGGCAGCGAGGGGATGCAGCAGCGAGGTGGTTGTTGTCGGAGGATGAAGGCATTGACAACGAAGGTGATCGGCGAGAGTGGTTGCGGCGATGAGGCAGGGCTGACGAGGAGTGGAAGCAGAGCGTCAATAAGTGGCTGTAGTCGGTTGCGAGGTGTGCAGTGCTTGGGGCTGCAAATGGTGACGAGGTTTGGGGTTGTGGGTGGGGCCCAGGGGATGGAGATCGAGGCAGCGAGGTTGTGGACTGCGACGGGGTTGCGAGAGGAGGACTTGGGTTTCAGGAAGGAACAGGGAAAAGAGATGAAGGAGGGGTTAGGGCATCTATAGTCGTTAAGACTCAAAATTTCCATATTAGGGGTTTAGAAATAAGAAATTTGAGTTGTGCTTGTATTCGTTGAAACCCAAAATTTGGTACAACAGTGGATGAACTTTTTAATCTTGAATCTCAGCCATTGAAAAAAAAATTGGAGTCCAACACATTTGAAAATAAAAAAAATTGTACGCATTGGAACACATAACAATTCCTATAGTTCCATTCCATATCATCCCTTGATCAAAAAATTCAAACCAATTTCAAATTAACTTTATATGCATAGAAATCATATAGGCTACATTCCATAGAAATTTAAAAAAAATGGGGGAAAAAATCATGGACGCAAGACTGTCTTGCGTCTATCTGAATTTTTTTTTTCGTCGGACGCAAAATAATATTGCGTTCGATTTCCTTACAGGTTTTTTTTAATTGGGTCAGACACAAAATGATCTTGCGTCCGAAACATTTTTTTTAAAAAAAAATTGATCGGACACAAGATGATCCTGCGTCTGAGAATATTTTTTTTGAACAGACGCAAGATGATCTTTCGATTTCTATATTTGAGAGATTCATATATCGCCTCTCAAATATCAACGACCACTGTTCCTTTTTTCTCAAATTTTAAACATACAGGGAACGACTACAACGGTTCGTTCCCTATATTTTCCAAATTTTGGGAATATAGGGAACGACTACAGATGCTCTTATACGTATGCGGCTGTAGATGAGGATTAGGAGATTAGGGTTAATTTATTAGTAGTTATAGGGGATTAAGCCATTGGGTTTTGGGTTAACGGATTTTGAGTTAGGATCCAAAACAAAATGAGCTTGGGTATGGGTTCCAAAAAAAATAAATAAATCAATCAATTAATGGGTTAATTAAATACCCAATACATAATGAACAAAATAAAGAGTACTGGACAATCATGGTTCAAGCTAAAAGAATTCAGATAATCAAATGAGAACAAATGAACTCACAGAATAGAAAAATTTATTATTCATAAATCGGAACACAAGAACTCAAGAAAAGAAAGAGTTACAAAGAGAAATCAAAAAAAAAATCGGAAACAGGGGTTACAGTTATGAACTAAACTAGCCGTTGGGAATGACATGTTTCTCAAAAAAATTAGAACTAGACTCACCGTTCCAAACGATGAGCATGAAATAACTAAGCTCGCCGTTGGGAACGGCGAATTTAGTTATTGAGTCCCCGAGCATAAATACTTTGACAACTATCATTGTTTTGTAAATATTTTTTTTAAAATGTATAAATTAAAAAATAATCTACATTATGAGCTAATTATATCTTTAAGTCAACCAAAAATTTTGATTTTTTTATAAGACACTTTTTGAAAATATTTGTAGAAAGAGGATAGTTGCTAAAGTATTTGTGCTCATGGATTCAACAACTAAACTCACCGTTCCCAACGGCGAGTTTAGTGCTATTTTTTTGAAAAACTCGCATTCCCAATGGCGAGTTAAGTTCAAAATTTTCAATGAAGACTCGCCGTTCCCAATGGCGAGGACATTTACATTAGACTCGCTGTTGGGAACAACGAGTTTAGGTCAAAATTTTGAAAGAATACTTGCCATTCCCAATTGTAGGGATGGCAACTGGGCCGGATCAACCGGTGACCCACCCGCGACCCGGCCCACCAACCCGGCCCGTTTAAGCGCTTCGCGGGTTCGGGTCGAACCCGGTGAACAGTACCGGGTCGACCCGGGTTGCAATTTACGCGAATTAAATTTGTGAAACCCGGCCGACGAACTTGGCCCAATTCGCGAGTTGGACCCGTTAACCCGCGGGTCGACCCGCGGTTTTCGACCCGTTCGACCCGTGACGGGTCGAACGGTCGAAAATCCGCGTTCGTTGCTGCTGCCGCTCTGGAACCGTTGTAAACGGCTCTAATAGCCGTTTGGTTTATTTATTTATTTTTTTTTGTTTTTTCCCACTTATTTAGCCTATAAATATCCCCTAAAAATCTCAAAAAAAATCACACCTCACTCTCTTACTCTCTCTACCATTATACATCATTTTAAAGAATTTTTGAACAATTGTAGTAATCATCAAATAATTGTACAAGGAGGCATATACACGATCAAATTTCGGTCGTATCGGAAACAAAATTCAACGTCTTCAACGTCTTCAACTCTCTTCAACCCTCGTCAAATCTACTTCAACCTCTTCTCAACTCTTCAATTGGGGAATCGGCAAAGCGCTCCTCCATCTTTTCTATTATATTCTTATTTTTCCGGTTTTTTTTACATACGCGTATTCTACGGTGAACGGTATCAAAATATCTCTATCTCTCTTGTTAAAATTTTTTTTGCGTTGTAGTTAAAATTATTGTTTGTTTTTTGAACTTCTCTATCTCAACCCTCTTGTTTTTTAGATTTTTTTTGTATAATTCACCGCTCCTACATTGTAGATTTTTTTTTACATACTTTAGCACATTACCACATTATGTCTAGATCACGCGGTAGCGGTCATAGCGGACAAGATTCCTCCTCTTCACGTAGGCCACCAATTGTCCCAACTAGTGAGCCCACCCAAGATTACATTGATCCTACTATGGAACAATGGGGTACACACGACATGGATGTTGTAGGTGACATTCAGTTAGAAGAAGAAGAACAACAACAACAACTCGAAACCACACAACCCCGTAGTAGTAGGAAAAGTAGAGGAGAAACTAGAGATTGGCACAAGTTTTATAAGTATATCCCGGACGAACATACTCCGGGTATAGGTTTGAAAGTGTATAAAACATGTAGTAAAACATACAAATTCAAGAGGGGTGACGGCACCGGTACAATTAGTAGGCACATACAACATAATCATAAAGAACTTCTTGATCAAATACAAGGCCAAACTAAAAATCAACCCTAGGACCGGTCAAGTAGATAGCCACCCTTATGATCCCAAACTTGTTCGTCGGGAAATGGCCCGATTAGTCATTAAGGAAGAGTTGCCATTTTTCTATCCCGAGAGTAGGAACTTAGAAAATTTTAATCAAACGGCCTTAAACCCTCATTTTAAAAGAATTCCGAGAAATACTTGCAAATCGGATTGTTTTAAAGTGTACATGGAAATGAAGGACGCTTTGATTGCAATTTTATGGAGTTTAACTTGTAGGGTTAGTTTAACTTCGGATTGTTGGACGGGTGTCAATAATATTCCAACGATGGGAATAACCTGTCATTGGATCGACAATGATTGGATTCTTCATAAAAGAATCATATCACTTGCGTCGTTGCCGTATCCCCATAGTGGCGGTGAAATAGCAAACCGTATTATAGAAATTTTTGATATTTTTCATATTCGCGATAAAATTATGGCTATTAGTTTTGATAATGCATCTAACAACAATGTAGCAATTACTACTTTAAAATCTGTATTAAACCCTCCATCTGACAATATTTTTCATGTTAGATGTGCATGTCATATTATAAATTTATGTGTTCAAGATGCATTAAAAATAGCTGATCCATATATACATAAAATTAGAAATTGTGTACATTTCATTGCATTAAGTCCAAGCATTTTACAAGAATGGAAAGCTTGGTGTAGGGTTAGAAATGTTCCTTTTAGAAAATTTTCAAAGGATGTTCAATACCGATGGAATTCTACTTTTGATTTACTAAATGTTGTCACCGATTATAAAGCAGTTGTAAATGATTTTTGTATCGCAAAAAATATGCACAATTTTGAAATGACTCCCAACGATTGGTATTTTGCCGAATCTTTGTTGAAATTTTTAGAACCTTTTAAAACCGCAACTTTAAAGTTTTCAAAAACATATGAATCGACTTCTAGTAGCATTTTTATTGAATTAGTTAGCATGATGCAAATATTTAACGAAATGTTAAATGATCCCTATATTAGTGACATTGTAATACCTGCATTTCAAAAATTTTTGAAGTATTATTTTCCTCCTCCTATGTTGATTTGTGTTGCTACTGTTATGGATCCCCGTATCAAATTAGAAGGTACGAAGAATTTGATACAAATGTTTTTTGGATATTTAGAGGACAATGTAGAATTAACAACTGATTGCGCTACTTTTTTAGTTCAGTTTGAATCTACTTTAAATAACTTGTATGATTATTATGATAAACATTTGCTTCTAGTAGTACAACTTCTGTAGTTAGTTCTTCTTCTGGTAGTTCTAAAGGTAAGGGTAAAAGTAGAATTGGTGATAGAACATTTAGTTTACTTGAACAAATTCAATCTAAAAAACCTAGGACTAATCAACCAAATCAATTAAATTGGTATAACCAACAGGATACTGAGCCTACTATTTCTCCACTAGATATTTTACAATGGTGGAAAGAACATGAACACACTTTTAGTATTCTGTCAATTATGGCTAAAGATTTGCTAACTCCTCCTGTCTCTACAGTTGCTTCTGAGAGTGCATTTTTTACAAGTGGCAGGATTCTATCTGATTACAGGAATCGGTTGAAGCCCGAGGTGTTGGAGATGCTCGTTTGCACAGAAAACTGGCTGAAGGCTGAAGATAGGACGCAAGGGAAAGCACTATCAAGTTCCACAATTGGGAACACCTCGCCCGAAGAACAACAACAACAACAACAACAACAATAGCTTTGCTTGTTATGTCAAATTAGAAAACTTGTACTCAATTAAAATTGTATATAACAAATATGTTATTGTATAAAACTTATTTGTGAATTGAATTCTTCATTTCGTTATAAATTGTTCAAATTGTATAACTTAAATTCATATGAATAAAATTTCAAAATTTGTTGTCAATTTCACTCTTTCAATCTTATTATTATTATTATGATTTTTTTTGTTTATTAGTATTATTACTTACTTAGTATTATAATTAAACATCATTTGGGGATATTTGAAGAATTGTAGTATTATTACTTATTAGTATTATTACTGAATTACATACTTAGTATTATAATTAAACATCATTTGGGAATATTTGAAGAATTGTAGTATTATTACTTATTAGTATTATTACTTACTTAGTATTATAATTTTTTAAGAATTGTAGTATTCATCAAACAAAAATACGGTTGTTTGTATACATCATTTGTAAAATTATTATTATTATTATTTTAATTTAAGCTACCAAATATATATATATATATATATATATATATATATATATATATATTATTAAACGGGCCAACCCGGCCCAACCCAGGTTGAGCCCTAAAGGGTTCACGGGATGGGCAGGCCACCCAAACGAAAATGTAGCCCGGCCCGGCCCGGCCCGTATAAGGGTGCAACCCGGCCCGGACCGGCTACGAATTCGTGCCAACCCGTATGGGTTGGGCCCGGCCCGGCCCGAACGACCCGTTCGCCACCCCTACCCAATTGTGAGGACATTTATAGTAGACCCGTTGTTGAGAACGGCGAGGATGTAGAAAATTTCACAGAAAGTGAAACATTCTGTTGGACTTAGTAGATTTTCGAAAAAAACTCAATAGAAATTTTTTTTGAACTAAACTTGCTGTTCCCAACAGCGGGTCTAGTGTAATTATCCTCACTGTTGGGAATGGCGAGTCTCTAAAAAAAAGTAAAAAATAAAATAAAATAAAACCAAATTCGTCGTTCCTAACAGCGAGTCTAGTGTGAATGTCCTCGCCGTTGAGAGAAAAAAAAAATTGAACCAAACTCGTCGTTCCTAACAGCGAGTCTAGTGTAAATGTCATCGCCGTTGAGAAACAGCGAGTCCCCCCCTCCCCAAAAAAAATAATAAATAAATAAATTAAACTTGCAGTTGGAAACAGCGAGTTCCTATAATAAAAAAAACCTATACTCACCGTGTTTCAACAGCGAGTATGAAACAACTAAACTCGCCGTTGGGAACGACGAATTTAGTTGTTGAGTCCACAAACACAAAGTACTTTGTCAACTTTCATCTTTCTCCAAATATTTTCAAAAGTGGCATAAGAAAAAAAATCAAAAATTTTCTCCTTACTACTTGACTTTGTTTTAAAAAGCACCAACCACATGCACTTGAACAATAGAATTAGTACTTCCTTTTTTGGGTCGGTACTAAAGATTAGGTACGATACAATTCACTAAGTTTCCAGCTCTACATGATAACTGAAGTCAAGTTAGAAAGTGGAGTACTATATACACAATAAAACACAAGACAATTTTAAAAAATGCTATTAAGTGATTTCCCTTTAATTAAAACAAAATCAACAGTTCAGATTCATCCTCATAAAATATTTTTTTTCCCCAAAACGTTTCTCCAAAAAAATCAAATTTTTTCCCCCAAAACTAAAAAAACTCGTTACTTTATTACTATCTCTCTCTTCTCTCTTTACTTTTTCATATTTTTTCACTTTATATATATCTCTCTCTCTCTCTCTCATTCTCTTTCTATTTAATCAGAAATTTAGATTTTCAGATTTCAGGTTTATAAATTTTCAGATTTTTTATGTTTTTTTTATATATTTCTCATGTTACTTTGAAAATAACAAATATCTCCTCAACAGTGAAATTTCATCATTTTCCACTCTCGAAGTTCTAAGAAGTTGGATTTTACACCCCCATTTATATTTCAACATATACTAATGGAAACATGAGCTTTTATTTACAACTAATTATTGTCTTATTATTCAAACTTGAGCTATATAATTTTGTTTTACTGTTTACAAGAATTTTCATATGCTGTATCATTCTGAAGACGTGATGTAGGCACGTGCACACGGACAAATTTAGTCTATATAATAAAATACAAGACAATTTGAAAAAAAAAAACTATCAAGTGTTTCCCTTCAATTGAAGTAAAATCAACGATTCAGATTTACCCTCTCAAAACATATTTTCCCTCAAAAAAGTTTTCCCCCCAAAACTAAAAGTACTCGTTACTTTATTATTATCTATTTTTTTCTCTCTTCACTTTTTCATACTTCTCTCTTTCTCTCTCCCTCTTTCTCTCTCTTCCTCTCTCTCATTTTCTCTCTATTTACTAAGAAAATTTAAATTTTCAGATTTCAGGTTTGTAATTTTTCAGATTTTTTATGTTTTTTTTATTGCTCATGTTACACTGAAAATAATAAATATCTCCCCAATAGTTAAATTTCATCATTTTCCATCATCAAAGTTCTAGGAAGTTTGATTTTACACCCCCCATTTATAATTATTTTTTCAACATATACTAATGAAAATATGGACTTTTGTTTACAACTAATTATTGTCATGCTATTCAAATTTGAGCTACATAATTGTCGTTTTACTGTTAACAAGGCTTTTCATATGTTGTATCGTTCCGAAGACATGCCGTAGGCACGTGCCCACAGACAAATCTAATAAACTAAAATATAATCAACTCAACTATAAGTGGAGAGCATCCAATTTTGGCAAACAACCATTGTAGACAAATATGCTATTTTTTATTATTGTGGCTGTCATCTTCTAAAAAAAGAGAAACACCATTGTGGATGCTCTAAAGGTCACTTTATCTAAAATAATTTGTATTTCTCTTTCTCGTTGTGTTGTCGAGGAATTGATAAATGTACCTGATATATGTTGATAAGTGGAGAACATCCAATTTTAACCATTGACTCTGGACAACTGGGTACCTGGTATTATGCTGCAGGGTGTGTTCATTACCTCAACCAACCATTAGTATATTACAAAATTGAATGGCAGAAAAAAGGTGGGGCATAGGTTGTTCCCCACAATATATAACCAAAACAGAGATTTAGGCAAGTGATCCTCGCTCTTAATTAATAATATCAACATTGAGAGATAGAAACAGAAAAACATAGAAAGTTATAAACCACACTGCATATATTATGTAGGCAGCCTGTACAGACTCTCCTGACCACCTCTCTTGAATAAAAACCCACTGTTGATCCCCAATAGGGTCATCACTCGAAAGAGGGTCTGAGCTCATTGTACCTACGCATACCCACTTCTTTCAACACTCAGTTTTGTAGTTTGTAGCACTTTAAGTAATTTTTTTAATTTTATGTCACATTATTAACTCTATAATGAACATCCAGTTCATGGCGATGCATGTCATCATCTTTTGGTCAAATTTTTTTATTTTATTTTATAACTATCTTCTTTTTTTTTTTTTCTTGAAGTTACTCTCATAATTGAGTCGCAGGTTACATTCGTTTAATTGACAAGAGTAGAAAATATTGAAAGTTTGAAGTATTGTATACGTCTAGTAGCCAATAACTTTTAATAATTTATTGGTAAAAAATAAAAGGCTAGGTCCAGATGAAATTCATGAGCCAATCCTGAGATCTGATAGAGTAGGGTGAGAGCATAACTAAATTAAACTGGCGCCCGAGCCCAGAAGTTAATGCCCTTAAGAAAGTAGGGCGGGGGCTGGGGTTATGTGCACGGCCCTATCTTGTTAAGAAATTGAGGATCTTGTTCAGTCTTTGACACAATCAATGCAAACCATCAAACAAAATTAGATCACACCAAACACACAAAACACACAAGAATTGTCCATAGGTCTTTTGCCTTAATCCACAGGAGGAAGAACCGATATATTATTTGAACTAGATAAGATAGAAGAATATTACAATTCTCACAACGACCCTCTCTCAAACCTAATTGAAACTTGGTTGCTGTTTACAATGGAAAAATCTCTTACCCTCTCAGATGAATTATTATCTTATTCTATTTGGTACTTAATAGAATCATATCGTTCTAGGAGCCGTTACAATTGATTATATAGATTTAGAGAACCCTACTTTAGATATCTTGATACAATAGTTATCTCATGTATACTGAAGAGATAAACATATATTTAGAGCCGTCCGATCGAACCAGAATACGAAGTGGGCTTTAATCGAATCAACAAACTCAAGCCTAAAAAACCCATCAGCACTGCATGCGGTTGACAGTCCCCCTCGTGGAAAAACACTGTACAGTCGGGCAATCGACTGCAACTGCTACTATTGCTGACTGCTTTCCTTCTTCTTTGATCCTTCGCTTCGAACCTTCTACTTGTATTACCATCTTTTTTTCACACCGAATAAGTATGCAAGACATAAACTCAACATATCCTACCCCGGCCAGCCGAAAACCCTAACAGACTTAATTGGAGTGTTGAATCAGTTCTAGAAGTGTAAACTTTCGGCATACTGTTAACCACTATTTTCACGTCATACGTGTCTTTGCCATGTTGCCGTGCTTATCAGAGTACATGAGAAGTACCATTAATTTTGTTATGGACCAGTCTAAAAGCAAATGCTCCTTCTACCTTGCACATACAAAATTTCTTTGATAATAATTATCACGTTGGTTTATCTGGTTCCAGTTCCGGGTCTTAATGAACTCTAATTGCCATTCACGATGGGAACGTGGGGGGTCCTCAATTAGTTTGCAAACCAAAGGAGTGTTTAGTTTGTATGTCTTACATACATATGTTCGATTAAGAAGACAGTGAAGCGATGTGAATGATCGAAGCGAATGATTGAAGATAGACAAGGAAAACAGTCAGCAACAGCAGTTGCGGTCGACCAACCTTGAAGTGCGGTCGACCGTTCCCTGTACAGGGTCTTCTAGCAAAGAGGACAATCGACCGCAAGTGTGGTGCGGTCGACTATTCGCGGCTAATTAATGAGCTTATTTGGGTCGGATTTTGGATATTCGTGAGAAGCCCAACTTTGTCTTCAAGTCAGATCGTACAACTCTCATTGCAGGGTTATCTCTTCAGTAGTAATCGAGTAGTTAGTGTACAAAGTGCATCAAACTAGGGTTTCTCTATATTTATATACAATTAATTGTAACGGTTCCTAGAACGACATGATTCTATTGAGTGCCGAATAGAAGGAGATAATACTTTATCTGAGAGGGTGAGCGATTTTTCCATTGTAAATAACAAGAGCTCTAGTTAGGCTTGAGAGAGGATCATGGTGAGAATTGTAACATTCTTGTATCTTCTCTAGTTGAAATAAAATCTCGGTTTTTTCTCCCACGGATAAGGGCAAAAACCCCAACTGGGACAATTCTTGTGTGCTTTGTGTGATTGTTGTGATCTAGTTTTGTTTGGTGGTTTATGTTGATTGTGTCGAAGACTCAACAATATCCTCAATTCCCTAATAAGTGGTACCAGAGCAATTAGATTCGTGGGTTTGTTCGAGTTCATTGAAGAAGATGACAGATCAAAAGACGAAGATCAAGCGGTTTGATGGTAAGATCAATTTCAATCTATTGAAGGTGGACATGTATGATGTTTTGATTCAGAAGGACTTGCACATTACCTTAGTAGAGAAGAAGCCAATCGACATGAAGCAAGAGAAGTGGAAAGAGAATTGTTTGAAGGCATTGAGTTTAATCCGATTGCAATTGACGGAAGAAGTCAAGTGTAATATTTTTGAGAAAAAAAGTGCGACGAGTTTATGGGCGAGACTCAAATATGACTACTCGAGGTCGTCATTGCTAGATCGAATGTATTGGAAGAAGAAGAAGTTTAGGTTTTCAATGAAGGAAGGTATCCATCTTCAAGATCATATTGTGGAGTCAATAAGGTAATATCTAAACTAAAAGCAATTAATGCTAATGATCTTAGCGAAGAAGATAAAGCTTTCAACTTTATTTATTCACTGCCAACTTCTTATGATCACTTGATAACTACCATGCTACATGGAAAATTAGCCAATGAGACACATACAGTAGCCGGGGTGATTAAGAGTCTGAAGGAAGATGAACTAAGAAAGGAGACTCATAAAGGATGATCTATTTCTGTAGGATGTTTTGCGATGGATGGTGGTACTTCAATTGGAAGGGATGTGACACACAAAGGTATGATTCGTTACCGCTACTGTAGAGGATTTGGACATTATAAGAAAGACTGTCGCAAGTGGTTGAGTCGGAAGAGTGTTACTAAAGGAGGTAATAAAGCTAATGTTGTCAACGCTACTAATTTAGGTAAATCGGGTGAATCTGATAACTTCGATAAATAGATTCTTGTTTCAAGTTTTCCAGATGCGGATTCAAGTTGGTATCTTCATACAGAATGTTCTTATCATATTTTGTAGAACCCCGCATTTTCAAATATTATTTTTATATTTGAAAATAAATTTAAATTTATTTTTGGAGGTTTAATGAATATTTTCAGAAAATTTATCTTTTGTACACGTGCAAAACACGTGCAGATACTTTTTGAGAAGTTTGAAAAATTAAGTTTTCTTCATGAAAAATCATTATTTAATATTTGATATTTATTTAGTATTTTTCCAGATTTTTCTGAAATTAATTGGAACTATTTGCAATTTTTGAGAAAAGAAGGACCTTTTTGCAAATTCGACAATTTTAGGGGTTAAAGTGTAAAATGTACTTGCTGGACATTTTGAACAGTATTGATTGAGATTTGGGATGTATATTTTCTTTTAAATCTTAATTTAAACGAGTTTTGACGGAATTTCCAAGGATAGAACTATATATGTAAATTGTATTTTGGAAAGGATTGTTTTGCAAAAGTGTGGGTAAAACCCTAATATTCAATCCCGGATATTTAAGAGATTTTCTACAGCCGTCATTTCAAAAGTACAGAATTTTGAGATCTTGTTTTGGTGGAGAAAGGCAATTTTGGATCTAGCAAAGAGGAAAGCTTTTTCGTGGACTTCTCTCAATTAAAAAGGTGAGTGACTTGGTTTTTGTTTTGTTTTGATTTTGTGAATGATTTTGTGAGTTTTGTTTTGTTTGTGAATGACATAAATTCATCTTGTTGTTGATCTATGTATGCGAGTGGTAATGATGTTGGATTTGATGTTGTGAACGATATAGATGTTGTACTGTGGTATGATTCATATGAACAAATGATTGTTGTTTATACCATGTTGAGAAATCCAAGAATGATTAGTAGATCTTGTTCATAACATCATATTATTAAGATTTGAGTATGATTTTGATTGGATGAGGAACACCTGGATCTTATATATATAATGTAAATCAGATTTTGATTTAGAGTTTAATTTTGAGAAACCCTAATGAAAGAATTAGTGATCTAGAATATGAGAACTTGGGTTTTGACATATTTGAAGTTTTGAGTAATATACCCTTAATGAAGATCAATTTGCCTGAATACGAATTATTTTTTTTTCTTGAACAATAAATCGTTAGAAGACCTTAGTTTTGATTATTTTATTCAGACCTAAATTTTGGAATCGGTAGGCCGACAGTCGACTGGCCTACTGTACAGTCGACTGGTACGAGCCTGATACTGTATTTTAGAATCTTTGAAAAAACCATTTTGGACAGTCGACCTAGCTCATAGGCAGTCGACTGGTCCACTGAAGAAATTACTTTTGTAAAAATTATTAGTTCTTCTGGACAGTCGACCTATGCTTCCTTTAATTCGACTTATATACTTAGAATAATTTTGAGAAGATTATTGGAATTTATCTCGGGCAAGTCGACTGAAGCCTTTTTAAGTCGACTGGTATGACTTAGTTTATTTTTGTTAAATTTTGGATATTTGTCCCTCTGGATAGTCGACTTACTACAGTATAAGTCGACTGGTACTGATGGGTTTTTGTAACTTGAGTATGCCTTGAGTGATTAGTTCCCAGACAATTCCGTCTATTTTTTAAGATATTCAGTTAAGCATTCGATTTAAGACTTTAAGTTGAGCCACTATGATTAGTGGGACTTTTTTTTAGATATCTGAGTTGAGTCTCTAGAGGAGTGTGACCCTAGTATACCAGTATTGAGTTATTTTGTTGAGGCCCATTGAGGCATTTCAGTTATTCAGTTTTGATTTTTAGGTCGGTAGGGTACACCACTCTAGGAGATTCGTTGAGAAATCAAATAACCCAAAGATAATAAGGACAGGCACTAGTGGTGATATGATGAACGGGAACATGAGTTATGCACCTCAGTATGGCTTTAGATGTGGGATTTAATCTCCGGAATTATCCAAGTGACTACCTTGAGATGTGGGATTTATCTCCGGAATTATCCAGGTAAATTACCTGCGATGTGAGGTATATCTCCGAAATTATCCAAGTGGTTTGCTTGAGATGTGGGATTGGTCTATGGAATTATCAAGATCGAGGCAACGCACATGTGGTATTCATGTGATGATGTGTCTATGTTTAGATGTGGGATGATCTCCAGAATTATCCAGGTAAAATACCTTAGATGTGGGATCCATCTCTGGAATTATCAGGCATGGGCTAATTCTCACAGTTTATCTTTATTCCGTAGTAGTCATCGTGTTAGGATTAGTTGCATAGCGGGGATTGAACCCTATGAAGTGAAGACGTTAAGGGCTTGCACCGGACCTATGTAGAATGGGATGCATAGACTCCGACAAGTACGCATTAGAGAGTCTGCAAACAGCATTTGTGTTTTCTTGACTTAGTATTATGCATGTGGTTTTCTCGGTTTTCTACACTTAACACTTGGTTGGTATCACTTGTTGTTACATTTCTTGCTATCTCATATTCTATGTATTTTGGTTCACTATATGTACTTATGAATTCTTGCTTAATGATTATTTATGATTGTTGTCACTCACACCATTTATGGCTGACCCCTTTAGTTTGGGGGTTAGGGATCATCTCTAGCCTCACATGTTGAAGGTTATTGCTTAGAGTTGGAGATGGGATGCTTGAGTGGTTTTGAGATATATTTTACTCATAAGAGATTTGTGTAAAATTGTATTAACAGTCTTGAGATAAATTTGTGTTGTAAATGAAGAAAATATTGAGTTGAGTTTGTTTTGAATTCCGCTGTGAATTGTAAAAGTTTGTTGTAATAAAAGTTAAAAATTTTAGTGATGTTGGTTATGTTTAATATTGTATTGAAGTGGATCACTAGGAATGTGCCACGTATTTTCTAAGATATCTTATTAGAAATTCGGGGCGCTACAGAGATTGGTATCAGAGCACGCTTCAATAGTAATACTAAACATGACATAAAAAATAACCTAGGTGTGGACACTAGAGTGTGAGTACCTAGGTGTGGACATTAAAGAGTGAGTATCACATAGAACTGAACTTGATGTTTTACCTTTGGGATTCAGTTGAGATTTTGCCAAAGGATATTGCTGTGAGTTTGAATTGTGTGTGTGATGCTCTAACTTTTCCCTCATTTTGCAGTATTCAAAATGGTTGCACCCAGGGGCAGGAATGGTGGCAATAATGAGGATGGATCTGGTAGTTCTCGAGGAACGGGAATTGGCCTTGAGGCTGAATTTGCCAAGATGTACCAGACGCTGAACACGCTGATGGCACTCAATGTGGCACAGCAGCAAGCTCAGCAGCAGAATCAACAGCCAAATCATGGTGTTGGACAGGGTTTGGTGAACGCCGACCCCATCAAGCAGATTGAATCCTTCAAGAGGATGAGGCCGCCAGTCTTTGAGGGACAAGCTGATCCAACCGTAGCTGATGATTGGATTCGGAAGATGCAGACGATCTTCGAGGTATCGGAGACTCCAGCAGCCAGCAAGGTGAAGTTGGCTACGATGCAGCTAGAGAAGGACGCTGGTGTCTGGTGGGAGTCGCTGAAAAGGACATTGGGAGATCAGCAGTTGACTTGGGAAGCTTTTCTGGAGGAGTTCAGAGATCGCTTCTTTCCCCTAGATGTTCAGAAGAAGAAGGCGACCGAGTTCTTGAACCTTCAGCAGGGCAGCATGACCGTGCAGGAATATGAGACCAAGTTTGCTCAGCTTTCGAGGTATGCGCCAGAATTGGTTGTTGATGAGGCAAAGAAGGCCAAAAAGTTTGAGCAGGGCTTGAGGC
Source organism: Hemerocallis citrina (assembly GCA_017893485.1). Lineage (NCBI taxonomy): Eukaryota > Viridiplantae > Streptophyta > Magnoliopsida > Asparagales > Asphodelaceae > Hemerocallis > Hemerocallis citrina. Next base: position 143,595,616 of record CM030366.1, read on the forward strand.
CAAGCTTGAGGTCGAGGATGATCCCGTTGGGCATCAGAAGGTTCGACAAGCTGGTCAGGAGAGCAGCCATGACTGAGGAGGATATGGACCAGTTTCAGAAGAAGCAAGATACATGGAACCGGAACAAGAGGCCAGCATCAGGCCAGAGTGGGAAGGGATTCCCAGCAAAGCAGGCCAAGTTCAGTGATCCGGTGCAGAAGGCACCTGCAGCTCAAGGGGTGACCTGTTATTACTGCAAGGAGGCAGGACATTACAGGTCAGCATGTCCAAAATTGGCAAAGCATATTTGTTCCCAGTGTGGGCAGGCAGGACATTCTAAGCCCCATTGTCCACAGCTGAAGAAGGATGGTTCTGGTGGAAGCAAATTTCAGCAGAGGCAAGGACGAGTATTTGCATTAACCGAGGAGGACGCTGGTAACTCGAAAAATGTAATACAGGGTATGCAAGAATTCTGATTTTTATTTTGAATCAATGTATAAGTAAAACCTTTATTTGAGAACAATTTAAGATTGAGTATCATTCTTATTGTAACAGGAGTTGTTTTAATTAATGGAATAAAGGCAAAGGTTTTATTTGACACTGGTTTATCGCATACTTTTATATCGCCAAGTTTTGCAAAGATCTTAGGTGTGGAACCGAAGTTGTTTCCAGACAGGGTTTTGTCGGTGGCAACGCCATCAGGTGAAGAGCTGATAGCGGATCGATATTACGAAGGCTGTGATATCGAGATTGGTGGGAGACTGTTCGGCATTGATATGATCGAGCTGAAAGTATTGGGTGTAGATGTCATCGTGGGCATTGATTGGATGGCAATATATGATGCCACGATCGAATGCAAGCAGAAGGAGGTGTTGGTGAAAGCACCAGGTGGACCTGCAGTGACTTTCCAAGGGAAGAAGAAGATTCCGAAGGTGGCTGCAATGGTATCTAAGATGGCAATTCCAGATGAAGTCAAGGGCATTTCGGTTGTTCGAGATTTTCCTCAGGTGTTGTTGGATGACTTTCCAGGATTACCGCCGTAGAGAGATGTGGAGTTTTGCATTAATGTTCAGCCGGGGAGTGCGCCGATTTCCAAGGCTCCGTACAGGATGGCACCTGTAGAGCAAGATGAAGTGAAGAAGCAGATTGAGGAGCTGTTGAGCAAAGGACTTATTAGGCCGAGTTCTTCTCCGTGGGGAGCGCCAGTGTTGTTGGTCAAGAAGAAGGATGGGTTAATGAGGATGTGCATTGACTATCGGGAGTTGAACAGGGTGACTATTCAGAACAAGTATCCACTGCCGCGGATAGATGATTTGTTTGATAGGCTTCGAGGAGCAGCTGTATTTTCGAAGATTGATTTGAGGTCAGGGTATCATCAGGTTCGAGTCAAGGAGAAAGATGTGAGTAAGACAGCTTTCAGGACTCGTCATGGACTGTATGAGTTTTTGGTAATGCCATTCGGGTTGACGAATGCACCAGCAGTTTAAATGGATATGATGAATCGGGTTTTGAGGCCATTTATTGACTCCTTCGTGGTGGTTTTCATCGATGACATTTTGGTGTACTCGAAGTCGGAGGAGGAGCATTCTACGCACTTGACAGCAGTATTACAGAAATTGTAGGAGCATAGCTTGTATGCCAAGTTGTCGAAGTGTGAGTTTTGGAAGTCTGAGGTAGCTTTCCTTGGTCATATCCTTTCTAAGGAGGGAGTAGCTACTGATCCTCAGAAAGTTGAAGCAGTGAAGGATTGGCCCAGGCCAACGTCTGTGAAGGAAGTCAGAAGTTTCTTGGGTTTAGCTGGATACTACAGAAGATTTATCCAGGGCTATTCTCAGATTGCAGTTCCTTTGACTGGTTTAACTCGGAAGAGTGTGGCATTTGTATGGACAGATAAGTGCGAGGAGAGTTTCCTTGAGTTAAAGGAAAGATTGACTACGACACCTATCTTAGCTTTGCCGCAAGCTGGAAGGGATTATGATATCTACAGTGATGCGTCTCTCAGAGGTTTGGGATGTGTCTTGATGCAAGAAGGCAAGGTAATTGCTTATGGTTCGAGGCAATTGCATCCACATGAGAAGAATTATCCGACACATGACTTGGAGCTAGCAGCTATCATTTATGCCTTGAAGCTGTGGAGGCATTATGTTTATGGTGAGAATGTTAATATGTACACCGACCACAAGAGCCTGAAGTACATTTATCAGCATAAGGATCTTAATCTTCGGCAGAGAAGGTGGTTGGAGGTATTGGAAGACATTCGTCCCGAGATCAAGTATCATCCGGGCAAGGCGAATGTGGTGGCTGATGGACTTAGCAGGAAGAGTAGTTTATCGAGTTTGATCACTACTCACAGAGAGTTGGCAGCAGAGATCGATCAGGCAGGTATCGAGGTGGTACTGCAAGATTTAGGGGCATCTTTGGCTCAGTTGAGGCTGCAGCCGTCCTTGAGAGAGAGGATTGTGGAAGGTCAGAGATCAGATTCAGAGATTCAGAAGATGTTGCAACAGGTTTCAGAAGGCAAGCTATCAGAGTTTCGTGTCCAAGATGGAGTTCTTTGGATGGGTGAGAGGTTGTGTGTTCCAGATAATGCAGATTTGAGAGAGAGTATCTTGCAGGAAGCATACAATACATTGTTGTCAGTTCATCCTGGAGGCACGAAGATGTACCGGGACATCAAACAGCACTTTTGGTGGTCTGGTATGAAGCGGGATGTAGCAGATTTTGTGGCGAGGTGTCTGACTTGTCAGCAGATCAAAGCAGAAAATCAGAGACCTGGAGGTTTGTTACAGCCGTTACCCATTCCGGAGTGGAAATGGGAGAATATCAGTATGGATTTCATCACGGGTTTGCCGAGGAGTTCGAAGGGCAATGACTCGATTTGGGTTGTTGTGGACCGTTTGAATAAGTCGGCTCACTTTCTAGCCCTGAAGATTACTTGGTCAATGGAGAAATTGGTTGAGTTGTACATTGGGAAAATTGTGAGACTTCATGGAGTTTCTGTGTCGATTGTTTCCGACAGAGATGCAAGGTTTACTTCAAGATTTTGGAAGAGCCTACAAGCAGCTTTAGGCACCAGAACTGATTTCAGTACCGCGTTTCATCCACAGACCGATGGTCAGACTGAGAGGGTGAATCGAGTGCTGGAAGATATGTTGAGAGCTTGTGTTATGGATTTTGGTGGTAGTTGGGAGAGATACTTGACATTGGTTGAGTTTTCTTATAACAACAGTTACCATGCGAGTATCGGGATGGCACCGTATGAGGCTTTGTATGGGAGGAGGTGCAGGACACCTGTTTGTTGGTATGAGGTTGGCGAGAGGCAGATGTATGGTCTTGAGTTCGTACAGCAGACGTCGGAGCAGATTGAGCTGATTCGCAAGAGGTTGGTCGAGGCTCAGAGTCGGCAGAAGAGTTATGCTGATACTCGACGAAGAGACTTGGAGTTTGAGGTTGGGGATGCAGTTTTTCTCAAGGTTTCTCCAACCAAGGGAGTGATCAGGTTCGGTAAGGGAGGCAAGTTGGCGCCAAGGTATATTGGTCCATACAGGATCATGGAGCGGATTGGCAAGACCGCATACAGATTGAAGCTTCCAGAGGAGTTGGCACAGGTGCATGACGTATTCCATGTGTCATTATTGAGGAAGTATGTGCCGGATCAGAATCATCAATTGGTAGAGATTCCTGAAGATTTACAGGTGAACTTGAGTTACAAGGAACAGCCTGTTGAGATCGTTGATCGTAGGGAGAAAGTTCTCAGGCGCAAGGTGATACCTATGGTCAAGGTGTTGTGGAGGAATCAGCAGTTCGAGGAGGCTACTTGGGAGCCTGAGGACCGCATGCAGAAGGATTTTTCTGAGCTTTTTGTATGAGTGTATTTCTGTCATGTGATTGTAATTCTTTGAATGATAGTACTTTGATTTGAGTTTTATCTCTCTTATTTGATTGAGTTGTCATATGCAATTGTTTGAATTATGTCCCATTTATGAAATATTGTTCTTTTGTTGATATGTTGTTTGGACTCATTAGTAGTAGTTCTGAGGACAAAACTCTTCTAAGGAGGGAGTGATGTAGAACCCCGCATTTTCAAATATTATTTTTATATTTGAAAATGAATTTAAATTTATTTTTGGAGGTTTAATGAATATCTTCAGAAAATTTATCTTTTGTACACGTGCAAAACACGTGCAGATACTTTTTGAGAAGTTTGAAAAATTAAGTTTTCTTCATGAAAAATCATTATTTAATATTTGAGATTTATTTAGTATTTTTCCAGATTTTTCTGAAATTAATTGGAACTATTTGCAATTTTTGAGAAAAGAAGGACCTTTTTGCAAATTCGACAATTTTAGAAGTTAAAGTGTAAAATGTACATGCTGGACATTTTGAACAGTATTGATTGAGATTTGGGATGTATATTTTCTTTTAAATCCTAATTTAAACGAGTTTTGACGGAATTTCCAATGATAGAACTATATATGTAAATTGTATTGTGGAAAGGATTGTTTTGCAAAAGTGTGGGTAAAACCCTAATATTCAATCCCGGATATTTAAGAGATTTTCTACAGCCATCGTTTCAAAAGTACAGAATTTTGAGATCTTGTTTTTGTGGAGAAAGGCGATTTTGGATCTAGCAAAGAGGAAAGCTTTTTCGTGGACTTCTCTCAATTAAAAAGGTGAGTGACTTGGTTTTTGTTTTGTTTTGATTTTGTGAATGATTTTGTGAGTTTTGTTTTGTTTGTGAATGACATAAATTCATCTTGTTGTTGATCTATGTATGCGAGTGGTAATGATGTTGGATTTGATGTTGTGAACGATATAGATGTTGTACTGTGGTATGATTCATATGAACAAATGATTATTGTTTATACCATGTTGAGAAATCCAAGAATGATTAGTAGATCTTGTTCATAACATCATATTATTAAGATTTGAGTATGATTTTGATTGGATGAGGAACACCTGGATCTTATATATATAATGTAAATCAGATTTTGATTTAGAGTTTAATTTTGAGAAACCCTAATGAAAGAATTAGTGATCTAGAACATGAGAACTTGGGTTTTGACATATTTGAAGCTTTGAGTAATATACCCTTAATGAAGATCAATTTGCCTGAATAATATACCCTGAATACGAATTATTTTTTTTTCTTGAACAATAAATCGTTAGAAGACCTTAGTTTTGATTATTTTATTCAGACCTAAATTTTGGAATCTGTAGGCCGACAGTCGAATGGCCTACTGTACAGTCGACTGGTACGAGCCTGATACTGTATTTTAGAATCTTTGAAAAAGCCGTTCTGGACAGTCGACCTAGCTCATAGGCAGTCGACTGGTCCACTGAAGAAATTACTTTTGTAAAAATTATTAGTTCTTCTGGACAGTCGACCTATGCTTCCTTTAATTCGACTTATATACTTAGAATAATTTTGAGAAGATTATTGGAATTTATCTTGGGCAAGTCGACTGAAGCCTTTTTAAGTCGACTGGTATGACTTAGTTTATTTTTGTTAAATTTTGGATATTTGTCCCTCTGGATAGTCGACTTACTACAGTATAAGTCGACTGGTACTGATGGGTTTTTGTAACTTGAGTATGCCTTGAGTAATTAGTTCCCAGACAATTCAGTCTATTTTTTAAGATATTCCGTTAAGCATTCGATTTAAGACTTTAAGTTGAGCCACTATGATTAGTGGGACTTTTGTTTAGATATTTGAGTTGAGTCTCTAGAGGAGTGTGACCCTAGTATACCGGTATTGAGTTATTTTGTTGAGGTCCATTGAGGCATTTCAGTTATTCAGTTTTGATTTTTAGGCCGGTAGGGTACACCACTCTAGGAGATTCGTTGAGAAATCAAATAACCCAAAGATAATAAGGACAGGCACTAGTGGTGATATGATGAACGGGAACATGAGTTATGCACCTCAGTATGGCTTTAGATGTGGGATTTAATCTCCGGAATTATCCAAGTGACTACCTTGAGATGTGGGATTTATCTCCGGAATTATTCAGGTAAATTACCTGCGATGTGAGGTATATCTCCGAAATTATCCAAGTGGTTTGCTTGAGATGTGGGATTGGTCTCCGGAATTATCAAGGTCGAGGCGACGCACATGTGGTATTCATGTGATGATGTGTCTATGTCTAGATGTGGGATGATCTCCGGAATTATCTAGGTAAAATACCTGAGATGTGGGATCCATCTCCGGAATTATCAGGCATGGGCTAATTCTCACAGTTTATCTTTATTCCGTAGTAGTCATCGTGTTAGGATTAGTTGCATAGCGGGGATTGAACCCTATGAAGTGAAGACGTTAAGGGCTTGCACCGGACCTATGTAGAATGGGATGCATAGACTCCGATAAGTACGTATTAGAGAGTCTGCATATAGCATTTGTGTTTTCTTGACTTAGTATTATGCATGTGGTTTTCTCGGTTTTCTACACTTAACAGTTGGTTGGTATCACTTGTTGTTACATTTCATACTATCTCATATTCTATGTATTTTGGTTCACTATATGTACTTATGAATTCTTGCTTAATGATTATTTATGATTGTTGTCACTCACACCATTTATGGCTGACCCCTTTAGTTTGGGGGTTAGGGATCATCTCTAGCCTCACATGTTGCAGGTTATTGCTTAGAGTTGGAGATGGGATGCTTGAGTGGTTTTGAGATATATTTTACTCATAAGAGATTTGTGTAAAATTGTATAAACAGTCTTGAGATAAATTTGTGTTGTAAATGAAGAAAATATTGAGTTGAGTTTGTTTTGAATTCCGCTGTGAATTGTAAAAGTTTGTTGTAATAAAAGTTGAAAATTTTAGTGATGTTGGTTATGTTTAATATTGTATTGAAGTGGATCACTGGGAATGTGCCACGTATTTTCTAAGATATCTTATTAGAAATTCGGGGCGCTACATATTTACTCTAAAAGGGAGATGTTTTCTACTTACAAGTTGTTAACAGGACGTAGTGTGAGAACGACTAGATGGGAAGTTTGTGAAGTAGTGAGTGAGGGAATAGTTGAATTGGAGACGCCAGATGGTAAAGAGTTCATACTACAAGAGGTCATGCATATCCCTTTAATACAGTAGAATTTGATATCTTTGGAGACTCTTGATGCTCATGGCTGCAGGTATACAGTTCGAGGTGGAGTTTTGACAGTTTGGGATAGTCGTCATTAGTTAATGAAGGGTAAGAGAGAAATTGAACAGGGTCAGCACAACTTCTACCAGATTTATGGGAGCAGGAAAACTCGGACAGTGTATGGAAACCCATTGTTCCTAAAGCATCATCTAGTAAGTCGTCACTAGAATTACGAATCGAGATTGCAACGTTCTAATATCGTTGGAAGGTGGAAGGAGCCTTGATGTAGGTAGAGTTCGTGTGGAGGGTGACACCTCCATAATTACATCTACTGGGGTGTGAGGGGCATATAGCTGAAGGAAAACATATGGAGGTTTGTTCAATGGCAGAAGAAGCCATGTAAACGTGTTGTTTACAAAGCGGAGATGAACGATCTAGAAGAGTTTTAAATCACACATGTATGAATCATGTATGGATCTAGAAGAGTTTCTCCATTGTACAAGCAAAGCTCTAGTTAGGCTTGAGAGAGGGTCGTGGTGAGAATTGTAATATTCTTGTATCTTCTCTTGTTGAGAAAACATCTCGGTTCTTTCTCCCCCGGATTAAAGGCGAAAGTCCAAACCGGGATAATTCTTGTGTGCTTTGTGTTATTGGTGTGATCTAGTTTTGCTTAGTAGTTTGTGTTGATTGTGTCGAAGACTCAGCAAGATCCTCAATTCCCTAACAAGGAGACCAGTCCAACTCCTCTAAGATTAGTGAAAATTAGCATATCAATGGCTAGTAATCTGTATAACTAATAAACTAGTAATTTGTATGTGCAATGTATGCTTTCCCCCCCTTCTTACGTTCTGACTATAGGTGGTTGATATTGTATTGAATGAGTTGTTTGTCCACACTCTGCAACCCAACTCTGTAGTTATAACGGTAGAGATAAAGAAGTAGAGATACAGAGTCCACTATGCATCATCACAAAATTATTCTTTAGGCATTCTTGCATCAGTCTTGATCCAGCTGCAATTTAGGACTTGTTTCTAAGATCTTTAATATTGTAGGACGTTATTTCGTCAAAATTGCTTGGGCATGTCTAGTGCGGGGAGTCAAAATTTTGAGAAATATGGCATTTCTGAAAATGTGAAGTACAAGCAATTTTTCCCAAACTGGCCCACTTTTTGAAAGTTTTTCCCAAACTGACCTACTTTTTAGAAAAATTCTCAAACTGACCAACTCGCTGTCCCAGAAAGCGAGTTTAGTCAAAATCCACTTGCTATCTGAGAAAACGAGTGTTGGTTTTGGGTTTTTTGGTTTCTTCCTTGGCCAAGACTCGCTGTCTCAAAAAACGATCGTTTTAACCAAACTCGCTTTTTAAGACAGCGAGTGTTCTTTCTCCCCCCTGCATTTCTCTCTGTCTGACTATCTTTCTCACCCTCTCCCTCTTCTCTCTCTCTCTTCTGTTTGGAACAGAGCAACCCAAACCTAGTCGGTGGATGGAGGTGAGTTCGTCGGGGTGAGTTCGTCGACTGTGGGAGTTCGTCGGTGGATGGAGGCAGTCGTGATGAGGGCGACGAGCGGCGGTCGTCGACTGCGGGTATAACCCCCATTCCCGATAATTGTTATTTTCCGTGTATTTTCTATAATTTGACTTTTGTAAATTTACTTTTGTTTTAACTCGATTTGGAACTCCTATTAAAATCTTTTTCAAATAATAGTTTAAATTAACTTTATTTTCTATTTTTACCTTATCGACTATTTATGTTATTAATTTTCGGATTTTAATAAATTTGTCAAACTCGAATCCTATTTTGATGTATATCATTATTGCTATTGTTATTGCAATTAGTGTTATACTTGTTATTATTTTTGTTATTGGTATTTTTATTTTTATCATTATTATCAGCTTTATTGTTATTATTATTTGGTTTTAAGCCGAGCACGAACATGCTCAATTTTATAAGCATTTCACTTTTTTTTATTTAATGTGTGTGTGTGTGTGTATATGTGTGTGTGTGTGTGTGTGTGTGTGTGTGTGTGTATTTTAAATATCTTATTGTTTTTTCTTGATTATTTTCTTTTTGATTAAATTTGTTCATAGAATTATTCGTTCTTCTTGATTGAGCTATTTTTGTTTATTCTATTTTCTTGTATTTTATTGTGGGTATTTTTAGTTGAACCCTATTGATTTTGTTGTATCCCTTAATTGAACCTTAAACCCAATTCCATTTGATCTTGACCCAACACCGTTTTTATTGAACCCTAATTCACCAACCCAGTACACTAATTGTACCCAATAAATACACCCCTAATGCAAACCCTAATTTTTGGGACATAAATCGAAAACCTAGCCCTCTATTCTCTCTCCTCGAGTTTCTCTCTCCTCTCTCCTCTTTCTCTCTCCCCAAACGAAACCCACTTCCTGTTCATCTTCCCGACCTTCTCCCACCACTCCGGCGACCCACTCCGGCGAGCCCCCATGTCCTCATCCTCTCCCGTCGACCCCCCGACCTCCGTTCGCCGCCTAACGCTGCGCTGCCGTCGGCCAGATCCCGACCACCCCCTTGCCCCTTTGTTGTTGTTGCTGCTATTGTTGGGTCTCTTTGTGCACTATTGTTGCTGAGTTCTCCTTGTGTGTGCACGTATATTGCACGTATTATTGGGAATTGTGCTAGTTCGTGAGTTTGTTGCTTCGGGATCCTTATCCCGTTATTCTTGGTATTTGTTTTCACCATCTAACAGGCAAGTCACCGCCCTCTTGAATTGCTAATTGTATCGAATTCAAGTGTTATTGAAATTATTGCAAGTATATCCCTTTGTTATCGTATTATCCATTTTTCATCTATTTATTGGGTCTATTGAGGGTTTACACGAGCTAACCCCAATATTTTTGACATCGTGCCACTTTGACTCTAAAGTTTGGATCTCTCATGAATACATATAGAATTGATAATAGGGCTATCCATACATGTCACAATACAAATAAATTATTGTAGAGACAGTCGTTAGGTTGTATGTCGTTTGATCGTTTGATAATTGATTGATGTTAGAATTGTATATGTGTGTGTTCTAAATTTTATTTATCATGTTTGGACACATATCATGCTAGTTACACAATTTATTGACTATATAATCGATACCCATCATGTTCAATTAATTTTATTTTAAAGAAAAATATCCTAAAAACTGTATATGCTTGCTGACCGGAACTTTGATCGCTGTTTTCGAACCAGTAAATGACCTTAGAACGAAACACTTTATGAATATGAAATGTAGCCCCAAGTGTCTAGTTTCCAATAATATCCAGAATTTTTGAATTCCGGGTTTTGTAGCAAAAGTTATGGCCGTTTTACTGCAGCTGTGTTTTTACATTCCAGATTTTCAGATTCTCGTACCCTTCGTGTTTAAACAGTAAAAAGGTTGATCAAATGATAAAATTTTTCTATGGAAATTTCCATATTGTTGCTTAACATGTTTAGGAGTCTTGATTATATTTTTACTGAATTTAATAGTGAGTTTCTGCTGATTCAAAAATTAAAACAACAATATGTCGGAATTCTGCCTGAACATAAAACCTGAAAAGAAATATGTGTTTGACCTAGCTATTGTTGTCGGAATTTGAACTTTAAGTATGCGTTGGAACCGTATGGAAGTCTAGTTTCCATATTTTTTGATGGATTCAACTTTCGATTTCTGAGCCAGCAGAAAATTGCATTTTTGTACAGACTACGCATGCTGTCCAGAATTTTAGACTCCACCTTTTAATAGATTAATTATTCCTATGTTGTACTATTGCATGAATTAATGAATGTATGTTGCATTGCATGTTCCCAATGAGTTATTGTCACTATTCTAACTGTCCTATCCATGTTATCAACCTATTGTTCCCCATTGATACTATCGTTCATCTTATGTCTCTAGATTGTATATTGTATTGTTACATTAACGAAATAATTTAATAAGTCGGGGTTTAAGGGATTGACTGGAGTAGTTGATGACATAATGACTATACACTGAAGTGTGGGCCTTGTTTCCCAAAATATTGTATGTTGGCAAAAGTTATTGTTATCGGTTTATTGTTGGACTACAGACACAGTATCCCTAATTGGCCGTGTATTGTTTTTATTGAGCCAACCAGTGTGCAGCAATACTGCAAATACCGTTATCGTGCCGTGTACATGATCTATAGAATCTTTCACTTAAGTCTAAAACTAAATTTATTGTATGCATCGAACCTGTGGTACGACACACATGGGACACAGTAGTACGTGCATTAGTTAAGAGTTAAAATGATTAATAGATCTAAGGATTGATACATCACCAACGTTGCATATTGTTCATCATTGTTATTATTGATATCGAATATTGGCTAAGTGTTATTAATATTAATCATTTATTATTGTTACCGATTATAGAACCATATTTTATAGACAATTGCATCGAGTATCATGATATTGCCCCATTTTATTGATTTCTATTGCTCCATTGATTCATTGTTATACCGTTATTCCATTGTTCCCTATTTTCTCTACTTGTTGTCCATGACTTGTTCTAAGGACAATTTTTCTCCTTTTTTTAGATAAAGTGCTTACAGGTGTTGATGGAGAATTACCTGATGAATTGGGAGAACAACATTGGTGAAGAAATTGATTGCATCGCTGCTTAATAATTATTGCTTTGTTATGGAGACTTAATTATTGAATTATTGTTATTTCATTGTATTGGGCTTATGTCCCAAATATTGTTATTCGTTTCCAGACGTTTGATTATTATTATTGCATTTGGATATTTATATTGATTAATTCCAAGTATTATTATTCATGAGATTATTATTATTGTCTGCGCAATTGTTCTGTATTGATTATATTGTTGAGTTAATCAGATAAACAGCTTATGGGTGACGTTAGTCATTCGCTGGGCTTTTATCATGTACTCGTATTCTGTATTTTTAGGAAGCAGGGCGTGACAGCGAGAGGAGGTTCGGCAGTGGGCAACGAGGAGGAGGAGAGACAACGAGTGTCGCGAGGGCGGTCGACGAGACAGTCGCGAGCGAGGCAGGGGCAGCGAGCGGGGTGCAGCGGGGGTGACTGCGCGTGCGAGGGGCTTCACGGCTTGATGGATGGCTCTGGCAATGTAGGGTGCTCGACGGTGGCCGGTGTGAGGTTTCGGGGTGTAGCAGTGATGAGGGAGGACGACGGGGCTATGGGTGGAGGCCGGTCAAGGTGAACGAGCGGGAGGAAGAAGGGAGGGGCTCGGGGTTGGGTTTGGGTTTCTCTGTTTGAAACAGAGGAGGGAGAGAAGAGAGAGAGATGGTGAGAGAGAGAGTCGGGGAGAGAGAGAGAACACTCGCTGTTTCAAAAAGTGAGTTTGGTGAAAACAAGCTCGCTTTTTAAGACAACGAGTCTTGGCCAAGGAAGAAACAAAAATCCCAAAATCAACACTCGTTTTCTCAAATAGCGAGTGGATTTTGACTAAACTCGCTATCTGAAAAAGCGAGTGGATCAGTTTGGAATTTTTTAAAAAGTGTGTCAGTTTGGAAAAAACTTTCAAAAAAAGTGGGTCAGTTTGGGAAAAATTCAGTACAAGCAATAGCATTTGAAAAATAAAAAAATAGCATCAGTGTGTTCGGTACAATTGTCGTGCTCTTAGGCAACAACTATAGCAGAAACAGATAATGACAGTACAAATATGAAAATTTAGGAAACTCACAGTCCTCCAAGCACAAACGAGAATCTCTTTTTTCTCTTTCACTGAAATATTGCATAGTAACTCATGAAGTGAGTTATTTGCTATATATATGTGAGTACCGTATACTACAAACTTGGTGTACTAGGTTGCACCCTTCACCACTTCATGGTTATTGTTCCTTAATGGTAACTTGTTAAAAATTGTCCAGTATCAATCAAACCATGTCTTATTGCCTGCACAAATGGAATTGTGAGGTTAGCATCGACTATCTATGAGCAGGAGAGGAAGAATATTTTTGCCGTTCAACGTGCAAGTGTGCAACTCATGTGCTAATGATCTAGTTGTATGATTAACTGAAAGTTTAGAAATTATGAGTTGATTGAAATTTAAACGCCTATGTTTGAGGTTCTCTGAAGGAATATACAAAACCTTAACTATTAACAAGAAGAAGAAAAATTCGAATTCTTTCTATTCTCAATATGAAAAGACAGGAGCTGGTAGTTTTATAAGAAACCTCTAGCCAACCTTCCTTCGAGAGGTTTTTCTTAACACCAAACAATCAAATGTATTAATTAGTTTAAGAGAAAAAAAAGCTACTCCAACGATTTCCTACCATTTTTCATACTGCCTATTATTTCCAAGGAATTGGTCACTTCAATGATCTATAATGTTTAATGTTTGTAGTCACAACCATTCTTGTTTTTTCTGATAAGGAACGGGGTAGGCTATAGATAGGTCTATAATTTTATTTTTAAATTAAAAAAAGTACCCAAGTAACTCATTCAAAGAGCATGGGCATGTGATGATTATGACCCTCAAATAGCTAGTGGGGAAAAGATTAATGAAGAAGAAAATTCTTCATATGGAAAGGCCCTTGAATGTTGGTTTCTGAGTGGTTTTTGATAGTGCCCTTTGTTAGGATTTCTTGAGGAAATCTGATTTAGGATCTTATTGAGTTATTCGATACAATTAACACAAATCATCAAGCACATATTAGATCATATCAAATACACCAAAGCACATACAAGTTTGTCTCGGCTGAGGCTTTCGCCTTAATCCTGGGGAGAAGAAACTCGAGATATTATTCAACTGGAGAAGATAGAAGAATATTACAATTCTCACCACGACCCTCTGTCAAGACTCACCAGCAAGTACTAGTTGTTTACAATTAGAGAATCACTTAATCTCTCTTTCAATGAAGTACTCCCTCTTGGCTCTTAATGGAGGCCAATAACAACAATATATAGAGATCTAGAGAAACCCTAGTTTATATCTTGATACAATAAATATTGGATATTCCTGAAGAGATAACTCTATGATAAGAATTGTACGATCTAACTTGAAGAGCAAGTTGGGCGTTCAGTCGACCACACCCCAAGGTTGGTCGATCGTCCCCCTCTCGGGAACTCCTGCATAGTAGGGCGGACGACCGCACCCTAGGACGGTCGACTGCAACTTGCTGTTGCTACTGCTGCTGACTGTTTCCCCATGCTTCCACTTCGTCTCCGATCATCTCGATTCCTCCGTTGTCTCATCGTCTTCTTATCCAACATAGTATACAAGACATAAACCCAACACCCTTGTCATTAGAGTCACTGCAATCTTTATTATACCTGATTCTTTACCTTTCTTTATACATTAATGTATTCTAATAAGGACTAAGGACTGAAAATAAAGGAAATTATTATACAGTCTCTTTACCAAGATTACTGTTGGTTTCATTCCCATTTCCTAGAACTTCCATATCTCAAAAGTATAGTAAAATGAATTGGTTTTGTGAGTGCTTTCAAAAGCCATTCAGTCCCAGATTTTGTATGGTTCTGGTCTATATTTACATTTCCACAAAATAAAAAGGAAAAAGAGAAGAAAAGGAAGTATATAGTTTGTGCGCTTAATATAATATTGCTCATATTAGTCTAGCTTACTCATATTGGTCTAGCAATTGTTTTAACTTTAAAGTGCCTAAACATATTATTAAAGGAAGAGATAAGGAACTTGTTTTTTCGTGCATTAAGTATTTCAGAAATAACACGGAAGAGATTGATTCTTAGAATTGATTTCTCGATCATAGAAATAGCATAACTGTGATTAAGGGATCGCCCTTCTTAATATTTATCTAAATTTAATAGACTGATAGTTTACTCTCCGTTCATATAGGAGAATCAATCACTAGAGATCAGGTTTATCATATTAGTTACCTGTTAAAAGTAGGGGCACGCCAAACTAACACTTAACCCTATGTTAAAATAAGTTGTTATGAATAGCATATACGAGTTCTAAGTATAAGTGTCTTTCTTTCCTCATTTATTTCCTGCAGAGAAATTATTTTAAATGTATAAGTTGATGGTCAACATCATATATTGTAAATGCATTATCATATTGCAAATTTGCAATTGCTCCTCTTTTTTTCTGCTAATTTAACTACAAAAATTTTCCGAGTTGGTACAAGGAGGAACTTTCTAATATATATATTCAGGCTCTTTCGTTGTTGAGCTTTAATGTTTTCCCCTTGATATGTAGCAAGTTACTGCCTTCTAAGTGTTATGCCTCTTGCATTGTTGATTGATAATATGATAGAAGAGTAATTCAAGTAGTCAACAATCCTCTAATAGCCCAAATCAGCCCTAATTAATTTATCCTTTTCACATAATTATGTTTCTTATGCAAGTTATTTCTGTCACTCAGACTCAAAAGATAAATTTAGTAATTAGGTCAGCCACCCTATTTGCCCATATTCAATTCCTCTCCTTTTCCAGTTTTGGTAGAACCCAAAAGTGACTGCTCCACTTCAACCAGGAAACTAGCAAGAAAACTCCAAAAAAACAAGTTGATTACAGTTCAAATGTCCCTTTATTTATTAAATGCATGTAAATTGACACAGCCTAGACACAACCATTGTCATAATGTTTAATGACAGAAATGCCTTACTTGATTTATTTTTCACTAAAGAATAATACTATTCCAATCACATGCATTATACTCCTGAGAATAATTTATATAAGCTCTTGCATACTACTCATTGCACTCCAACTCTCTTCTTCATACCTCAAGGCTCCTTATCAGAGAGCTTGAGGGAAGAAAGCCTCAGCCTAACAACCCCTGTTTATTGATCTGGTTATTGTAAAACATAATCATGGAATTTGCTCAAGCGAGTAGTAGGAGTAATGGTGTTATTGCCTCCTCATTAGAGAAGCTCAATCGGAAGGTAATGAAAGTATTCTACAAGGTGAAGAAGATCGGGGAAGATGATCCTAGAAGAATAATCCATTCACTTAAAGTTGGACTCGCTCTCACACTAATCTCTATCCTTTACTATGTTAATCCACTCTTCAACGGCTTCAAGACGTCTGCCATTTGGGCTGTACTCACTGTTGTAGTCGTCATGGAATTCACAGTTGGTAAGTGACGACTATTATCGTTCTTGATCTCCATATGATTAAGTGATCAACTATATCATGAAAAAAAAAGGATGGAGATCAAATTAATGATGATAAACAAGGGTTCACTTGTACCAACCTTTCATTTTCTCTCACAGGTGGAACACTAGGCAAAGGTCTGAACAGAGCATTCGCTACATTCATAGCAGGATCACTAGGACTGGGAGCTCATTATGTGGCGGCGCTCGCGGGTAACAAAGGCGAGCCTATATTTCTCGGGCTCTTCGTCTTTTTACTAGGTCAGCTCCTTATGCTGTACACATTATGAAATATAGAGAGAAAAAAACAAATATGTTAAAAATCCTTATTCATTCTAAGTAGTTAAATCTAAATTTAATAAACTTTCAGAATATGAAAAACTCTAAGACATTATTATATAATTTCTCTCATTTTCTGTTGAGTACCAATACAGGAATCGAATTAACAACATGATGTGTTTGCCCACAAATTAATTTCACTTTATACTTAGTATACACAACATGCCAAAACAACTTAAACATATGACTACATATGATAGTTTTGACTAATAAATGTGATTATCTTGCAGCTTCAGCAGCTACCTTTTCTCGATTTATACCGGAAATCAAAGCCAGATATGACTATGGTGTAACGGTATTCATATTGACATTTAGCCTGGTAGCAGTATCGAGCTATAGGGTGGAGGAGCTAGTGCAAATGGCTCAACAAAGGTTATCAACCATTTCCATTGGAGTGATCACCTGCATCTTGACTTCCATCATCGTCTTTCCAAACTGGGCTGGAGAAGATCTACACAAACTGGTTGCTGCTAACTTGGACAAGCTGGCTACCTTCTTAGAAGGTATGTAACACGGTGTGAATACTAAAGTTGCTCCCGCATATATATTAGCAAGTAGTTAAATTTTCATACTCTTCCTTCTACAAGGAAAAGGTAGATGGAGATCATCCACAATCAGGATTGTCCATAACAATGTTGATGGTAATGATATGACGAACATACATGAATTGTTTTTATTCTATTATCGAATCACAACCATATATGCTAAAGAGCTTCTTGGTTTATAAAAAAAATGTGTTTTTTTTTACTTGTATGCGATAATTTATGAAGAATATTTATATATTGTAGGAGCAGGAGCTGAATACCTTGACAAAGATGTGGCCATCGTGAATTTGGAATGCAGGTCTTTTCTCCAAGCGTACAAGAGTGTGCTCAACTCAAAGCCTACAGAAGACTCTTTGGTGAGTAGCTCGATCATATAAATGAAGTCAAGAGTTGTATAAAATTTTGCTCCTTTCTGTAATAGAAGCAAAAAGGCTATTTCACTCTCAATATCCATTAATGGGCAATAATGAGAATAAAAACTAATAATATTTAATTAAAGCGCAATATGTCCACCAATACATGAATTCAATCTTCGACTTCTACTGGTTTCATTTCATGTCTAAGATGATGTCATTTATGCAATGAAAGCTTAATCAGCAAATCTTCATACAATACACCTTAACGGTACAAAATTAAGAGATGGCAGACAATTCTAATGTAATGATTCTATTTTGTAGGCCAATTTTGCGAGATGGGAACCACCACATGGACGATTCAGCTTTCGCCACCCATGGAGAAAATACTTAAAAATTGCAGCTCTAAGTCGTCAATGTGCTTCCTCCATGGAGACTCTCACTACATATATCAATGCACCTGATAAAACTCAGGTATATGTCTATTTTCTAGTGAACATTTTCTCCGTTTATTGTAATTTCAAAAGAACAAAATGCAGAATTTTATGTTGGCATGATTACAATGAGAACACAAATATGTTTAAAAAACTATATATTTTCTGAGAAGTTACATTACAAAATCACTCAATGGCACAACACCACTAAGTAGACTCGTAATAACATGTTTCTCTTTTCTGCGTTTTCAGACACCAATAGACAAGGAATATAGTAGAAAGATCCGATCTGCTTGTGCCGAGATGAGCTGTGAATCCGCTAAGGCACTATCGGATCTGGCATTGTCAATCCGGAACATGCAATCACCTGCAGCTGCGACCCTCCATGTGTCCAATGCCCTGGCTACCGCTGCTAAGATACATGCCTCTGCCATAACACTGAGGGGAGAACATGCTGCCGTTGATGACATCATCAAGTCGGCCACTGCCGCATCTCTCCTGGCACAAATTGTAAAGTGCACTCACCAGATTGTGGGTGCAGTCGCGGAGCTCGCCCGAACTGCCCAATTCAACATGCCCGAACCCGAACCCGAACCCGAACCCGAACCCGAACCGGAATCCATCCATAAAGCGGCAATCATACCGGTTGCTGTTGGAGAGTGTCCTCCTCCTCCACATGTTGCGATCGATATAGAGTAGATACAACTATGTAGGTATATTATAGATACAACTTTGTACAAAATATACCTACGATATTAAAATAAAAATTTTAAAAAAAATAATTTTGAGGGAAAGATTGGACATGTTTATGGAAGAGGGAACTTATTTTTGAACAATTTTTGGGAAGGGGAAAGTAATCCTTGTATTGGTTATTTGTAATTTTTTGATCTCTTGATTATCTGCAATTAAGCACATTCTTTTGTTGAATTCATGTGATTAAAAATACTATTGATTTACATAAGACGAGGATAAGAAACAGTGAGGTGCAATGACCATTTCCTATTAACAGAAGATTACAAAACAGACCCATGCAGTCAAACTAGGACAAATTCTTCCCTTAAAATTTCGTTATTTAAATTCCTCAATGCTCCAATAACTTTGCACTTCTATATCATATGGTCATTTGTTACGTTTGTAGACGCTAGTTTTAATCTTACATTGGTACCACCCAGTTATGTTATCGCCCTCGTTATCTTCTTTCTTCTCCCTTATCTCTCAATCTCATAGATGAACTCGGATCATTTTATCTTTAATTTCAAATGGGTTTCCTCTTTTCCCTGATTTACCTTTTTCCCAAATGCAAATGAGATCTGTTATTTCTTCCTAATTGTAAATCACCCGGGGGTGAATAGGGTGATTGTGCGGAATTAAAAATAATTAAAATAAAGTGCAGAGTAAATAAAAAGAGATAAGAAGAGCAAACACAGATATCACAATTGACGCAGCGATATAACATGGTTCGACCCCCTGGTCTACGTCCACACCTCCTACTTGTAGCAATTCTCGGCCACAAGCGTTCCACTATACTCAAACCCTTATACAGTGACTTCTAACACAAGTCCTGTCAATCTTACCGTAGTGGAAGAAAAGAAAAAAACTCAAGATCCTTCATGATCCTGACTGAAGAATACAAATAGTTATCACACACACTCGGATTGATTGTTGAAAGATTAGTTCAGAAGGTTTTTCTCAGAAGTAATAGGTAAAGAATACACAGTGAGTTCGTTCAAATATATTGACTGGAAAGTGTATCGATAAAAAATAGAAACGATACATTCCAAAAATGTGAACAACGCAAAGTTCGGTCGACCGCACTTTCGGTGCAGTCGACCGTTCATCTCTCTGACGTAAAGTCGAGAGATGAAGGGTCGACTGCTTCTTACTTAACTATGAAGTGCAGTCGACTGTACTGCGGTCGACCGTTATCGCGCTGTTTCATGACGAATCCGCTTTATATTCTTTCCAAAAACTAATCAATCACCAATCAATTAAATACAGATAAAATCTCACAAATATAGAATGATAGTAACTGGTTTTGATACCTTTCTTGGATACTAATCAATCATGTGCTCTTTTTGAATATCTTCTTCTTTTGCTTGATTTTGCAATCTTTCTTTATTACTTTCCTTCTTTGAATATTTTTGAATCTCTCTTGGATGTCTTATTGATATTATTTGATCCTGAAAATCTGAACAACTCAATTTAAATTTATTAGTATTTATAGACACGTTTTGTGCACACCGAACCAAGAGTCAACAATCACTCCCTTTTGGTGTGAACAAAACATGCCTTTGAATATCGAAAGTAAAAATTAAATAATTAGTCATACAAATACTCCTCCTGAATTTAGTATTTCCTGTAACACAGATTTTCATAGGTAAAGAGCTTTTAAGAGAGATTTTTAAATACTCCCTCTTAATTCAATACTTCATAGCATAGAAGATAGAAAAAATATTTACATTCAGTGTTAAAACCATTACCATTCTCCCCCTTTTTGGAACACACCAATAGGGGGCAAAAGAAACGTGGAGAACATACTCCCCCAAAAGCAGTTGGTAAATGAAAAGAACATTCAATAAGCGAAACAAAAAAAACATGAGATGAGTTTTGAGGAATATAATAATTTTGAAAACAGAGGATAATCTACTTACATGATACCATTGGTAGCGAAACTCTTTGATATACAGGGAGAGCCCTTCATGGTATCATAGATTTGAGATTTTTCAATACAGAGGTGAGGCATAAAACAGAAGAAGAACCGTTATTATAGAAGATAATGAACAGAAGATTCTTAAAAGTCAAAACGAGTAGCCAAGAAAATAACCGGTCGACCGCACGGTCGACCGCAACACCATTGAGCATATAAAAAAATCAACCCGAGAGCAAACCGGTCGACCGCACATCTTATAAAGACAAAACGCAAGACAGAGGGTTATTCGGTCGACCGCAAATACTGAAAGCCAAACTTTTTGAAAACAAAGTATAAAACAAAACGAAGACCGAGAGTGTGCCGGTCGACCGCCCAGTCGACCGTACACCCTCACAGGCATACAATCGCCCGTCTAGTCGACCAAAATGCATTTTCAAGCTGAAATATCAATAACATTTAGTTCTCCTTTCAAAGAATAAAATTGTTTTTCAACTAAAGGCTTAGTAAAGATATCAGCAAATTGAGAATGAAATGAGTTTAAATTTTTTTACTAGACAAAGAATTAAACTAAAATTGTTTTACCTTAAAAAAATATGATCTTCCCTTTTCTTTTCTTGATAGTGATGCAAAAGTGTTGTTTTCATCCGTCATGAGCTTTAGGCATCCACTATCAAGGTGCTACCGATCTTTAGGTGAAGCGCATTGATGTACCTACATTAAGATTAATATGTATCCAGTTAGATACTGTTCTTGCACTTGTATTCTTCTTTATCCAAACGAAGTTAGTATTCCTTTTTAAAGCACAATTATAAGAAATATGCCCTAATCTACAACAATAGTGACAAGTAATGTGATTATGCTTTGGATCATGCAAATATGCATAATTGTGTGTTGGTTTGTAACTATTTTGGTGCCTATGCATATGTGTATGACAAGATTGAGTAGATTTTTGATGCTGTATTGGCTCATTGTAACCAAGCCCTCGATTATCATGATAAGATCTTAAATTCTTTGTAATAAGGTAATTGGGCCCTTTATATTTTTCAACAATTTTCTCAAGCTCAATTACTTTTTTAAAAAGTATTTTCCTAGTCATTTCATCGTCTTTAGTGTTCCAACGAAGAGTGTCTAGGGTAGCATCAAGTATTCTATTTTGCTCAAGAGCTTCGTTACAATCTTTCACTACCTCATCAAATTTTCTTTTACATTCTTTTAAATTATCAATGAGCTTAGCAATATAAACTAATTTTTCATGAATTTCACTCAAGTGTTCATCATGTGTTGCTAAGGATTCTTAAATTTGTTGTTTTAAGAGTTCATTTTTCTCTAGCAATACATAATGATCTTTTCTAAATGACTCAAATTTTTCCATGATCAAAGAATTTTTATTTTTTAGTTTTTTATTTTTAGCGATGCAAGAGTCATGAGATTCATTTGGAATTTGTTTATATTGTCTTAGTTCACAACTCAATTTCTTAGCATAATCTTTTAATCCATTATACATATCTACTAACTCATCATAAGTGGGTTCTTCGATTACCTCTTTTTGATATGGTGATTGCACCTCACCATTTTCTAGAGCCATGAAGCCGACATTGTTGTGATATTGCTCATCTTCACTTAAATCTGAGTATGGCCACGTTGCCTTCAATGCCTTCTTTCTCAATCCTGAATTGGAGTGATCATAATCTTTGTTCCTACCTTTCGATAGGGGATAGTTTGGGCGTATATGTCCTGACTTGTTGCATTTGTAGCACACATCATTTTTGTCTTTGTCTCTTTCTTCTTGTGACCTGATGTACTTTTTACGTTTAAGATGCTTACAGAATTGTTTAGTTAGCCGTATGAAATCTTCATCTGATTCTTCATGGTCTGATTCTGATTATGATGGACGTGATTTCTCTGTTTTTAGGGCAATGGTCCTCTCTTCGATTTTTTGTTCAATCCTGATGTTCTATCTGTATCTTTTAGTTTTCATCATCTCCATCTCATATGTCCTCAGCATTTCTTGGAATGTGTAGTAGCCGAATCCCTTTTCTTCAAGGTCTCCCTCATCGCAGCAGCCTTTACATCCCACTCTGGCGTGAGACAGCTTATGAGTTTTCCGACCTTTCAGTCATCATCCATCTCCTTATCTAAACTCTCAAGTTTGGGGCAATGATATCGAAGCGGGCAAGAATTTGATCCACATTTTCTCCTGGCATCATACGAAACACATCAAACTTATAAAAACATAAATTTACTTTAGCTTTTACCTTATAAGCGGTTCCCTCATGCCGCTTCAACATGTTGTTCCAGATCTCGTACGCAGTCTTACAGTTTCGTCCGCATCGCATTAGTTTTTCATTATTCAACCCTGCATAGAGAGCCGTCATAGCTTTGGAATTTGCCATCTTGAGCGCTAGCTCTGCTTTTGTGAAAGCTGTTTTTCCGTTGCTAACTGGCTTTCCGTTGCTAACTGGAATGTCAGTTTTATTAATACACACATTTCATACTTCTTCTCCAAGCATCTGTAGAAAATGAGACATACGAACTTTCCAAACATCATAGCATCTTCCATCAAAAAATGGTGAGCGTGTAAGACTTGTCCTATTGGAGAGGAATGACTCCGATGAGTACAAGTTTTCGGGAGGAGAAATTTCGGCCATTGGACCTTTTCCTTAAGCTTTTAAGCTTTTGATAAGCACCTTGCTCTGATACCACTGTGAATCACCCTGGGGGGTGAATATGGTGATTGTGCGGAATAAAAAAAATTAGAATAAAGTGCAGAGTAAATAAAAAGAGACAAAAATAGCAAACGCAGATAGCACAAGTGACGCAGCGATATAACGTTGTTCGACCCCCAGGTCTACGTCCACACCTCGTACTTGTAGCAATTCTCCGCCACAATCGTTTCACTATACTCAAACTCTTGTACAGTGATTCTCGGATTCAGGCCGAGAGACCTATTACACCCACAAGACTTCTCACACAAGTCCCGTCAATCTCACTGTTGTCACACCCCACTTTCCAAAAACACAGAATACGGGCGCATGACGAAGCCCAGCGAATGATTTTAACATCATCCATAAGCTGTAGGATCGACTCAGCATCATAACAAGAATATAACAAGATTTACACAACCACGCATGCATGAATAATTTATTAAGAAACAGGAAAAAATTGAAACAAATAATAATATCCCAAATAGTATTCAAGTCTAGATCAAAAGATAAAACTCAGGAACATAAGCCCGTTACGAGTTTTTAAGTAGCAAGGAAATAAATAACTCAAAGAAAATAAATAATTTATGCATGTCCTTGCTCCAAGCAAAGCTTAAAATGTCTGCTTACCAATTTCAGCAGGCAACACGTCTCCAAAGTCTGTTTATAATTATAAAAATGAAAAAATAAAGAAAACAAGAGAAACGCCCTTAGTGCAAGTTAGGGCCACAAATAGTAAAAACAAGTACAAGAAATATGGAATAAGATTTGGAATCAAGAATGTAATAGGAATGCTACAAGTAATGGGGATTCAAGAAACTAGCTAGCAAGAAAGACAACTCAAGTGACCAGGCTGGGTAACAAATACTAATAGTGGAGTAAGAGGCAAGGAACATGTAATGGTACCCAGCATCAAGTAACAAGTATTAATTACAAGTGTCAAGTAACAAGTCTCAAGTCTAGTGTCAAGTTGTCAAGTACAAGTATCAAGTCTCATGTATCATGTAGTCAAGTACCAAGTAAGCATGTATCAAGTTCAAGTTTCATGTATCAAATCTTGTGGTTATTACTATCTAGGTAGCACTTCATGTGCCATCCTTTTATCACATGGTTGCTACAGTCAATACAATTTCATTTAGGCCTAGTAATGGAGTTTATAGGGCGGTGTACTTAGGTATCAAGTATCAATAAAGCCATGCTCATGAATCGGGCAATCATATAACTAGTTCATGTGTCAAGTCATAACAAGACAAGTCATGAATCAATATGTACTAGTTCATGAATCAATTAATAATATACTAGTTCATGAATCAAATAATAATATACTAGTTCATGAATCAAATAATATACTAGTTCATGATTCGAATAATAATATACTAGTTCATGAGATATGTATCAAGTGGGAAACACGGGCCCCCTTTCGAGTATACTTACCTATATTGTCTACTACTATGGTCTTTCCCTTAAACCTCGGCTTATTATTTATTATTATTATCAAACAAACATGAAAGTGTGCAAAACAAGTCAAGTAAACATAATCAAGAACATGGAAACAAGTCTAGGCTAGGTAGGATACAAGTTCGAGGGTCACAACAAATCAAAATATCAAGAACAACGAAAATTCCAATTCTGGACAGCACGACGTTGCTGCACCAAAACTGCGATTCTCATTGCTACAAGATAGCAAATGTGGATCCGTTAGAAGGTCTAGAAACTAGACTCCTGTCCGGTTCCAATGCATATAATTAAGGTACATAAAAGTTGTGCTAACATGTGTCAAAACTGCATACTAAACAGCTTTTGTGTTTATCCAGAATTTGTGAATCTGAGTTTATACATATGAAATAGGATTGAAATATAACTAATTAATTCTGAGAAAATTAGAAAATATTCTCTAGGGTGTCCAGCAACAGCATGCAAAATTTTAAGTCAATTACTTACTGGTAGAATAGTTAAAATAATTACAAACTAAAGAGGTGCAACAGTTTTTGTGAATCTGCGACTACCGATACAGCAGCAGTAAAACTGCAATATCTTCTAGATCGTAACTTGGAATTCAAAAATTCTCAATGTTATTGACAACTAGACTTTTAGGGATATATTTCATATTCGGGGCTCAAGTCCAGATTTTGGTTTTATAGGGGTCGAAACAGCAAGTAAAGTCAAGAAAAGCAGCAAGTGTGAATTTCTTTTATATACAAGTTGCATGATAATGACTATTATGAGTTTAGATTAGTGTGTGATACAAATACGGATGCATTGGGGATCAAATCAGCAAGCCATATGTATTTTTCAACTCTAAAGAATATAAGATCAACACAATACATCACACAACACACGTCCACAAGTCAAGGGGTTCATGTTCAAGTAATTAGGAAATAAAAAGGGGTTCAACTAGTTTTATAAATATATCAACGAAAGAGTTTGGACTCTTAAGATTATGGAATCGATGTGGAATAATATTAGATCAACAACCGATGAGACAAGGAGGAGTCACAACTACTATCTATTTGCAGTATTTTCAATTAAACGGTTGTACTAGAACAATAATTTGTACAAGAAGAATACTTGCCTTAGGGGAGTAGGCGACGAATCCAACATAGAGTACGATCGACACGGATCTTGATGGGATAATCAAGATCAAGATGATCAATGGCTGAGCAGCGATCCAACGGTGATGATCAGATCAGATCAAGATCAGGTCTGAGATCGGATCTTGATGAGATCTGATGGCTCAGATCAAACCAATCACTCCTTTCTTCTTCCCTCCTTCACAGTAACAGAGAGAGAGAGAGGGACCTCGGCGGTGGCTGGCTGACGGCACAGGGAGGCGACGGCGGTGATGGGCAGCATGGTGGAGTTTTGTGGCAGCGTCGAGGCACCCTGTTTTGCTTTCGAAACAGAGGAGACGAGCGAAGGGGGGTTTGCGATGGAAGAGAGGTGAATGGAGAGGGTGAGGACGATGCGGTGATGATGGTGGTCGAAGCGGAGGTCGAGGGGAATTGGGTGGAGCTCCAAAATGGGTTTCGATGAGCAGAGGAAGAATCAATGGGTTCAGGAGTAAGGTTGACGACGAAGAATACGGTGGATGGTCTCGGTGTCGAGGACGATGGTGAGGATGTGCGGGGGAGGGGAACGACGTCGGCTGAAGGGGATGGCTATGGGTCGAAATTGGGTCGATGAGGGGATGGAAGAAGGAGACGGGGAAGAACTGAAGGCGGCCGTTGGAAAGATTAGGGTTACACAGTAATAAGGGTTTAAGGTTAGGGTTAAGCTAGGTTTAGGTTTAAATTGGATAGGGTTTGGGTTATTAGGTATTTGGATAGCGGGTTTGAGGGGGATCCAACAAGAGATTTTATTCGAACTGGAACAAAATACAGATCTCAAATTGATAAAAGAATACAAGGAATGTAAATACAGTAAAAAAAAAAAGATACGGGAAATAGGAGTTACAAATCCTACCCACCTAACAAGCAGAATTTCGTCATCGGAATTCAGACAAGTGGTACATAAGGCAACCCCTAAAGGAAAAGAAAGAACAACAACAAACAAAAGCTACTAAAACAGATGGGGAAACTTCTGCTGAATCTCCTCCTCCAATTTTCAAGTTGACTCACCCGGCGAGTGAGGATTCCAAGAAACTCGAACCAGCTTGATGACCTTGTTTTTTAACACCTTCTCACGCTTGTCCAAGATAGTAACTCAAGACAGATCCGGCTGCACTGACAACTCCGAGTAGTCGACCACATGGCTCTCATCCCTGATGTATCTCCTGAGTTGGGAGACATGAAAGACATCATGCACCCCAGATAGAGCCGGTGGCAATGCAAGTTAATAGAACACCTTGCCTACTCGCTCCACAATATCAAAAGGCCCGATGAACCTAGGGCTTAGCTTGCCTCCACCTCCAAATTGGATAATGCCTCTCCACGGCGATACCTTAAGGAACACATGGTCTCCCACCTCAAACTCCAAGGGTCTTCTGTGGACATCTGCTCATTTCCTCTGCCTGTCCTGTGCTGCTAGAAGGTGCTTCCTGATCTGAGCCACTGCATCGACAGTCTTGGTGATCAATTCTGGCCCCAAAAACTTTCTCTCACCAATGTCATCCCAGCACACTGGTGACCTACACTTCTGACCATATAGTGCCTCGTACGGTACAGCTTTAAGACTGGCTTGATAGCTGTTGTTGTACGAGAACTCAACCAAGTGCAGGTGATCCTCCCAACACCCTCCAAAACTGAAGTACACAGGACCTTAACATGGCCTCTAATGTCTGAATGGTCCTTTCTGTCCGTCTGTCTGAAGGTGGAAAGCTATACTGTACTTCAACTTGCTCCCAAGGCTGCACTGAAGGCTCTCCCAAAACTGAGATCTGAACCTGGTTTTCCTATCGGATACAATGCTGACAGGAATCCCATAGAGTCTGACAATCTCTTGCATGTACGTCTCTGCGAGACTCTCAGTAGACTGACCAACTCCGAAGGGGATGAAGTGAGCACTCTTCGTCAGTCTGTCGATAATCACCCAAATGGCGTTCTGACCCTTAGGACTCCTTGGTAAGGCAGTCACAAAATCCATGGTGATATGCTTCCACTTCCACTCCGGAATAGGAAGAGGCTGAAGAAGTCCGGCGGTCCTCTGATGTTCTGCCTTCACCTGCTGGCAGATCAAGCACTGAGACACAAGTTTGGCTACTGCTCTCTTCATACCATGCCACCAGAAGTGGAGCTTCGAATCCCGATACATCTTTGTACCACCGGGATGAATAGAGTATGCCGACTGGTGGACTTCCTCGAGCAATTTCTGCGTGACTTCTCCCTTTGGGACACACAGCCTAGCCCCAAAGCGATGTGATCCACTGAGTGAATAACCATATCGGTCCTCGAACCAGCCTCAACCTTTGCTCTGAACTTCTGCAACTGCTCATCACCTGCCTGTGCTTCCTTAATCTGCTCTATCAGAGACGACTGTAACTGAAGCATCATACAACTCTGATCGGCGCCTGGCAAAATCACAATCAAGTCCAACCTTCTCATCTGCTCAATATACTCCTTCTGCTGAGTCAAGAACATGACGACTGGCCTTCTGCTCAATGCATCTGGCACCAAGTTCACCTTACCGGGGTGATACTGCAAACTGATGTCGTAGTCGGCCATCAACTCCAACCAGTGCCTCTGTCTCATGTTCAGCTCTTTCTGAGTGAAGACATACTTGAAACTTTTGTGGTCAGTAAAGATTTCCACTCGGTCTTCAAGTAAGTAGTGTCTCCATAACTTCAAAGCAAAGATCACCGCTGCCAACTCCAAGTCATGAGTAGGGTAGTTCTTATCGTGCAGCCTCAACTGTCTGGATGCATAAGCAACAACCCGACCCTTCTGCATCAATACTGCACCTAAACCTCTACGTGAAGCCTCGCAGTGAATCACAAAACCCCCCGAACCATCTGGTATAGTCAATACTGGCGCTGACGTCAACCTGCTCTTTAACTCTGCGAAGGCTTCACTACAGGCCTCATTCCAAACAAACTTCTGATCCTTCCCTATCAGTCTAGTCAATGGCCAAGCAATTTTCGAGAAGTCTTAGACAAACTTCCTATAATACCCTACTAGCCCGAGAAAACGCCTTACCTCTAAAACTGACTTTGGCACTGGCCAATCCTTCACTGCAGCAATCTTGGACGGATCTACATAGATTCCTTTGCCCGAGATAATATGTCCCAAGAATGTGACTCGGTTAAGCCAGAACTCGCACTTGCTGAGTTTTCCAAAGAGTCGATTCTCCCTCAGAGTCTGCAAGACTAACCTCAGATGTTCAGCATGCTCTTTCCGGTTCTGCAAATACACCAAGATGTCATCTATAAAGACCACCACAAATCTGTTTAGGAACTGGGAGAAGACCCTGTTCATCAGGCTCATAAATACTGCTGGGGCATTCGTGACACTGAAGGGCATCACCAAGAACTCGTAATGCTCGTACGTGGTCCTGAACACAGTCTTCAGCACATCTGCTGCCTTCACCTTCACCTGATGGTACCCCGAGCGAAGGTCCAACTTCGAAAAGACTGCAGCACCGCCCAACTGATCAAACAAGTTGTCGATCCTGGGTAGTGGATACCAATTCTTCATAGTGACACTGTTCAGCTCTCGGTAATCCATGCATAACCTGCTGCTTTCATCCTTCTTATTGACGAATAGAACAGAAGCTCCCTATGGTGAAGCACTAGGCCTGATAAAACCCAAATCCAACAATCCCTGAATCTGCACCTTCAGCTCTGCTAACTCAATCGGTGCCATCCTGTACGGGCTCTTCGATATCGGCATTGTACCCGGCTGAACCTCAATGTCAAATTCCACCTTTCGATCTAGAGGTAACCCGGGCAATTCCTCTGGGAACACATCCAGAAATTCCCGCACTACAAGAGGCGTAGCCTCACAGTCTGTGTGCAACTCCATTGCAGAACCTTCTTCATCTGCCACTTTCTTACCACACCCAAGGGGTTTCTCCCCATCATGGAACTCAAACTCTGCATGCTCTGGAATCCTGAACACAATCTTCTTCGCTCGGCAATCAATAACAACATAAGACTCCCCAAACCAATCCATGCTAAGAATCACATCAAACCCTGAATTGCCAATTGCTATTAGATCTACCTTGAAATCTGTGCCCCAAATAACCATAGGGCTCTGCTTGCACTCCCTAAAGCAAACGACAACACTTCTACCTGTGGTGATGTTCCAAGATGCCGGCATAGCACTGTACTCCAACTGATGCTAATCCACAACGCGGGACGAGACGAAAGAATGGGTCTCCCCGGAATCAAATAGGATATGGGCAGGAAAAGAATGGACTAGAATGATACCTATGATAGAATAAAAAATATGGGAAGAGATGAATAATTCAGGATAATAAGGAATAAGAAATACTGATGTGAAATAGACAACATGAATGAATGATGCAATAAGAAACAACAAGCAGGGAACAGATAATAAAACAACAAAACACAAATATACCTGCAACGACCTCCTCTGCGGTCTCAGCTTCCTCTGCAGTCAGGTTCTAGGCTTGACCTCTCCTCGGGGCAGCGGTCCTCTGACCGACGATCTGATGCTGAGGAGGAAGTGGCGGCCTGACCTGATCGCGAGTCGGTGCAACTACAGGCTGGACTAGCCTGCCCCTTGGACAGTCCCGAACTGTGTGGTCACTAGCACCACACCTAAAGCATCGGCGATTGGCTCACCGGCAATCCCCACGTACGTGCCCCAAAATCTGACTGAAGTCACAGAAACCTCCCTTCCGTGGGGCAGTAGCAGGGTAGGGAGCAGCCCTGGCAGGATGGGCTGGAACTTCCTGATTGGCCCTCCAGTGGGCCTAGCAGCGACAGGATGCGGAGCGGGCCGCTGAATGGCACGCTTCCGCCTACTGGTCTGTTCCTGGCTTCTAGCAGCTTCTAGGATGTTAGCATAGGATCGAAGTCTAAAGGAAGCTAGGAGATCCTGGATCTTAATGTCCAAGCCCAGTAAGAAACGGTGGCCCTTATCCTCATCATTAGCCACCATGGACGTGGCAAAGTGACTCGGTCAGGTAAACTCCACAGCATACTCGTCTACAGTCTGACTCCCCTGATTCAAGATAGTGTCTTAGTTAAACATTGATATATCATGAATTAACAATGAATTGCATAATAAACACTATCTGACGAACCTGAGTAAGCACGATAAATTGCCGCTCCATTTCATTCCTAGTGACATCAGGAAAGAACTTCGTGAGGAAGCTCTCTCTGAAGATGGCCCAGGCGATGGGGCGCCCTAGCTGTTCCATCTCAGCTCGCCACCAAATGTGGGCGAGGTCAGCAAGCTGGATGCTCACGACATTCACCCGATCCACATCAGCTATTCATGCTGCGATCAATAGTTGTTCCGTCTTGATGAGCCACTGCTCAGCTTCCAGCGGACCTTCCGTACCTGAGAATTTGTCTGGGTGTAGCCTCATAAAGTCCACTACAATGGCAGGTCTCGGTGGCAGGACCCCAGGCGCAGGTACAGTGGGCTCTCTATTGGCAGCTTCCATAGCTGCCCTCATCAGTTCACCATGTTCTCGCTGCATCTGCATCATTTATTGCATCAGCCGCTCATTCTGTTCACGCTACATCTGCAACACTTGTAAAATAGTAGGCTCCTTCGACTGATCACCCCCAGTCTGGGAGGACGAAACATTCTTACGAGCCAAAGCCTGCACAAACAAAAAACAATCAGTATCTAGATAAAGTTGATAATTAAGTTTTCATGCAATTTCATGACTTGTTAAATTTTGAGTTAATCCTGTCTAATGTATTAGTTAGCTAACACATTAGCCAAACCTGGCTCTAATACCACTAAAAATCTTGTCACGCCCGCTTCCCAAAAACACGAAATACGACCCCGTGAGGAAGCCCAGCGAATGATTTTAACATCATCCATAAGCTGTAGGATCGACTCAGTATCATAACAAGAATATAACAAGATTTACACAACCACACATGCATGAATAATTTATTAAGTAACAGAAAACAATTGAAACAAATAATAATATCCCAAATAGTTTTCAAGTCTGGATCAAAAGATAAACTCGGGAATATAAGCCTGTTACAAGTTTTTAAGTAGCAAGGAAACAAATAACTTAAGGAAAACAAATAATTTAAGCATGTCCTTGCTCCAAGCGAAGCCTAAAATGCCTGCTCACGATTTCCAGCAAGCAACACATCTCCAAAGTCTGTTTATAATTATAAAAAGGAGAAAATAGAGAAAACAAGATAAATGCCCTTAGTGCAAGTTAGAGCCACAAATAGTAAAAAGCAGTAAAAGAAATATGGAACAAGATTTGGAATCAAGAATGTAATAGGGATGCAACAAGTAGTGGGGATTCACGAAACTAGCTAGCAAGAAAGACAACTCAAGTGACTAGGCTGGGTAACAAATACTAATAGTGGAGTAAGAGGCAAGTGAACATGTAATGGTACCCAGCATCAAGTAACAAGTATCAATTACAAGTGTCAAGTAACAAGTCTCAAGTTTAGTGTCAAGTTGTCAAGTACAAGTATCAAGTCTCATGTATCATGTATTCAAGTATCAAGTAAGCATGTATCAAGTTCAAGTTTCATGTATCAAGTCTTGTGGTTATTACTATCTAGGTAGCACTTCATGTACCATCCTTTTATCACATGGTTGCTACAGTCAATAAAATTTCGTTTAAGCCTAGTAAATGGAGTTTATAGCACGGTGTACTCAGGTATCAAGTATCAAGCAAGTCATGCTCATGAATTGAATAATCATATAACTAGTTCATGTGTCAAGTCATAATAAGACAAGTCATGAATCAATATATACTAGTTCATGAATCAATTAATAATATACTAGTTCATGAATCAAATAATAAAATACTAGTTCATGAATCAAATAATATACTAGTTCATGAATCGAATAATAATATACTAGTTCATGAGATATGTATCAAGTGGGAAACACAGGCCCCCTTCCGAGTATACTTACCTATATTGTCCACTACTATGGTCTTTTCCTTAAACCCCGGCTTATTATTTATTATTATCATTAATAAAGCATGAAAGTGTGCGAAACAAGTCAAGTAAACATAATCAAGAATATGAAACAAGTTTATGCTAGGTAGGATACAAATTCGAAGGTCAAAACAAATCAAAATATCAAGAACAACGAGAATTCTAATTCTAGACAGCATGACGTTGCTGCACCAAAACTGTGATTCTCATTGCTACAAGATAGCAAATGTGGATCCGTCAGAAGTTCTAGAAACTAGACTCCTGCCCGGTTCCAATGCATATAATTAAGGTACATAAAAGTTGTGGTAACATGTGTTAAATCAGCAAACTATACAGCTTTTGTGTTCAGCCAGAATTTGTGAATCTAAGTTTATACAAATGAAACAGGGTTGAAACATTATTAATTAATTTTGAAAAAATTAGAAAATATTCTCTAGGGTGTCCAGCAACAGCATGCAAAATTTCCAGTCAATTATTTACTGGTAGCATAGTTAAAATAATTGCAAACTAAAGAGGTGCAACAGTTCTTGTGAATTTGCGACTACCGACACAGCAGCAGTAAAGCTACGATATCTCCTAGACCGTAACTCGGAATTCAAAAATTCTCGATGTTATTGACAACTAGACTTTTAGGGATATATTTCATATTCGGGGCTCAAGTCCAGATTTTGGTTTTATAGGGGTCGAAACAGCAAGTAAAGTCAAGAAAAGCAGCAAGTGTGAATTTCTTTTATATACAAGTTGCATGATAATGACTATTATGAGTTTAGATTAGTGTGTGATACAAATACGGATGCATTGGGGATCAAATCAGCAAGCCATATGTATTTTTCAACTCTAAAGAATATAAGATCAACACAATACATCACACAACACACGTCCACAAGTCAAGGGGTTCATGTTCAAGTAATTAGGAAATAAAAAAGGGTTCAACTAGTTTTATAAATATATCAACGAAAGAGTTTGGACTCTTAAGATTATGGAATCGATGTGGAATAATATTAGATCAACAACCGATGAGACAAGGAGGAGTCACAACTACTATCTTTGTAGTATTTTCAATTAAACGCTTGTACTAGAATAATAATTTGTACAAGAAGAATACTTGCCTTAGGGGAGTAGTCGACGAATCCGATGGAGAGCACAATCGGCACGGATCTTGATGGGATGATCAAGATCAAGACGATCAACGGCTGAGCAGCGATCCAACGGTGAAGATCAGATTAGATCAGATCAAGATCGGGTCTGAGCTCGGATCTTGATGAGATCTGATGGCTCAGATCAAACCAACCACTCCTTTCTTCTTCCCTCTTTCACAGTAACAGAGAGAGAGAGAGGGACCTCGGCGGTAACTGGATGACGGCGCAGGCGGCAGCAACGTCGAGAGAAACTCGACGCAGGAAGGCGACGACGGTGACGGGGCGGCGCGGTGGAGTTTGGTGGCAGCATCGAGGTGCCCTGTTTCACTTCCGAAATATAGGAGACGAGCGAGGGGGTGTTTGTGATGGAAGAGAGGTGAATGGAGAGGGTGAGGGCGATGCGGTAATGATGGTGGTCGGTGCGGAGGTCGAGGGGAATTAGGTGGAGCTCCAAAATGAGTTTCGATGAGCGGAGGAAGAATCAATGGGTTCGGGAGCAAGGTTGACGACAAAGAAGATGGTGGATGGTCTTGGTGTCGAGGACGATGACGAGGATGTGCGGAGGAGGGGAACGACGCCGGCTGAAGGGGATGGCTTTGGGTCGAAATTGGGTCGATGAGGGGATGGAAAAAGGAGACGAGGAAGAACTGAAGGTGGCTGTTGGAAAGATTAGGGTTACACAGTAATAGGGGGTTAGGGTTAGGGTTAAGCTAGGTTTAGGTTTAAATATGATAGAGTTTGGGTTATTGGGTATTTGGATAGCTGGTTTAAGGGGGATCCAACAAGAGATTGACCCAAAATTCATTAAAATTGGGGAAAATTAAATAGATGAGATGAAACAGTCAATTTTTCATGAAGAACGACAAATCGGAGCAGATACGAACAATAAAATTGAAATAAAAATTGGCACAAAAATTGAGTTGAAACAAAAGAATGATTTTATTCGAACTGGAACAAAATACAGATCTCAAATTGATAAAAGAATACAAGGAATGTAAATACAGTAAAAAAAATTACAGATACGGAAAATAGGAGTTACAACTGTAGCGGAAGAAAAGAAAAGAACTCAAGATCCTTAATAATCCTGACTGAAGAATACAAATAGTTATCACACACACTCGGATTGATTGTTGAAAGATTAGTTCAGAAGGTTTTTCTCAGAAGTAATAGGTAAAGAATACACAGTGGGTTCGTCGAAATATATAGACTGGAAAGTGTATCGATCAAAATTAGAAACGATACATTTCAAAAATATGAATAGCGCAAAGTTCGGTCGACCGGACGTAAAGTCAAGAGATGAAGGGTCGACTGCTTCTTACGTAACTGTGAAGTGCGGTCGACTGTACTGCGGTCGACCGTCATGATGTGTAGTCGACCGTTATCGTGTTGTTCCATGACGAATCCACTTTATATTCTTTCCAAAAACTAATCAATCACCAATCAATTAAATACAGATAAAATCTCACAAATATAGAATGATAGCAACTGGTTTTGATAGCTTACTTGGACACTAATCAATTATGTGCTCTTTTTTAATATCTTTTTTTTTGTTTGATTCTGCAATCTTTCTTTATTACTTTTCTTCTTTAAATATTCATGAATCTCTCTTTGTCAATGATATTATTTGATCCTGAAAATTTAAAGAATTTAATTTAAACTTATTAGTTTTATAGATACGTTTTGTGCACACCAAACCGAATGTCTACAAGACTCAGTTGAAAAGCTAGTAGCAGCTCGTCATAAGCAAACATCACATTTATATTTCAAAAAATAGTACATAACACAGTAAACCACTACAGTTTCAATCTCCTGTCAACTCAAGTCACAGCCTCATGATAACACGGTTTCTCTATAAGATCAGCAGGTGCCGTAACACTCAAATATTAATTCATGAAACTTAGATTACTCATAATTAACAATAAGAGATTGTTTCAATTTCTCTGTTTTTTTTTGGAAATTCTAAAAAAAAATAAAAAATTGTAAGAATGTATCTTTAAAATCATAACCAGAGTCTAAATCCCAGGGTAAAATCTAATTGTTTCTCAGGTGATCACCCTGTAACAATCCAATTTCAGTATAGGAGTATACATTCTGAGCTAATTATTTCTTACGTCAACCAAAATTTTTCTCCTATCCACTTGACTTTGTTTAACTTTTAAAAAGCACCAACCACATGCACTTGAACATTAGAATTAGTACAACTTCCTTTTTTCGGTCGGTACTAAAGAAAAGGTACGATATAATTAACTAAGTTTCCAACTCTATATGATAACTGCAGTCAAATTAGAAAGTGTTACAGTATTATTATCAACTCAACTCTAAAGGTCACTTTATTTAAAATAATTTGGCCCCTTTCATTTTGTACTTCTCTTTCTCGTTGTGTAGTCGGCGAATTGATAAATGTACCTGATATGTTGATAAGTGGAGAGCATCCAATTTTGAACCATTGAATCTGGACAACTGGGTACCTGGTATTATGCTGCAAGGGTGTTAATTACCGCAACCAAGCATTAGTATTTCAGAAAATTGAATGGAAAAAAAAGGTGGGGCAAAGGTTGTTCCCCACAATATATAACCAAAGTGAGATTTGGGCAAGTGATTCTCCCTCTTAATTAATGTTAACATTGAGAGATAGAACCAAAAGAACAAATAAAGTTAGAAGTGTCTCTTAATTAATATTAACATTGAGATAAGAACCAGTAGAACAAATAAAGTTAGTGTTATAAAATTGAAAGAAAAGAATATTGATAGAATAGAAAAAATAGTAAATACTTTTATAATTGGAAGCTATTTATTTCTAGTTTTTTCTTTGAGACTACTTGCTCTAAAAATCATAAGCCCTTATTTATAGACTTATATGTTACAAAAAAATCATAATTAGAAGATATGGTGGTCATCCAAAATCATAACATCTACAACACTCCCTCTTGGATGTCCACCATTTTGAATACTCTCACAATTTTCAACATTCAATAATTGTTGTCTCATTAAAATCTTGCTGAGAAAAACCCAATGGGAAAAATTCAGAGTGAAAGAAAAACAGTACAACAGATACACACTAGAAGAAAAAAAGAATAAGAAAAATATGATTTCCCCCCAAATCTGAATTCAATATGGTATCAGTGCCCAAAAAAATATCCTAGGCTAAGTGAAGAAGATGAAAGCGCCGTTCTTCTTCCCTTCTTCTTGTTCCCGAACCCGACCTCCTGAGCAATCCCCGCTGCCCCTGGCCGATCCGATCCGATCCCGACGCCGGCCGCCTCCCCGCTGGCAACCACTGCCACTTAATCGACGTCTTCATCTCCTGACCTCGCCGAAATCCCTAAAATCCCGACCTCCAACAACCCAGTGGCAACAACTCCGCAACCTCTGACTGCTTTCCCTCCTCTCCAGATCCCCCCATCACAGAGCCACCACCCCTAGCCGCCACTCAAATCACTCAGGATCCAAACCCTAATTCCCCATTGTCCTATTACCCAAAACCCACAACCCGTATACCTGTATACCCGTATACCTGTATACCTGTATACCCGTATACCCGTATACCCGTTTTCTAATTTCCCTATTTTCTTTCTACCCAAAACCTATACCCGTGATCCGTCGATCTTTCCTCAAACCCGAAGCCTCCTCAACCACCGACTGTCCCTCTATATCTGCTCTTTGATTGCCGACATTGAGATTTTACAATGGGAGAAAAGTGTAGTTCTCCGAAGTCATTGGATTACTGGAGAAAGTTCTTTAGATGTTCTGACATTGACATATGTGAAGTGATCAAATATGCAATCCTCATTGCTTCATCAGATCTTCCTAATGAGTTCGTGGCTAGTCCGTGATGAGATCGCCAGAGTTATGTATACTTGCTTGCAAATGCAAGGTTTTAATCGTCAGACCAAAACTGATGAGTTCGTGGCTCATCGTGAAGGTGGTGTGGATGGAGGTAAAGTGAGTAGTGAAGGGACACCGAAAGGGAGTAACAATTTGAGCACTAGAAATAGAGCGGAACACACTTATGTATCGTCTGCACGTTCCTCCGGAGGATTCAACTAAGCTGCTTATGAGTCGAGGAAGTGTACTCATTGTGGTGCGATCAGTCACACTAAAACTCATTGTTATGATTTTATCAGCTACCTGAAGAACTAGGATCACAACAGCAATCCTCAGAAGAAGAATTGCAACCAACTCACTGTCGTCGTTGGAGTTGCAGATGGCACTGAGAAGAGTGTTGGACAAGCTTTTGCATTAGTTACAGCTATAGGTAATGATGATAAGGTCTGTAATGTTTCTGCCTCTATTATGAATAATGCATGAATAATTAACTCAGGTGCTACCGACCATATGATTTTTAATTCTAGACAAGTCCAAACCTTACAACCATCCACCAAATTAAGTGTGTCCACTGCCAATGGTGATCCAGTCACCGTTACTGGCGAGGGTCTCATATCTCTCACTAAAAACGTAATCTTAGATATTGAGCAAGTTGTGCCATCCTTGAATTTTAATCTATAATCTATTGCCCGAATAACCAGTGCCTTACATTGTATCGTAGTTTTTTTTGCCTTCCTTTTGTATGTTTAAGGATATTCGGACTCGCAAGACGATTGGTTATGAGGTTAGACACATGAAGCTTTACTACCTGGATTTGGTGTCTGAAAGTTCAAGCAAGTTGACTCAAGCTCTATTTGTTGAAGGATCTTAGGGAAAGAAGAAGAAATAAGAGATTTGGCTATGATATCAACCTCTAGCGCATGCTTCTTTTGGCTATTTGAAAAGGTTATTTCCAAGTTTGTTTTCGAAGTTGGATGTTTCTATTTTTTGTTGTGATGTGTGTGAACTAGCAAAGAGTCACCGTGTCTCTTTTCCGCTAACTCTAAGTAAAAGCTCTCTTCCATTTATAATTATTCATTGTGATGTTTGGGGTCCATTTAAAATGACTACCATTGGAGGAGCTTAATGGTTTGTGATATTTATTGATGACTGTACTCGTAAGACATGAATTTGTTTGATGAATTCTAAAGGTGAAGTTAGTGGTTTATTTCAGAAATTTCACAGGTCGGTTATGATGTAGTACAAAGCGTAGATTCAAGTTCTTAGGAGTGATAATGTCGACGAGTACCTGAGTTCGAATATGCAATAATATTTGGTGGAATATGGGATTGTTCACCAGACTACATGCTCATATACACCTCAACATAATGGGGTTGCAGAAAGAAAAAACAGACACTTGCTCGAAGTGGTCCGTGCTTTTCTTATTCATGGTAATATGCCACTCATGTATTGGGGGGAAGCTCTTGCTTTTGCTGCATACTTAATCAACTGAGTTCTCTCTAGTATCCTAAATTTCATTACGCCATTTCAGGCATTAAGTGAAGCTGTAAATGCAACAACACTCGTCAACTTGCCACATTGTGTGTTTGTGTAACATCCCGTATTTTTATTTTAATTTAAAATACATTTTTTCAATTTTTGCACGTACAATGCACGTGCAAATTTTCCATCTTTATTTTCTTTCCTCTCATTTAAATTTATTTTTTTGTAGCATGCATGAGTCTTTTTATTTTATTCTTTTGTTAATCCATAGGCCTAAGAGTAGATTCTAAAGCCCACTAGACTAATTAAAATCAAGCCCACAAAACAAGCCCATTAATTAATCCTACAACTAGTTGTGCATGGACTCACACATGACATGTAACAACTTTTTGGCATACAAATAAAATTATAGGATTGTATTTATTATTGTGTGTGTGTGTGCGCACTTGTGCTTAATACGTGCACGTGTTTAGAAGGAGAGAGAGAGGCCGGAAGTGGAGGAGTGGAGAGAGTGGGGGAGTGGGAGAGTGTGAGTGGGTAGTTACTTGATTGATGAGATCAAATCCTAGCCCTCCATTTGTTCTATAAATACCCCCCCCCCCCCCCCCCCCCCCCCCCAATGTCTTCTCATTTACACTACATTAAGAAATCAAGACAGAGGGAAAAAGAGAGAGAGTTAGAGAGTGTTCTTGTGTTGCATTGGAGGCATTGGAGTGCTCTTGCTAGGAGGAGAAGAACTAGGTGTTGCTTGTTGGAGCTAGGAGTCTCTAGGAGTTGTGTCTCTTTATCTTTTGCAAGTCTTCATAAGAGGTGGGTGATCTTTATGCTTTCTAATTGTAGGACAAGCATGCTATTGTTGACAAATGAGTAAAGTAGATTAATTTGATGTGGTAAATGTAGATTTAATCCATGCTATTGCGTTTGTGACATGAATTATAGAAAATTTGGTTGTGATTAAGAAAATGATTAGACACCATGATAACTAGAAAGCGAGTAACAAACAAATGAATTATTGCCATGAACCATACTAGTATGCATGTTGATTTGTAAATGTCAAAATTTTATAAATTTGTATGAAGATTGTTGAGACTTTCCTTGTAGTCAAAATAAATTGTAGTAAAGTTTAATTGGTACAAATGGGTTTATAAAATGGGTTGTAAAAGATACAAAATTTGTTATTTTCCTAAATTGGAGAAATGCAATTCATGTATGCAAATGAGAGAAAAATGAATTGGAATATAGATACATGTTTAAAATATAAGTTTGAAAATTCGTGGGTTACTGTTTTCAAGTAAACTCAGTTTGGATAAAATATTTACAGTCCATTAAAAAGCTAGATCGGTCGTATGATTGAGTTTTGTGAAAATACACCAATCACAGTGTCGTATGAACAAAACCTTAGCACTCTGACTTCATATCTGTGATTGGGGTTGGATTTACTGGTTAACGGAGGCACTTTAAAAATGTTACTGTAGCGCGGGTTGTGGTCTGGGGTCTTGAGTTCGAACTCGACAGTCCCTTTTTTTTTTTAATTAACCCACAGACTGAGAGTGAGTACTTGGGGGTTTCGGTCCTCCTCTGTGATAGAAAGGCACATGGACTTCTTGGTTAGTGGAGGCGCCATAGGGCGGTACTATAGCGCGCTCTTGGGCTTGGGTTCGAAACTCGGTAGCCTCATTTGATTTTTTTTAGTATTTTGATATTTTTGAAGAGCTTAAATGCCATAAAAAATTTGGGAAAAATTCTAATATTCCTCTAAAATGATTTAGAGTATATTAAAAATAGTTTCATGATATTTCATGTGTTATGTGAGAGATTAAAAGTAAAATTGATATAGATAATGAGTTGAAGATTCGAAAATATTTATTTTAAGATTATGACATATATTTTGATTAGAAGAAGAGAAAATATTGCTATGTTATTTTGGTCTCTTGATGAGATTATTTACTTATTTTTAGTAAGAAATACTTGATGTGGTTTAAAATATTATATGTGATTAAATTGCTAATGAGATTTGAAGTTGATGAATCTATGTTAAGAGTTCATGTTATTTTTTTAAGAATTGTGAATAAGTGAATGGATGAGTAAGTCATGAATGATACAAAAGTAAAAGATAGATTAAGTTATGAATAAGTTTAAGATATGAATACGATGAAGTTTAATACATGATTATTGAAGGGTATGAGTACCCATGAAATTTGAGTACATGAAAAAAGGTTGTGATCTAGAGGTTTAGTGAGACCCCGGGTACCGGCATTGTTGAATTAAATGATTGATTTATTTTGAGATATGGCCATGTGAGTTATCTCTGTATTTGTGATTAAGTCCGGTAAGGGGTAAAGCTAACTCTAGGTGTTGTAATTTATTCATGTCTTGAACTTAAGAATTAGGCACTAAGTGAAGATATAGTAAACTTGGCCAAACGTAAGTGGAGGGCTTCTATATAGTCGGGCGGTGTACTCCGGGACTATTGACCCAGTCGGGCTGTGTACTCCGGGACTGTGGTTGCTTCGATGGAGACGAGCTTTTATTTTTAAATCCGGGACTATGCGTAGTCGGGCGGATAGTTTCCATACTCCAGTGTATATACGTATACCGGGGCTAGAAGGACACTTGACGGAATATTCGCACGACGAGGATTACGTATAGTCGGGCGGTGTACTCCGGGACTAGGATTCGTACTCGTCAAATGTCTAAACTTTGTTTTATTACTGGGTAGTTATCATGGCGAGGGATCGAACCCTTTATTGTGGAGTACGTAGGTGCTTGTCCTCGGACCTATGTAGTATGGGATGCATAGAATCCGAACAAGTATGCATTAATGTCATCTTAGCATAAAACATCTGCATTAGGCATTAAGGCAATGCATACACTTACATGTTTAGAGTAGTCAATTTTAACACTTTATTTTACATTCAAGTTTGTGGTTTGTTAAAGTATTGAGATAGTTATACTTTCGGCATAGCGAGGATGACCGTGTATAACATTATTTCGTCGGTTGTAAGCAACTGACGTGCCCACTGTTTTATATGCAGGATTTGGATTTTTCAAGAAGCTATAAAGTTGATTTGATGCTGATGATTATTTAAATGTTCAAGTTGTTACATTTGTCTATTTTTCATTATTGTACTTCAATTTACCTTCCGCTATGTTATTAAATGTAAAAGACTCTGTTGTATTATAAATTTTCAAAATTCCTTATAAAATTGTACGAAGTGAAGTATAAAGATCCTGTGGAACTTCGAATTCAGCCTTATTTGGAATTCGGGGTGTTACAGTTTGGGTGTGTCTCATTTGTTCACCTTCGTCAACACGAGCAAAATAAGTTAACACTTTGAGCTATGTGATGTGTTTTCGTGGGATATGCAATGAATAAGAAAGAGTATCGTTGTTATCACCCACCAACTCAAAAGATGTTTGTAACTATGGATGTTGTGTTCCATGAAAATGAGATATATTTTTCCTCTGAGGTTGAACTTCAGGGGGAGTATTGAAGTAAAATTCAGACTCTTGCGTATGACGAAGTGGTTACCATTCAGAGTGAACAATTGGATACAAGGGGTGAAGATGTGGATCACTCTACAAGGGGTGAAAATGTGGATGTAAGTAGTGACAATCACTCGAATGAAGATGTGGATCACTCTACAAGGGGTGAAAATGTGGATGTAAGTAGTGATGATTACTCAAACAAAAATTTGGTTGAGGGAGAAGACCTCCACGAAGAACTGCAATCAGTGGGAGAAGACCTCCATGAGGAACTGTAATTGGCGCTGAACCTCCTCGAAGATAAGTCGTCGGGATCCATGTCATTGCTAGTGTCCTCTCCACCACCAACACTGTCAGAACCTCAAAACCAATCGTCGTCGTTCCAGAAGAGTACATTGCGCATATATTGTGGGTAGCATGTTTCAGGATGCTTTCTCCAATTAATGACTGACCGTGATAACAATAATCTCTTACATAGTTTGATAATAGATTCTATGTATACCAATATCGTATATAAGTTTCTGGGAGATGACCTTTGGCATAGACTTAGTGAAAAGGTCATCGATCTAGGCTGTCATTGGAATGAACTTGTTTTATGATGAACACAAGAATATTCAAATTTATGAGCAATAATCTTATTATAAATGCACATATAAAAGCTCTATATGTGGTATTTAACTCTTATTTTCTCTTTTCAATAGGAAATAACCAAAAGCAGCAAAACGAAGCAGATTCCAGACGAATACAGACTGAGAAATAATATACAGGGAACTGCAAAAGCAACAGTCGACTGGCTCTTCAGCAGTCGACCAGACAGAGAGTTTGCTAAGCCTCAGCACAGTCGACTTCCCCAAACACCAGTCGACTTGACCGAGAAATCGTGAAGCCACAGATGTCTCAGTACCAGTCGACTTACATCCAAGGCAGTCGACTGGTACGCGGCGGAGTTAACAGATAAGATATTCAAAGATACACCTGCATCTAATTCCAAATCTATTTGAATCCAGATTTTATGCGAATTCTCCAACAAACCCAAGCCAGAGACAGGGGATTGGCAAGAGCACGTGGTTAGCAGATATGGAATAAAAGAAGAAAAGAGAAAGATATAAATCAGCCGATCAAATAAGGAAAGAAATAACAAAG
The DNA here is from genome assembly GCA_017893485.1 of Hemerocallis citrina. NCBI lineage: Eukaryota > Viridiplantae > Streptophyta > Magnoliopsida > Asparagales > Asphodelaceae > Hemerocallis > Hemerocallis citrina. The sequence goes on from CM030366.1 coordinate 143,639,426, forward strand.
AGAGGGACTTTCCTGAAAAAGGGGAAACCCTAATTCTTTAGCCGCGCTCTATAAATATCAGTCAAGAGATATCACAGGCTCTCTCTCGAACTCTCTCTGGACTCCATCTTTTGATCATCATCTTCCAAAAACCACCGAATCACAAGAGTTTCTGAGCATTCAAGTCATCAACCAGTGCATCATTCTATCAGCATCGAAGAAGGAAAGAAGAGATCCAGTACTCGAAGGCAGTCGACCGTGTGACAGACAGTCGACTTATTGCCGGACTTCATTAGTTTATTTCTCTTCTCTTTATTCTTTTATGATGATCATGTATTCGAACTTGTTGATTAATAAAAGTATTATTATGTGGAACTAACTTTATAGTTGGGTAGATTGAAGCCGTAGTTATATAGTGCTATGTTCTTCTGAATTCTTCTATTTACTTATTGATTGAATCTGATTGAATTGATATAGGTTTGTGATAACCAAACTCGTTCTCGAAGTCTGAGAGCAGTCGACTGAGGTGAGAGCCAGTCGACTGACAAACAGAGCTTGAGAATATCAAGTTTGTGTTACCATTTATCTGAATCTGTTATATGAGCATATTGAGACGACCCGTATCTCGTGACCGTAACTGGTAACAAGGGAATCTTTAGGGGTTCCTGGTTCAATCAACTTAAGGGATCTAGATCTGATACCAATTTCTAGAACCTTGAGTGTTTGTTCGTTTCCACTGATCTTATGTTTTCTTTAAGTGCAACTTAGTAGATACCATGCTAAACACTTAATGAAAGAAACGAATTAGAGTAGATACCATGCCTAATTCTTGGCTTAGGGAAACAGTACTTTAAGGAGTAGATACCATGCCCTTGAAGGGAACAAACATGAGTAATAAGAAGAAGTTCAGAAGGTGACTTAGCATTACTGACTATTGGTGGAGATCTAAACCCAACTATTTCATAAATATTTGTGATTCACATTTCTTAACTTAGTTTAATCTTTTAATTTCTTTTAGACTTTCAAAACAACTCTTCATGATTTTTATTATTTTCTATTGATTAGTTAGTCAGAATCTACAGTCTCTGTGGGATCGACCCTTGCTATTGCTACGCTTTCAAACGATTCGTGCACTTGCGAGGTTTATAATTTGTGTCTAGTTTTATCTATTTAATTAGGTATCTAGATTGCACAACAAGTTTTTGGCGCCGCTGCCGGGGATTGTTTAGTATTTTAACTTCCAGATCAGTAGAAAGTTTTTATTTTTCTTTCTTTAGTTTTAATTTTATTTTTCTTTTAGGTTACAGGATTTTGGTGGATGCACGGAAGGAGATCACTTCGTCCAGAGCTACTACCTATTGACGCAGAAACAGAACGCACTTTGCACAGACTAGGTAAGTTATTTGCAGCGCACCAGTCGATGTCCACACGAACCAGTCGACTGTCCAGAGACCTAGTTCACACACAGCAATGGCTGAGGAAATGCCAAATCGAGTGCCAATGCAGGACAAGTTCACGCCTAAGAACATCGAGCAACCTTCCTGCATTGCGTACCAACCTAATGTCACAGGGAACATGCATCTATCTCCTCAGTTACTTAGTATGGTTCCCCACTTTAGTGGCAGACCAGATGAAGAGCCTCATCTCCATTTACAAGATTTCTTTGATCTTTGCAGGACACAAAGCGTCCAAGGGCTTACCCCTGAACAAATCAGGTTAATTTTGTTTCCTTTTTCCTTAAAACTTAACGCTAAACTATGGTATAATTCTTTGGAACCAGGATCAATAAACTCATGGGAGCAATTGGCGACAAAGTTCTTAAAAGAATTCTTTCCAGCCCAAAAGACCAAACAACTGAAAAGGGAGATTCAACTCTTCCAACAAAAGGATGGAGATTTATTTTTCGAAGCATGGAAGGATTTCAAGAACAAACTTCTCAAGTGTCCAACACACAACATGCCTAAAGATGATCAGGTACAAGCATTTTATGAAGGTTTAAATGATACTAATAAGGCAATTGTGGATTCAGCTTGCAACGGGATCTTGATGAGGAAAAGCGGCGAAGAGGCCATAGAACTATTTGAAGAACTCAGCGAGAATTCACAACAATTCTCAACAAGGAGGGGCCCGTCGAAAAAACAGGGAGTTTATGAAATTTCTAGTAGCAATAACATTCAATTGGAAATGGTAAACATGAATAAGAAAATTGATATGCTTGTTAATGCAATGTCTATGATGGGTGGAGTTAAAAATCAAACAAATGAAATTTGCGCAATTTGTTCTCATGTAGATCATATCACTGATACATGTCCCATGTCTTCTTTCACAGATCAGGAGCATGTAAACTATGTAGGTCGAGGAGTGTTTCCACAAAAGAATAACCCCTTCTCGAACACATACAACCCAGGATGGAGGAACCATCCAAACTTCTCCTGGAGCAATAATCAGAATAATCAAGGGACTCAATTCACACAAGGACATGCACGGAACTTCCAAATGGGAAGTGGGATTGATAGGCCAGTTCAAGAACATAAGAAGTTGGATTTTGAATCCACCGTTCTTCAATTGCTCCAACAACAACATCAAACAAGCAACCAACAGGGGCAAGCAATTCAAAAGTTGGAAACACAGATTGGCCAAATTGCAAAAGAATTAAGCGAACGAAAGGCAGGGGAACTTCCATCACAAACTATACCAAACCCTGGAGGCCAAGAACAGCTCAAGGCAGTCACAACATTAAGAAGTGGTAAGATAATTGACAACAAAGTTGGAACACACACAGAAGAAGCAGAATCACAACCATCAAAAATTGTGGGGTCCAACAAGGTAAGTGAAAAAGAAAGAACAGTATTACCACCATTCCCTCAAAGGTTAGTCAAGCAAAAGAAAGAACAACATTTATTTGACATCTTTGAAACTCTCAGAAAGGTAGAAATTAATATCTCCCTACTTGATGCTATTAAACAAATTCCATCTTATGCTAAATTTTTGAAAGAATGTTGCACTCACAAAAGAACATTTCAGGTTAGGGAGGATGTGGCTTTGACAGAAGAAGTGAGCGCCGTCTTATTAAGAAAATTACCTCCAAAATTAAAAGACCCAGGTAGTTTCACCATTCCTTGCAGGATTGGTGAGCACTTCTTTGAGAAAACACTGCTAGACTTGGGGGCGAGCATCAATCTTCTCCCATACACCATCTATGAAAAGCTAGGATTGGGGGAACTCCAACCAACATCCATCACGTTGCAGTTGGCAGATCGCAGTATCAAAAGACCTAGAGGTATTTTGGAAGATGTCCTAGTTCAGGTAAACGATTTCATTTTGCCTGCTGATTTTGTTGTGTTAGACATGGAGGACTCTTCAATGCCATCTTCTCTACCAATCATTTTAGGTAGGCCCTTTATGAGTACGGCTGATATAAAAATTTGTGTTAAAAAGGGTACTATAAGCATGAAAATAAATGGAGAGAAAGTTGAATTTAAAATGTTCGATACACTGAAATTACCACATGATGATCATGAATGCTATAATATTGATGTGGTTCAGGAGATTGTTGATCAAACATTTCAGGTACATAGCGTTGAACCACTACAAGCCACAATCACACAATCTCTAACTTTATCTAATGTTGAACAGGAATATGATGACTGGGAAATTGCAGAGACAATACATCACCTTGACACTTCACAGTCATACTCAGGTAAGTTTGCACCAGTATTTGAAAAATTGGTGACTGATGACATTTTTGTTTCTACAGACAAGTCGACTGGTGCACTGGACAAGTCGACTGGTGAAGAGGATCAGTCAACTGTCCAGACTGCTACCAGGGACCAGTCGACTGCACCAAGACTTACAGACCCAACACTTAAGCAGCTGCCTGACCATTTGAAGCATGCATATTTGGGTGAGAACCAGACGCTGCCAGTGATAATTGCTGCAAACCTAAGTGCACAGGAAGAAGATAGCTGCTAAAGGTATTACGAGAACACAAGAGTGCAATAGGATGGACCATTGCAGACATCAAGGGAATAAGTCCATCCAAATGCATGCATCGAATACTCCTTGAAAACAACGCAAAACCTAGCAGGGAGGCACAGAGAAGGCTTAACCCAAACATGAAGGAAGTGGTAAGAGCGGAGATTCTGAAGCTACTAGATGTTGGCATCATCTACCCTATCTCAGATAGCAAATGGGTAAGTCCAATACATGTAGTGCCTAAGAAAAGTGGAGTCACAGTGGTGACAAACGAAGAAAATGAACTTATCCCAATAAGAGTGACCACAGGATGGAGGGTTTGCATTGATTACAGGAAATTGAATAATGAAACCAGGAAAGATCACTTCCCTCTTCCTTTTATTGATCAAATGTTAGAAAGATTAGCAGGATATAGTCATTATTGTTTTTTAGATGGTTATAGTGGCTATAATCAAATTGCTATTGCTCCAGAAGATCAAGAAAAAACCACTTTTACATGTCCTTTTGGTACTTTTGCATACAGGAGGATGCCCTTTGGATTGTGCAATGCACCAGCAACATTTCAAAGATGCATGATGAGTATATTTTCAGACATGGTGGAAAGGTTCATTGAGGTATTTATGGATGATTTTAGTATTTTTGGATCTTGTTTTGATGAATGCCTTAACCATTTGCAGCTTGTGCTTAAAAGATGTGAAGAATGCAATTTAGTGCTGAATTGGGAAAAGTGCCATTTCATGGTACAACAAGGTATTGTGTTGGGACATGTGGTGTCAAAAAGAGGCATAGAGGTAGACAAAGCGAAAATAGATATAATATCAAAACTACCCCCTCCAACTACAGTTAAGGATGTTAGGAGCTTTCTTGGACATGCAGGGTTCTATAGAAGATTTATCAAAGATTTTTCAAAAATCTCCAAACCCCTTTGTGATTTGTTGGCTAAGGATGTTGAGTTTGTATGGACAGAAGAGTGCACAAATGCTTTCACTGCACTAAAAACTCTTCTTATTTCTGCACCTATTGTCATGGCACCAGATTGGAGCCACCCTTTCGAGCTAATGTGTGATGCAAGTGATTATGCTTTAGGGGCTGTGTTAGGTCAACGAATCAATAAGAAACCCCATGTTATTTACTATGCTTCTCGAACTTTAAACGATGCACAGCTAAATTATTCCACTACTGAAAAAGAAATGTTAGCTGTTATTTTTGCTGTAGAGAAGTTTAGGTCATATTTGATTGGTTCTAAAGTTATTGTTTTCACTGACCATGCTGCCTTGAGATATTTATTTGCAAAAAAAGATGCTAAGCCTAGGTTGATCAGATGGGTGCTGTTGCTTCAAGAATTCGATCTTGAGATTAGAGATAAAAAAGGAAGCGACAATGTTGTTGCAGATCACATGTACAGGCTACTGCAGGAGGAAGAAAGAATTGTGCCGCCACTTAATGAGACTTTCCCAGATGAACATCTCTTTCAAATAAATATATCCTCGGGATAGTCGACTGGTATCTCATTACGCAAATCTTCCATGGTTTGCTGACGTTGTAAACTATCTAACCGCTCATGTTTTCCCTCCAGGTATGACAAGTCAGGAAAGAACGAGACTGGTGGCTATGTGCAAGCACTACTATTGGGATGATCCTTATTTGTTCAAATTTTGCCCTGATCAAATTATAAGAAGATGTGTGGCAGAAGAGGAGCAAATGAGTATTCTACAACATTGCCACCAATATGCATGCGGAGGACATTTTGGACCAAAAAGAACAGCACTCAAGGTATTACAATCTGGATTTTATTGGCCTAAAGTATTCAAAGATGCTTTTTCTTTTTGCAGGTCTTGTGACAAATGCCAAAGGACAGGCAACATCTCTTCTAGAAATCAAATGCCACTGCAAAACATCCAAGTGATCGAGCTTTTTGATGTTTGGGGAATCGACTTCATGGGTCCCTTTCCTAACTCATTTGGTCATTTATATATACTTGTTGGTGTGGATTATGTGTCTAAATGGGTCGAGGCTGTCCCCTCAAGAACTAATGATCACAAAGTTGTTGTCAAGTTTTTGCAGGAGAACATTTTCACTAGGTTTGGTACACCACGAGCAATAATTAGTGATGGAGGGAGCCACTTCAATAACTTTCCATTTGCTTTCTTGATGAAGAAATATGGTATCACGCATAGAGTGGGCACCCCATATCATCCCCAAACTAGTGGGCAAGTGGAGATTAGCAACAGAGAAATCAAGTGCATTTTGGAAAAGACAGTCAACACAAGGAGAAAGGATTGGTCGCTGTGCTTGAATGATGCATTATGGGCCTACCGAACAGCTTACAAAACACCCATTGGCATGTCACCATACCGTTTGGTGTTTGGAAAAGCTTGTCATCTACCAGTGGAGTTGGAACACAAAGCATATTGGGCCATTAAGAGGTTCAATTTTGACATGAAACAAGCAGGTGACAAAAGAAGATTACAACTAAATGAGCTTGAAGAGTTGAGGCACGACGCTTATGAAAATGCAAAGTTATACAAGGAAAGGACCAAGTTGTACCATGACAAACAGCTAGCGAGGAAGGAGTTTTATGAAGGACAGAAGGTCTTGATATACAACTCAAGATTGAGACTTTTTCCAGGCAAGCTTATGTCAAGATGGTATGGGCCATACATTGTCACAAGAGTCTTTCCACATGGTGCATTGGAGGTTCATAGCCAAGAAAAGAATCAAACATTCAAGGTGAACGGGCATAGAGCGAAACCATACATAGAGATGAGTCTAGAACCGCAAGAGGAAGATGTGAATCTTCAAACCATTCAATACATGGCATGAACTCATCATGTCTAGCTGAAGACAGAAAACACAGCACTTATTGGGAGGCAACCCAATTTTTCAGGGGAGTATTTACACTTTCCCTCTATTTTCTTTCATTTTATCTTTTATTTTCAGTCTCTCCTTACTAGATGTGACACATACCTATTTTTAAATTTTCTTTCGAACATTGAGGACAATGTTCCATCTAAGTTTGGGGGTATTAGGGTTATTTTATAGAGTCTTTTGAATTTTTTTTAGGATAAACAATTTCTTATAAAGTAAGAAGACGGATACTTATTTACTTTAGGATTGTTGAGTTTCATAAATTCCCTACAAGATTATATGAGTCATGCAATTATACATAATAAACAAATGTGATGCTTTTTCTGGTAATTATTCCCTTGAGATCTAGTCCTAAATTGAGTTTAAGTAAATAGAGTGATACAATATAAATATATATACATATATTTGAATAAAGTCAATCTACTCCAATGTTTTGAGTGCTTAGTAACTAGGGGTATTCATCACCAATGTTTACCTTTACGTCAAACGGCAACTTGAAATATGAGTATGCAAAGCACTTTAGAGTTTGTGACTTGCTGAGTAACCGGGTGGATTCATCACAAATGTTTTGCATTCGCGTAAAAAGGCAAGTGACAACTTTAGAGAAGTGACTTAAAAAAAAAAAAAAAAAAAAAAAAAAAAAAAGACTCTAGTTTGCTACTCGGTTTGTAGTAGAGAAAAGGGGATAATCACAGCTTGAGTAATCGCATACTATAACTACATTAATTGCATGACAAGTATGGTTGAGTTTGGAGTTATGAATAAACAATTGCACTAGAGAAAGTGGGTATGTTTAATTTTACTTTATCTGAAATTGTTTATACCTTTCTATGTTGATGCCCACATAATAAGAACTCTTGGTGGTTGAGGCTGTTATTATTATTATACCCTTGTTCATAATTCTAGTTTGCTTGAGGACAAGCAAAAATCTAAGTTTGGGGGTATTTGATGAACACAAGAATATTCACATTTAGGAGCAATAATCTTATTATAAATGCACATGTAAAAGCTCTATATGTGGTATTTAACTCTTATTTTCTCTTTTCAATAGAAAATAACCAAAAGCAGCAAAACGAAGCAGATTCCAGACGAATACAGACTGAGAAATAATATACAGGGAACTGCAGAAGCAACAGTCGACTGGCTCTTCAGCAGTCGACCAGACAGAGAGTTTGCTAAGCCTCGGCACAGTCGACTTCCCCAAACACCAGTCGACTTGACCGAGAAATCGTGAAGCCACAGATGTCTCAGTACCAGTCAACTTACATCCAAGGCAGTCGACTGGTACGCGGCGGAGTTAACAGATAAGATATTCAAAGATACACCTGCATCTAATTCCAAATCTATTTGAATCCAGATTTTATGCGAATTCTCCAACAAACCCAAGCTAGAGACAGGGGATTGGCAAGAGCACGTGGTTAGCAGATATGGAATAAAAGAAGAAAAGAGAAAGATATAAATCAGCCGATCAAATAAGGAAAGAAATAACAAAGAGATGGACTTTCCTGAAAAAGGGGAAACCCTAATTCTTTAGCCGCGCTCTATAAATATCAGTCAAGAGATATCACAGGCTCTCTCTCGAACTCTCTATGGACTCCATCTTTTGACCATCATCTTCCAAAAACCACCGAATCACAAGAGTTTCTGAGCATTCAAGTCATCAACCAGTGCATCATTCTATCAGCATCGAAGAAGGAAAGAAGAGATCCAGTACTCGAAGGCAATCGACCGTGTGACAGACAGTCGACTTATTGCCGGACTTCATTAGTTTATTTCTCTTCACTTTATTCTTTTATGATGATCATGTATTCGAACTTGTTGATTAATAAAAGTATTATTATGTGGAACTAACTTTATAGTTGGGTAGATTGAAGCCGTAGTTATATAGTGCTATGTTCTTCTGAATTCTTCTATTTACTTATTGATTGAATCTGATTGAATTGATATAGGTTTGTGATAACCAAACTCGTTCTCAAAGTCTGAGAGCAGTCGACTGAGGTGAGAGCCAGTCGACTGACAAACAGAGCTTGAGAATATCAAGTTTGTGTTACCATTTATCTGAATCTGTTATATGAGTATATTGAGACGACCCGTATCTCGTGCCCGTAACTGGTAACAAGGGAATCTTTAGGGGTTCCTGGTTCAATCAACTTAAGGGATCTAGATCTGATACCAATTTCTAGAACCTTGAGTGTTTGTTCGTTTCCACTGATCTTATGTTTTCTTTAAGTGCAACTTAGTAGATACCATGCTAAACACTTAATGAAAGAAACGAATTAGAGTAGATACCATGCCTAATTCTTGGCTTAAGAAAACAGTACTTTAAGGAGTAGATACCATGCCCTTGAAGGGAACAAACATGAGTAATAAGAAGAAGTTCAGAAGGTGACTTAGCATTACTGACTATTGGTGGAGATCTAAACCCAACTATTTCATAAATATTTGTGATTCACATTTCTTAACTTAGTTTAATCTTTTAATTTCTTTTAGACTTTCAAAACAACTCTTCATGATTTTTATTATTTTCTATTGATTAGTTAGTTAGAATCTACAGTCTCTGTGGGATCGACCCTTGCTATTGCTACGCTTTCAAACGATTCGTGCACTTGCGAGGTTTATAATTTGTGTCTAGTTTTATCTATTTAATTAGGTATCTAGATTGCACAACATTTTACTTCAATCTCATTGTTCTTCTGATGTTCGTGAGCAAAGAAGAATTTTGGTGAAATTTGTTTGGTCTGGTCTCCTTTAATGAAACTTTCTTTATCTGTGTTATAAATGCGGCATTGTCTTTGAAGATAACTATTGAAACATCTGTAACAGAAGGTAATTGGCAATAACTACGAATATGGTGAATTAAAGATCTCAACCATACACATTCACGACTAGCTTTGTGAAGAGCTAAAATTTCAAAGTGGTTAGATGAAGTAGCTACTAAGTTTATTTAGTAAAACACCATGAAATAGTAGTATTACCACTAACAAATACATAACATGTTTGAGATCGACCATTATGAGGATCAGAGAGATATCCTAAATCTACATAACCTACAAGGTTGGAACTTTTAGGATTATAAGAATAATATAAACCTAAGTCAGTAGTTCCATGGAGATATCAAAATTTGCTTGATACCAGTACAGTGTCTTTGCATGGGTGCAGAGCTATATCTAGCAAGAAAATTCATGAAAAGAGAAATATCTAGTCTAGTGCATTGTGCTAAGTACAGTAGAGCACCAATAGTACTTATGTATGGTACTTCAGGTCCTAATACTTTTTCATTTTCCGCTTTAGGACTATGGATCTTTCTATATGTCCAAAGATCGGACTACCATGTAAGTACGTTGTGGGTGTGCCTTGTTCATACCAAACCTTTTAAGAACCTTCTCGGTATAATTAAACTGATGGATTAACATCCCACTAGATTTACTTTCAATCTGCAGACCGAGACAAAATTTTGTTTTCCTAAGACCTTTCATTTTGAAATCCTTCTTCAGATGGTCAGCAATTTTCTCGAGCTCTTCTTGAGTCCCAATTAAATTTATATCATTAACAAAAGCTACTACTATTGAAAATCCATTAAAAATTTTCTTTAAAAAAAATGCACAGGAAAATTTGATCGTCTCCATATCCTCAGACAAATATTCACTAAGATGATTGTACCACATTCTTTCAGATTGCTTCAGGACGTATAATAAATGTCTTAAATGAATTGAGTACATACTATTTGACTTTACTTCGAGTAAAGTAAATTCTTCTGGGACTTTCACATAAAAATCTGTCTAAGTCCCCATATAAATAAGCAGCTACAACATCCATGAGTCTCATATCTAAATGTTCAGAAACTGCTAAACTTATTAGATATCTGAAAGTTGTCGCATCCATGACGGGGGAGTATGTTTTCTCATAATCAATCCCAGGTTTCTGCAAGAAACCTTGTGCCACAAGTCGTGCTTCATATCTAGCAATTTCATTACTTTCATTTCTTTTTCTTACAAACACCCATTTATAATCTACATGGTTAACATCCTTTGGGGTTAGTACTGTAGGTCCAAATACACCACATTTATTGAGAGACTCTAATTCTATTTAGATGGCATCTTTCCATTTTGGTCAATCTGTTCTTTATCGACATTCATTTATAGTACGTGGTTCGATATCATCATTATCATTTCCCTTTGATACTTGTGTAGCTACAATCTATGTAAATATGTCATCGATGACTGTATCTTTTCTGTCCCACATATATATTTGAATTAGTGTAAAGTATAGAGATCTCTTTATTATTAGGTACCTTTGTCTCTTCGGTAACTTCCAAAGTCTCTTCGATGACCTATGTCTTTTCTAAGACAATAACTTCTTATGGAGTTTTAGAGGGAGTGAATTTTTGCATAACCTCTTTTTGAGTGAAATGACTAACATCTTCAGAAATGTTATTTGGGTATGTTTTCTCATTTATCTTTTTCCGAGGAGTACAGACTTTGAACCTATATGTCTGCTACGCTTCTGACATGCTGTAGATTCATTTGCTGTCATATTTGAGTTTTGTTCTATCGGGAAAAAACTCTGGCAGGTCATTCATAACTGGCATGTGTGACTTGGTCACTTTCACTGCATCATTAAATGCATTAGGTAATCTATTTGCAATTTTTTGTAAGTGTAATATTTTATGTACTTCATTCTCACATTTTCAAGTACGTGGATCTAGATGAGACAAAGTGGAAGTATTTCACGTTAATTCTCGTCGTTCTGCTGGAATAAATTGTTTCACAGAAACAATGTTTCTTTAGAAACTTTCTTATCTCCCCCTAAGGTGGGAATACTGTCTTGTTAGATATTATTATAGTCCTATATTGGTTGTAGAGTTGTTTTGATATTTGTTCCCCTCCTATATATAAGTGGTATTGTACTTGGTTGAACTCAATTCAATATTCAGTATTGTTTTCATCTCTCAGATTTATCTTAACATGGTATCAGACCCAATTACTCAAATTTTCTTCTTTTAAAATTTTTCCATCCAAAAATCCTCCAATTCCAATAGCCAAAGTTATACAAATTTCTTCCCAAAACCCTAGTTCAAAAAAAAAGCAAAAAAAAAAGAAGCAAAAAAAAAAAACCCAGCATCATCGTCATCTTCTTCGAAAACCCAGATCCAGCATTCAGCATCATCGTCATCTTCTTCGAAAACCCAGATCCAGCATCTGCCAAGATCCCTGCAGTCCACCCTCTCTCCTTCTTCGAAGCCCCAGATCACCAGTCTGCCCTCTCTCCTTCGTCGAAGCCCTAGATCCAACTCCTTCTCCGTCATCGTCGAAACCACTGCAGTCCAGATCCAGATCCCGAAAGTGACTGCCGTCGTCGTCAACCTTCAAGACCTTCAAGACCTCGCCCCTGTAACTGCCACCGCCGCCATCCCGCATCCCCCCCTCCCCCCCTACACAAATTTCTGAAAACCCTAATTTTTATTTTTATTTGATTTTCCTTTTTCTCTTTTCCTTCTACTACCCAAAACCCAAATACCCTTTTTTTCCTTCTTTTTCTTCTCTTCCGTGTAAAAAAAAGAAATTCGGAAGGAAAAAAAATACGAAAAAAAAATTAGAAACAAAATATATTATTATTATTATTGTTATTGTTATTATAGATATATATACAGGTACTACTACTTGATGGAATCTCAGTCTCTCCCATATATTTCTGCTTCCACTGACTTCCCCGATGCAGCCGCCTCTCGTTCCTCCTCCAGATTCAAACAGCAGCAGTGCCACTTTCAGTCTGCCTCTGGCCCCCTACCTTCTCCTAACATCATTGCTCACCCTACCTCACCTCTACTTCTTACACCGGTAGCACCGTCCTGCTTCCTACCCCGATTCAGACACCAGTAGCATCTCCCTCCATATTGTGCTCTCAGTTACAGCAGCCCTCGCAGTGCGTCATCCTTCACATCCTCGGCCATGCCCGTCACTCCAGCCTTGCCGTCTCCTGCTGATTGGGCTAATCTTCAGCAATGCCTCACTCAACTGGAACTACAGCTCATGGGTCAGTCTATCAATGCTGGCTCCTCTGCTCCTGCACTTTCTGCCGCTCCCGATATGAATTCGTTCTGGATTTTAGATTCTGGTGCATCACATTATCTTGCTAGTAATCAGACATTATTCACCACCTGCACAGTACTTCCCTCTCACTCTCCATCTCTACACACAGCTGATGGCTCACCACTTCTTATTACACACTCAGGGACAATTAGCTATCCCACTCTCACATTACCATATATTCTTTATGCTCCTCATTTATCAATAAACCTTATTTCTATTAGTGCGTTGTGCGATAGTGGTCTTGTCGTTACTTTTGACTCTTTAGGTTGTTCTATTACTGATTCCTCCACCGGTGAGGAGTTTGGGCGTGCTAGTCGTCAGGGTCGTCTATATTATCTAGATTTTCTTCGTGCACATCACTCTCCTAGTTTTGCCGGTATTATTTTCTCTGATGCTGATCTGTGGCATAGACGTTTAGGTCATATTAGCGTATTACGACTCCAGACTAAAGCTCGCAGTGGTGCCCTTGGTTCTCTCACTTTTAAACATTTATCAAATTGTCAGGGTTGTCATTTGGCCAAACACATTGCCCTACCCTTTAGTCACAAAAGAACTTCTGAAACCACTCATCCTTTTCAACTTGTTCATTCTGACATATGGGGACCCTCTCCCGTACCTTCGTGGAAAGGCTATCTCTATTATGTTGCCTTCATCGATGACTTCACTAGACATACATGGATTTTTTTTATGCGTCAGCGATCTGAGATACCTGATATTTACCGGTTCTTTACAACTATGATTCACACTCAGTTCGGTGTGCGCATTAAGAATTTTCGATCGGACGGTGCACGTGAGTACACTTCCACCACTATGAGATCAATCCTTCAGTCTCACGACACCCTTTTTCAGCAATCATGCCCTTACACACATGAGCAGAATGGTGTAGCTGAACGCAAGCATCGTCACATCCTTGAGACGGCTCGTGCTCTTTTACTCTCCTCTTCCGCTCCCTGTTCTTTCTGGGTTGAAACTATCATGACCTCTGTTAGTCTCATCAACATTACTCCCTCGTCTGCCCTAGCTGGTACAATGCCTTATGAGGCTTTTTATTATTCACCTCCCGACTACAGTATGCTCCGTACTTTTGGATGCACCTATTACATCCTTCTCCCTTCTATTGAGCGTACGAAGCTCTTTGCTCGTGCTGCTAAGTGCGTTCACCTAGGTCTAAGTCCTGAACACAAAGGTTATCGTTGTTTTGATCCATCAGCGGGTCGTGTCCGCATTTCTCGACATGTATCCTTTGTGGAAGGCTCCCCTTACTACCTGACTCCCCCTGAGGATACTAGATTTCTCGATTCTCCAGTTGTTGCTAGCTCCCCAACTTTATCTTCCCGCATTCCTTTTGATTCCACTCATCTGGCTCCATTCACATCTCCTGCAGTCCTTACACCTGTTGCTCCCCCTACCGAAACACCACCTGCATCCCCACAGCAGCCAGCACCCATCCCACCTACTTCCCTACTGACACATGTACCTACTCCACCATCCTCACCCCCACACCCTGTCAGTCCACCACCTCTTCGTCAGTCTACCCGTTCCACTTATGGTATTCCTCCGGCACGTTATACACCTGATGCCACTTGTTCTTCTGACCAGTTTGGTTTTGCCACCCTAGCTTCCTACTCCCCATAGTTTCATGCATATCTCACTGCTATACACTCTACACGTGAGCCTAGAACCTATCAAGATATAATTTAATATCCTGAATGGAGGAAAGCTATTGCAGAGGAATTCAGTGCATTTGATTCGACTGGCACTTGGGATGTTGTTCCTCTGCCAGAGGGCGTTTAGCCTATTAGCTGCAAGTGGATCTTCAAGGTTAAATATCAATCTGATGGATCTATTGCGCGGCACAAGGCTCGTCTAGTAGCCCGAGGATTTACTCAGAAGCATGGCATTGATTATGATGAGACCGTTGCTTCCATTGCACAGATGACTACTATTCGCACTCTTCTTGCTGTTGCAGCCATCCGCCAATGGATGTTATACCAGATGGACGTGAAGAATGCTTTTCTTCATGGTACCTTATCTGAGGTTGTTTATATGGATCCTCCTCCCGGCCTCCCTACTCCTCCTCGTTATGTTTGTCGGTTACGTCGAGCTATATATGGTTTGAAGCAGGCTCCTCGAGCCTGGTTTGAGTATTTTCACTTTGTCTTCACCAAAACTAGTTTTAGTCAGAGTTCTCAGGACCATTCTATGTTTATGCGGTCATCACCGCAGGAGAGGGTAATTCTACTACTCTATGTTGATGATATGATCATTACTGGGGATGACTCTACGAGCATTACATCCACCAAAAAATACCTTCATCAGTAGTTCCATATGAAAGACTTTGGCAGACTACATTATTTTCTAGGCCTAAAGATTGCTCATAGATCTCGGGGGATACTCATTTCACAACAGAAATATACATCAGATATTATCTCTGCTGCATGCCTTTCTGACAGTAGATCAGCCGATACACCCTTAGAGCTTCATGTGAAGCTTCGTCCCACTGATGGTGAGCTCCTTCCTGATCTCACTAGATACAGACAGATTGTTGGACAACTTGTCTACTTATGCATGACCAGACCGGATATTGCTCACATAGCTAGTGTTGTCAGTCAGTTTGTTTCTGCTCCTACATCAGTTCACTACGGTGCTCTTCTTCGGATTCTCAGATATCTTCGGGGCACTATTACTCGCTCATTATTCATGCCTGCTACATCCAAATTAGAGCTGAGTACATATTCTGATTCAGATTGGGCAGGTGATCCTACTACCAGATGGTCTACCACCAGTTTCTGTCTATTTCTTAGTGATTCGATGATCTCATGGCGAAGTAAGAAACAGGAAGTTGTTGCATGTTCTTCGACTGAAGCTGAGTACAAAGCAATGGAAGCTACTACTAGAGAGATTTTTCATGTTCGTTGGCTGTTATCAGATATGGGTGTCACTCTTACAGGAGCTACTCTTCTTCATTGTGATAACCATTGCACATTGCACATTGCAAGCAACCCGGTCTTTCATGAGCGAACGAAGCATATAGAGATTGATTGCCATTATGTTCGTAAACGCTTTGAGGCAGAGACCATTCTCTCCATTCTGTTATATCTTCCCAACAGACGGCAGACTTTTTCACCAAATCCCATACTGTTCAGAGATTCAGATACTTAGTAGGCAAACTCACACTGTTTGACCCATCGTGAGTTTGAGTGGGGGTGTTAGATTTATTATAGTCCCATATTGGTTGTAAAGTTGTTTTGATATTTGTTCCCCTCCTATATATAGGTGGTATTGTACTTGGTTGAACTCAATTCAATATTCAGTATTGTTTTCATCTTTCTGATTTATCTTAACATGTCTCATCAAAGTGACAATCTGCAAAACGAGCAGTAAACACATCTCCTGTCATTGGTTCTAAATATCGAACAATAGAGGGCGAGTCAAAGCCTACATAAATCCCCAACCTCCATTGATGACCGATTTTAGAACGTTGAAAAGGTGGAATAGGAACTTGAAGTGCACAGGCAAACTTACACAAATGAGATATATTAGGCTGATTACCTGACACAAGTTGTTATGGAGAGAAATGGTGATATGCTGTGGGGCCTAAGTCTTATAAGCATTGATGCATGCAGCACAACATGTCCCCAAGACTAACATATAATCTAGACAGCATTAGTAAAGGTCTGGCAATAAGTTGAAGACGTTTAATCAAGGATTCAGCTAAGTCATTTTGTGTGTAAACATATGGAACAAGATGCTCAATAACAATCTCCATCGATGAACAACACTTATCAAAACTTGATATGTGAAATCAAGCACATTATCAAGTCTTATAGATTTAATAGGATGGTCAAGGAAATGAGCTCTAAGTTTGATGATTTGAGCCAGTAGATAAGAAAAAATTGTATTAGAATGTCAGAAAACATATGACCAACGAGGGGAGACATCAATTAGGACCATGAAATATCTAAAAGGTCCACTAGGATGATTTATAGGGTCCCAAATATCACCTTGTATCCTTTCAGGACCATGAAATATCTAAAAGGTCCACTAGAATGATTAATAGGGTCACAAATATAACTTTGTATTCTTTTGAGAAATGATGGGGATTCTGATGCAATCTTCAAAAAATAAGGTTTGGTGATGAGTTTACCTTGTGAACACGGGATATATAAGTACCCCTAGGTATAGTCAATTGATGGTTTGCTAAGGGATGTCCACATGAGTTATCTATTATTTTTGTTAACAAAGTGTTCCTAGGGAGTCCTAACCTATCATGCTAAAGATTTAAGATCTTGGGGTAACTAAATTTAGGGTGTGATTTAAGCTTCTAGCTTGGCTTAAGCTTCTGACTCGTAAGGGTGTATGATTCAACATTTAAAATTTTTGTGCAGTATAGGCCCAAGGAAAATGCACTTAACTTTTCGTGTGTAAGTTTTTGACTTCCAACACTAGTAATGATGTATAAGAATTCTTTATTATATTCACATATAGTTTCTATGTGGTACCCATTGATTCTGATGTCTTTGAAGCTAAGCAAATTTCTTCAGAAATTGTAGAAAAATAAAGCATCTTTAATGAATATATGGGTACAATTTGGTAACATTATATGGGCTCTTCCAGAACCTTCAATTATTTGTACATGTCTAGTTATGGTGGATACTTTGCATGGATTCAACACAAATTCTGAGAAAAATTTCTAAAATTTCAAATTAGTATGTGTTGTGTCACTATCTACCAAACATATTATCTTCAGCTTCATGCATTTCATGATCCATATCGCTAAAATGAGAGAGAATTAATACATTAGTTAAGTAGAAAAGGAAAAAAAAATAACTTGACCATTCAATTCAAAGATAATATATTATCATGAAATAAAACAAAGAGTTCTCCAAAATCATAAACTAAAAACTGGATTTAATAAAACAGTAACATCTGTTTTTAGGTGTTCTAGACCCAACTTGGTGGTTCTCCCAATTTTGCTTCAAATGCTTCAGTGTTAATAGGCTAACTGGCAGTATCTTCAAAGAATTTTTCAAGATTCCAGTTTGTAGATTCTCTTGGCATATTAGCATCATGATCTTTCATCAGCTCTTTACTATCCAACATATATGTCTTTGCATAATTGACAGAAGCCTTGTATTGATTTACCACAGATTTTGGTGCACGCCAGATCCGTAACCAATGCCCACTTTTTCCACATTTTTAGCAAGTACCGTCTGATTACTTAGTAGAATTGTTAGGTAGATTTTGATTCTTCTCAATATGTGTGGGGTATACATCTTTTGATGGTTTTTTAACTTTGCATTATTTGGACCTGTATAACGTCCTCTAATGGAGTAATTATTATGTCCACCTATACTGGATGAATTAGTGTATATATCCACCTCTTCTGAAGTAATTATCCCCCCCCCCCCCCCCCCTACCTCTGTCTCTATTTTTAGGAAAGTTGGCATTTGCTTCAGGAATCACCATAGATCCGGTTAGTCTTGAATTATGATTGTTAACTAAAACTTTGCTATTTTGTTTTGCAACAAGGAGACAAGTTATCAGTTCAGAATACTTTGAAAAAATGCCGCTCTCGAAACTGCTGCTGCAGGAGCACACTCGTGGCATGAAATGTAGAAAGAGTTTTTTTTCTATCATTTGCTCGTCGGTAATTGTTTCACCACAAAAGAGCAGAGTTGTAGTCAGAAACTGTCTTATGATCTTGGAATCTCATAATCAGCCCATCACTTTGTGCATTGGGTAATATGACAATCTTCTGGTGATCATATCTATTCTTAAGGGATTTCCAAAGACCCAATGGATCTTCCTTTGTCAAATACTCATTTTTCATATCATCATGTATATGATGATGCAGAAAAATGAGAGTGGATGCTCTGTCCTCCGAGGACATCTTATTTCTTTCGGCAATAGTATCACCAAGTTTTTTCGATCGCAAATGAATCTTAGTTTCCAATTGCCATGATAAATAATTTTCACTGTTGATCGCAAGAGCCTTAAAGTCAGGTTTAACAATGTTCGACATCTTTTCAATAACTAAGATAAAATATATATAGAATTAGTAGGGTATACATGAACATAAAGAAGAAAAAATGTTAATTGAAGTTAGAATTTCAGCTTCTGCCAAGATATTAGGCTTACTTTTGAATATAGAGAATTTCAGATCCCAATCTAATTATAATACCAAAACATCAGGTTTATATATGAGATTGAGAGTATAGAACTTCAGGTTCTAAATAAAATACTGACAGAGCTTCTGGTCCAAATTATTAGACTAGTCTCTACTTGTCTGATTACCACAAAAGGTTTATATGATTCTCTAAACACATAAAAGAATGCCATATAAAATTTTCAGAACTTTTCAATCGTTGGATTTAAATTTATGATTTTTCTACGAGAATTTGCATTCAAACTTGTAAAAATGATAATAAATTCAATTATAATGTAAAGATAATAAGAAATTCGTTTCTCACAAACCTACCGTCAGATCGGTTTGAATTTTAGATATGTTTCTCTCCAATATGTTGTGCTCATGCTCTCAAAATTTGAGGTCGATCGGATTTCAAGAAGGCATGAGAGAAACGTGTTGATAACGTGTTATAAAATTGAAAGAAAGAGATATTGATAGAATAGAAAAGATAGTAATCTTACAAATACTTCTCTAATTGAAAGCTCTTTATTCTTCCGCACTACTTACTCTTACATTTCCACATCTACTTATATATAGTAGTTCTTAAGCATGAATCACATGAGGATGAAGCAAACTTTGCTTCCTTCTCATGTGTTAGATAACCACAATTTTTTACTCATATTGTTCATGATCACTCCATGTGATTCGTGCATTACTTCTAGAAATCATAGAACCTTATTTATAGACTTATATGT
This sequence comes from Hemerocallis citrina, assembly GCA_017893485.1. Taxonomy (NCBI): domain Eukaryota; kingdom Viridiplantae; phylum Streptophyta; class Magnoliopsida; order Asparagales; family Asphodelaceae; genus Hemerocallis; species Hemerocallis citrina. The sequence goes on from CM030366.1 coordinate 143,659,222, forward strand.
TCAAAAAATTCACAATTGGAAGATATGATGGTCATCCAAAATCATAACAGTTACAAGAAGAAGACTGGGAAAAGGAACGCAGACAATTGTTACAGTAGCTCTCATTCTTTTGACAGAAAAAGAACAATCTTCCCAGTCAGTGACACAAAAAATATATAGTATATGGTAGCCATGCATACAGATAAAGTAACAGTTTTTTTTTTAATCATAACAAGTTCAGGAGTTATCTGGGACCATGCAAAGCATTGATCCCTACTCCTTCCGGAAATATCTTGTAGAACACGTTGTCATGTAAATAGAAAATGTGTAGTTAGGTTATCATGATTTGATCCAATGCAAATTCCAGTTACCTCATTCTCTCCACCATCAATTCCTAAGCATATATAGTCCACATAGATTATGGTTCAACAGGAATATATATGCTTTCGCATCAACATATTCATCTGGAAACGGATTGTTGCCGAAAGCCTACTATCATCAATTGCTCAAGCCATGAGCATATATGGCCACTTTCAACTCGCTTATAACCAATTAACAATTATTTTTTTTGGAATAACTCGAACAAAGCATCAAATTAATCATGATCCTACTGCTCTAGTGACTATCAAGACTCAGCCTTTTGCTTTTTCTGGTTCATTTGAATAAAACTAAAGGTTCTATACTACTTTCGAACATGCCATAGGAGCTAAAGGCAGAGAGAACCCTTTTGAGAGAGAAACAATTCACGATCGGTCGTGTGATCACAGATTGCTGAATCCATTCTCCTTATCAAGCACCAGTTGTTACTAATTAATTATTAAAAGATCGATGGTGTACTCTGCACTTGACAATTTAAGAGAATTAATAGAGCATCCTCCTTTATTCTACACTAGGTAATAAAGAAAGAAAAAGAGCATGAGAACAAAGAAATCCCTCAAATTGGTGTACTGTGATCTGGACATGTATACATGAGCAAAAATTGCACACAAATTCATTTCAACCTCTGGTTTATAAACATTCAAAAAATTGAAGAAACTTAATTTCTTGAATCATTTAGCAAACAAAAAAATAATACTCAATGACTAGCAATTTCTCAGCACAAAAAAAAATAAAATTAAATAAAAAAAAAATCTCACTGTAAATGTAGAACAGCTTTACACTACAGCTAATATCACAAGCCATAACATGCACTTTCTAGTTACCATAAACTATTATATTTACAAAGTTATCTGAAAGAAAAAGAAAAATTACAAAACAACGTGCAACAAATTTCTAGCCGGATTCACATTGCTTTCACAAACGGGATTGCATTCACTAGAAAAGGAACAAATCTTTCAGATGCGGGTTTATACTTCTCACCTTGGATCAAGGAGCTCATATATCAGTGTAAAGGATCAGACAAGACTGTATTTATACAACCATCGATCATTCTCTGGATTATTTGTAACTTGAGCATATTTTCCTGCAATGCATATGATGGTAAGGCATAAATCTCAAAATTAACTAAACATATGGCTAAATTACAGAAAACTACCATAAATTTGGAGGCCTTCAAAAAAAAAAAAAAAAAAGTTTTATAAACTTTCAAAAAAGTGTCATGTAACTTATCACATACTTTGCACGTGACCTTTTAGGCTTTTACAGATCTACTGGATGAGAATCACCTATTCACCGAATCACCATCAATCTCCATCAAAGTACCGTCAAAAGAAGTTATGGTTATGGTGTACAAAAGAAAGGGATCAAGTGGACATTTCACACCCGTTGCTATCAAGGCATGGATTATTATTCATTGGAGTTGCATGTGAAGCATATTCATAACAATCCTTTTGAAACATCTCTTAACAAAAGTTAACCCACTTTTCCTCCGTGTAGCCAAGCCAAGTTCGCTTACATTCACCTACATGTTCAAATGCAGTCACAAATTGATGAAATTTTATGTACACTTAAGTAACATGCATAAAATATTGATAACAATCTAAATCATGTCTCTATAGATCTAAATCTTAATCATGTTACAAAAGTGCTTTAATATAAAATCCTAAATCATGTTACTATAGATTCTTTGCTAAATCAAAAGAAAAAGAATATTAAAAGCGGAAGCACTAACCTGAAGGCATTGATGGAAATTGTGCAGAGAGTTTGAATCTTCTTATATGATACGTACTTCTATGAGACCGTCTCTCTTTTCTTTTCTGTTGATGGGATGATAGATTGAATATGATGATACGTATATATAGGGGATCACAACCCTAACAGATAATTAGTGATTTTCAATTTTGCCCATCACAAAATTAAAATTTTACTTTATGGCTTCTACACATAATATATCACACTTTATATTATATGCTTTTAACTCATCACTTAATCTTGGTTAGATCACTTTAATTTGGGTGAGACTTTAGAATAGTAATTATACATTTAGTCACATATGTGAGACCACATAAATTATTTTTCAACAATCTCCCATTTGGGCCACATATATTACATCTTACAAATGTACATACTTTATGAGCTCAAAAATTTCCTATCATAACCAAAAGCATAGCCAAATAATCTCGTCCATTAATTATGTAAAAATAAGATCAAAGCAATTTTCGTTACATTAATCGTAACTAAATTCATCAATGGTCACATATATGAACATAATCAAATAACATAGATCAAGTGTGAATGTGTAGCATGGAAATTTCATGCACGGTGATCTATATACATGTCTATTTCCAACTGATCCTCTTTAAACTTAAGTGAGGTCAGAATCAAATCATGACAAAAGAGTGAGGAAACTGAATATTTTATTTCTGATCATAAAATAACCAAATGTATAAATGTCTCAGACAAACAAAAAGCAAATAAAATACAAACTCCCACTAAATCATGATATCCTCAAATAATACAACACCCATATGATCAGTGTGCTCATGAAAGACCTTTGGTGGTAATCCCTTTGTGAGCGGATCCGCTATCATGAAGTTTGTCCCAATGTGCTCTATGGATATTTGTCCACTCTGCACTCTTTCTTTCACAACTAGAAACTTTATGTCAATATGCTTCAACTTTGTTGAGCTCATGTTGTTGTTGGAATACATCACTGCTGACTTATTGTCACAAAATAACTTGAGTGGTCTTTCTACATTCTCCAAAATGTGCAAACCAGTGACACAGTTCTACAGCCATATTCCATGATTCGATACCTCATAGCATGCTACATACTTTGCTGCCATATTGGAAGAAGCTACAAGTGTCTGTTTGACACTTTTCCAGGATATAGCTCCTCCAGCTAACAGATAAATATAGCCTAATGTAGACTTTCTGCTATCTGGGCACCCAGCGAAATCAGAATCAGAATATCCTACGACCTCCAAATAATCTGGTTTCCTATATTTGAGGATGTAATCTTTTGTTCTCTGAAGATACCTCATAACCCTTTTGGCCGCTATCCAATGGTTCATACCAGGTTTGCTTAAATACCTGTCTAACATTCCAACAATGTACGCAATATCCGGACAGGTACATACTTAAGCATACATTAGACTCCCAACAGCTAATGCATAGGGGATCTTTTGCATTTTCTGAATTTCAAGGTTATTTTAAGGGCACTGTTCAAGACTAAATTTGTGTCCTTTAGCAACAGGGGTATCCCCTGGTCTACAATCTTGCATGCTAAACCTATTAAGTACTTTATCGATATATCCCTTTGTGATAATCCAAGAATACCTCGAGAACGATCTCGGTGTATCTGAATTTCTAATACAACAGAGGCATCCCCAAGATCCTTCATCTCAAAATGCTTGGACAGAAACCTCTTGGTCTCATGCAACAAGTCTATATCATTAGTGGTGTTGCTGCTAATTTTGGTGTGGGAGCAAATAGATAAATTTGTAGATTCTTTTTTGAAACAATAAAGCAAATCTGTTGACCTTCACCGACGTTTGACTGGTTTCTTGCCGCGGCCATTGACCTGTAGAAAAGTTCGATACACTGGGATGGATTCCGACGACGAACCATCCGACGCTCTTGTCAGTAACCAGGAAGATTATGAAAGAGCTTTATATGGAAAAAGATTGATTACCTTGTTACGGTGGTGGGAAAGGGGTATTTATAGTCGCCTTATGGACCCGTTTTGAGATAAGTATTTATCTCTACTTTTTGGATAAGATGTAGAGTTTAAATCGTTTCATATAGACAACTATGAATTTGAATTACTCATTAAATATCCTGGACTGGTTTGTAGCGGGCTGCTACCCATACCCAATAGGACAGATCCTTTTATGGGTTATTGGACTTTGAAGAAAGACCCAGTTCCCATTTCAGACCCGTTTGTAGGTGAAATTACTGTTTTACCCCTAAGAGCTTTAAGATTCGTGCCCGATTTGAATGGTCCCATTTTAATCCTACTTTTAGCCATATCACGAGTCCTCTCACTCCCGAAGACTGAGTTTAACAACCTTTGAGGAGTAGTTTTGTTGTTCTAATGGCGTACGAGATTTTATCGAAGTTCTTAAGGGAGTTTGGATCTTGCTCGAGGTGTAACGGTGTCAATCTAAGATTGTAAAATGCCCAAAATTATACTCAAATGTTTCTAGATTTTTTGTGATTTTTCCATATTTTTTTGAATTTTTTTCAATTTTTAATCATATTTTTTGATTTTTTGATTCAATTTTTGAATTTAAATAATTAATTATCAAAAATTTTAATTAATTATTCTAATTTAATAATTATTATTTTTAGAATTTTAAAATTATTTTCCGAATTAATAATTATTTTTAGAATTTTTAATTAATTTTTCTTCAATTAATTTTTTTGGATTTTTTAAATAATTAATTAAATAAATATTACATGTACACGTGGTGTAATCCTGTGCGTTGATCACGACCAGAGAGCGCACATTGCAAAGCAGGGTGTTTTGCTGCAATTACAAGGTCGGTAGCTCGGTAGTGCCGAACGGTTTGCTGAGAACAGGTGATATTGTGCCACATGGCCGGTCAACACGTGGACAATTTTTTTTTCTTCTTCTTCCTTTTCTTTCCTGCTCTCTTCTTTCTTCCTTCTCCTTTGTCCCCTTCCTTCGAGCGTGAGTCACGGGATTCGAAGTACGGCGAGGGGAGACTCGGAATTGGAGCTCGTCAAGGGGAGCTCAGTGACGATGGAGCTCGACGAGGTCTTGGGCGAGAGCAGAGTTCAACGAGGAAGAGTCGGAGCTCGTTATTGGAGCTTCGGCAAAGGAGGTGGAGACGGAGCTTAGCAGCGACGGGAGCAGCGATGAAGTTAGGGTTTAGCACTGGAGCTTGACCTTGGCGACGATGGTGTTGAAGGTCGGCAAGGGAGCTCAGAGTTGGAGATGACGGAAGTGGGTTCGAAGCTTTGGAAGGAAAGGTCAGAGCATGGTGAGGGGGACGAGAGCACTGCAGAGTGGAGGCTCGATGAATCTGAGCTTGGAGCTCGGACCTTTGTAACTTGTTGGAGGTTGGCGAAAGCGACGGTGAGGTTTCGACGAGGCTCCGTCGATAGGGTTCTGAAGAAGGAAAAGAGTTGGAGCTCGTTAATGGAGTTGGAGTCGGTAATGGAGAAAGCTCTGCATGGCGATGGGGGAGCTCGGTGAGGACGTGGTAGAGCTCGTTGACGAAAGCTCGGCAGTTGGGTTCGGAGCTCAATTGCGAATGAGATCGGCCATGGCAGAGCTCGATCACTAGTTCGAGCCGGCGAGGGAGAGCCAAAGAGCTCGACAGTGGAGCTCGAAGTTTGGGTTCGGAGCTCAGTTGCAGGGGTGATGGAGTTCAGCCACAATGGAGGAGGACTCGGCGGAGCTCCTCCGAGGGAGCTCGACCAGGAGACGTCGGAGCTCAATGGATTCGTCGAGGAAGAGTGCTCTTTGGCGAGAGCTCGGTGGTTGGGTTGGAGCTCGATGTTGTGGTTTTTGGCGGGAAATTCTGAAGGAGAAGAAGTCGGGGGAGGTTGAAAGGGTTGTGGGTTTGGGCCTCTAACGGGTCCAAACCCGACCGTTAACCTTTGAAAATATATTTTTCCCTTTTTGTTTGTTTGTTTGGCAAATTTATGGCCGTTGATCGTGATCGAACACGAATTTTGAGGCGGAGTTTTTCCCCAATTTCACGCTCGATTGTTCGGACCCTCGGATTTAAGATCTGAGGTATGTGGCGAGTTCAGAGCCATTGATGGGGATCGAGCATGAATCCTGAGGCGATATTTTTTGCCATTTCGACGCTCGGTAGCTCGGATCCTCGGATTTAAGATCCAAGGTATGTGGCAAGATCAGAGCCGTCGATGAGGATCAAGTGCAAATTTTGAGGTGATGATTTTTGCCATTTCGACGCTCGGTAGCTCGGATCCTCGGATTGTAGATCCGAGGTACGTGGCATGATCTGAGCCGCTTGATGAAGATCTGGCACGAATCCTGAGGGGATAGTTTTTGCCATTTTGCAGCTCGGTAGCTCGGATCCTCGGATTGTAGATCCGAGGTACGTGGCATGATCTGAGCCGCTTGATAAAGATCTGGCACGAATCCTGAGGCGATAGTTTTCGCCATTTTGCAGCTCAGTGCAACTATGTTGTGACCCACTTTTCCAGTGCTATGGAGGTCCGATCTGGGCTTGTGACCCCTTATTTCGGAGCTGACTCGAAGATCCACAACTTCTCTTTGGAGGCCAGTTGAAGAATCACCCGTATTTAGTATCAAAATAGGCCCGCAATATCTTCGTCTTCATGAAGTTGAGAAGTGCTTTGGTCTTCGGAGTCTTTGAAGAGGAGATCCACTCTTATAGGCTAAGAAGATGAGCTATGATGATCCTCATAAGACCCATGGGAAGATCCTTTCTTGGAGGCAAGTGCGAGGAGCAACTCTAGGGGAGAATTTTAGCACCGAACTTGTTTGGGTGAAGGCCGCTCAGGAGGCAAGCAGAGCGAAGAGCATCACTAGGCTCTATGAGAGAGCCGTTTAGGAGATAAGTTTGAGGAGCAACTCTAGGGGAGAGTTTGAGCTCCGAACTTGGTTGGAGGGACCACTAGGATGAACAATCATCTCTAGGCTCTAAGAGAGAGCCGTTCGGGATGCTAGTTTGAGGAGAAACTCTAGGGGAGAGTTTGAGCTCCGAACTCGGTTGGAAGAGGACCACTCGAGAGGCGAGTGGGAGGAAGAATATCACCGGGCTCTAAGAGAGCCGTTCGGGATACAAGTTTGAGGAGCAACTCTAGGGGAGAGTTGAGCTCTGAACTTGTTCGTTGCGAAATTAACCAGTAGTGGGAATAGTATGAATGCTCATTTTGAGCCCCGAAATCGCATACTTGCAAGCTGTGAGGTCAATTCCGAACCATGATTGTGAATTTCGAACTAGTTGTTACAGAGCTTCAATAGTTGTGGAAGCAATTTTGAATGGTGAGCCACTTTGTGCAAGCTTGTTCGCAAGTAGCTAAAGTAGCATCGAATCAAGTGTTGGACTCCGAACATGTTCTTAAGAGAGTTTCAACAGTTGTGGGAGCAATTCCGAATGGTGAGCCACTTTGAACATGCTTATTCGCAAGTAGCTAAAGTAGCATCGAACCAAGTGTTGGACTCCGAACAAACTAAGTGGCCGCTTCAAAGGGGCGAGCCATTATTACATACTTTTTGGCCGTATTACAAGTATCGGCCTTATTAAAAACTGAAAACCGACTTCTACGATAAGGTGAAGGCCTCTTGGGAGGAGTTTGATTCTCCCCCCATTAGACCCTCTTGGGAGGAGTTTGATTCTCCGTGGAGGACGGCGACGGACCACTCTGTTCGCTTGTAGGCTCCTCGGGGTGGAAGATCGGCCCCATCTTTTCTGACGAACTTGGCTAGGTGTCCCCGTTGTATGAGTTCTTCGATCTCCTCTTTAAGAGCCCGACAATCATTTGTATCGTGGCTGTGGTCTCTATGAAAGCAGCACCACTTATCCCTATTTTTTTTCTTGCCAGGGGTATTCATTCTAGGGGGATCGAGGAGTAGCCCTTTCTTATCCACCTCCATAAGAACTGCTGATATACTAGCATTGAGGGGGGTGAACTTCTCAAAATAAGGAGTTGGGCGGCATTGGCCATTGTCGTCCCTCTGGAACTTCTAGGACCCTTCTTCGCTTGTATTCTTCCGTTTGTTCCCGGAAGATGATTCCTCAAGAGTGGGAGAGTTGAAAGCCTCTTCCGCTCGGATGTACTTCTCACTCCTAAGCAGGAGTTCTGAGAAGTCCTGAGGAGGCTTCTTGGCAAGGGACGCCTTGAGATCGGCGTTAGTGTCGTTGTGCCAGAATGCCGCCGAGGCTGCTGATTGGTTGAGGGAGGCAATAGACCGGGCTTCGGCGGTGAAGCACCGAACGTAAACTCTTAGGCATTCACCCTTTCTTTGACTGAGGGTCACCAAAGATGCACTTGTTTTCTCAGCCTGATGACTGCCTACGAAGTGGGTGAGGAAGAGCTCCTCAAACTATTCGAATGAGAAGATGGAGGCGGGGGTTAGACGGGAGTACCACTCTCGTGGTGGTCCCCTCAATGTTGCTAGAAAGGGCTTGAAGAGGACCGCATTCGAGGCTTGATGAATCATCATGAGAGTTTTAACTCTCGATATGATCGGCCGGGTCCGACTCCCCATTGTAGGATTCAAAACGGGGCGGCCTAAAGGCTTCGGGGACCGGAGCTTCCATGATGGCCCTAGAGAAGGAGTTCTGCTGAGGCGGAACTTATTGGTCCATTGTTCTTCTTCGGGATTTATCTTGTTGAGGCTATAACAACCTGAATTTTCAATTATAATTAAATATGAGTTTTGTTTGATTTCACGTGTTCTGCACGTGCAAATTTATATACAATTACCCTTAAAAAATTATTTATTTTATGTCATGAACAAGTATTTTACATTCTTCTCTTTTTATTTTAAAGCATATTTTAATCTCTAGGCCTAACTGTTTAATTCTAGCCCACTTGATTAATTTAATTAACTTAATTAGAGAGAGCCCATGGATTCTAGCCCACCTAATTGGCCCATTAGTTATTTTTAATAATAATTAACACAACTTGTAGTGTAGACTTGACCAAGTAGTAATTAATTTAACAATTTAATGTACAAATTATATTGTAGTATGCATAGGGTGACACGTGCATTTCACATGCACGTGCCATATGCATGAAGAGAGGGGTGGTCGGCCATTTCATTGAGGTGGGAGAGATGGAGTGAGTAGGAGAGTAGTTATGTGTTCATGGGTAGTTCTTCTAACTCATTATGAATGAGGGAGAATATGTTGATAAACGAATTTTTCTGAAAAGAAATGTTTCTATGTCGAAATGTATTCATGAATCATTTTTAAATGAACTAAAGGAAAAATAGTCTTCTATGTGTAAAAATGAGATTTTTGACAATCTAAGAAAAGTATGAGTTACTGTTTTACAAAAAATAATAATCTGGAAAAGTTTTATATTTTTTTATAAGAACAAATTGATTGAGAAAAATCGAGTTTCTAAAAAGAACTAGAAACAGTATAGTCTGACACAAAAACATTTTGATCGATTTTCTATATGGGTTAGTAACTCAGACCTACTGGTCAGTGGGTGCATTTAAAGAGTGTTACTGTAGCTCAGCGGAGCATTGGTCTTGGGTTCGAGTCTCACAAGAGACATTGTTTTTTCTAAAATCTGATTTTAACTCAAAACCCGAGAACCAAACTTAAGTATCAGTTAAGTCCTTCATGTGACAACTAGTCACTGTGGTCATTCTGGTCTTCGGGTGCGCCTGAAGTCAGTTACTGTTCATTTGGTGAGGGGTTTGGTTCTGGTTTCGATCCGGTCTCTGGCCATTTTTAAATTTTTGGATTTTTTTTTAATATTTTTTTATATTTCTAGTGTTTTTAAGTGTTTAAAAAAATTGAAAAAAAATATTATAATTATTCAAAAAATACCTAGACTTCATGAAAATTATTTCCATAATATTTGACCTATTATAATGAGAATTAGAAGTAAAATTCTTGAGAAGAAGAATTAATAAGTTTTTACAATGTGGTTTTTCTTGGAAATTAAAGATACAAATATTCCTTTGAACATAGAGAAATTTGTGTAGAGTTTAAAAATGAGATTTTGACTTGTGAAAATTGGGCAAGATTAAATATGAGATTGTTTCAAATTATACAAAATGTGCATAGAAAATAAAGTAAAAGAAACATGATGAAATGTGGAATTTGTGAATATGTATACTCTCATTTTGATGAGCATAAAAAGAGAATTGAGACTAGAGTTTTAGCTGAGTCCTTACATCGGCATGAATAAAATTTTGAAAGAGAAATGTGATAAGTAAAGACCAAGATTGGGTCATGGTTAATGATTGATGTTTAAGACCGATGTAGAGGTGATGCTAATTCTAGAGTATTGATTTTTGCTTCAATTAACTAAGAATTGGACACATAGTGGAGATGTGACGAAAGTAAGAGAAAAACATAAGCATGAGGGTCTCGAATCTACGGGGTGAGAGTGTTCACAGGATGCCCACATGATGCGTCATGTCAGGGCGTGTATACTTCTCCAGGATATCGTACTGTCGGCGGCGCTTGTGGGGTGCTCGGTGACTACGTAGTGCCATTGTTCCCTGGTGGAGGCGAATTGTCCATAAGATGCCTGCATGATGCGTCATGTTAGTGCATGGGATTCTCTCCAGGATGTCTGGGCATGAGCTTGTAACTCATAGAATACCTGGGATACTTACCGTAGTTACCGTAATAGTTAAACTCATGGCAAGGAAATCAATCCTACAAGATGAAGAACGATTAAGGGCTTGCCCTCGGACCTATGTAGTATGGGATGCATAGAATCCGAACAAGTGCATATTAGTGTCGTCTAATATAAATAACTGCATTAAGGACTAGGTGCACAACCACACACGACATCAATAGGATAGTCTCCCTTAGCTTTGTTTGGGACAAGTGTGTGCTTTCTAAGTAAGCGAAATTGATGTATTATATCCTAGCGTCAGTTGTATGCAACTGACGTGCCCACAGTTTCGATGCAGGATAAAGTGACTGACAAGACTAAAAGATGATTGCTGCTTAAAGAAATGTTCAAATTGTTGTTTAATTCATGTATCATATTGTAATTTTTAATTCCGCTGCGTTGATGTAATCACTGTTGTAATAAAAAAATTAATTCCTTATAAAATTGTACGAAGTGAAGTTTAAAGATCCTGTGGAACTTCGAATTCAGTCTTATTTAGAATTCGGAGTGTTACAGAGGTGCCTCTCCATCTCGTGGAGATGGCGGCGGACCGAGTCATCCCTTCGGTCGGATCTAGTCGACCTTCGGGAGTCTCCTTCGTGAGTGGTGGAATGATGAGGGTTAGGGGTACGCTGATCCTGACTCGTGGCGATATTAAGAGCTCGCCTGATATCTTGTTTGAAGTTCTGGAGCTCGGCCCGAGTGACTGGTGCCCCTCCAGCTCGGCGATCCCTAGGTGTGGCTCGGCTTACTAGAGTATGACTTCTCCGCCGATGACATTGAGGGGAATCTCTTTGCCTCCTCGTGGGAGGGGATCTTCTGGTCCTCAGTCTACGGGGGGTCCTGAATCTCGAGACCCCTAGGTGCACAGGCTGATGTACTCCCTCAAGGGCTCGCCATCCATTCAAGTGAGTTCGGAGGTCAACCCCCTGCTGGCGGTTAACAATTACTTGACAGAGATCCTGCTCGGGAGTGCTTTGAGAAGCCATAGAGTCAACTGAAGGATTGTGGACCGAGACATGGTCATGAAGAGGATGTTGCTTTGGACGACTCCGATGAGAGCCCCCTTGGGCAGCCCCCTGAGATCCTGGAGGGGCCTGTTGAGGAAGAGGCTGTTGAGGAAGAACATCTTGGACTAGAGGAGGAGGAGGAAGAGGAGTGGCTCTTCGATTAGAGGCCGTTGTCTTCCCCTTCTCTTTCGGATGCATGGTTTGAAACTACTTTTGCTGATGAATTAAGGTTGGATTGCTTTTTCGTTTCCCACAGACGACGCCAATCTGTTGCTGCTAATTTTGGTGTAGGAGCAAACATATGAATTTGTGGATTCTTTTTTGACACAATAAAGCGCCTGTTGACCTTCACCGATGTTTGACTTGTTTCTTGCTGCTGCCATTGACTTACAAAAAAGCTCGATACACCGGGATGGATCCCGGCGACAAACCCTTCGACGCTCTTGTCAGTAATCAGGAAGATTATGAAAGAGTTTTATGTGGAAAAAGATTGATTACCTTGTTACGGTGGTGGAGAGGGGTATTTATAGTCGCCTTATGGACTCGTTTCGAGATAAGGATTTATCTCTACTTCCCGGTGTTTTTGGATAAGTCGTAGAGTTTAAATCGTTTCATAGAGACAACTATGAATTTGAATTACTCTTTAAATATCTTGGGCTGATTTGTAGCGGGCTGCTACCCATACCCAATAGGACAGATCCGTTTATGGGTTATTGAGCTTTAAAGAAAGACCCAGTTCCCATTTCAGACCCGTTTGTAGGTGAAATTACCATTTTACCCCTGAGAGCTTTAAGATTTGTGCCCAATTTGAACGATCCCAATTTAATCCTGTTTTTAGCCATATCACGTGGCAAGCAGTATGTCATCGACATACAGAACTAGAAATATATGTTTACTCCCACTGAACTTGTGATACACACAATCATCATCAACATTCATCTCAAAACCGAATGAGATAATTACTTGATGAAACTTGTGGTGCCATTGACGATAAGCCTGCTTGAGTCCATCGATGGATTTCGTCAATTTGCAAACTATATTCTTTGGGTCTCCCGACACAAAGTTTTCTGGTTGCACCATATAAATTGTCTCGTCGGTATCGCCATTGAGAAATGCCATCTTGACATCTATCTGATGTAGCTCAAGGTTAAGATGAGCAACAAGTGCCATAATTGTCCTGAACGAGTCTTTCGATGAAACTGGAGAAAAAGTCTCTGTAAAATTGATTTCTTCTTTCTGAGTATAGCCTTTAGCTACAAGACGTGCCTTATACCTCTCCACATTACCATTTGTATCTTGGTCTTAAATATCCATTTACAACCAATTGGTTTTGCACCTTCTGGTAATGGGACAAGTTCCCAAACTTTGTTGTCTTGCATAGACTTATACTCCTCATTCATGGCACTCATCCACTTTTGAGATTTATAACTTTTTATGGCCTGATGAAATGTGATTTGATCATCTTCCATCATTCCATTGTCATCCCTATGTTCTTGGAAAAATACAATATAATCATCCGGAATAGCATTTCTCTCGTGAATCTCCTTAATGGCACTGGCTCTTGAGGTTATTGAGTTTGTTCTTCCGGAACAATTACCTCATTTTCAATAGGGGTTGTTCAGCATTGTCTTGTTGAGGTTCCGGATTCACTTCTTGATCAATGATTGGTGTGAGAATCTGAATATTGTCAAAAGTGATAGTAGGAATTGGGTTTGTAATTGAATCCAATTTCTCCTCAAAAGCAATGTCCCTAACCTTATTTCTCCCCCCAAACTCAACTTCCACAAAAAATGTTGAAGTTCCCATCTAAAAAATATTTCTAAGTGTGAGATCGTAAAACTTATAGCCCCTAGATCGCTCAGAATAACCAATAAAGTAGCTGCTCACTGTTTTGGAGTCTAGTTTCTTTTCATGTGGCCTGTAAGGCCTTGCCTCGGCTGGACATCTCCAACTCTAAAAGTGATTTAGACTAGGCTTTCGACCTGTCCAAAGCTCATAAGGTGTTTTTTGCAGCTGCTTTAGCTGGTACTCTATTGAGAATATAAGCTGCTATCTTTAATGCTTCTCCCCAGAGGGACTCAGGTAAGGTGGAATGAGAAATCATACTCCTTACCATATCCTTAAGAGTCCTATTTCGTCTTTCAGCAACACCATTCATGCTAGGTGATCCTGGCATGGTGTACTGTGGGACAATACCGCATTCCTCTAGGAATTTAGCAAACAGTCCTGGACGTTGTTCACCGAGCCATCATGTCTACCGTAGTACTCACCACCACGATCAGATCTGACCATTTTAATCCTTTTGTTGAGTTGATTCTTAACTTCGGCTTTATAAATTTTGAACACGTCCAGAGACTGTGATTTTTCATGAATGAGATATAGGTATCCATAACGTGAGTAATCTTCTATGAAAGATATAAAATATTGTTGACCATTCTAAGATGTCATAGGGAATGACCCACAAATATCTGTATGAATCAATTCTAAGACGCCTGAAGATCTATTGGCACCTAATCTCTTAGTTTTGATATGTTTTCCCTTTATGCTGCAGTCTACATAGACATCAAAGTCTATGAAGTTCAGGGACTCTAAAATGTCATCAGACACAAGACGCTCAACTCTATCTTTTGAGACATGACCTAAGCGCTTATGCCATAATGACGCCGAATTTTTTTTATTCAATTTACGTTTAGTACCACATGATTCCACGCGTATGGTTTCATTATAGGATACAACTATTTCGAGCAAATAAAGGTTATCGTAAGCATTCAAATAACCAGTTCCAATAACATTCGAATTTAAAGACAAACTAAACTGATTGCTTCCAAATGAACAACAATAGAGAAATTTGTCCACCAAAGAAACAGAAATCAAATTTCGTCTAAAAGATGATATAACAAAAGTGTCTTTCAAATCCAAATAAAAATCAATTCCTAACAACAACCTAAAGTGCCCAACTGCTTCCACTTCTACCGATTTTCCATCGCCCACGAAGATGTGTCTTTCACCATCATTTGGCTTTCAGCAGCTTAGACAACCTTGCATAGAAACACTTATGTGAGTACTAGCACCGGAATCTATCTACCAAGTGTTTCTAGGTACTGAAGATAAATTAACCTCAGAACAAACCAAAGTAAGAAACATACATTTCTTTGCATGCCATGCATAATATTTGGTACATTCCTTTTTCATATGTCCAGACTTGTTACAAAAGAAACAACTCTCTGTATCCTTCTGTTGTTTCTTTTGAGCTGGACCTTAGCTTTTTCATTCTCAGATTTCATTTTCTTGCCTTTATCCTTAGAGGCATTGGCCAAGTGAGCACTTTTAGTGTTATCTTATTTCAACCTTTCTTCCTCTTGCACACAGTGAGAAATGAGCTCATTTAGAGTCCATTTTTTCTTTTGACAGTTGTAACTGATCTTGAATTAATTGAACTGTGCAGGAAGCGATACCAAAACTATAAGCACAAACAATTCCTCAGGAAACTCAAGCTTAAGTATCTTAAGTCTTGAAACAATATGGTACATCTCCATAATGTACTCCCTTACATTTCCTCAACCCTTATACTTCATAGACATCAAAGAAGTCAGAAGTGTAGTCATTTCAACCTTATCGTTTTTGGCAAAAACGTTTCTCAATTTGATCGAGGAAATTCCTGGCCTTATTAATCTCATCGGATTCTGTGCCCCTAAAGGCATCTGGAATGTTGTGTTTCATAATCATTAGACTCATGCGATTTGAACGATCCCACCTCTCAAAATCTATTTTATCATCAGGAGTGCTTTCCGCAGTTAGAGGTAGAGATTGTTCTTCCCTTAATGCATGGTCTAATTCCATACAGCCAAGAGTTATAAGTAAGGTCCCTTTCCAATCCTTGAAATTAGTCCCATTAAGTATGGGAATAGAATTGATGTTAGCAGTTATTGAAGCAGTAGAAGATAAACTAGTTGAATATGGAACAAAAAACAAACAAAATAAGCTCACATGAGAATCCATATAAAACAATAAATTCAAATAATGGTTAATCTCACCTCAAGATACCAAGCATAACATTAATATTAAGTCTTTCAACAGTAACATTAACTGTAAGCGGTACTCTTGTTGTAGCAATCAAATATTGATAATAAATCCTGTCAAATATTAAGTCATTCTTTGGACTGACATATTATTCACATGGAATACCTTATAATTGTCACATATTTATTACCACAGATGTGTATGAAATTCGACCAAATATCAACTTACCTTTGGGTCAGTTAATAAACGCATGAATTATAAACACACAATCACCTTGATATTTTAAATAAATTAATCAACACAAAAGAGGTCACTTTGGCAACATTCTGTTTCAATTAATCTATTCAAAATATTAGACATTCATAAGAAAATCCAAAATCAAAATTTGAATTTGATTGTTATTCAGAAAGAATATCTTTTCCTTAACTTTACAATTTTATTTTATTTTAGATGGATATTATCAAAATAATATCAAAATGATTTTTATTTATCCATTTATAGGACAAATATTTATAACAGAAAATTAACTTTACTAATAAGTAACAAATCAATTTTATAACAAAATATTTATATATAAAAAATACAGAAAATATAAATCTGACATCTTGAAACATTTCTCTCAAGAGAAACACACAGTAGGCAATAGGGACCCACGCTGCCACGTCAGCATCGCCAACAGAGCAGCGCCTGCTGCTCTCACCTAGCGGGCCCCACGCGCCCTTCCACGTCACCACGTGGAGATGCAACAGCAACTACTGCCTGCCCCTTCCTGGGCCCCACATGCCCACGTCAGCAACTTGGAGAAGCAGTAGCAACCTGCTGCCTTCTTTCCCGCGGGCCCCTCATGCTGGGCAACAAATCCCATACATCACCCCCATAGAAAACTCTATAGGGGGCAACCTCTAATTAATTATCCATATCAAAACCATATCTAAAATCATCTTTATCAAAATCCAAAACCTTATTTTTAAAACAGTTCTCACAGTTTTGAATTTTTTTTTATTTTTTATTTAAATCATTCAGATTACTTCTGTCAATTAAATTCACCAATTGAATTTCTGAAACAGGAAGATCAAATAGAACCTTAAATTTCTTTAAACAAAAAACCCTAAATTTCTTAAACAAAACCATCAGTTCTTCAATTAATTCAGTAAAGATGGCTCTGATACCAATTGATGAAATTTACACTTAAGCAACATGCATAAAACATTGATAACAACCTAAATCATGTCTCTATAGATCTAGATCTTAATCATATTACAAAAGTAATTTAATATAAAATCCTAAATCATGTTACTATAGATCCTTTGCTAAATCAAAAGAAGAAGAATATTAAAAGCGGAAGCACTAACCTGAAGCCATTGATGAAAATTGTGCAGAGGGTTTCGATCTTTCTATAAGATACGTAATTCTATGAGAGGGCGTCTCTTTTTTCTTTTCTGTTGATGGGATGATAGATAGAATAGGATGATACGTATATATAAGGGACCACAGCCCTAACAGATAATTAGTGATTTCCAATTTTGCCCATCACAAAATTAAAATATTACTTTACGGTTTCTACACGTAATATATCACACTTTATATTATATATTTTTAACTCATCACTTAATCTTGGTTAGATCACTTTAATTTGGGTTAGACTTTAGAATAACAATTATACATTTAGTCACATATGTGAGCCCACATAAATTATTTTCCAACACAAATCAAACACTATAAACATCAGATCAGCTCATGAAGCTCAAATAAATCAACAAGATAATCCAAACCACCTCAATGATTGTTCCTTTGGTTATGACACCAAGAGAAGAAGTATACAACAGGCCATTCGAATTCTTCTTTATCCCAATAATTTCGAATTTTTTGTCGTCATAGGCCACTTTTTGAAAATATTTGCGTTTAAGGGCAAATTTCCAAACAATTAGCGCTCGTGGGCTATTCTGTGTCACATCAGCAGCGTCCACTATTCTCAATAGCGGCCTATTCATTTTAAAAGTCGCTAATGGAAATAGCAGCCTATGTTTTAAAATTCTTTGATTTTTTGTTTGCTGTCGCTATTTCCACTAGCGACCTTAGTATATATTAGGGGTGGGCATCGGTCGATATCCGACCTAATATGGACCATCCACTACCGATCCAAAGAAGATCGGTTTTTTAATTTTCTCATCTGCAACCAATCTGAACCTTAATTGGATCGGTTTTCATCCAAGCCGATTAAGCTCGGTTTGGATTGGATTGGATGGACGGTTTGGCGTGTTACTTTTCACCTTCACCATCATTCATAATTTTGTTGAAATTTAAAAGATCAGCTTCAATCAAACTTAAGAAACAACCTGCTATTTATTTTTCAGAAATGAATTTAAATGAAAATTCATAAAACCACAAGTTGTTAATGAATTTTGCATTAATTGTTTGAGATGATGACGTTTAAATGGGTGAGATAAACTGCTTTTCACTTGCATACTTCTGTAATCTTAGTTTATTATCATAAAAGAATCAATAATAGCCATAGCTAATTGAATTTCAGGTACAATAAAAAAATATTTAGAAAACAATTTATGTTTGACTTGATTAAAGTAACTACTAAATGTTATATCAATTTCATGATTCTATTAAACTGGGCCACACTGTAAATTAAGCATTTCTCAACAAAATAACACTGCTCGGTTTGTATTAAAGAAATTAAAGAAGGTTGTTTGTATCTCCAAGAAAATGAGAAATGACTATTTGTATATTCAAGAAATTAAAGGAGAACTAGATTTTTATGGACTTATGCATAAAGGTACGGTCGGTTCGGTTTCATCGATTATTTGAAAGCTCCATCAAAAAACTGAACCAATCCAGTTGGTTATTGAAGATCAGGAACCGGACCAATCCAAACCCCCAATTGGTTCGGTAAAAAACCGGTCGGTTCGGGTTGGATTGGTTCGGATTGGTCAGTTCGGATAATAGTTGTCCACCCCTAGTATATATGAGGTCGCTGATGGGATTAGCGACCTCAAATGAATGTATTGAGATACTTAGCGATTTCTAGATAGCTTTGCTCTCTTGGGAAAAAAAATTAAAACTGAGATCACTAATTGAGAATAGCGACCTTAGTATACTTAGGCCATTATTCGCAATAGCGACCTTAATAGGAATCACAATCTCTTTGTTATTTGTAAAATTTACAAAATAGTCACACAACTAAGGCCTCTATTCGGAATAGCGAACTTAGTACAATAAAGGCATTTACTCCGAATAGCGACCTTAGTACAACTAAGGCCTCTATTCCAAATAGCGACCTCAGTTTAAAAAATAAATTGATTGTTACTTTATCAGTGAGAAAAAGCTCTCTAGATTTTGCTAAGTGTTAGAATACAGTTTATTAAAGGTTGTTAATCCCATAGCAACCTCATATATACTAAGGTCGCTATTCCCAATAGCGGGAATACCGACCACAATTTTATTTTTCTTCCAAAGCGAGCAAAAACTCTATAGAAATCGCTATGTATCTCAATACATTTATTTGAGGTTGCTAATCCCATTAACGACCTCATATATACTAAGATCGCTAGTGGAAATAGCGGCAGCAAATAAAAAAATCCAAAAATTTTAAAACAGAGGCCGCTATTCCTATTAGCGACTTTCAGAATGAATAGGCCGCTATTGAGAATAGCGGCCGCTGCTAACGTGGCACAGAATAGTCCACGAGCGCTAATGTTTGGAAACTGGTCCTTAAACGCAAATATTTTCAAATAGTGGCCTAGTACGGCAAAAAATTCAATAATTTCAAGGTTAAAGGTGAACTTGAGTCCAGGGTGTGTTACATGAGCATTTGTGAAACTCATACCCGGACGAAACGCCCGTACTTTGGTGGTTTTCTATTAAACTCTGGCCCCAAATATGTGGCCTTGGTCACCATTCGCTTCCATTGCTTGACTGTGAAATGATGACAAACAGGGTGTGAACCATATCATAAATTGTATGCTAGCTAGCTCAAGTTCAAAGTTGAATAAAAATATTAATAAACTATCCAAAAGCTCCCAAAACCCCACATAAATTCAATTATACAAACAAGACAACATGTGAATAGAATGTCCGAAACAGAACTGAAAATGACTCCTTTAAACATAACCGAGGATAAAATATGACGTCTTTAAAGTTTTTAAAAAATTATGATTGCAATAAGGACTCCATCTAGAACCAAATTGCTTCCGCCTACAAAAGAAATTATGAAGGACTACAGTACAATTTTTAGGAATATAAACAAATTGATTGTGTGTACTTCTCCATCTATGCATAGTGAAGTTGGAGGCGTCCATTAAGAGAAGTAATGGTCAGTGTATAGATTATTAATAGAACTGTATATCTGAGTAATCCATGGATGATGGTTCTAGTAAAAACATAATCAATGGTAACTACAAAGTAGGAAGGTGTGATCATCATTTCCTCCATTTTCCTTGGAGTAACTACCATCTTTAACTGTTGAATTCTAACTGCAGAATAATTCAACAACGACGACAATGAAATGCAAGAACAATAGAATCAAAACTAGAGAACAAAGAACAACCAAAAGAAACACACAAGAACACACAATATTTTTTCTTGGTTCACCCAAAACAATGGCCACTTCCCCGCGCAGAAGCACTCCTGTGATTTCCTCTTGAAATATGAAGAATAGGTTTATAAATCTCTGAAGAACTCACCCCCAAGGTGAAGGGTTTCTCTCTATCTCCATCTCTCTCATCGACGGCTGATAGATCTCTATTTTCTTTTTGCTTAACCTTAAAATCGTACATAATACAATATATATAGGTTTTCTCAACTTTCAATCTCAGCCGCTCATCAAACAGCGTCTGGACGGTCGACCGCAACACCATGTCGGTCGACCGGTTCTCTCCTTCAACTGTACAGGGTCCAAGAGAGTGTAGGTCGGTCGACTGCGCGGTCGACTGGTTGCCTCTTCAAGTTACAGGGTTGAATCAGTGAGCGAGACGGTCGACTGCGCGGTCGACCGTACAATACCTGGGGTGCGTTCGAGGGGTGCGTTCGACCGCAACTCTGCCTGTAGCTCTAAACTTCTCTTGACCTGCTTGCTCCTACTTCGACTCTCGTTCTCGTCTATCTTCTTCAACCCATTATCGTGTATTGGATCCACAAATCCCAATAATCTCTCACTTGGAAACATATACACGAAGTCTCTAACCTGTTCTTCATTCTTCCATTGGCCTAGTCTACGTCTGTGCCTCTGCAAGTCTCCTCAACAAGTAACCTAGAGACAATCCAATAGCGGTATAGTAAAACTATTGTTTCCTGCTATCCACCACCTTAGTAAGCATGTCCGTCAGATCCTTAGTGCCAAGAATCTTAGTTAGCTTCAACCATTTCCTCTCAATTGCCATTATGATAAAATGATACCTCATTTGAATGTGCCGAGTTTTTCGCCAAGAAAACTGCACTTTAACTATCACACCATAGTTAATCTATGGGTTGCTTCCTGCCCAACTGTTTCATAAGCTCGGAAACCCACAACATGTCTTTCGTAGCTTCTGTAAGTACCATATACTCTGACTCCGTGGTTGACTGTGCTACAATTTTTTGTAACTGCGAAGCCCAACTAATAGCTGTTCCTCCAACTGTAAATACATACCTTGTAGTACTTCTACAACCATCACGATCGTCCAAAAAATTCGCATCCACATAACCATGTATATGCAAAGAATCTTCCACAAAACAAAGAGAGTGATCTGAAGTACCTGCTAGATATCTAAGAATCCACCTTACTGCATCCCAATGCTGTTTACCTGGATTCTTCATGTAACGGCTGACAACTTCCACTGCTTGTGCGATGTCTGGTCTTGTAGACATCATTGCATACATCAAACTCCCAACGGTTGAGGCATAAGGAATAACAGCCATTTCCTCCTTCTCTACCTCCGTTTTAGGACACAAGTCCATTAATAACTTGAAGTGAACAGCCAAGGTAAAAGTGACTGGCCTCGCGCCATCCATATTGAATCTCTTCAATACCTTCTTCACATAATCCGCTTGTGATAACCAAAGCTTCTTGCTTCTCCTGTCTCTACTAATCTTCATGCCGAGGATTTGCTTTGCTTCACCCGAGTCCTTCATTGAAAACTCCGAAGCTAGTGCCTTTTTCACTTTCTTGATCTTCTCCATACATGAACCTACTAACAATATGTCGTCCACATACAATGCCAAGGTAACTATATCATTGTCCTCGTATCAATGAACATACACACAATGATCCGTTTCGCATCTGTCGAAATCTCTTCCTCTCATAAAACAATCAAACTTCAAGTACCATTGCCGCGGTGCTTGTTTGAACCCATAAAGACTCTTCTTCAATCGATACACCATATCTTCTTTCCCTTTTGCTTCAAAACCTGTGGTTTGTTTCATGTACAACTCTTCTTCGACATCACCATGGAGAAACACTGTCTTCACATCGAACTGCTTTAAGTGCAAGTCTTCAACTGCCACAATACTAAGCAGAACCCTAATTGAAGATATCTTCATAACCGGTGCAAAAATCTCACTATAATCAATACCCTCTCTTTGAGAGAACCCTTTCACAACAAGCCTCTTCTTGTACCTCTTACTTTTATCTGCCTCATCTTTGACTCTGAAAACCTATTTGTTCATAAGAGCGCGTTTCCATGTAGGTAACTTGGTCAACTCCCAAGTTTGGTTCTGTTACAAGGAGTTCATCTCATCCTTCATGGCTAACTCCCACTGAATTCGAGTCACATCCCTCAAAGACTCCTCATGAGTCTCTAGCTCTCTTGAATCCATGTACAGAACATGCTCGTGAATAACACTAGCTAATGGATCAAATATCTTGGTTGGTCTCCTCTCTCGTGTCGATCTCCTCAACGTGGGTACCGGTTCATCGACCAGTTCAGGTTCCCCGAACTATTCTGGCTATACATGTTCGTCTTGGATAACCTGCTTATTCCCGATAGGCTCACCATGATCCTCCTGTGCTGCCTGTGGTACCTTTACCTACTCTTGCACTGTAGGACCCCCACCACTAGGGCCGCCTTCAGAATTTGAATCTGAGTCTGAGTCTGAATCCTAGTCTGACTCTGAACTAGTTATACTGTCTTGACCTGTGTGCCTGTCCTTGTATATGACCTCTTCATTGAACACTACATTCCTATTGCGAATGACTTTATTATTCACAAAATCTCAAAGCCTGTAACCATACTCATCACCACCGTGGCCAATGAACACACACCTCCTGGACTTAGAGTTCAACTTCTTTCTTTCTTCCCAATTAGTACATATGCCATACAACCATAAACTTTCAAATGCGAATAATTGACAGTTTTATCTGACCATGGTTCTTCTGGAATGACACCATCAAGGGCACTAGACAGGCAACGATTAATCAATTACATTGTTGTATCAACTGTAGCGGCCTAAATATGTACCGAAAGACCTGCATGAAGTCTCATGCATCTCACCCTTCCGAGTATCGTGCAGTTCATTCTTTCTGCTACACCATTCTCCTGTGGAGTCTTAGGAACTGTCTTGATTCCTCTAATACCTTCCTTTGTCAAATAATTAACAAACTTTTTGCTTGTGTACTCACCACCGTTGTCTGACTTTATTGCTTTCACCTTACAACCCGTCTCATTCTTAACCCTGACCTTCCAAGCTCTGAATGCCTCAAATACTTCTGATTTCTCATGAATTGCATAAACACAAACCTTTCTTGTAGCATCATCGATGAATGTGACGAAGTATCTCTTACCACCATAAGAGAATTCCTTAGCTGGACCCCACACATCTATATGTACCAACTCTAGCTTCCCAAGCTTCTTCTTACGTCCACCCAATTGAAAGCTAACTGTCTTCTGTTTGCCCATCATACAATTCTCACAAAAATCCATCTCAACCTTCTTCAGATCCGACAAAAGATCCCTAGAACAAAGCTATTTGACATTCCTTTCACCAAGGTGCCACAACCTGACATGCCATAGAATTGAAGAGGAACTACCTGCTGATGCTGTAGCAATGATATCACTTGAATCACCTCCTCTGAGTAAGTATAACATGTCACCACGCTTTCCTTTTTCCACCAACTTGGCACCTGTAGTCACCTTCTATTCTCCATGCCTAAAAGTTGTTGTGAACCCTTCTTTGTCTAGTTTGCTAATTGAGATCAAGTTTTTCTTCAAGCTCGGAATATGTCATGTATCATATAAGACCAATTGCCCACCATTGCGAGCCTTAACTCTCACTATACCTCTACCCGCAACTGGACATGTCCTCCCATTACCAACTGAAACTGCACCAAAATCACATGTCATGTATTCCTCATAAACATCCTTCATTGGGTTACAATGATGAGAAGTACCTGAGTCTATACACCAATCATCTTGCATAATATTAAATCCAGCAGATAAATACAATTTATCGAGATGGGGTTCAATACTTACCACGTTGGCTACCTGTGACCTTGCTTGTGCTTTCTTATATTTCTCGCATTGGTCTTTCCTGTGTTATGGCTTCTTGCAGTACCAATACTCACCTTTGCGATATCCTGTTCTTGACATGGAGCTGTGATTCCTGCTTTGTGACTTCCTTATGTTGTTACTTTTACTACGGTTGTCAACTAGCAGTGCGGCATTGCAAGGATATGACACCGAAGTCTCTCCATATCTTTTTTTTCTTGCATCCTCATTCATAATGCTGCTTATAACATCCTTTAGGATTGTAGTATCAATCATGGTGCTTGTAATAGTCTGCTCTACTGTGCCACAACTATCGAAAAAACTGAATAGCAACAACAACGATTGTGCCATTTCCTCAAACTTTAAACCCAACAATTCCATCAGATTGTAAACCATACAAAAATTATTAATATGCTCAGCAACCGAACCCCTTTTCAACAACTTCAAGTTAACTAACTTCTTTAGGTGTAAGATATGGTTCACTGCATTCAGCTTCTCAAACATGTCTGTCAATATCTTCATTGCCTCCTTTGCGGTCCTTGCCTTCTCATTATGAAATAGTGCATTCCTTGTCAGCGACAACTGAATCTGTCCAAGTACTTTTTGATCCAATCTATTCCAGATTGCCAACACAATCAGATCGACCTCTGCCCCTTCTGGCTTCAAACCAAATAACGGATCATCTAGACCCTTCTGTCAAAGATACGCAATCATTTGGATCTTTCACATTGTGAAATCCGTTCCATTGAACCCCTTGACTCTACTCTTATTCTCCATCTCAATCAATACTACCAACCTGTAGCTCTGATACCACTTTGTTGAATTTTAACTACAGAATAACTCAACAACGACAAAAAGATGCAAGAACAATAGAATCAAAACTAGAGAATAAAGAACAATCAAAAGCAACACATAAGAACACACAAGATTTTTTTTAGGTTCACCCAAAATAATGGCTACTTCCCCGCGCAGAGGCACTCCTGCGATTTTCACTAGAAATAGAAAGAATAGGTTTACAAATCTCTCAAAAATTCATCCCCATGGTGAAGGGTTTCTCTCTATCTCCCTCTCTCTCATCGACGGCTGATAGATCTCTATTTTCTTTTTGCTTAACCCTAAAGTCGTACACAATACAATATATATAAGTTTTCTCAACTTTCAATCTCAGCCGCTCATCAAACAGCATCGGAACAGTCGATCGCAATACTATGTCGTTCGACCAGTTCTCTCCTTCGACTGTAAAGGGTCTAAAAGAGTGTAGTTCGGTCGACTGCGCGGTCGACTGGTCGCCTCTTCAAGTTACAGGGTCGAATCAGTGAGCAAAACGGTCGACTGCGCAGTCGACCGTACAATGCCTGGGGTGCGGTCGACCGCGCTGTCGACCGCAACTCTGCCTGCAGCTCCAAACTACTCTTGACCTGCTTGCTCCCACTTCGACTCTCCTTCTCGTCTATCTTCTTCAACCCATTATCGTGTATTGGATCCACAAACCCCAACATTAACATATTATTGTTCCCCTGCCTACTGCTTTCCCCTCCCTTCGATGAGGTCTTCGAGGAGAGTCCTGCAGAGAGTTGAGAAACCCAGGTTGGTCAGCCAGCCACCTATGCGTCTTCCTAGTCCCTTGCATTTTCACAGCGAGGCTACCATGGTGGAGCGGCTGTCGGCCAAGGACATCCCTAGAGATCATTCTGTTAAGGTTCACACTAGAGTTGGCTCGAAGAGTCACGAACAATGTACCATCACCATTTCTAGTGATCTTGCCCTACTCCTGCTTTGGGTCTTGAAGGAAGTGCTCAGGTGATCGAGGAAGCCATCAAAAGTTTCGAGATGGACTGCCCTCCTCCTAAGCGCGAGCCCAAAGCGAGGGGTAAATTGGTTTTCGTAGAGAAAGATGGGTGGAAAACTCAAACAAGAGTCCCTAGTCCCAAACTCAAGGGTCCTAACATGGATTCCCACATTGTGCCGAAGGGTTTCAGACGGTTGGAGAATGGAATTCTCGAACCTCTATGCTACAATTGTGGAAAATGGGGGCACTGGAAGAACGATTTCAAAGAGGCGAAGAAATGTTTCTTGTGCAAGAGAAGGGGCCATGTGTCGTCTAAGTGTAGGCGTCGGAGCTCTCAGAGTGACAATGATGCTTCCATAGGAAGCGGTACGGGTCCTGATAAAACTACAGCTATCATGTTGAAGCTTCCTATTGTTGTAGCCACTCGTAAGCCAAATGCTTGGGCAGAGAGGGGTTCTCCATTGTCTGAGTTGAAGATTGGGGAGGTTGGTGCCTCCGTTCAGCATGATAAGAGGACTGCGGAAGTTGTGAGGGTTTTCATTACTCCCATTATTGAGATGGAGGAGCTGGGGAATCGACTTCCTTTAGTGTGGTTGCGTCGATTGCAAAGGAGTTATCAAGAAGGAGTTCCTGTCCGGGTGGCCGAGGACTTATGATTGGGATTGAACCATTAAACAGTTTAGAGATGGCATATTTATCATCCCTTGTTCGAGGAAGCAAGAGTGCAGATGGTTCTAAGCAAGAAATGTTTCTCCGGTGAAGGTTTCACCGTTGTTTTCTCGCGGTGGAGCTTGGATTTCGGAGTGTTCAGGAGAGAGAAGCTTGAGTCGAGGTGGCTGTTAATTTCCAACCTTCCATCGAAGTGGTGGAATAAAGTCGGGTTTCAGTTGTTGGTGCAGCCGTTTGGGTGGGTCAAAGATATGAATCATGCTACTAAATTCCTTAACAAATTGGACCTCGTGCGAATTAGAGTGAGTTCGCTTCTTGGTATGCCCCTTCCGTCCTTCATTTTCACTAGCTATAAAGGTCAGAACTATAAGGTTGATATCGCAGTCGAGGTTAAGAGGTTCGTGCCTCGTTGTGTGTCAAAAGAAATAGAAGAGAAAGAAATTTCAAAGGGTGCTAGGGCTTCTATTTCTCGCGTTCGTGAGAGATGTTCGGAGGTGTAAAATGTACTTCAGTCATCGGATGCGTTACATCCAATAGTGGATCTTCAGCCTAAAGGTTTTTTAAAGATGCACGTGAGCGGGGAAGTTGATGTGAAGGTGCGTGTCATGTTGGGTTCTGACGTGGACGAGAAGGCAAGTGAGAAGCATGGCTCTGACGTGGATGAAATGGGGCGTGACTGGCAGGGTGTTGAGGGTGTATTGGTTCAACACTTTGCAAGGGGCCCTCATCATGCCCCTCACACAGTCCTAGAGTAGCAGAGGCGTCGCTAGGCGCATTTGTAGCGCCGTTCTCTTGAGCTATGCTTTGAGGGAAACAAGCGACGAGGTGTGTAAGGATTTGTCTTTCAAGGGGTCGACGTCTGTTAGGGGTAGATGGCTTGTTGATGGGACGACTGCTTCTATATCTGAAGCTCTGCAAACTTCTATGCAAACTGCTTTTGTTCAATTTTTGAGAGGCGATGTGAGCTCCTTATCTAGAGATCAATTGGATTCTTGGGGTAGTCTTCTTAGAGCCTATTCGCAAGGTCTCCCCAAGCCCATTCTTCATCACATGAGTGACTGAGTGGTAAATATGAGAAAGTTAAAGCAGTTTATGGTGTGTCCGGTTTCATG
Source organism: Hemerocallis citrina (assembly GCA_017893485.1). Taxonomy (NCBI): domain Eukaryota; kingdom Viridiplantae; phylum Streptophyta; class Magnoliopsida; order Asparagales; family Asphodelaceae; genus Hemerocallis; species Hemerocallis citrina. The sequence goes on from CM030366.1 coordinate 143,686,985, forward strand.
TGAGTCTACTTTATCAGAATCAGTTAAAAAGGCTAATCTTGGAGATTTACTACCGTCTGGCTCCAGAAAAAGGGTTTATGAGAGGGATCGAAGAGGAAGTAGAGGAAGTAGAATCTAGTCGGGTGTCCGAGAGACTTGTGGCTTTAGCTAAATATGATTCCCCTAATGACGACGATCTTATCGATGCATTGAAGAACATTGATGAGGATTCACCTCTTACGACTGCAGCCCAGATTTGGGACATAGAGAGAGATGGTAGAGTGGGGATTCTCCTCTGTCGAGAGTCAATATTTCTAATAAAGAAAAAGGGAAGTAGTTGGCTATAGAGGATCTTAGGCGCAGTTCCAGGCAGAGAGAAAAGCACGAGGATCGCCTAATTTCCAAAGATGAACTCATTGCTTCCGCAGCAAAAAAGAAAGTGCCCGTCTCAGTCTTGGCAGGTGAGTCTATTTATAATTTTGCAATTATAGATTTTATTTCCGATTCATTGTTAATTAGTTTAGCCAAGGTTTGTAGAGTGGAGTTGAGTTACGAGGGGTTTTCGCAAGTAGAATGTGCTAAGAGGTTTCGAGAGTGGGTCAACTGTCAGAACGGTCTTTGATAGACCTTCTACCTTAGAGTCTTCCCTATTGTTTACCAATGGTGCATGCCTTTTGGAATGTTAGAGGGTTGAATTGTAGTAAGAAATGTAAGAAAGTTACGAACACGTTGTCCTATCATCATTTGTCCATTTTAGGACTCTCTGAGACTAAGTTGGTTAATCCGTCGTCGGGTTTGCTTGATCAATTGATCCCCAGAGGGAATTGGGAGTGGTTTTTTAAACCTTCGGTTGATCAGTCTGGTGGTACCAGTGTCAGTTATAATGTAGAGATTTTTCAGTACATAGATGTCATGATTGGAGACTATTCTGTCTCAGTGAGACTTAGATCTAAGAGTGAGGACTTTTTCAAGTCTTCTCGATGGTATATGTTCCGAACAATGCAGTTGAGCGGACTATGTTCTGGCAAGAGATTATCGAGATTCATCTCAAGTGGGGAGATGCTTGGATTATTGGGGAGGACTTCAATATTACACGTTTCTCCGACGAAAACCTAGGAAGGGGGTGTAGTTTGACTGGGAGATCTAACTTTAACGAGGTTATCAACTACTTAGAGCTGCGGGAAATTCATTTTTCTGATTGGAAATTCACTTGGTCTAATATGCAAGACCATCCATTCTTGCTAAATTGGATCGTATTTTTGTATCTGAGGATTGGGAATTTCATTCTCTTCTTGATTCGGTCCAATCAACCCTTCGGGATACCTCTGATCATGTTCCTTTGATTCTTACCCCTAACAAGGCGTCTAGTTGTAGAGTCAAATCTTTCCGTTTTGAAAAAGCTTGGCTAAGGAACGTTTTCCTACGTCCTTTAGTTACCTCTTCTTGGAATACACCTCTTCAAAGGACGGATGGTATTCAAGGGGATGTGATTTCAATATAGAATGCTAAGATTCGTAGACTAAGAGGAGCTCTGAAGCGTTAGGCAGGTGAAGAGAGAAGACATGTCCAAGTGGCTAAGGAATGTCTTGTGGGCCGAATTCATGCTCTAGAGATCATCGAAGAGGTTAGAGATCTTGATAGAGATGAATTAGTAGAACTCCAAATGGCCAGAGTCGATTGGGACATTATCTTCAAACTAAAGATGATTTTTGGCGTCAAAGGTTGCGTGTCAATTGGCTCCTAGATGGGGATGCTAATACTGCATATTTCCATAGAATTGCTAATGGTTGGAGAAGATCTAACTTCATCTCAGGACTTCAGATTGGGGACAGGTGGGTTTCTGAGGAGTAGCCCGTTCAAGCCCACACCGAGAATCATTTTAGAGGACTCTTAGGAGTTTCTATAAACCAGTTTTGTTCTCTTAACGATACCTTCTGGTCTCGACCGATTGTTCATGGATTAGAAGCTCTTAAGTCTCCCTTTTTTATGAGTGAATTTTTAGTGCTATCAAAGATCTCGGATAGGACAAAGCTCTAGGTCCGGATGGATTTCCTATCTTTTTCTTCACAAATTTCTGGGATGTCATTAAATTGGATCTTTTTCGCATCTTTGAGGAGATGTTTGTGAACCAGGTTCAGATCGACTGGCTCAATTACACGACTATCGTGTTAATCCCTAAATATGAGACTGGTAAAGAGGTTTGAAATCTCAGGCTCATTAGCCTCTTGAATTCATCCTTCAAAATCATTACTACGATCCTGGCTAACAGACTGACTCCGTGGATGAATTCCTTCATTCACTCGGCTCAAAGTGAATTTATTCAAGAGAGAGATATCTTAGATAGTATCATTATTGCTCATGAGACCATCTATTAGAGTGATAGGGACAAAGAAGAGGGATTTATGCTCAAACTTGACTTTGAAAAAGCATATGACACTGTGGAATGAGATAGTGTTATAGATGTCCTTCATTCTAGAGGATTCGGTGCCAGATGGATAGGGTGGATCAACTTGTGCATTAAAGGCAGTAAATTTGCTGTGCTGATTAACGGGGTTCCGAGCAATCTCATCATGTGTAAAAGATGACTTAGACAGGGTAATCCTCTATCTCCTTTGTTATTCACCTTGGTCGCTGATGTATTGTCGGAAATGATTTTGCACTGCTCCAATCAGTATCTTCTTCGCGGTATTGGATGTTTGGATGGTATTTGCAGTATTTCTATTTTGCAATACACTGACGATACACTCCTTTTTGGGAGGAACGTGACTAACGAGGTCCTTATTTCCAAAGGTATTTTACTGTTCTATGAGGCTTGGAGTGGATTGAGGGTTAATTTTGAGAAAAGCTATCTCATTGGCGTGGGGAGATGTGACGAGACCTCATCAGCTCTTTTGGCTAATGTTTTGGATTGCAAAGTTGGTAAATTTTCCATTAAGTATTTGGGAGTTCCGTTGCGTCCTGAGAATCTCCTTCGTAGTGATTGGAATGCCCTCTTTGAGTGTATTGAGAAATGTCTCCCCGGGTGGAAGAAAAATCACTTATCGTTAGGAGGCAGAATTACCCTGATTAATGTGGTTCTTTCTAGTGTACCCATTTATTGGATGTCGATTTATGAGTTCCCTTCCTGGGTTATCAATAAGATTGATAAAATTCGTAGAGATTTTTTATGGAAGGGGGGTGGAGAGGATGGCAAGGGCCTTCCTTTAATGAAGTGGAGTCTGGTTTGTAGAAGAAAAGAATTTGGGGGTTTGGGAATCCCTAACCTTCGTGAGATGAATCGTGCCTTATTATGCAAATGGTGGTGGAAAATTTATTCTCGTTGTACTTTCGATTAAGGTTTTGTTTGGGCTCGTTACTGAGGATGTAGACGTTTCAGATTCGGGGGGAAGCCAGCATCGTCGAGGTATCTCTCCAGTTTGGAAAGGGATTGATAAATTGGGAGATCTTTTTCATGCTAATGCACCTAGCAGGGTAGGGAGTGGAGCTGATACTCCGTTTTGGTTTGATTCTTGGGTAGGCCCCAATTCTTTGGCTTCTCTTTTCCAAGATATTTATGTTGTTGTCCGCAACAAATTTATCTTGGTAGTCGATTATTGGGTCAATAGTTCGTGGCATATCTATTTGTCTACTCCTAGTGAAGTTAATGTTCAGAGTTTGTGTGCTCCTCTTTTTGCACTCTTAGAGGCTTCGACTTATATCGACTCGAACTCTCAGGACGAGGGAAGTTGGAGAATTGCGTCTAATGGTCAGTTTTCTGTCAATTCCATGTATCAGGCTCTTTGTGATGGGGATACGAGAAGCGCAGAAAATTGAGTAATTTGGAGGTTGAGTGCACCGCATAAAGTTAAGGCATTCTTGTGGCTAGTTCTCAAAGAAGCGATTTTAACTAGAGAGAATCTACTTAAGAAAGGTCTGATTACAATGGCTTTGTGTCCAAGATGTAGTCTCCATGTTGAATCTGTTTGTCATCTTATTTTGGACTGTAGTGTCAGTAGATGTATCTGGGATTTCATCCTATTCGGCTTTGGCTGCAGTAGATTTTCTTTTAGTGTTTCCCAGTTGTGGGGAGATTTTAGAGAATCTGAGGTGGTCCTAGAGAGACGAAGGGATTGAGATTGTGTTGTTGCAGCATCTTTATGGGTCATTTGGCTAGATAGAAATGATTTATGCTTCAGAAACCAGTCTTTTAATTTCATGGATTTGATTTATAGAATTTTCTCTCTTACTACTTCTTGGCTCTCCATTCCAGATATCAGGAAGAAAGCTCGAGCAGGCCCTCTGTTTTTTAGAGATGTTGGTAACAGCTGATCGGGCCTGGTCCTTTCGGTTGCAGACAAGGAAATGATTTCGGGATATTGGACGGTGTTGTTTTCATACCTCTTTTGGGTCTTTTTTTTTATTCCGAATCCTTGTGTATTTTGAGTTTACTTATACTTTGAGCTCTTATGTTTGTTGTTGTATTTTGGATGTAACTGTGGATGATTTTTATGTATGAGTTCGATGACATTTCTCATGGCATCTCTTTTTTTTTAAAAGTAGGAAGGTGTGCATGAAGAATATTGTGCGAAGCCCATGAGTTTGGATTAATACTTGAAATTTGATTCTTAAATTTTTAGAGAGGGTCCAGGCCTCAATATGAAGAACCAGGCCAGACACATTGGATAGGTCTGGGTATTATATGCTTGTCCCCTACCCAACAAAGACATGACCCAAACCCATGTTATTAATGTAACTGATTTTTTTTTTCTTTTTTTTATATGGAAAAGTCTTGGCTTGAACCAGGGACGCTGAATTCGAGCCGCCACTCAATTACCCATCCCACCCAATACCAATCAGGACATTGCTTGTTGGTGAATTTTTATATTGAAATAAAAGAAAAAAAGTCAAAACTCCGAGAAATGAATTATTCCCTAGTTTCCTAATAAATGGGCATCAAAACAACAAAAATCTGATTATTGGCTGCAAATTTGTTACCAAGACAATAAGTTTCAGCATTTTTAGAACATTAGCATCGTTGATCTCTTTAACCTATCAAATTGATATTTGATACAATTATACATTCATATATTTAAGGTTTAAATATTAGGGCCATGCGAACGAGAATTATGATATTAGACAGTTATCGCCTGATAATTTGAGTTTAGTTTCAATTCATCTTTCCCATATTTCACTACATAACATAATGTTTATTTACATTTTAGTTGATTATTTCGGACCCCAAACCTAACCCATGCTTGACCTGAACCTGAAGGTAATGAGTACGATCTGGGCACTCTGAATACCAGGCTAGTAGACTTAACGGTAAAAGGATTGAAGACCCGACGAAAACCTGGACCTGGTCCTGAAGTAGCACGCAGGGGTCCAGGCGTAAATTCCCTATGCCTAAGGGATTCGGGTTTAGTAGTATCCAGACCCAAACCAACCTGACCGCCATGCTAATTGATGAAACATGTTTTTCTCATGAATAATGCTAGAGCCACTACCTAGTCCACTACCAGATTCTCCACTACCTGATATGGCAGTCTAGTCAGCAATGCCACATCAGCAGCCTACTTAAAATATACTTTTCATTAATTAATTCTAAATCTGCAATTAATTCTTCAAATCAACTATTCATCTTCCCCAACATCTTTCTCCTTCCCATCTGCAGTCTCTTCCCTCTTCTCTACCCATCCACTGCCGTCGCCGCTGCCTTCGCCACGCAACGTCGCCGAACCTCTGCCTCCGCCTCCGCCGTCGCCGTCGCCGTCGCCGTCGCCGCTGCCTCTGCCATTGCCGGCGGCCTCTGCTTCGCTAACGGTTATTTCCCCACATGGCTCAATTCATTGCCTGCTGGTGAAAGCTTCGAGTTTGTTTACATCCATTCTGCTTTGCCTGCCGAGGTGTCTGTTTCAGACTACTCATTGGTCTGAGCTTTTCGGTTTTTTTTTTTCTTCTGTTCTCCATTGTATTATACATGAATTGTGAAGAAAGGAATAATGTTTGGGGGTTTGGGGAGAAAGGAGCGATGCGACAAAGCAAGTGTTCATCCTCTTTCTCCTCTTGTTCTGTGATGAGAGGTGGAAATTACAGCTGAGACACGAAGGGAACTCTTAGCTGTGATTTGAGGAAGGTCTTCATTTGGTTTCTTAATTTGTATTTTACGTACAACCTTGGTTGTCGTTGTACTTGTGAGCTTTGAGTTCTCGACTTTAAATGAGATATGTAGATCGAGCTTGATATACCTTCTCTTAGTCGCTTTGGCAGTCTGAAGTTTGAAGCAGTCGGTTTTTTTTTTCTTTTGGTATAATACTTGGAAGAATACGATGTCGGTCATCTGGTTCCATAAATGAAAAATGATGCAACAAAAGTTCAATATATTCCAACAAAATAATAAAATTCACCAAAAACAGTGTAGAGAAAAACATTAAATGATATGGATAGAGAATATGGTATGGGTAGAGAAAAACAGTCTCCCTTCACAGTAGAGCAGAAGGCAACGACAACCTGGGAATCCAAGGGAACAAAGTACATCAGATACTCCACAGTGGTGACCAATAAGTCATCAAAATAATAAAATTCACCAAAATCAGATGACTAACCCTTTAATTTCTCGACTGCTCTGCGGCAACGGCAGAGGGCAGCGGTGACGGCGACGGCGGAGGCGGAGGTTCGGCGACGTCGCGTGGCGAAGGCAGCGGCGACGGCAGTGGATGGGTAGAGAAGAGGAAAGAGACTGCAGATGGAAAGGAGATAGACTGTTTGGGAAGATGAATAGTTGATTTGAAGAATTAATTGCAGATTTAGAATTAATTAATAAAAAGTATATTTTAAGTAGGCTGCTGATGTGGCATTGCTGACTAGACTGCCACATCAGGTAGTGGAGAATCTGGTAGTGGACTAGGTAGTGGCTCTAGCATTACTCTTTTCTCATACTTTGTCACAAACTCTTTAGTTAAACTCATTAGCTCATGAATTGTTGATCAAACAATGTTAGCACCGATTGCACTTCAGCGACATGAAAGGGGAAACTGAAGGAGTGAAGTCAGCATTAAGCATTGTACAGACAAGCCAAAACCATCACCAACATCACTTTATGAAGAAACTAAGCTCCGAAGGAAGCTCCAGGAGCTACTAGCAGAACATGATTTTTTTTTTGAAATAAAGATGGCATGAGAGTTGCCATCGGTAATCTTATAGATAGCTCAAACGATTATAACAAAGATACGTCCAAGATACATAGGGGTTCAAAATAACTAAAAATACTCATAATCTACAAGCACATGTTGGTTCCCAAACAAACACAGAGAGACTACTACGATAAATGAACATCACCCCCATGCATCGACCCAAAAGTGACAAGTGGCCTCTGTCTACACTCTCCAACAAGCAGAGAATACCAGGACTGAGACATCGACCGATCAATAATTCCCGTAACCTGTTGCGCCTTCCTCTCTAGGGAACAAAGGTTCCTTATGCGCTTTCTTTCTAGCACCTGGAATAGAAATCCAAGAAGAAGTGAGTGAGAATATTTTGTGAATCAATTGTATAAAGTTACAAGACTGATTTCTAAAACACAAGTCTTTTCTATCGAGCCAAATGACCCATAATGAAGCTGCAACTAAACAATCTCAATCCCTGAGTCTCTCAAAACCCACCTCACGATCTCTAAATACTCTCCATAGATGAGAAACATGTAGGGAAAAACTATTCAGGCCGAAGCCCCCAAGAAGGAACTCGCAAATTCGTTTACTGTGAACACATTCGAGAAATAGGTGATCGATGGTTTCTAACAAGTTTCCACATCTGGGACAAGAAGTCACCGTGATCAATCTCTTAATTGCAAGATTCTCCCGAGTTAAAATTGCTTTTTCGAGGACCAGCCACAAGAATGCTTGGACCTTGTGCGAAGCACTCGTATTCCAAATAACTTTGTTCTCAGCGCATCTCATTCCCCCATCAAAGAGGAAAATATACAAAGAATTGACCGAGAAAAGTCCATTGGAAGCAAGATGCCAACCCCCTTCATCCTGACGGTTAGTAACGGTACGCGTTCAATTCTCTAAAAAAGTGTATAAAGGGAAACAACTGATCTCGTGACTACACACACTACGAGGAGACAATCAAATGTGCCATGAGTCCCTAACCCAATAGTCTGCATCCAAGGCAAACTTATCGAGGGCTAACTCGAACAACTCAGGAAAAGATAGATGCCAATGTATTGGAAGCACTCCAAACATCAAGCCAAAATCTGGTATTTTCTCTGTTCCCCACCCTACTAGGCGAGTGACAATGGAATAACTCACTCACTTTTTCGATCCCTTTCCAAACTGGAAAAATACCTCTCCGGTGATACCCCCCCCCCCCCCCCCCAAAAAAAAAAAAAAAACAAAACCTTGAAACGTCTACTTCTCCGATAACGCACCTGGCCATGAAAAGTGGAGCGGCGAGAATAGATTTTCCACCACCATTTGCATATTAAGGCACGATTCATCTCTCTTAGATTAAGGATCCCCAGCCCACCTAACTCTTTTCTTCTGCAAACCATGCTCCATTTTACTAAGGGTAGGCCTCTCCCCTCCTCACTGCTATACGGTTTTTATCAATCTTATTGATGACCCAGGTAGGAAATTCATAGATCGACATCCAATAGATAGGAAGATTTGAGAGAACAGCATTAATGAGAGTGATTCTGCCCCCAAGCGAGAGATGTTTCTTCTTCCATTCAGGTAGTCATTTCTCGATTCTCTCAATGAGTACGTTCCAATCACTTCGTTTAAGTTGACTTGGTCGCAGTGGAACTCCCAAATATTTAATGGGAAACTTTCCAACTTTGCAATCTAACACATTTTCCAGAAGCACTGGCGCTACCTCATCACATCTACCAAGACCAATGAGATTGCTCTTCTCAAAATTAACACTCGGTCCGCACCATACCTCATAGAACAGTAAGATGCCCTTGAAAATGAGAACATCATTAATCTCAGTCCTCCCAAAAAGGAGTGCATCATCAGCATATTAGAGGATGAGAATGCCACGAATACCATCCAAACATCCAATGTCTCGAAGGAGATGCTGATTAGAACAATGTTGAATCATTTCTGATAAAGCATTAGCGACCAGAGTAAACAGAAGAGGGGATAAAGGATCACCCTGTCTGAGACCTCTTTTGCACATGATAATGTTACTAGGGAGCCGTTAATCAACACTGAAGATTTACCTCCCCTAATACACAGGTTGACCTATCTAATCCATCTAGGACCAAACCCTCTAGTTTGAAGGACCTCTATTACACTATCCCATTCGACAATGTCCTAAGCATTTTCAAAGTCAAGTTTAAGCAAGAAACCCTCTTCTCTATCACGATCACATTGGAAAATGGTCTCATGTGCAATTGCAATGCTATCTAAGATATCTCTCCCTTGAATGAATCCACTTTGGGCTAGATGAATGATAGAGTTAAGCCACGGATTCAGTCTATTGGCCAAAACTTTAGTGATAATTTTGAAGGAAGAGTTCAGAAGGCTAATAGGTCTAAAATTACCAACCTCTTTAATTTCCTCAGTTTTGGGAATTAAAACATTAGACACATAGTTTAGATGCTCGATCTGTGCAACACTCTGAAACAGATCCTCGAAGATTCTGAACAGATTAGATTTGATAATATCCCAAAAGGCTGTATAAAAAATACTAGGAACCCATCTGGATCAGGCGCTTTGTCCTGACCTAAGTCTTTAACAGCACAATGAATCTCACTCATCTCAAAGGGTTTTCCAAGAACTTCCAAACCCAAAATATGCGGTCGGGACCAGAAGGACTCATTAAGAGAGCACAAGGGATCTCTAGATCGTCCTAAAAGCCCACGGAAATGACTCTCAATATGGGAACTAACTGAGTGTTGGTCCGTCACCCACTTATTCTCAATGTTGAGACCGGAAATGAAATTGGATCTTCTCTGACCATTGGCAATCCTATGGAAGTATGTCGTGTTAGCATCCCTCTCTAGTAGCCATTGGTCACACGACCTTTGTCTCCAATAATCATCTTCTTTTTGGAAGATGATGTCTTGATCTTTTCTAGACTTATGAAGGTCGGTAAGTTCATCCCTATCTAGAAATCTATCCTCCTTAAAAAGTTCTAGGGCATGAATATGCTCAATAATACGCTCCTTCTCACCTTTAGCTCGTCTTCTCTCATCTGCTGCCCATCGTCTAAGAGTACTTCTAAGTCTATGAATCTTAAAGTTCCATGTAGACACAAAATCCCATCGACTTCCCTCCCTCCTCTCTACAGGAGCCTCCCAAGAATTAGAAATGATGGATCGAAGATTATGATTACGAAGCCAACCCTTTTCGAATCAGGAAGACATATCCCTTCTACGAGACTCTCCACCCCAGGAGAGAATCAGCGGGACATGATCAGAAGTACTACGAAGGGCAGATTTAGCAGAGGCAAGGGGAAAGTGTAATTCCCAATCCTCAGAAACGAAAATGTGGTCTAATTTAGCGAGAATGGGTCTATCTTGCATATTAGACCAAGTGAATTTACGATCGAAAAACTGAATTTCCCTCAACTCTAATTGATTGATAACCAGGTTAAAGTTAGATCTCTCAGTTTGACTATTCCCTTGACCTAGGTGTTTGTCAGCAAACCGTGTAATATTGAAGTCCCCCCCAATAATCCACGCGTCTCTCCACTTAATATGAATAGCACAAAGTTCATCCCAAAATTGAGACCGGTCAGATGCCCCATTAGGACGGTAGAACATAGAAAAGATATGAAAAAAATCCTCTCTCTTAGCTCTAAGTCTGACGGATACAGAGAAATTACCAATCCAGAAGTCAAGGCCTCGAAAGATGTCTGCATCGAAACCTACACTGATGCTCCCAGACTGACCAAAGGAAGGCTTGGAACACCAATCATAGTTCCTGCTAGGGATCAGTTTTCCAAGCAGCTCAGAAGATGGATTTTCCATCTTAGTCTCACATAGTCCTAGCACAAAAGGACGATGATAGGACAACGTTTCCATGACTTTCCTGCGTTTCTTACTACAGTTCAAAAATCTAACATTCCAAAAGGCGTACACCATTGTACAACAAATGATAAATCTCTCAAGAGATTAGTTTATCACAGACCAATGGGACTCTTAACCCAATCTCTAATTCTCATAGCACACTCTAATTGTGAAGAACCCTCACAACTCAAGTTAACTCGACAAACCTTGGCTAAATTAATTAACAAGGAATCAGGAACAAAATCTATAATAGCAGAATTATAAATAGACTCACATGCCAAGGCAAAAACGGGCACTTTCATTTTGGCTGCTGACGCAATCAGATCATCTTTAGAAATAGGACGATCCCCGTGCCTTTCCCTTCGCCTAGAACTACACCTGAGATCCTCTATCGCCGTCTCCTTCCCTTTTCCTTTACCAGAGAAAATGCATCTAGAAATGGGAGAATCCTCGGCTCTTTCCTCTTTCTCAATGTTCCAAATATGTGCTGTCGTAATAAGGGGAGAGTCATCTTCAATGTTTTTCAATGCATCAATAAGCTCATCATCATTGGGGGAATCAAAATTTGCTTTAGCAGTGACTCTCTCAGTGTGTTGCTTTGATTCCACCTCGTCTCTCTCTTTTTCGGGCTCCAAAGCCCTTTTTCTAGCCCCATCTGGCAATAAATCTCCAAGATTTGTCATTCTGATAGATTGAGATAACGTGGCCTCGTTAGAGAACCCTTCGTTGGATAATAACATTCCATGGTGACCATGCATCCTGCCCAGAAGACGGCAACTCATTCGCTATCTCTCTCAAACTGACATCACGTTTGATGAGCGACTCTTGAATAGGCTTAGGGTGCCCATGAAAGTAGGCTCTAAGTAAACTAGCCCAAGAATCCAATTGGTCTCTAGATAATGAACTCACATCACCTCTCAAGAATTGTACAAAAGCCTGCTGCATAGAAGACTGTAGAGCCTCAGAAATCAAGGCAGTAGACCCCTCATCTGAACCCCTACCCCTGACACCCATCACGCTGCCCATAGCTCGACCCTCGTACTCTGCTACCTCGGAAGCAAAAGTTGCCCTCTGTGGCTCTATGCGCGCTTCTCAAAGCACCACAGAAGGCTTGCGCTTATTCACAGCCATGTCAGCACTGTTTTTTTAATAATTCTTGGGCTCAAGATCCACCATTGGAATAACTCCATCCCACGGTCGAGCAGCATCTTCTACCTTGGAATTCCTCTTACTCCCTTGGCCCTCTTCGACGCCAACATTTTTTACGTCCGAAAAAATGCACGGCACGAATCTCTTCACTTCAATGGCAATATCGACTATGTAAGTCCTTCCTTTGTAGACAGCGACGATCAAATGAGGAACAATCACCCCTGCAAGATAACTCACCCGAATACGAGCTAGGTCCAATTTATTGAGGAATTTGGTTACTTGATCAAGCTCTTCAACCCATCCAAACGACTGTACCAACCCTTGAAACCCAACTTTATGCCAACATTCTGCAGGAAATTGGAGATTAGAATCCATCTCGAATCGAGTTTATCCCTCTTGAATTCACCATGGTCGAGACTCCAACATGAAAAAGTAACAGTAAAGCCCTTACCAGAGAACGCTTTCTTTCTGAGCACCATTTGAACCCTAGCTTCTGATGCGCATGGAATGATAAATGCGTTTTTGCTGAACCATTTAATAGTCCAATCCCATTCAAACATTTTGGGCCGCCTCGAATAGAACTCTCTCTTAATAGTACCTTCATTTGGGTGCCCGAACACCACCGTTGCAACAATGCTAAAATGTAGATGGTCCCCCATCTCCTCCATCTCTACCAAAGGTACAATGGTCGCCCTCACGACCTCCCTTATCTCCGCCAAAGGGGGGTTGCAAGTCTTAAGCTCGTAGGAAATACCCTGTGAGAACAGGTTGGGATTCTCTACCTGCACTCTAGTTTTTAACTCATGCTTAAATGGAGGACCCTGAGGCCTCATGGCCTTGAGAGCATCTTTCAAAGAACCTGTGCCGCTACCAATAGAACCCTCTTCATCACTGTGAGCCGGTTGAAGACTATAAGCGGTAGAAAGGTGACCACTTCGCTTACAATAGAAGCATTTGGTTTCTTCTGTGCAATCAGCCTTCCAGTGGTCCAATTTCCCGCAGTTGAAGCAATTGGGTTCCAGCTCCCCATTCTCTTTACGCCTGAAGCCTTTCGGAACAATCTGGCCGACTACCTTCTCTACCTTGTGTTTGGGACGGGAATGCATGTTTTAGTTTTCCAACCGTCTTTCTCAACGAAGGTGTGCTTACCTCTCACCGTAGGATCTCTCTGGGGTTGAGTTGCAGCTAGGGGATGAGGTGGAGGACTATCCACCTCAGACGCTGAGTTGCTTTTAACAGCCTCCGAGAAAGATAATCTCGCTTGCAATCCACCCTCCGCAGATGGTTGGCGGGAAGACTTGTCGTTGGAGATAATAATAGTTCTCCGATCGCGACCCTCCGGGTCACCACCGAGACTCTCCACTCTGGTATGCACCTTGATTTGTTGTTCTCTAGGTTCTCTAGGTGTGACTTTGGACATTTGAGACACCTCACTTGGTGCCCCACTGTGAAAGCACAAGGGACCGGGGGTTCTCAAAGGTGGAATAACTGACATCTTCTCCTTCTCAGCACGCATCAGGGATCTACGAGGGGATCGCATATCGGGAATGAGAAACTTGACGGAGTATGGTGAGGACAATAGTAATGGCAAGGGAAGAAACTAGAGGAAAATGGAGGAAAGGGAGATTAGTGCTAAAGGTAGTAGGTGATTGAGGAGGAAATGAAGGAGCAGGATGGGAGAAGGATGAGGTTGAATAGGAAGTAGAGGAGGAGGTGGGAAAGGCCAAGGCAGGGTTTGAGGAGGGGCGGATTTGAGGGGTTTACAGGACATTGGGAAGGCGGTGGAGCAGGTTTTTTAAGATGGTAGTGGAGAAGGTAAGTTAAAAATGGTGGTGGGAAAGGGAGGGGTCGTGTGGAAGGGAAGAGAGGTGCAACTGAGGAATGTTACTGACATCAACATGCCAAAGCTAAAGGGCTAGTGGATGGTGAGAGAAACACCCGATTATTTCATGGTTTCAACATAGAAACATAGTAGAAGGAACGGTATCACGTCTGTTCAAACTGTGGTAGGGAAGTGGACATCTAATCCTAAAGCTATTAAAGAAGAATTTATCAATTACTATTGAGAGTTATCACCTTAACTCAACCAACGCCCATGCCTCAAGATTTAGGACCACCCTCCGTTCGGTAAACAGAGACCTACATGATGTTGCAAATGTGTCCAGTATTAGAAGAGGTCGAAACAGTCATCCGAGCTCTGTATCCTATCAAATCTCCTGGGCTGGATGGCTTACCTGCCCTATTCTTTCAATCTGGTCGGGAGGTGGTGAAAACTAATGTTTACACGCTAATCTATATAATAAAACACAAAAAAAGCTATCAAGTGGCTCTTCTTCAATCCCCCCAAAATCAAAGGTCCGGGTCTAACCTCACAAAACACATTCCCCTCCCTCCAAAGTAAAAACAACTCCTTTATTTATTTAATTCTCTCTCTCTCTCTCTCTCTCTCTCTCTCTCTCTCTCTCTCTCTCTCTCTCTCTCTCTCTCTATATATATATATATATATATATATATATATATATAAACATGAACTTTTATTTACAACTAATTATTATCATAATATTCAAACTTGAGCTATATAATTGTTAATTTACTGTTTACAAAGCTTTTCATATGCTGTTTCGTTCTGAAGACATGTCGTAGGCACGTGCCTACGGGCAAATCTGGTTGTCGATATTTTCGAAACTTGTTCCTTTCTTGGTGACCTCAACAGATCTATCCTTACACTTAATCCTAAAAAGTCAACTTTTGCTGTACCTACGGATTGTCGTCCTATTGCTTTGAGTAATGTACTTTACAAAGTGGCGGCCAAGATATTTCCAAAATCGTGAAAATACATGCAAAAGCCTGTCATGGTGGCTTGGGATTTAGAAACCTGAATGAAGTGAATCGAAGCACCTTTATTATGAAGCTCCGATGGTGAATTCTCACAGATTCAGATACCCTTTGGGTTAGATTATTAAGGAGAAAATACTTTCCAAACTCAGGCTTCACAAACTCGACGCCTAAATCAAGTTGCTCTCACCTTTGGAGAAGCCTCCAGCAAGTCAAAGGAGATATATTAGAAAGGTGTCGATGACTAATTGTCAATGGAGACTCTATGCATGTTTTTTGAGGATCGGTGGGTTGCAGAGAAGCAACAAGAAGAACTACTCACTAAACCTCAGAACTGGCCTGAAAATATTAATCTTGTGTCGAACTTGCTTTGATATCAATGAAAGTGACAGGAAGAAGGAGGTGAACTTGACCCTGTTTGACCATGATTTGGCGACTCAAATTCTAAAAACTCCAATTTTCAGGTTTGAACATGATGATAGGGACCGATTGCTTTGGATGTCGGATAAGAAAGGTACTTTCACTACTAAACCTGCCTATAATAGCTAGCCTCGTGGAAGATAGTAATCAGCCTGTGCAAGGTCTGATCTTTAGTAAAAGGGATTCTAAAGATGGGATTTGGTAATGTGAGAAGAGGACACACATGGAATAATTTTTTGCCGTCATAGGCCACTTTTTGAAAATATTTGTATTTTGGAGCCAGTTCCCCAACTATTAGCGCTTTTGGGCTACTTTGTGTCACGTCAGCAGCGGCCGCTATTCTCAATAGCGGCTTCTTCATTTAGAGATCGCTAATGAGAATAACGACCTATATTTTTATTTTTTTTGAATTTTTTATTTGCCGTCGCTGTTTCTACTAACGACCTTAGTATAATGAGGTTAGTGAGCTCGAATGAATGTATTGAAACACTTAGCGATTCCTAAAGAGTTTTCTCCAAAAATTTAAAACTGTGGTCGCTATTGAGAATAAAGACATTAGTATACTAAGATCGCTATTCTCAATAGTGACCTCAGTAGGAAACACAATCTCCTCAGCCGCCTCATTGTATTAAGGTCGCCAGTGGAAATAGCGACGACAAAAAAAAAATTCAAAAAAATTAAAACATAAGTCGTTATTCCCAATAGCGACCTCGAAATGAAGATGTCGCTATTGGGAATAGCGGCCGCTGCTGACGTGGCACAAAGTAGCCAAAAGTGCTAATAGTTGGGCAACTGGTCTAAAAACGAAAATATTTTCAAAAATTGGCCTATGTAGGCAAAAAACTCCACATGGAAGCTAGCTCGGTATGATCATCTTATTTCAGATAATGCTGATGTTCGAGATGGAATTCTTAGGGTGCGTTTGGTTTGTTGTTTTGAAAATAGTTTTGTGAAAATATTTTGTGGAAACTGTTTTGTCAAAATGAGAGTGTAAAAGCTGTCTGGTATAGTTTTCTGAAAACTGTTTTCTGAAAATGAAATTGTATAACCTGTTTGTGTATAAAAAATAAACCTGAATGCTGTTTTCTTAAAACTAGACTGTAAAATGCTGTTTTCTGAAAAAGACAGTTTAAAAGCTGTGCTGTTATATTCCTAGCTGAAAACTGTTATCTGTAAGCTGTTTTCCTGAAAAAGCGAGTTTAAAAGCTGTTCGGTTATATTTCTTGCTGAAAACTGTTATCTGAAAGCTGTTTTTCTGAAAAAACGAGTTTAAAAGCTGTTTTGTTATATTCCTAGCTGAAAACTGTTATCTGTAAGCTGTTTTCCTGAAAAGGGAGTTTAAAAGTTGTTCGGTTATATTTCTTGCTGAAAACTGTTATCCGAAAGCTGTTTTCCTGAAAAAAACAGTTTAAAAGCTGTTTTGTTATATTCCTAGCTGAAAACTGTTATCTGAAAGCTGTTTTACTGGAAAAGCGAGTTTAAAAGCTGTTCGGTTATATTTTTTGCTGAAAACTGTTATCTGAAAGCTGTTTTTCTGAAAAAACAAGATTAAAAGCAGTTTTGTTATATTTCTAGCTGAAAACTGTTATCTGAAAGCTGTTTTCCTGAAAAAGCGAGTTTAAAAGCTGTTAGGTTATATTTCTTGCTGAGAACTGTTATCTGAAAGGTGTTATTCTGAAAGACCAGTTTAAAAGCTGTTTTGTTATATTCCTAGCTGAAAACTGTTATCTGAAAGCTGTTTTCCTGAAAAAGTGAGTTTAAAAGCTGTTTGGTTATATTTCTTGCTGAAAACTGTTATCCGAACGCTGTTTTTCCGAAAAAAACAGTTTAAAAGCTGTGCTGTTATATTTCTAGCTGAAAACTATTATCTAGGTTGTATATTTAATGAATTCACATTATTTTTCTTATGAGTTTTTTGTTAATTTTTTTTGTAGATATAGACCCAACTTCTATCAATATACAAACAAGCAACGTGCTACAACATGGAAGTTTCGTGCGCTATGAAATTTTTTATTTTTTTCCCCTTCTTGGGAGCTTCCCACTAGTGTCTTTCGACCATGTAAAATTTTATTTGAATTGTGGTGAAGTTTGGTAATACAGCAATTGGACACAGTATGCAAATTTGCAATAAATGTACAAAATATCCATTACAAATTTCTGTTTGGTTACATTTATTTTACAAACTGGGATAGCCCAACCTTCAATTTCGCATTACAAGCATGAGAAACCTTCAAAATGTCTAACATAGTAACAAGTATCAGAACTATTACTTTGTGAAATTTACAACTGCACTTCTTACAAATCCCAAATAAAAAAAAAGGCAATTCCAATCCATCAGTGTCCATCATATGCCACTAGCAGCATCAGAACTCATCATAGGATGGTAATTGTACAATCTATCAATATTTTACATATTGAAAGTGACAGAAAAAATGTCAAACCCCGGAGCACACATTACATAAGACCATCAGCAGCCATCACATCCTTCACAAGTATCAGAAGCCAACACCAGCAGCCATCAGTTGCTGATAATCTGTCATCATGTAAGCCATCAATGCTGATCACAGAATTGCACTGGTTTGTGTACACAGCATGGAAATTACAACCCAGTTAAACTGAAACCTTCCTCAAAGAATACAAGCATTCAGTTAAACTGCAACCTTCATCAAAGAATACAAGCCAGTTAAACTGAAACCTTCATCAAAGAATACAGTTCCCGTTCAACTCAAACCTTTCTCAAAGAATCCAAACCCAGTAAAACTGATTTGTGTAAACACCATGGAAATAGATCACATGATTATACTGGTTTGTATACACAGCATGGAAATTAGAACCCAGTTGTACTGAAACCTTCATCAAAGAGTACAACTCAGTTACACTGAAACCTTCATCAAAGAATACAAGCCAGTTAAACTGATACCTTCATCCAAAAATACAGTTCCAGTTCAACTGAAACCTTTCTCAAAGAATCAAAACCCAGTTAAACTGATTTGTGTAAACAGCATGGTAATTAGAACACAGAATTATACTGGTTTGTATACACAGCATGGACATTAGAACTCAGTTTTACTGAAACCTTCATCAAAGAGTACAACCAAGTTAAACTGAAACCTTTATCAAAGAATACAAGCCAGTTAAACTCAAACATTCATCAAAGAATACAACCCAGCTCAACTGAAACCTTTCTCAAAGAATACAACCCAGTTAAACTGAGTTGTGTAAACATGGATGGTTAATATCACAGAAGTGTACTGGTTTGTGTGCACAACTATGGGAATTTGAACTCAGTTCAACTGAAACCTTCATCAAAGAGTACAACCCAGTTAAACTGAAACCTTTATCAAAGAATACAACCCAGTTAAACTCAAACATTCATCAAAGAATACAACCCAGTTCAACCGAAACCTTTCTCAAAGAATACAACCCAGTTAAACTGAGTTGTGTAAACAACATGTTAATATCACAGCAGTGTACTGGTTTGTGTACACAACTATGGAAATTTGAACCCAGCTCAACCGAAACCTTAATAAAATAGTACAACCCAGTTAAACTGAGACCTTCATCAACGAATACAAGCCAGTTAAACTCAAACATTCATCAAAGAATACAACCCAATTCAACTGAAACCTTTCTCAAAGATTACAACCCAGTTAAACTGAGTTGTGTGAACAACATGGATGGTTAATATCACAGCAGTGTACTGGTTTGTGTACACAACTATGGAAATTTGAACCCAGTTCAACTGAAACCTTAATAAAATAGTACAACCCAGTTAAACTGAGACCTTCATCAAAGAATACAAGCCAGTTAAACTCAAACCTTCATCAAAGAATACATCTTGGAAGACTGCAACCCAATCATTAGGGCATTTAGGGCCAGTTACCAACATGTTGGAGGTGATAATCTCCTACTAACATAGGGCATCAGTACTGATCACCTCATTTTACTGGTTTGTATGCCCAGCATGGAAACTACAACCCAATTATTATCTTCTTTTAAGGCAAACAACAATAATTACTCCAAAGAGTATTATAGGATCAGATTAATTTACATCATCACTATCAAATTTTGAAAGTGTAGTATCCATTAATAAATTCATCATATCCATTGTTTGCCTTACTTATCAAATTCCAACTTATTCTGATGTCTACCTCAAAATTGCGATGAATTCTTCTTTCTTTGATGAAGGTTGCAGTTTAACTGGGTTGTAATTTCCATGCTGTGTGCACAAACCAGCACAATAGTGTGATCAGTATTGATGCCCACCACGGTGGGAGATTATCACCTACTATATATTAGTAACAAAAGCTGTTATTTTGAAACCACTGTACTAGTTATTTTGAGACCATGAGAGATAATCCTAACTGGGTTGTACTCTTTGAAACTTTATTTCCAGTTTTTATATTAGTAACAACATGCTTATTATGAAAGTTGCCAGTACTCCAAATATAACCAAACAACTGGTGTAGGTTCAGGACAACATCAACAAGTTTGTCATTATCCCAAATAAGAACTGTAGGATCAGAATATAGCGTCATCATATCCACAACTATAAATTCATGTAGTCATACACAAAGGTGTCACCGAAGGTGTTATATCCCATCATAATTTGAATACCAAAAGGTGTTATATCATATATATGAGTATCAATGATAACCATGTTGAAAGTTGTCAGACACTCCAAATGTAAGATAACATGTGCAGGTCCAGAACAACGAAGCAACAAGGTTGTCATTATCCAAAATAATAGCTGCAGGATCAGAATATAATATCGTCATATCCATATTTTGAATACTAGTAATCAATTACGAAAGCCTCACAACTTTATGTTATATAGGATCAGAATATATCATCATCATATCCGTACTTTGAATTGTAGTAATCAATCACAAAAGCCTCACCAAATAGTGGCAGATAAGATCAGAATATATCTTCATCACTTCCATATTTTGAATTCTAGTAATCAATCAGAAAGGTATCACAAATTAAATTATATAGGATCAGAATATAACATCATCATATCCATTCTTTGAATGCTATTAATCAATCACAAAGGCCCCCCAAATAATATTATATAGGATCAGAATAAATCATCATCACATCCCTAATTGGCCGTATCCTCAAAACATTTTGTCATAGAACAATTGTTCAAACAAATCATCATGATTAGTGTAGAGCTGCAATTTTTAAAATTGCCATGCCAGCTACTACTAATGTCTTGTACCCACCCCATCCATCACCCATAGTTGAATACATCATTCATTGAGTCAGTATAATAAGAATATAAGATCATTAGAATGCCATCTTCTAACGTAACAAATTATAATAAATTCTGGATCAGAATATACCATATCCATCATTTCCAGAAACTCAGTCACACACGATGGTCCCCCAACCTGCATGCATACAAATATCATCATCATATATCGCCTGCTTAATACAATAACATACATGATCTTCAAATAGATGGGCCACAAATGAAAGGAAAGAATTTACAACCATATATTACAAGAACAGAAAGTAACCACGAACAAGTACATGCTTATGCTTACATCAATGTCTGGCATTCCACATTGCCATGGCTATTTGATCTCTTTTATTATTCATGAGATTCAACTGAGAAGATGACATATCCAACGGCCCAGATGTGGAAGCATTATCTTCATTGTGTAGGTGATTATTTTGTTCTTCTTCTATGTCTGAAAACAATGAATCATCGGCAGAATACTTTTTGATAAAATTATGGACTGCACAACATGCAGTTACCATCATAACTTGTCTTGTGTAGAAGTAATTGGGCATAGACTTGAATATGGCAAACCTTTTTTTGAACACACCAAAGGTTCGCTCTATTACATTTCGTAGCCTAGCATGCTGTTTGTTGAAGAGTTGCTTATATTGGGTGGGTGCATGGTTAGGACCATGGAAATCCTGCAAATGATATGGCTGTCCACGGTAGGGAGCTAAAAACCCTGGCATATTTGTATACCCACAGTCTACTAAGTAGTACTTGCCTTCAGGCGGGATTGGCAACAAATTTTTTGTTATTGCACTATGTATTACGCAGGAGTCATTAGCGCTTCCTTCCCAACCCGCATAAACAAAAGTGAAATTCATGTCAAAATCACAAATTGCCAACACATTTTGACATATGTCACCTTTTCGACCACGACAACTGTTTTGTCGACTTGCGGGTACGGTAGCAGGTATTAAAGTACCATCCGCAGCACCAATTGCTCCCTACATTATTGAAGTAGAAAGCTACTACTTTATCAAACACATTTGAATCATTAGAATAAACGGGTTTAAACATGAAATGCACAAATTACCTTAAACCATGGATAGAAATCTGGGGAACCCCTGATCTTATCATGGACTTGTTCCGGGTCTGGGTGTTTAATAAGAACTGCTGATGCTCTTACCAAACCATACAACACATCAGTGAAATGTCTATCAATTGTTTCCAACGAATGATCAAACCGACCACAGACAAGCCTCAACCTAGTACTATGAGCGACAATGAACAAAAAAATAGCAACACTTTCATAATGTGATATACGCCTTCTTTGTATCTTCTCGGGCGTTTCCTGAAGATAATTGTTTGTTATTATAAATTGGCACAAAGCCATAAAACAGTCCTTATTCATGTGAAACACCCAAAAGAATTTGGCATCTGGACCGTCTAAGAGTTCTTGTAGGTATTCACGTCCTGATAGTTTGGACGTTGAGTTGGGACTTTTACTATTATAAAATTGTTCGGCCTGTTGAAGAAAGAACAAGTCCTCAAGATCGGATTCATCAGAACTTGACGACGAATTGCTTGAAGAGTCCATCAGTATGGTGGCAAGTGCAGTAGTGCAGTACACTGTAACAATTAGATTACATTTGCATAAAGAAGACTTCTAATTTTAAATACTTTACGACCATAATGGATGTCATATTAATTATAACAGTTACCCATAGAATTGAAACATAAATAGTGACAACAAACAGTCCAAATGTAGGAAAACGAGTGCAGATGAAATTAAAACCGATATAATATCAAAGCCCACCATTCTGCCATTGCATATAATCACCCAACTAATAGTACAGAAAAATGTCAAATAACTGATACATTTAAATAATACATAATGAAGGTTCTACGTTATGGAATTTAATAAATTACATTTATTTTCTCGAAAGTCTCTCTAACCACCCTACTCTCCACTCCGGTTTCATTACCATAAAGGTTTTACGCCAATTTGGGTCATGAGTTATGTTCTCCAGTGCCAAATCAATCATAGCATTATCAAGCCCATCCAAACCAGTCAGTACCTGCATGGCATTCTCAATGGAGTACTGATCGTCTGGGGCGGAGCAATCAACCATGCCGGCCTTCTTCTTATAGTATTCAGCCTTAGCAATGGACTTTTCTGCGTTGGCAGAAACAGCAACATCCATTCTTGAGCTTTTTGTAGCTCGGCCACTGGACCCACCACTAGAGCGTCTCTTACGAGACCCCGACCCCGTAAACATTGGCTCGTAATCATCATCATCATCCAAATTTACATGCGGTGCATTGGAGGGAGTGGGGTGGGCGAACTCATACATGACCCTATGTTCCTCGTCGAGGTCATACACCCTTTGGGATGAAGCCCTAGATAGCAGACCCTCGGCGGTAGAATCAGCAAAAATTTTGGTCAACACATCATAGTTGGGCAAACCCTTCGATTTAAATTCAGAAGCTTTAGGGTGAGCCTATTAATAAGTTATTGTGTTGTTATTTTACAACTATAAAAGTAAATAAAAATTATATTACGATCATAATCCCACATTAGCATAAAAAAAAAAAATTTAAGATGAGGACCTTGACATATGACTTCCAAACTTCGGGATCGCAAGTCACTGTCTGATTCTCTTCATCCCAACCCATACCGCTTTGATTCTTCAAATCATGAAAGGCTCTCCACTGCATCTTAAACCGTCCATATTTTTCTTTTATTTGTCTAAGAGTGTATGAACGATTACATTGTTGGTTCAATAAATTCATCAATTGAGTCCATTGTCTCGCATCGAATTTTGCACTTTTCAAACTATTCCGATCAACCTCAGCCTCCATCAACTCAATAAATGTACGCACGTTATTTGCAGGCCAAAGACCAAAATCACTGTCCATATCAATCTCCTTTCCCTTAACGATCAGTAATAAATAACAGTCATTATTTTGGTGAGCATAAACAGTATACGGTTATAATTTGAGGTTACTAGAGAAATTGTAGATGATGTGTACTATCCATAAAAAAAACAGTACTCAAGATTAGCACTCAAGATCTCCGAATCAGTATTCAAAATCTCCATAAACAGATCAGTACCCAAGATTTTGAAATCACAGCAAACCCCCAAAAAAAAAAAATTCCGATCCTCAAATCTTCACTACGAGCGATAAATTAACCCTAAAAAAGGGATTTTTTTATGAGGCAAGTGTCCAAATATAGACCAATTACCATAACAGCATCAAAAAATTGGGCAAAGATATGAAACATACCCTCGATTCCTGCTTACCAAACTTGGTGAAGTTGTCTCCGACGGATTCCCTCGACCGGCGTCGGATTCGTGAGCTACGATTTCGAAGACACCTTTTAGCAAAAGCAGATCTGGTCTCGCAGACCATGAAGCGAGCTTCGAGCGGGGTGAGGAGGGGCCCGAAGAGAGCAACGAATGAGGGTGCGGGGTGAGAAGGGGTGAAAGAGGGCGTTAGGGTTTTTCCAGATCTGGCGATTTGATCTAATAGATCTCAGATCTAACGTGGTCAGCGAAGAAAGAGGGTGGGGGAAAGCAACGATAGAGGAAGGGTGGCGAAGAGGGTGGAGATAGAGGTGACGACCGGGGAGTGACGAGAGGGGAGAAGCTGGGGTTAGGGTTTTTTTTCGATAGATGAGGATGGAAGATGGGGGGAAGCGGACAAAAGTGACGAAAACAGGTGAAAGCATCTTTTGAGAAAAGATGCGATTCTCAAAAGTAAACCAAACGCCTTCTCAGAAAAATATTTCCTCAAAATATTTCCTAAACAAGTTACCAAATGCACTCTTAATCTCATGAATGCGCAAGATGATAACTTCGAAAGCTTCTGTTTTGGGTCAAATTTAATGTGGATCATACGGAAACACCGTTGCAATTTGGTATTCTCTAAAATGTATTTATTGCTGAAGCTATTATTGTTCGTGATTGCACAACTCGGATTCCACAGCCAGATGGTGGTCGGCGAAATGTGCCAACGGATCCTGCAGCTAACTCAAGTTTAGATGGTTGGGTTAGGCTTCCTGAAGGATGTTTTCAAATCAACGTCGATCGATCGGGGAAAGAGCGATGAAAGAAAAGGTGCAGCTAGTATTGCTAGAGGTCGACATGGAGAAATATTGAAAATTCAATCAAGATCGGATGTAGGCTCGGACCCGTTGATGGCTGAAGCATTGGCAGTTCAAATGGGTATTGTTATCAGCTTTCACTTCCTGAACTATCACATTGTGTGCTCTACTGATTCGATGAATGTGGTGAAATGGGTAAATGACCCAAGTCAAGAGCCCCTGTGGACAATTAAGCGTATTATCTCAAATTGCAGGGTTTTGATCAAGGGTCTTCCGAATCTCAAACTCATATATGAAAGATGTTCTACTAATATGGCTGCTCATAATATTATTAAGATATGTACGAGTTGTAATTTATATGGACCTTGGAATGCAGTTTCTGTGCCCACTCCAATCCAGAATTTTCTCTGGGAATGGCGTGATAGAAGTGGTTATTGCTTAATCTAATTAATGCGGCTACGTCCAGTTTAGAGGGGGTGGAAAAAATTTGTTTGTATCCTATCCAAAGTCCAAACAATTCATGTATGCAATTTCTAATGTTTACATCCACACCGGAGATTTCAATTCAACAAAACTAATGTTAGGCTTTGTGAGAAATTAACAATTGGGAATTAGAGTTTTTCTCTACATCTAAGTTGCTTGAGATATTCACCCTATGTATCAAGATTGGAATACCTAGACTGCTATCACAAGCCAGTCTTTATTTCTAAATACTGGTTTGGGTATCGGGTTATAAGCCCAGAAACCCGCGTTCCAATATCTATTCAATTGTACGTTCAATACACGTGTTACTCATATGCACATGCATTATTTATATAGAGAGAATATGCCAATATATCCAACAATCTCCTCCTATATTCTCAATATATAAAGTACAGAATTATCTCATCAGTTCAGTATAAAACTAACTGACTGATAGCAGTCCATAAAAGAAAAGCAACATAAAGGTATGGTTTCATGAGAACCAATATAATTATAAAACTGAATAGTTCAATCAAGACTAAACCAATATAATTAAATAGTTCCAAACCATATCCAATTCAGAATAGTTCACATAGACTAAACCAACTGGAATAATCTGTCATAGTTTCAAAATTAAACAAAGCAAATAAACTTCAAGAACAAAATATGAGTTTTAAGCTCACGAACACAAGAGTCTTAAACTCAACAGAAGTTTTACCAGACAAGTAACTAATTTATTCTTGAAAGAAATAAACTGAAATTCCATCCTTGCACATTGCTTTATGTTTACTCCTCCATTTTAAGCAAATCATTATTTTTGAAATCTATGTTGATAGATTCAACTCCTCCATCTTTGCTAGCTTATAGAAAACAAAAATATCAAGAGACACATCTCTAAGAATTCTAACGAATTTCACAAAGTATCTAGTTCCACAAAAGAACTTAGTACAATTCATAATTAGCTTAGCAAAAATATAACGCAAGCATCACATTCAAGTATCTTTAATAAGTAAAGTACATGAACTTTATAGTTTCTACACAAGAACCATACTATGTTTCATATTGGAATGAAAAGACTGTCATTTCAATCATGGTTTAACATTGAATCATCAAAATTGGAATGAAACATGTATCCATAAAGGACATATCATCAAAATTGGAATGATATTTAGGACAATTTAATCATCGGAAACACATCGACAAGTTTTCATGTTTCGTATTGGAATAATATGATTATTCTAAATAAATTCTCTAGATATATAATACCATCAAAATTAGAATGACATTATATATTTGTGGAATTTATGTGGAATCATCAAATTTATCTAAAATATGTCAACTACCTAAAATTGATGCTTAAGTTTGAACTTCTCTATAGCTCCAATTGGATTCTAAATTTCAAAACAACTTGGATGTTAAAGCTTTTTACTCAATAGCTTTTAACTCCATTTCCCCCACAGTTTTAATAATTAGATCACTTTCAAGTCTCTTAGCAAGAGCATTAGCCATACTTGTCGTAATTGTACTTTATCTATGAGAAAGTTCAACCAGGCTTCTTTCAGCCTTAATATACCCCTCTTACTATTATAGAGTGAGTTATGAGCTACAATGCATTGTATTTTGATAGTCGCATAACAGAATTAAAGAGTTAAACTTCTTAATGGATAACTAGCAACAATTTCTTCAATCCACTCAGCCTTTTTCCCTGCAGAGGATTATACATAGAGGTCTGATTTCATGGATGATAGCACAATGCCTATTTGCTTTTTATTTCCATAACATTTCTGTTTCTCCTAGTGTAAACACATATCTACTAGTTATCGACTTTCACTAAATTCTGAGCATCATAATGCATCAGATCAGCCATTCGTTCGAAGAATGACTAGAGTAGCACAAAGCAAACTCTTGAATACCACTCTGGTATGTCATTAGCCTCTTAAGGGCACTCAAATGTGTATAGGATTATTAGTGAATCTGCAAATCATACCTACCTCAAAGGCTATGTCTATTCTAGTGCAGATCTTTGTATACATGAGACTGTCAATTCCTTTAGAATGATCTACATGTCTCATAGTTGTACCATCATTAGGTGTCAACCTTTTTTCATAATCATAAGGTATTTCAAAACACACTTTCAATCACTATATCCCCACTTTTGAAATATATTTTGATTTGATGAGATTGACTAAGAGTTATCCCTTGCCAACTGAAACTCACCCTTATACCTATGGTGTCTACAGTACCTAGGTTTTCATGTTGAATTCTTTGGATAGCACAATTTTAACTTCATTTGTAATAGAAAGGTCGCTTCCAAGAACATGCATGTCAATAGAACAAGTAAATAATAGCCACTATATTTGACACACTACAAAGTTGAAAGCACTGATCTGAATTACTTGATTCATATACTAGGCTCTTTCAAAAATTTGTCAAATTATTTATTCGTTGGCTATACATGTTTTAAGAACAAATAATGATTTTACTAAATTGTAAATCTTGTTCACTAAACATATTAGTTCAAAACTTTTCAGTACAAAACTGTTCAGTACAAAGCCTTTTAAATATCCTTTATGAATGACAAAATTTTCAATAGATGTAAGGGAAAGAAGAATACTTATTGTAGCAATATGACAAACATGTGAGTAGACATCAAATAAATCTATCTCATTTTTCTCAGTCAATCTGTTAGCTACTAAAAAGTATTAAAATTGCTACTAAACAATCAAAATTAAGTTTCTTCTACAAAACCCCACTTACTAACTATAGTTTTAGCCCCTTTCGGCAGATCAACTAATTAAAGTATTATTGTATGACACAAAATTATCTCATTGTCTACTAAAGACTCTTCTTAGCTCATTTGTCATTCAGGTTTTCAAGTGTGAGTAAGGCTGGTTCTTGATTCCAACTGTGAATCATTGAACGTGTCTGTAGGACTAGATTATTTCATACATTTATCTTTGATGAACATATCCTCAAAGAACTTTGCAAGTCTAGATTCTTCTAACACAAATTAGATAGATCTAACATCTGTCCACAGAGTTACATTCTACACTTTCTAAACACACAAATATTTGTTGTAGGTCCTACTTTAGGCCTTCTAGGGTCATGTACTCTAACAAATGTATCACAACACAAATTTTCACTTTAACAAAATTATTTATATTTTCATGCCATGATTTACAAGGAGTATTCAATTTAGAGTGTAGTAACACATTAGAGATATGATTAACAATACAACATCACTCATTGTTGCCGCTAAATTTGGTGTGGGGACAAACAGATGAATTTGTGGATCCTTAGGGAAACTGAATAGAGAACCTGTATACCTGTTCCGTCGGGCTTCGGTCGTCGATCCTGCCGTAGACCTGCAAAAAGTGCGAGACACCGGGGTTGTTCCCGGCGACGCACCCTCCGACGCTTAAGTCAGTAATCTAGGAAGGCTATGAATGAGCGTAAAAACTGGTGAAAGATTGATTACCTCTTAATGGAGATGGGTGGGGGGTATTTATAGGCGTCTTAGGGAACAGATTAGGCATGTAATTCCTGTGTATACAGATAAGGAATGTAATCCCTAATCCCCAGTGAAAGGATAGATGTGAATCAGGGCTGTTGATTAATATTAATCAGAAACCCTAATTCTATCCTGCTGGACCGGGTTTGTTGCGGGTTAAAACCCGGACCCAGTTGCGGCGGATCCGTTCGCAGATTATTGGATCTGTGAGAAGGAGACCCAGTATCCGCTTCAGACCTGTTTTGTAGGTAAAATTACCGTTTCACCCCTGAATCTCGGGATTCGTGCACCATTTAGACGGCCTTGATTAAACCCCTAATTTTAGCCACATCATGAGCCCCCCACTCCTAAAGGCTGAGGTCAATCAGTCTTTAAGGAGTAGTTTGACTATTTTAGTGGCTAATGGAGTTGTATCAAAGTCTGAATGGGTATTTTTGGAATCCCGAAGCGGGTGGTGAGGCAATTTCTCTCTCTTTCTTGAAGCCATATGGTATATCAAGTTTTTGTCTATTTTTTCAGGCTATTTATCTAATTTCGCGACGCGTCAGCTAGTCGTTCGGAGGCTTTAGCCGTGCGTTCTAGGGAATAATTGTTCGTTCGGAGGCTTGGAAATATCCCCCGAATTTTTAATTATTTCCTGGAATTTTTAGCTAATTTTCCCGAATTTTTAGTAATTTTTCGCGATTTTTTAGATAAATAAAATGATTTAAATAAATAAAAATCGAATTTTTAATATTCATTTATGGCGTGGCGTCATCAGAGCCCTCGATCAGGGCGGAGCACGATTTTCGGAGAGATCAGGTGGTCCCTGCTCCTCGGCACATTTTTTCGCCGTATACGAGGGTCGGTACCTCGGTACTTCGGCTCGGCCTGGCATCTCGAGGCCCAGTGCCTCGGCTCGGATGGTCAGTGCCTCGGCTCGATGGTTCCGAGGTACGTGGCATCATCTGGGCCGTCCATCTCAGCGTGGATCTCCATAAAATGCTATCTTGTCGTTTAGTGGACGTGGCCAAATCTGGGCCGTCCATCATGACGAGCACGTTTTTTCACAAGATCCAACGGCTGATATTGGTCGGTGTGATTTTTTGCCGTATACGAGGGTCGGTACCCCGGCACCTCGGCTCGGCCTGACATCTCGAGGCCCAGTGCCTCGGCTCGGATGGTCAGTGCCTCGGCTCGATGGTTCCGAGGTACGTGGCATCATCTGGGCCGTCCATCTCAGTGCAGATCTCCATAAAATGCTATCTTGTCGTCTAGTGGACGTGGCCAAATATGGGCCGTCCATCATGACGAGCGCGCTTTTTCACAAGATCCAACGGCTGATACGCGTCGGAGCGATTTTTTGCCATATACGAGGGTCGGTACCCCGGCACCTCGGCTCGGCGGCTCGACTCTCCGGCTAGATGGGTCGGCGCCTCAGTTCGGATGGTCCGAGGGTTGTGGCGTCATGACGTGGCTCGGGATGATTTTTTGCCATGTACGCGGGTCGGTACCCCGGTACCTCGGTTCGGCGCATCAGGACTGTTTGGCCGAGGTGCTAAGTTGGATGTTTTGAAGTACCTCTTGAGGGTTCCGCTCCTCCGTGCCCAGTAGCTCGGCTGCTCGGCTGAGCTGTTCGGTAGCTCGGCTGGGCGAGCCGATGGCAGGCGTCTCGGAAGATACGCGTGGACGGATCTGAGCCGTTCATCATGGCGCGCATCACGAGGATGGGGTTCAGATCACGAGAAAACGTTATCTTGTCGTTTTGTGGACGTGGCATGATCTGAACCGTCCATCAGATTCTGTCGCGAATTTTGAAGAGATCCGACGGTGACTTCGCCTCGGGACGATTTTTTGCCATATACGAGGGTCGGTACCCCGGTACTTCGGTTCGGCGCATCAGGACCGTTTGGCCGAGGTGCTGAGTTGGATGTTTTGAAGGAAGTACCTCTTGAAGGTTCCGCTCCTCCGCACCCAGTAGCTCGGCTGCCCAGCCGGGCTGTTCGATAGCTCGGCTCGGCAGACCGGTGGCCGAGTTGTTGACTTGGTATTTTGAAGAGTTTCTTGCTTCTCGTAACTTCGTAACTTTTCCGCTTGTCGCTTTGGCTTCTTAGTGGGCTTTTTGCGTTTCCCAAGGAGGCCCAACTTGTTAGCTATTATAAGCTTTTACCCTCACTCTCAAGCTCATTTCTTACTTTTCACTCTCAAGTTTTTACTTTCGATCTCTAAGTTCTGCTAGCGGAGCTTTTCTCTCCAAGGCGTTGCCGTTAGCTGTCGCGTGGGCCAGGCGATTTCCGGCGGGAGCACTCCGACCGTGAACGTCACTTCAAAAGGTCAGTTCACTTAGTCTAAATAATCTTTCTAGAGATGTCTCGAGTGAACTCAGGGAGTGGGGCCTCGTCTTCGGGCGATGATGGTGCCGAGGAGAGGAGGAGGTCGGAGATTCGGAGGAAGGGTAAACAAGTTGCCGAACCGTCTATAGCCGAGACGAGGATGGAGAAGAAGAAGAGGAGGGTGGAAGCCCAATCCCCCGTAGTGGCGGTGATTGTGGAGAATCCGAAGCAAGCCCCCGAGATGGGACGGTATCCTTCTGTCCTGTCCGGTCATTCGGGGGTCAGGCAGTACCAGGGCGACCTGCTGGAGAAGGCGATCTATGGAAAGTCTAAGATTGTCGAGGAACCTAACCCGGTCCTTCCCACCGAAGCCGACGAGCTCATCACGTTGTTGGCCGAGAAGGACCTACTTCGGGTTAGGAGGGCCTTCGCCATTCCTCCGGAGTACAAACTGATCCTTCCCGGACCCGGGATACGAGCGAACTCTAAGCTGCCGTCGTCGGACATGTGCATGTTTGACGTCGACTCCTTGAATGCCGGGTTACGCTTCCCTCTGCACCCTTTCATCCTTGAGATCCTTGGCTGGTTCTGCCTTGCGCCGACCCAGTTCATGCCGAACACTTGGCGCCATGTGAACGCCTTTTTGCTTCAGTGCTGCCGAGCCGAAGTAGAGCCGGATCTCACGGTCTTCCGAGGAATGTATCGAGTAAACCGGCAGCACAAGACGGAGTATCGATACTACTTGGGGCCGAGGAAGGGTGTTAAGATTATAGAGAACCCTGACTCAATTAAGGGTTGGAAGGAGAGGTATTTCATAGTAAGGGGCGAGGCGATTCGGCCTATTCTGACCCGTTGGAAGGTGGAGGTGCCGAAATTCGCGCGTGCCGACCCTATTTTGTCTGAGGCCGAGGAGGATGTGGCGAGGAAGATAATGGCTCTTCCGATCTTGAGTTGGAGGGATTAGACGGAGGAGGTTTTGTTCGGGTCCGGCCTAAGCCCCATCGACCCGAGTATGCTCCTGACATCTCATTTATTTTCGTTTTTCTTTCAAGTTTTTAGTTCGTCTTTCTGATTTGTTTTCTTCTTGTTGTCTGACGCAGAAGCGATGAAGATTGATTTCAACGCAATGATGGCCGATAGGTCCAAGTTGACCGGGGGCCGAAAGAGGAAGAGGGCGACCAAGGCTGCCTCTTCGACTCCGCCGCCCACCGTTGCCTCTACCATCGCTCCTCCCCCTCCGACTGCCGAAGCACCGTCCGAGGTTGTTGTTGCCGAGGCGCCCTCGGCCTCCGTGGCCCCAGGTGTGATAGAGGGGGCCTTCGACATAAACGCGGCACTGTCAATCGAGGCACTACCGCTGACCAAGGAAGCCAAGGAAATTCTGACCGAACAGCACAAGCAGCTGTTCGTGCCGAATTGGCGAGTGAAGAACCATGACGGGTTCCTCGGCAATTTGCAAATATCTGTGCAGGTCGTCAAGCACTTGGCGACCCCGAAGGATCGAGCCACGCTGAAGGCGGAGACGGTGGGTGACAACACCTACGAGGTGGCTCGGTCACTCGTCTTGGTAAGTTTCTTGTTTCTAAAAAAAAAATTCCCAAGTTTATTGCTCGGTTTGCTTAGTGCGCTCATTGTTGTCTTCGCAGGCCACTTGTCACTTCGGCCATCTCCTCGAGACGTTCGCCGAGCAGGAGAAGGAGTTGAGGGCCGCCAGTGACAAAGACCGGTTGGCGAAGGTGAGGGCGGTCAAAGAACTCGAGGCCGAGCAGAGGAGAGCCGAGGCCTTGGAAGTCCGGGTGGCCGACCTTGTTGCCGACCTGGACAAAGTCAAGGGGAGCCTCGAGGCGGAGTCTGCCAAGGCTGCCAAGGCCGCCGAGGAGCTGGCTGCGGCGACGAAGTCCTTGGCCGAAGAGAAGGCAGAGAAGGAGGCCCTGGCGGCGAAGATCCGGGCCGAAGTGGAGAAGGAGGTCGAGGCCGAAGCGAAGGAGCACATGGCCGAGAACATGGAGCGGTCTTATCAAACGGCACTCGACCATGTGCAAGAGCAAATCCCCGGCTTCGAGCGGGTCGGCTACCGCCTGTGGCCAGGGTCGCCTTCAGGCGGTAAGGAGGAGGTCGAGGGCGATGAGTCCGAAGGGGAGGACGAGGAGGAAGTGGCCGAAGAGCCTGCGGCGGACGGCCGGGTCGAGGGGCAGACCGAGGGGCCATCCGTTGATGCGCCCTTGGTCGACGCGACGAAGAAGGTGGACCCCTGATCCCCACGTTAAGTCTTTTGTGGTTTTTGTTGTTTTTTCTTCTGAGCATTGTAATGCCTTTTGCGGACTGGCCACCGCTTTTTAATGAATGAAAAGTATTTTGACTCTGAAATTCATCAAAGTATTTGGCTTGGTAGTGTAGCGTTTTGACTCCGGAATTTGACTTCGAAATTTGTCCAAGTGTAGTGTGGTATTTCAATGCTATCCCTTTCTTATTTCAGATTGCCGAGCTGACTCACAATGCCTCGGCTGAACTGCGCCGAGCCGAGTTGTTTAAGCGATCTCGGGAGGACCGTCTCGAGGGTGAGGTTCACTTGACGAGGAGGATACTTCACAACTTAGAGATTAGGCATAGCGAGGCTTTGGTCGAGCTGCATCACCTACGGATAGTCGAGGCCGAGCTATCCGCTAAGGAAGAGGAACTGGCGCGAGTTTCGGCCGAACGAGATGGCTTAGCGAAGAAGGTGGAAGAGCTGCAAAGGGTGACGGTCGACAAGAGTATCGAAGTGACCCACTTACGCCGCGTCATATCCGACAGCGCCGAGTACCCCGGTTCGGCAAAACTTCCTCGGTTTAAGGTGATAGTGAAGGATGACACATTGAAGGATCGAATCGTCGAACTGGAGGAAGAAGTTGCTCGGCTCAAGCCTCAGCCGGTGAGGGCTAATGTCCGGAGCACCTCGTGCACTCGCGAAGAGATCGAGCGAGGGATCACGTTCTATCAAGCGGCGAGCCGGACTCCTATCGTAGGCAGGTCAGCCGCCGACGCCCAAAGCGGTGTGGCGGTGTCTTCAAGCGGTGCTTCGGTTGGAGCAACTGTCAGGGTCAGCGGCGAGGAGGCATCTCGGTTCGTTGGACTGGAGACGAGTTCGGGGGTCAGGAAACGCCGACCCAAAGTGTCTCTGAACCGGAGCATACCCCTACCTCGGAAGTAGTAAACGGGTCGCGTCTTGTTGTTGTAACCCATTTGCAAGTTTTTGTTGTTGTAATCCACTTGGTAACTCTATCAAAGTTATTAATAGAATTGGAGTTGTTTCATCCGAACTATTCTCGGCTGTCTCCTTATTTGTGCTATAGTCGCGCTAACTAGAGTAGGCTCGAGACGAACCACGAGGCTGGTGTTCGCCTCGCCGAACCCCTTGGCCTCGAAACTCTCTTTTGTTGTGCTTCCGAACCTAGCCTGGTCCCTTCAGGTGCGGCTTGGTTCGGCTGCTAAGGCGCAGTCGTTTATCGACTGCGACCACGTGGCCTGATCATAGCTTGAAGACCGGGGTGACTTCCGCCGAGTGAAGTGAAGCGATCAGGGCCGTCTGATGTTTACACGAATCTTGAGATGGGTCCATTTCCCAAGAAAACACTATCTTGTCGTTTTGCGGACACGTGGCTGAACGAGATCCGCTCATCACGCCCTAGCACACTTTCTGAGATGATCTGACGGTGGTTTCGCCTCGGGTGGATTTTTTGCCATATACGAGGGTCGGTACCTCGTCCGCTCGGCTCGGCGGTAGCGGGGCAGGTTATGATCGGCGTCTAACTCCGGCCCGTTTGAGGGCGAGCCGGAGAGATAGAGTCGAGCCGAGTGCTGGACTCCGAACCATCGTGAGGTTAGTTTAAGGGATGCAGGAGCAGTTCCGAATGGCGAGCTACTTCTAGTCTGCTTAGGAGCGAACTTGCGAAGTAGAATCGAGCCAAGTGTTGGACTCCGATCCATTCAACGGCTGCAGGAGCAATTTCGAACGGCGATCTACTCCCGGCTCGTCTGTGGGCGAGCCGAGGAAGAAGAGTCGAGCCGAGTACTGGACTCCGAACCATTGTGAGATTAGTTTAAGGGATGTGAGAGCAGTTTCGAATGGCGAGCTACTTCTAGTCCGCTTAGGAGCGAACTTGCGAAGTAGAATCGAGCAAGTGTTGGACTCTGATCCATTCAACGGCTGCAGGAGCATTTTCGAACGGCGATCTACTCCCGGCTCGTCTGTGGGCGAGCCGAGGAAGAAGAGTCGAGCCGAGTGCTGGACTCCGAACCATTGTGAGATTAGTTTAAGGGATGTGAGAGCAGTTTCGAATGGCGAGCTACTTCTAGTCCGCTTAGGAGCGAACTTGCGAAGTAGAATCGAGCCAAGTGTTGGACTCTTTTCCATTCAACGGTTGCAGGAGCAATTTCGAACGGCGATCTACTCTCGGCTCGTCTGTGGGCGAGCCGAGGAAGAAGAGTCGAGCCAAGTGCTGGACTCCGAACCATTGTGAGATTAGTTTAAGGGATGTGAGAGCAGTTTCGAATGGCGAGCTACTTCTAGTCCGCTTAGGAGCGAACTTGCGAAGTAGAATCGAGCCAAGTGTTGGACTCTTTTCCATTCAATGGCTGCAGGAGCAATTTCGAACGGCGATCTACTCCCGGCTCGTCTGTGGGCGAGCCGAGGAAGAAGAGTCGAGCCGAGTGCTGGACTCCGAACCATTGTGAGATTAGTTTAAGGGATGTGAGAGCAGTTTCGAATGGCGAGCTACTTCTAGTCCGCTTAGGAGCGAACTTGCGAAGTAGAATCGAGCCAAGTGTTGGACTCTTTTCCATTCAATGGCTGCAGGAGCAATTTCGAACGACGATCTACTCCCGGCTCGTCT
The DNA here is from genome assembly GCA_017893485.1 of Hemerocallis citrina. Taxonomy (NCBI): domain Eukaryota; kingdom Viridiplantae; phylum Streptophyta; class Magnoliopsida; order Asparagales; family Asphodelaceae; genus Hemerocallis; species Hemerocallis citrina. The sequence goes on from CM030366.1 coordinate 143,722,861, forward strand.
GTGGGCGAGCCAAGGAAGAAGAGTCGAGCCGAGTGCTGGACTCCGAACCATTGTAAGATTAGTTTAAGGGATGTGAGAGCAGTTTCGAATGGCGAGCTACTTCTAGTCCGCTTAGGAGCGAACTTGCGAGGTAGAATAGAGCCAAGTGTTGGACTCTGATCCATTCAACGGCTGCAGGAGCAATTTCGAACGACGATCTACTCCCGACTCGTCTGTGGGCGAGCCGAGGAAGAAGAGTCGAGCCAAGTGTTGGACTCCGGAACCATCGTTAGGGTTATTCAACGGTTGTGGGAGCAATTCCGAATGGCGAACCACTTCTAATCCGCTTAAGAGCAAGTTATTCGAAGCAGAATCGAACCAAGTGTTGGACTCCGGAACCATCGGTAGAGTTGTTCAAAGGTTGTGGGAGCAATTTCGAATGGTGAACCACTTCTAACCCGCTGAAGAGCAGGTTATTTGAAGAGGAATCGAGCCAAGTGTTGGACTCCGAACCATTGGTGTTAAGGGTTAGTAAGTTGCGGGAGCAGCCATGTAGAAGAAGCTGGACTCCGAACCCACCATTTAAGAGAGTCGTGACTCGGAGACATAGAGAAGCAAGAGCAATAATTTTCAATGAAAAGATGTAAAGTTTTATTGAAATAAACTAAGTGGCTGCTCCAATAGGGCGAGCCATTATTACATGCTGTTGGCCGAATTACAAGCATCGGCCTTATTGAAAATCAGAATCCTACTTCTATAATAAAGTGAGGACCTCTCGGGGGGAGCTGAGTCTTGAAGCTCGGCGGGCCTTTCTGTTCGTTTGGACCTTTCTGTTCGTTTGGAAGAGGTGATGATCAGGGGAGGAGCTCGGCCCCCTCTTTTTGGACGAACTTGATCAGGTGCCCCTGCTGTATGAGTTCTTCGATCTCTTCATTGAGAGCCCGACAATCATCCGTGTCGTGGCAGTGGTCTCCGTGAAAGCGGCACCACTTATCCTTGTTCCTCTTCTTGCCAGGTGTATTCATTCTCGGAGGAGCACGGAGTAGCCCTTCCTTGTCCACCTCCATGAGAACTTCTGATATATTGGCAATGAGGGGGGTAAACTTCTCAAACCAGGGAGTCGGGCGGCACTGGCCATTGCCATCCTTCTGAAGCTTCTTAGCCTCTTCTTCTTCGGTCAGCTTTCGTTTCGTCCCTAAGGTAGACCCTCCGAAGCTTGGAAGGTAGGCGGCCTCTTCGGCACGAATGTACTTGTCACAACTGAGAAGGAGGTCGGCAAAGTTCTGTGGAGGCTTCTTAGCAAGAGAGGAGCGGAGGCTGGAATTGAAGACGTTGGATTGGAAGGCGGCTGTTGCGACGGATTGGTCGAGGGAGGCCATGGACCTGACCTCCGCAGTGAACCTCTTCACATAGTCTCTTAATTTCTCACCTTTCTCCTGTCTGAGTTGGAGGAGCGAGATGCTGGTCTTCTCCGTGCGTCTGCTGCTCACGAAGTGGGTGATGAAGAGTGTTTCGAACTGCTCGAAGGAGAATATGGAAGACGGCACCAGGCGGGAGTACCATTCCCGAGCCGAGCCTTTAAGAGTGGCAGGGAATGTCTTACATAGTAGGGCATCGGAAGCCTGGTGGATGAGCATGAGGGTTTTGAAGCTTTCGACATGGTCGACGGGATCTGAATCCCCTGAGTAGGTTTTGAACTGCGGGGGCTTGAAACCCCACGGGATGGGAGCCTCCATGATGGTCCGGGAGAAGGGGGGTCGGCTCGGACGGATGGCCTTACCCCTTTCTTCTTCGTCTCGGTCGATCCGGCCGATGCGCCTCTCCACTTCGTGGAGACGGTGGTAGAGGGCATCGTCCCTCCGGTGGTAGTCGAATGAGCCTCTGGACTCTTCTTCGTAGGAAGGGGAGCGAGGACTGTGGCGACGATGACTTTGGAAGCGGCAAGGGCTAGGAGTACGCTGCCGGTGGTGAGGACTCTGGACCCGCGGGGGTGTAGGATCCCGTTGGGCATTGTTGTTATGAGGACAGAGGTTAAGAGCCTGTTGTACCATTGCTTGGAATTGTTGAAACTCGGCACGGGTGATGGGTGCCTCATCGTTCCGGGGGTGTTGCCGATCGGCGGGGGAACGATGTCTTCTTCTGTAGTGCTCGGGGGATTCCTTCCTTCCCCTTCGGACATGGGACCTTTTGTAGTCTCGGCGGTGTGGGGATCGCTCACCCGGACGTTGCTGGCGGGAGGCTCCCTCTCGGGACCGCTTCTCGTCCAGACGGTGGCGTAAGTCCTCCACCTTCTGCCAGTTTCGAGGATTGTGAGAGGCCATGGAATCCGTAGAGGCTTTGTGTATGGAGACGCGGTCTAGGTGGAGAGGTTGCTTCATGCGGGAGCCCCCCGCACCGGCATTCTGAGGACCGGTGGGACCCTTGGGGGGTTCCTGATTCTGAAGAGGAGGCTGATCTTGTTGAAGAGGGTCCTCCACTTGAGGCGGGGGTTGTCCCTGCTGCAGAGCGGGTTGGACGGGGACTACCTCTTGCTGATCGGCAGGGTTGGGCCCGCGGTTGGACCCTCTGGACCTGACTTTTCTCGGAGGCATGGCTGGAGAAGATCGGACCAACGGGAGGAGGGGCTGCTATTCGTTTGGTGTTCCCACAGACGGTGCCAATCTGTTGCCGCTAAATTTGGTGTGGGGGCAAACAGATGAATTTGTGGATCCTTAGGGAAACTGAATAGAGAACCTGTATACCTGTTCCGTTGGGCTTCGGTCGTCGATCCTGCCGTAGACCTGCAAAAAGTGCGAGACACCGGGGTTGTTCCCGGCGACGCACCCTCCGACGCTCAAGTCAGTAATCTAGGAAGGCTATGAATGAGCGTAAAAACTGGTGAAAGATTGATTACCTCTTAATGGAGATGGGTGGGGGGTATTTATAGGCGTCTTAGGGAACAGATTAGGCATGTAATTCCTGTGTATACAGATAAGGAATGTAATCCCTAATCCCCAGTGAAAGGATAGATGTGAATCAGGGCCATTGATTAATATTAATCAGAAACCCTAATTCTATCCCGCTGGACCGGGTTTGTTGCGGGTTAAAACCCGGACCCAGTTGCGGCGGATCCGTTCGCAGATTATTGGATCTGTGAGAAGGAGACCCAGTATCCGCTTCAGACCTGTTTTGTAAGTAAAATTACCGTTTCACCCCTGAATCTCGGGATTCGTGCTCCATTTAGACGGCCTTGATTAAACCCCTAATTTTAGCCACATCACTCATAATTACACAAAACAAACAACAATCAATAATATAGAATTCAACATTTCACTAAGTGTTTGATTCTAACTTTTATCAATACCGTTTGACTGTTGTAAGTAGAGTGCACTAGAGATTATGCCTAATGCAAACTTCTCTAAGGTTGTTAAAACATATTCACCACCTCTATCAAATCTGAACTCTTGATTTTTAGCATTTAACTATAATTTTTATTCATTAAGAATAACAAGTGTTTCATTTTTCATATATATAACAGACTTATATTAATCATCTGCAAAAGCGATTAAATACTTCTGACCAACAATCGTCTCATCTAGTTACAAAGCTACTGAGATCACAAATATCAAAATATATTGACTCAAGAAGTTGTGTGCTCCTAGAGACCATACTAAATGATTTTCTAGTGATCATAATCTGAGCAAAACTTTCATATTTGTCATATTTAATGGAGTGTCATTTAGTAGTCTTGAGTTTTAACAAGAACAAACAATTTAATATATAGTTCATAGTGATTCTAAATTTCAAAACAACTTGGATGTTAAAGCTTTTTACTTAATAGCTTTTAACTCCATTTCCCCCACAGTTTTGATAATTAGATCACATTTCCTGACAAACAATTGAATATATAGTTCTCAAATCCTAGCCAATTATGTTATGTTCAAGAACACAATTGGACCTATTATTATTAATTGTCTCATTTGTTAAACTCAACTTATACATACGATTGACAATAAATGCACTTTATAAGAGTTAATACAAAATTACTCTATCACATTTTACAAAATTATTTGCTTTCTAATAATGTCTACTTGCTCAAACACATTGAGCGAAGAGTTCTTTCCTTTATTCGTTCTTCATCATCTTCATAATGCTAGATGAGATAATGACTAACATATTATAATTCGACTTTGCACTCACAGTACAATGAACGAGAAAGAACAACGCGTAACTAATAGAGTCATATCCTACATTAAGAGATGCTCTCTCCTAAGTTACAGACATTTGTTATACATCTTATACAATTTTTTATTTTATTTTAAATTTTTAGAGAAGCAAATATGTAATCTCACACAAACTGCAAACAATGGATTTGTCAAAATATCTATACACATAGTATGATAAAGCATTTAACAACCCTAAACATGCTAGTTTTCAAAGCGAGAATAATTATGATCTAAAGCTCTCAATCATGTAATCAAACGCACAGAACGTTAACACATTCATCACATGAAAGTACTAAGCAAGATTATGGTAGATCATACCGACACTTCAAGTTAGAAGTGTTTTCCAAATTCGATGGAGAAGCCTGTGTGGTGCATACTTATCATACCATGATGCAAATCCATCGTCTCCAACATACATAATTTGTAGATAACATTAAAGTTCCTACATTCATCAAATTGTTAAAGATTAGCCAATTAAACAAATTATTTGTGCATCTAATTCTAGCAACAATTTGATTGGATATCCGAATTTTATAGTCAACATACAGTTTAACTTATCAAAAAAATATATATATTTGGTTTTAGCGCGTAGCCAAAACAACTGTTCAACTTGTACTTAATTAAACAAATGATTAATACAGTCTTGAACTTAACCACTTAGCATCACAGTAATTGTATAATTCAAAACATAATCTTAGAACGAGTGTTTTGAACTTCCAGCACATACTAAAATATTTAACAGAAATTTAATATGAAGAAAGTAAAGAACTTATCTTTCACTGCTTCAATTGATTAGAGTCATGTCTGTTTGGGAACAAATCTGATCTATTCCGTATTGCACCCAAAACACCAGGCACCAATAGATAGACCCAATCTGAGGTCGGGATCTGATCAATCCCAAGAGCACCAAAGATCCCCTCTTCAATCCCAAACACAAAACTCCCAAACACATAAGAGCAGGTCCTTAACCATTGGACTCTTTTCTTGGTCATTTCTGAGTCAAAAGAACACACACAGGATTCCTTCCTTGACCCCGAACACCAAACACCATGATGAACCAATCAACAAATCAATTCTAAACAGATATGATCTTTCCTTCTTCCCTTCACTGTCTTCTTCAAACTAGGGTTCCACACACACATAGACCCAATCTATCGATGATGAAGAAGAGAGAAGATGATCGGAGTAGGCGCCTGAGGGGAGGCTGCCGTCGACTGCGATCGGAGAAGGAAAGGGTGAGAGCTTCACTGGCGACTTCGGGTCTCGCTGGATCTCGGGTCGACACCCTCGACTGTGGTTGACAGCAGGCGGCGCATCGATAGGAGAGGAGGCGACGAGCGGCGATCGACTCCGACGGGGGTCGTCGATGGTCAGCGACGGTGACTTTTTAAGGTTTCGACGAGATCCGAACGGTCTTCGATTAAATCCGACGAGATCCAACAAAGGTCCGTTTTCCCTCTTGATTAATCTCACGAATTGATTAATAATATCTCAAGATTGTTAGGTTTTGTGAGAAATTAACAATTGGGAATTAGGGTTTTTCTCTACATCTAAGTTGCTTGAGATATTCACCCTAGGTATCAAGATTGGAATAGCTAGACTGCTATCACAAACCAGTATTTATTTCTAAATACTGGTTTGGGTATCGGGTTATAAGCCCACAAACCCACATTCCAATATCCATTCAATTGTACGTTCAATACACGTGTTACTCATATGTACATGCATTATTTATATAGAGAGAATATACCAATATATCCAACAACTAATAATTTCCATTTTCCAATATAGCTTAAAAACCTCCAGGTACAATGGTAAGAAACTCACTTTTACTTTTGCCAGAACGGACTACTCGAAACATGTCATCTTCAGCCACGGGTCTCACCCGTAAATTAGAATGACCAGAACCTCTAACCATACTTCCAGCACAAAGGAGAAAAACTAATGAGAAATAGTATGCAGAAACTATCCCCCCAAAAAAATATGAAGAAATTTGCAAATTTGCAAATATTTAAAGCTAAACCAAATAAAATCCAACAGAAAGAACCACATAATTATGAGAAGAAACAAAATTGTAATCAAGTAACCTACATTTGGCAAAGGAACCTCCCATTTGCGGGACTTCTCTTCTCTTTTGTTGCTAAGAACCTAAAACTAAACAAGGTACTGAGAACAATGTGGCGCAAGAATGAGACAAATAATATGAAAAATAAAGAATCATGAAACTTTATGTGCTGAAGTTGATAACCTTGGCACGTGTAGTGGTATCGCGATTCACGATCAAGCAAATATGCAGGAATAGCTCCCTCATGAACCTTATCATCAACCTTGCGCCTAGATGAAGACTCGTCATGCATAGCAAGCTTGTCGTTGGTAGACAAGTTCGAAGTGTGAGCTTTCTGTGGTTATTTTGATTATTAGCGTTCATAAATTTGCTATATGAATTCATCAGACGATTCAACTGAGAATGCAACAAATTCAATCAACAACCTTATATCCAAATAACATTTGCCTATTTAGTTTCTCTCTCTAAAAATCCTAGAGAGAGAAACTACACCCCCTCCAAAAAAAATCCTAGATTTGAGAAAAGAGGGGGCGGCGGGTAGTGCTCGTCGCTGCCCCCTCACCGCCGCCGCCTCTCCCGCTAATCCAAGCACCGCCACCGCCTAGAACTTGCCGACCCTCATCCTTAGTGGCTGCGACGGCTTCCCCCACCTTCGCCGCCTGCCGATCCAAGCACCGCTGCCACCTAGCTCTCGCCGACACCTGTCCTCGGTGACTGCGACGGCTTCTCCCCCTCTCGCCTCCCATCAAATAGCACCACCGTCGCCTCACCCTTCCAAAGCCTCATAGATTGCGACGGCTCCTACCGATGTCTAGAGGTGGCATTCGGGCCGACTGGGCCAGGTCGGGTCGACCGGGTCGGGTCGGGTCGGACCCGCACGAGTTGCAGCCAAGTTAGGGTGGGTTTGGTCGGGTCGCGAGCTTAACCGGGCCAGGTTCAAAATCCAAAATTTCAATCCGGTCTATCCGCGAACCCATTCGGGTCGATCCCGTTTCGGGTCGGGCAGGGTCGCGGGTAGCCCCGGTTAAATGGTTTTTTAATTTTTTTTAATTTTTTTTTTTTGCAACTTCACTTACAAAAAAATAAAAATAAAAATAAAACAAATAAAAATAAAAAAATAAAAACAAAAATTGCAACTATTATAACTGTATAAGAGTGAAAAAAAGGCATATATTATTCATTTCAACTACTATATTTTTTTTACAAGTTTTTTTACATACAAATACAAGTAAAAGAAACTCATAAAGAACATACAATATTTCTTGATTTACAATTTCATTTACATGTTTGAGCGGATAATCAGAATCTAGAGTTCGAGATAGCCTAGAGTTAGATTGAAGAGAGGGCATTGGACTACTATTGTGCACCTCTACTTAACATAAATCTAGGATTTCATCGCCCTAAATTCCCTAATCTTGTTGTTGGACTTTAGGCAAGTTGCTTCCACTTATTGATGTAGATGCCGACTTGAGTCTTGTGTCTTCAGCCTTCATCCAATTTTCAGTGCACACAAGCATCTCCAATGAATCCGGCTTCAAACGATTCCTTTAATCTTTTAGAACTCTACCACTTATGGAAAAAACACTTTCTGAAGTAACTGTGAAGACATGAGTAGTTAGTAGATATCTAGCCATAAGTGAAAAAATAGGAAAAAGATTTTCATGTTCTTTCCACCATTGTAACACCTCAATCTAGTACCCGAACTCTCACTATCTTGTTGATTATACCAATTTCATTCATTAGGTGCATTAGTCGTAAGTTTTTTTTGATTGGATATGAGCAAGTAAATTAGCAGTGGCATCTTCTAATTTATTCTTACCCTTACCTCTAGAAGTAGAAGAAGAAGAAGTAATTATACTAGTTGTACTACTAGATGCAAAAGTTCTATCATAATAATCATACAAGTTATTCAATATCGATTCAAAGCTAGCTAAAAATTCATTACAATCATATTCGGAATCATCTCCAAGTAAAGTAAAAAATATTTCAATCAAACTTTTCTTACCTATTAATACGAGGAACCATAACAGTAACAATACAATACAACATAGAAGGAGGATTTAAATACTTTAAAAAATATTTATAAGCCAGATCAACAATATGACTAATGTATTTGTCTGAAATATTTATTGAAAAGTTTGCATCATAGTAATGATTGAAATAAAAATACTGCTAGAAGTAGAATCATAAGATGTAGAAAACTTTACAGTTGCGGTTTTAAAAGGTTCCAAAAATTGTAATAAAAATTTGGCAAAAAACCATGATTGGAGAGTCATTTGAAAATTTTTCATGTTTTTTTGCAAGACAAAAATCGTTTATAATATCTTTGTATTTAGTAACAATATTTGGTAAATCGAAATTAGAATTTCATCGGTGTTTAACATGTTTAGAAAATTTTCTAAAATGTATTCCTGTAACGCCCCGAATTTCTAATATAATAACTTAGAAAATACGTGGCACAATCCCAGCATCAACTTCAATGTAATAGTACACATAGCCCAAAAACACAAATAATTTTATTCAAACTTTTATTACAACAATCTTTTTCAAATGTAGCGGAAATACAAGCACCTTGAATTGAAAACATTCTTTTTACAACACTTCTCTTTACAAAAATTACACAAGGCTCTATTACATTACTTATAATCTCCAAAGCTAACTCAAGCGTACAAACCCCCAAACTCTAAGCAGCAACCTGCATCATATGAGGCTAGAGATGATCCCTAACCCCCAAACTAAAGGGGTCAGCCATAAATGGTGTGAGTGACATAAAAACAAACAACATAACTTAATCGTAAGAAATAAAGTTATCAACAACATGTATCATCAACAAGAATAAAGGAATGAGAAATAACAAATATGTAAAGCATGGAAACATCATAGAATAAAAACAAAAAGTGCATCTAGTCTAAGTGTCAAGTGTAGGAAAACTGGAAAACACATGCATAAAACCATGTCAAGACAACACAAAGTCTATATGCCGACTCTCTAATGCATACTTGTCGAAGTCTATGCATCCCATTCTACATAGGTTCGGTGCAAGCCCTTAACGTCTTCACTTCATAGGGTTCAATCCCCCGCTATGCAACTAATCCTATCACGATGACTACTACGAGATAAAGATAAACTGTGAGAATTAGCCCATGCCTGATAATTCCGGAGATGGATCCCACATCTCAGGTATTTTACCTGGATAATTCCGGAGATCATCCCACATCTAGACATAGACACATCATCACATGAATACCCCATGTGCGTCGCCTCGACTTTGATAATTCCGGAGATCAATCCCACACCGCAAGCAAACCACTTGGATAATTCCGGAGATATATCTCACATCTCAGGTAATTTACCTGGATAATTCCGGAGATAAATCCCACATCTCAAGATAGTTACTTGGATAATTCTGGAGATTAAATCCCACATCTAAAGCCATACTGAGGTGCATAACCCATGTTCCCGTTCATCATATCACCACTAGTGCCTGTCCTTATCATTCGGGTTATTTAATTTCTCAACGAATCACCTAGAGTAGTGTACCTTACCGGACTAAAACCAAAACTGAATAACTGAAATGCCTCTACGGGCCTCAACAAAATAACTCAACACCTATTTACTAGGGACACTCACCTCTAGAGACTCAAACTCGAAAGCCTTAAACAACTTTCCACTAAACAAAATTAGCTCAACTGAATATCTCAAATCAAAAGCTTAACTGATGACAAAGTATAGACTGAATTATCTGAAAAACCAATCATTCGAAATATCACTAAAGTTTACAAAGATCCTTCAGTACCAGTCGACTTATACTGTGGTAAGTCGACTGTCCAGAAGACAATTATCCAAAATATTACAAAAATAAACTAAGTCATAACAGTCGACTTAAAAGAGAATCGGTCGACTTACCCGAGGTAAATTCCAATAATTTTCACAAAAATATTCTAAGTATATAAGTCGACTTAAAGGAGGTATAGGTCGACTGTCCAGACAAGAAACTGACATAATTTTACACAGTAAGTTCTAAGTACACCAGTCGACTGACAAGGATCTCAGTCGGCTGTCCAGATCGAATTTTCAAAAAGGCTAATGATACATCAGTAGGGTCATACCAGTCGACTGAGAAGTCTACCAGTCGACTGTCGGCCTACGGTTTACATAATTTAGATCTGAATACAAAAATCAAAACTGGGGTTTTCTAAAGATTCATTGTTTATGATAATAGTTCGTATTTAGGAAAAATGACAAATCTCAACTAATCCTTATTATGGATATATTACTCAAAACATCAAATGTCAAAACTCAAGTTTTCATGTTCTAGATCACTAATTCTTTCATTAGGGTTTCTCAATACTAAATTTCTTTCACAACTCTCAATAAAAATTTGATTTACAATATATAAGATCCAGATGTTCATCATCCGATCATAACCATACTCAATCTTAATCATGCCTTTAGTAATATGATTTTATAAACAAAGATCTACTAATCATTCGTAGGCTTCACAACATGGTACAAACAACAATCATTATTCACAACATCGAATCAAACAACATTGCCACCCGCATACATGGATCAACAACAAGACAAATTTATATCATTCACAAAACAAAACAAAGCACACAATGTCACTCACATAAATCAAACAACAAAACAAATTTATATCACTGACCTTTGAATTGAAAAGATCCAACGAAAAGTCTTCCTTTTTGCGAGATCCAAAAATTCTCCTCTTCAATCACCAAGAATTTAATAATAATATGAAACTGAGTTGTGCAGCGAAAGACAGCTGCACGCTCTCTTATAGGCCGGAAATATTGTTTTTAGCGTTTAGAAGTGCGTTTGCAAAATAGTCCTTTCAAAACATAATTTTACATATACAGTTCTATTCTTGGAAACCCAATAAAAACCATTTAAATTAGGATTCAAAAGTAAAATATGATCCTAAATCTTAATCGGTACTGTTCATAACGTCCAGAAATACATTTTGCATTTTAACCCCTAAAATGTCAAATTTGCAAAAAGGTCATTCTTTTCTCAAAAATTGCAAATAGGTCCAATTAATTTCAGAAAAATGTGGAAAAAATAAATAAATTCCAAATATTAAATAATGATTTTTCATAAAGGAAACTTGACTTTCAAACTTCTCAAGAAAGTATTTGCACGTGTTTTGCACGTGTAAAAAGATAAATCTTTTAGAAAATATTTATTAAATCTCCAGAAAATCATTTTAATTCATTTTCAAATATTTAAAATAATATTTGAAAATACGGGGTTCTACATCACTCTCTCCTTAGAAGAGTTCTGTCCTCAGAACTACTGCTAATGGGGTCCAAACAAACACATCAAGAAGGAATGAAAACTTATGGATAGAAACATAATCTAAAGAAATACAATCACACAAGGGAATGCATTTCAACAAAAGATGTACAACATACAGACGAAACACAATCATGCAAAGAATTCAGAAAATCAAACTTCCGCTGCGCAACTCTGATAACTGCCACCGGAAGCCATGCTGCAACAACTACTGAACTCCTGCATCCAACTCTGACCTTCCACATTTGTTCCAGAAATCAGTGGTCACTTCCTCCTTAAAAAGGACATGACTAAGGATAGCCACCTCAAGACCTTGCCTGGAAACACCTTAAGCTCCACATTGAGGCTAATAAGAATTGGGCGACACAATTGCATGCAAGAAATTATTATCAAATAAAACTTTTGTCTTTATTCCATTAATCCAAATAAATCTTGTTACATGAAGAAAATACTCAATCTTCAATTATTCCAAATAAAAGTTTTATTTAATACAAAAGAATGAATTTCCAAGTTCTTGCACACACGAGTCATAATCCTGAGTATCCTCATCAGTCAATGCAGACTCTCGCCCCTCTTCAGATCCTTACCCTTCCCGGTACCATCCTTCTTCAGCTGCGGATAGATTGGTCGAATATGCCCTTCACGACCACAATGAAAACAAGTCTGCTTTGCCATCTTCGGACATGCTGACCGGTAATGACCTGCCTCCTTGTAGAAATAACAAGTCACTTCCCGAGTTGCAGGTGCCTTCTGCACTGGGTCACTGGACTTGACTTGCTTCGCTGGGGATTCCTTCCCTTCCTGATCTGATGCTGGCCTCCTCCTCTTGAGAGACTCGTCCTGCTTGATGGGATCAGCGTTAATAAACACTGGTCCAATCCTATAGTTCCGATTCTGGTTCCGAATCTGCGCCAAATTAACTGCCATCAGCGCATCTAGAGTTTGATAGACCTTGGCGAATTCAGCCTCGAGATCAATTCCAGTTCCTCGAGAACTTCCAGATCCATCCTCATTGTTGTCCTCGTTCCTGGGTCTGGATGCAACCATACCGATCACTACAAAACGAGGCTAAGGTTAGAGCATCACACACATTTCACATTCACATCCCCACCCTATGGCAAAACCATAACCATATCCCAAACCAAAACATCATGTTCCAAACGGAATGAAATATATGCCTAAGCACAAATGCAAATGTGAATGAGTAAATACATATGTAGTGCAGCAACTTTACACAATAAATATATCATAAAATATATACAATAGTGTAGGAATTTAAACAAATGTGAAATGATATGCACGGTAAGTACGTTGAAATATGTGGTACATATATAGAGATTTGTAGGAAGTACATGTAGAAATCAAGAATGTAATGATAATAAAATTTAAGTAAAATATAAGTAGTGGGTGCACATAGTACATTCGAAAAGTATGAAGCAACAAATTTAATAAGTAGCTTTTAAATAGTGGAAAGAAATTATAACGAAAGCGGTCAACTATAAGTAATAATAAGGGTATCGAATATAAGGTGCAAAAACATAATAAAGATTTAAATGTGTAGAAACATATCATATTTATATGAGTAAAATATTGCAATCAAGTTTAAATGCTCTAAAATAAATAAGACAATACAAAATAATGGAAAATATAGTATCGAAAAATCCAAGTATATATAATAAAATGAAAGTAAATATGCAAGCAAAATTTATAGTATAGGAAAACAATAATGAAAGAAAATAAAAGTAGCAACAATAACTTAACGCGTAGTAATTCAAAACTTTAATGTAATATGTAAAAGTAATATCAAAGTATACAAGTAACGAAAAAGCACATGAAAGTAAGATAAATAAGACGTCAAGAAAGAAATGGGTAAGAGTCGCAAAAATGAGCTTGTGATATGCTAAAGGATGCACTATTGAATTACAGCAAAAATTGCCAAATAATAACTTGGACAAAAGAATAAGAAGTAAAAACCAATAGTAAAGTCAAAGAAACAGTTTTAAAAGAAAACAAGACGATTAGTAAAAGTTTAATGTTTGCACTCATGAATAGTAATAATATAAGCTCGGTTGGGGATATAGAAACAAGAAATAAATTCAGTCGCTGACAATAGAGAAAACCGAATAAAAGTAAAATAAGTTAATTTCACAAAAGTTATTTAGTAAGCAAACAAATATAAAACAGTAAGAGTGATAGGATACAAGAGTGAGCAGAAAATTGAGGTGCACAAAATATACAAAAGAGCAAATAATTAAAAGAATCTGACGGAAGATAATTAAATTTTATAATTAAGAATAAATAAATAAATGAAAATTTCTTTGGCGAAAATCATATAATTCAGAAATTATATGCAGTGGGTAAGATAGCAAGACATATAGTAGATCATTAGAAATCATATAAGTTGAAAGGATGATACCTTACATAAATAAATATCAAATACACAAAGCGAACAAAAGATGTCAAAAATAGCCAGTGAGAAAATATTTGCTTTATGCAAAAATAATCAATACACTTGCAATAAAGAGACTTCATTCAAGTCTAAGCATACAAACAGTCTAAATCTCATTACAGGTCTTCATGACCAAACAATCAAATCACACACATTAGATGTCCACCAGGGTACTCACACTTCTAATGTCCACCTAGGTTATATTTAATGTCCACTTGTGTACTCACACTTCTAATGTCCACACCTAGGTTGGTTTCCATACTATGTCTATTATTACTATTGAAGCATGCTCTGATACCAATCTGTAACGCCCCGAATTTCTAATATAATAACTTAGAAAATACGTGGCACAATCCCAGCATCAACTTCAATGTAATAGTACACATAGCCCAAAAACACAAATAATTTTATTCCAACTTTTATTACAACAATCTTTTTCAAATGCAGCGGAAATACAAACACCTTGAATTGAAAACATTCTTTTTACAACACTTCTCTTTACAAAAATTACACAAGGCTCTATTACATTACTTATAATCTCCAAAGCTAACTCAAGCGTACAAACCCCCAAACTCTAAGCAGCAACCTGCATCATATGAGGCTAGAGATGATCCCTAACCCCCAAACTAAAGGGGTCAGCCATAAATGGTGTGAGTGACATAAAAACAAACAACATAATTTAATCGTAAGACATAAAGTTATCAACAACATGTATCATCAACAAGAATAAAGGAATGAGAAATAACAAATATGTAAAGCATGGAAACATCATAGAATAAAAACAAAAAGTGCATCTAGTCTAAGTGTCAAGTGTAGGAAAACTGGAAAACACATGCATAAAACCATGTCAAGACAACACAAAGTCTATATGCCGACTCTCTAATGCATACTTGTCGAAGTCTATGCATCCCATTCTACATAGGTTCGGTGCAAGCCCTTAACGTCTTCACTTCATACGGTTCAATCCCCTGCTATGCAACTAATCCTATCACGATGACTACTACGAGATAAAGATAAACTGTGAGAATTAGCCCATGCCTGATAATTCCGGAGATGGATCCCACATCTCAGGTATTTTACCTGGATAATTTCGGAGATCATCCCACATCTAGACATAGACACATCATCACATGAATACCCCATGTGCGTCGACACGACTTTGATAATTCCGGAGATCAATCCCACACCGCAAGCAAACCACTTGGATAATTCCGGAGATATATCTCACATCTCAGGTAATTTACCTGGATAATTCCGGAGATAAATCCCACATCTCAAGATAGTTACTTGGATAATTCCGGAGATTAAATCCCACATCTAAAGCCATACTGAGGTGCATAACCCATGTTCCCGTTCATCATATCACCACTAGTGCTTGTCCTTATCATTCGGGTTATTTAATTTCTCAACGAATCTCCTAGAGTAGTGTACCCTACCGGACTAAAACCAAAACCGAATAACTGAAATGCCTCTACGGGCCTCAACAAAATAACTCAACACCGGTATACTAGGGTCACTCACCTCTAGAGACTCAAACTCGAAAGTCTTAAACAACTTTCCACTAAATAAAATTAGCTTAACTGAATATCTCAAATCAAAAGCTTAACTGATGACAAAGTATAGACTGAATTATCTGAAAAACCAATCATTCGAAATATCACTAAAGTTTACAAAGATCCTTCAGTACCAGTCGACTTATACTGTGGTAAGTCGACTGTCCAGAAGACAATTATCCAAAGTATTACAAAAATAAACTAAGTCATAACAGTCGACTTAAATGAGAATCGGTCGACTTACCCGAGGTAAATTCCAATAATTTTCACAAAAATATTCTAAGTATATAAGTCGACTTAAAGGAGGTATAAGTCGACTGTCCAGACAAGAAACTGACATAATTTTACACAGTAAGTTCTAAGTACACCAGTCTACTGACAAGGGTCTCAGTCGGCTGTCCAGATCAAATTTTCAAAAAGGCTAATGATACATCAGTAGGGTCGTACCAGTCGACTGAGAAGTCTACCAGTCGACTGTCGGCCTACGGTTTACATAATTTAGATCTGAATACAAAAATCAAAACTGGGGTTTTCTAAAGATTCATTGTTTATGATAATAGTTCGTATTCAGGAAAAATGACAAATCTCAACTAATCCTTATTATGGATATATTACTCAAAACATCAAATGTCAAAACTCAAGTTTTCATGTTCTAGATCACTAATTCTTTCATTAGGGTTTCTCAATACTAAATTTCTTTCACAACTCTCAATAAAAATTTGATTTACAATATATAAGATTCAGATGTTCATCATCCGATCATAACCATACTCAATCTTAATCATGCCTTTAGTAATACGATTTTATAAACAAAGATCTACTAATCATTCGTAGGCTTCACAACATGGTACAAACAACAATCATTATTCACAACATCGAATCAAACAATATTGCCACTCGCATACATGGATCAACAACAAGACAAATTTATATCATTCACAAAATAGAACAAAGCACACAATGTCACTCACATAAATCAAACAACAAAACAAATTTATATCACTGACCTTTGAATTGAAAAGATCCAACGAAAAGTCTTCCTTTTTGCGAGATCCAAAAATTCTCCTCTTCAATCACCAAGAATTTAATAATAATATGAAACTGAGTTGTGCAGTGAAAGACGGCTGCACGCTCTCTTATAGGCCGAAAATATTGTTTTTAGGGTTTAGAAGTGCGTTTGCAAAATAGTCCTTTCAAAACATAATTTTACATATACAGTTCTATTCTTGGAAACCCAATAAAAACCATTTAAATTAGGATTCAAAAGTAAAATATGATCCTAAATCTTAATCGGTACTGTTCATAACGTCCAGAAATACATTTTGCATTTTAACCCCTAAAATGTCAAATTTGCAAAAAGGTCATTCTTTTCTCAAAAATTGCAAATAGGTCCAATTAATTTCAGAAAAATGTGGAAAAATAATAAATAAATTCCAAATATTAAATAATGATTTTCCATAAATGAAACTTGACTTTCAAACTTCTCAAGAAAGTATTTGCACGTATTTTGCACGTGTAAGAAGATAAATCTTTTAGAAAATATTTATTAAATCTCCAGAAAATCATTTTAATTCATTTTCAAATATTTAAAATAATATTTGAAAATACGGGGTTCTACAATTCCCCTAGCTTTACATCATCCTTTAAATTCTTGAAGCATAGGACCACTAAAAGTAATAAAATGCACACAATTTCTGATTGCAATTATATATGAATCGGTTACTTTCAATATGCATCTTGTATACATAAATTTAAAATATGACACACACATCTAACATGAAAATTTTCATTACATGGATGAGCTAATTGTGTTTCTAATGTACTAATCGAAGCATTGTTATTAGGCGGATTATCAAAACTAATAGTAAAAATTTTATCACGAAAATGATATAAATTACAAACGTCTAAAATATGTGTTGCAATAACTAGTCCACTATGGGAATACGGTAAAGCCGCAAGTGAGATGATTCTCTTTTGAATCATCCAATCACTATCTATCCAATGACAAGTTAAGCCCATCATCGGAATATCGTTACAACCTTTCCAACAATCGGAAGTTAACGATACACTATAAGTTAAAGAATACAAGAGTGCAATTAAAACGTCTCTCATTTCGTTGTAAAGTTTAAAACAATCGAACTTTAGTGTGTTTCTAGATTTTTTTTTTAAATATGGATTTAGTACATTTTGGTTGAAAGACTCTACATTCCTACTCTTGGAATAGGAAAAAGGTAACTCATCCTTAATAACTAGTCAGGCCATTTTCCGACGAACAAGTTCGGGATCATAGGGTTGACTATCTATTTGTCCAGTCCTAGGGTTAACTTTTTGTTAGCTTTGTTGGTCTTGTACTAAATATTTGTGTACATTTAAAATGTGTAGTTTAATTGTACATGTTCCCTCAGCCTTCTTCCATTTGTAACTCTTCTCAAATTGTTTACAAATCTTATGTCCTACACCCGAATTATTCTCATCGGGGATATAGTCATAAAATCTGTGCAAATCACTTGTTTACCCCTAGTTTTTCTACTACTAGTGGGTTCGATTTGTTGTGTTTGTGTGTCAACATTATGCATTTGTTCTTCTATGTCGTATGGAAGGACATCGTGAGATCCTACCATAGGATTTAATATAAATTCAGGCTCTACATGTAGGACTATTGGAGGCTACTGATATGGCTAAAAATGGGATTAAATCGGGACCGTTCAAATTGGACACGAATCTTAAAGCTCAGGGGTAAAACGGTAATTTCACTTACAAACGGGTCTGAAATGGGAACTGGATCTTTCTTTAAAGCCCAATAACCCATAAACTGATCTGTCTTACTGGGTACGGGTCCCAACCCGTTACAAACTAGTTCAGAAGGATAAAGAAGAATTCAAATTCATAATTATCCCTAAGAAGTGATCTTAACCGCTTCTATCCATTCACACCGGGAAGTAGAGATATGTTCTTATCTTGAAACGGATTCCTAGGGCGACTATAAACACCCCTCTCCCCCCACTGTTACCAGGTAATCAATACTTTTCCAGTTTAAGTTCTTACTTAATCATTCAGATTACTGACAAGAGCATCGGAGGGTGCATCGCCGGGATCCATCCTGATGTCTCGCACTTTTTGCAGGTTCGCAGCAGCGGCAAGAGACTAAGTCAACACATTGGTGAAGGTCAACAGGTCAACAGGTTTGCCTTGTTCGTTTTCTCAAGAATCCACAAATTCTATCTGTTTGCTCCCACACCAAAATCAGCAGCAACAGATTGGCGCCGTCTGTGGGAAACGAAGAGGCAACCCGACCTAACTTCATCAGCGAGACTAGTTTCAAGCCATGCATCCAAAACAGAAGGGGAAGGCAGCGGTCTCCAGCCGAAGAACCACTTCTCTTCCTCCTCTTCCTCCTCCAGCTCAAGGTGCTCCTCCTCAACAGGCCCCTCCAGGGTCTCGGGGGGCTCCCATCGGAGTCGTCCGAAGCAACATCCTCCTCATGACCATGTCGCGGGTCCCAATCCTTTAGTTGAATCTATGGCTTCTCGAAGCCCTCCCGAGCGGGATCTTCGTCAAGTGATTGCAGACCGCCAAAAGGGGGTCGACCTCAGAACTCGCATGAATGGATGGCGAGCCCTTGGGGGAGTCCATCAACCTGAGCACCCAAGGGCCTCAAGAGTTCGGACCCCCCGCCGACCGAGGACTAGAAGATCCCCTCTCCCGAGGAAGCGAAGAGAGTCTCCTCAGCGTCATCGGTGGAGAACTCATTCTCCAGTAAGCCGAGCCACACATAGGGACCGCCAAGCAGGAGAGACACCAGTCACAAGGGCAGATCTTCAAGACTTCCAAGCGACAGTATTACGAGCCCTTAATATTGCCCCAAATAACGACCAGAGGCCACCTACTCATGAGCCAGCTAGAAGCCACCGCCTTCACACTCCCGGCCCTCGTCCATCTCCAAGTTACCATCGCCGCAGCCTCAGTCCACCCTTGTACGAAGATGAGTCCCGGGGTTCGACAAGATATGATCAAAGAGAAGACTTAGTCTACCGCCATCTCCACGAGATGGAGAGGCGCCTCGGCCGAATTGACAGGGAAGAAGAGCAGTGGGCGATAAACCTCCACCCGAGCAGACCTCCATTCTCTCGTAACTTACTAAGCTCAAAAAACGAGTTTGGAGTCCAACACTTGGTTCGACGTTGCTTTAGCCGCTTGCAAACAAGCAAGGGCGGGGCAGCTCACCATTCAGAGTTGCTCCTACAACTCGTTAACCTCCTTTAACAACGAGTTCGGAGTCCAAAACTTGGCTCGATTCCGCTTCAAATTACTCACTCATAAGTGGGTAAGAAGTGGTTCGCCATTCGGAACTGCTCCTACAACCGTTGAATCTCTCTTAAACGGCGAGTTCGGAGTCCAACACTTGGCTCGATTTCGCTTCAAATTACTCGCTCATAAGCGGGTAAGAAGTGGTTAGCCATTCGGAACTGCTCCCACAACCGTTGAATCTCTCTTAAACGACGAGTTCAGAGTCCAACACTTGGCTCGATTCCGCTTCAAATTACTCGCTCATAAGCGGTTAAGAAGTGGTTCACCATTCGGATGGTTCACCATTCGGAACTGCTCCCACAATCGTTGAATCTCTTTTAAACGAGTTCGGAGCTCACAACTCTCCTAGAGTTGCTCTTCAAACTCGTCCCCCAAATGGCTCTCTCCTAGAGCCAAGCACTTCGCTCCGCTCCCCTCCAAAGCGAACCTCTTCTCAACGAGTTCGGAGCTCACAACTCTCTCCTAGAGTTGCTCCTCAAACTTGTCTCCTAAATGGCTCTCTCCTAGAGTCAAGCTCTTCGCACTGCTCCCCTCCAAAGTGGACCTCTTCTCAACGAGTTCGAAGCTCACAACTCTCTCCTAGAGTTGCTCCTCAAACTCGTCTCCCAAGTGGCCCTCTCCTAGAGCCAAGCTCTTCGCTCCGCTCACCTCCAAAGCGGACCTCTTCTCAACGAGTTCGGAGCTCACAACTCTCTCCTAGAGTTGCTCCTCAAACTCGTCTCCCAAGTGGACCTCTCCTAGAGTCAAGCTCTTCATTCTGCTCACCTCCAAAGCAGACCTTTTCTCAACGAGTTCGGAGCTCACAACTCTCTCCTAGAGTTGCTCCCCAAACTTGTCTCCCAAATGGTTCTCTCCTAGAGCCAAGCTCTTCGCTCCGCTCACCTCCAAAGCGGACCTCTTCTCAACGAGTTCGGAGCTCACAACTCTCTCCTAGAGTTGCTCCTCAAACTCGTCTCCCAAATGGCTCTCTCCTAAAGCCAAGCTCTTCCTCTGCTTGCCTCCAAAGCGGGCCTCTTCTAAACGAGCTCCGAGCTAGAACTCTCCCCAAGAGTTGCTCTTTGCACTCACCTCCAAGAGTGGATCTTCCCATGGCTCTTACGAGGACCTTCCTACCCCATCTTCTTCTCCCCTAGGAGTGGGACTCCTCTTCGAAGACTCTGAAGAACAAAACACTCCTCAACTTCACCAAGACAAGAATGTTGCAGGGCTATTTTGACCATGAAGAAGGGTGATTCTTCAACCCATTTCTGAAGAGAAGTTGTGGATCTTCGAGTTAGCTTCGAAACGAGGGGTCACATGCTCCGATCGAACCTCCGTAGCATCAGGAAAGTGGATCGCAACACAGCTACGCCGAGCTACTAAGGTGCCCCTTCGAGAAAAGATGCCCCCGAGCCACAGCGTCGAGCTATCGAGTTACAACGCCGAGCTACCGGGGCACCGACCTCCGTATTGGGGAAAAAACACCCCCAAGCTCCTTGGACCATCAGATCGTCCAGATATTCACGCCATGGCTGATGAATGACTCAGATTTTACCACGTCTCCACAAAACGACAAGATCACGTTTTCTCGTGATCTGAGCCTCTTGTCTCGTGATTCGCACCACGATCGTGATCAACCGTCCAGATGGAGCCACGTAGCTCGGACCTGAAATCCGAGCTACCGAGCTACCGAAATGCAAAGTGGCAAAAAATGCACCTCAAAATCCGTGCTCGGATTTGCCGAACAAGCAAGCATCCCAAAAGCAAAAAAGAAAAAAGAAAAAGAGGTGAAGGGGTTAAAGGTTTGGACCCCAAACCCGAACCGACCTGTTCTCCTACCTCTTCTTCTCTTCCACCTTTCCCGCCAAAAATAAGGAGAACCAAAAAAAATTCTAAAATGGTGAAACCCACTGTCGAGCTCACCACCTTCACGAGCTCACCATCACCGACACCAAGCTTCGAGCTCCCCTCCATCGCCGAAGCTCAAGTTCTTCTCCTTGCCGATCCCCCACAGTCGAACACCGAGCTCTCTTCCTCGTCGAGCTCCGAGCTCGAACCGATTCCGAACCCATCGCTGTGCTCCGCCACCTTCACCCACGACGAGACTCCACTGTCGAGTTTGCCGAACCATCATGAGCTCCCCTCGCCGAGCTCCGATGCCGAGCTCAACCGCTCCATCTCCTTCGTCACTCACCAAGCTCACGACAGTTGAGCTCTCCCTCGAAAGAGCTCTACGCTCGAGCCATCTGAACTCCGAGCTCCACTTTCGACGAAGCTCCCTACAGTGCCGAAGTCATCAAGCTCTGCCGAGTCTCGCCGTCATCGAGCTCCAACGCCTCCACCCTCAGGAGCTCCAATCAAGCTCCCCTCGCCGAGGCTCGGAGAAATTGGAGCTGGTGACGATGGTCGAAGTAGAGCGGAGAAGGAGTCGAAAGCAAACGAAGAAGAAGAGAAAGAACAGAGGCGGGAGAGAGAGAGAGAGAGAAAGAGAGAGAGAGAGAGAGAGAAAGAGGTGTGCCACGTGGCGGTCAATGCCTTCGTTGACCATGCCATGTGGCGTCTTCTGAGAGGTCGGCACTGGTTGCCGAGCTACCGACCCACCGAGCTCGAAATTGGAGAAAAAATGCTGCCGACCTACAAAAGCCATCCGATCATCTCAAAATTTACGTCACGACACGATCGACGCTCAGAAATGCACCACGTGTCCAGAAATGATCCACTTTGCGATGCGCGCCATCTGATCATGATCGACGTCCAGAAATGCGCCACGTGTCCAGAGCATGATCTGCTTTGCGATGCGCGCTATCTGATCACGATCGACATCCAGAAATGCACCACATGTCCAGGTAATATTTAATTAATTTATTTATTTGAATTAATTATTTAAAAAAATTCGAAAAATTAATTAAAAATCGAAAAAATTAATTAAAAAATTCTAAAAAATAATTATTAATTCAGAAAATTATTTAAAAAATTCTGAAAAATATAATTATTAAATTAGAATAATTAATTAATATTTTTGATAATTAATTATTTAATTCGGAAAATGAATAAAAAATTCAAAAAAATGAGGAAATATTCAAAAAATCTGGAAAAATCATAAAAAATTCAGAAAATTCTAAGGATATTTTTGGGCATTTTACAAGCCCAGAATAACACCGTTACACCCCGAGCAAGATCCAAACTCCCTTAAGAACACCGATAAAATCCCGTACGCCATTAGAATAACAAAACTACTCCTTAAAGACTGTAAAACTCAGTCTCCAGGAGTGGGGAACTCGTGATATGGCTAAAAATGGGATTAAATTGGGACCGTTCAAATCGGACACGAATCTTCAAGCTCAGGGGTAAAACGGTAATTTCACCTACAAACGGGTCTGAAATGGAAATTGAGTCTTTCTTTAAAGCCCAATAACCCATAAACGGATCTGTCTTACTGGGTATGGGTCCCAACCCGTTATAAATCAGTTCAGAAGGATAAAGAAGAATTCGGATTCATAATTATTCCTAAGAAGTGATCTTAACCACTTCTATCCATTCACACCGGGAAGTAGAGATATGTTCTTATCTTGAAACGGATTCCTAAGGCGACTATAAATACCCCTCTCCCCCCACTGTTACCAGGTAATTAATACTTTTCCAGTTTAAGTTCTTGCTTAATCATTCAGATTACTGACAAGAGCGTCGGAGGGTGCGTCGCCGAGATCCATCCTGGTGTCTCGCACTTTTTGTAGGTTCGCAGCAGCGGCAAGAGACCAAGTCAACACATTGCTGAAGGTCAACAGGTTTGCCTTGTTCGTTTTCTCAAGAATCCACAAATTCTATCTATTTGCTCCCACACCAAAATCAGCAGCAACAGCTACCTTTAGACATGGTAATAGTGTATGTGAAAAAAAATGATTTCTAGTGTTTTACTAATATATGTACAATAATACAAAACAAAAAAAATATGAGGTATATGTTAAAAAATAAAATCTAAAAAATAATAGGAGCGTTGAGAGACAGAAAAGCAAAAAAACAACAAACAAATATGATACAAAAAATTAGAACTACAACAAAAATCAAGACAGTAGGAGGGTTGTGAAATTTTGATACCGTACTTTGTAGATAATCGCATATAGAAATACAAGAGAAAATAAAAGAAGAGAAATTTAGTAGACGTAGTCACGACGACATGTAGTTCGGTAGTCGTTGAAAGAGAGAAAGAGAGAGAGAAAGAGAGATAGAGAGAGATATTCTTTGTTGGAGTAGTTGAAGTAGACGTTGTTGAGAGTTGAATCAACACAATTCGATACGATCAAAAATTTTCTCTTATTTATTGCTTGCTTCTTTGTTGAAAAAATTTGATTGAATTGAGATTGAATTGAGTAGTAGTAGTAGTAGAGAGAGTAAGAAAGTAAGATGTGGAAATTTTTAGATTGAATTAATGGGGTATATATATGGGGAAAAAAATAGCCCAACGACCGAAAACATAGTCGCTGGCTCTGTTTTTTTCGATTTTGGGCATTTCGACCCGCGGGTCGAACGTTTTACCAGTGCGGGTTGAACGTTTTACCCACGCGGGTCAAACGAGTCCAAACCCGTGGGTCGAGTTGCGGGTTGCGGGTGGGTTTGACTGGTCAACGGGTTCGCTGGTCGGGTCGAGCGAGTTGGATTTCCTAATTTTTCGACCCAGGTCGAACTGGATCGACTCGCGGGTTCGACCCGGACCCGAACCGCCAATTTGCGGGCCGGGTTCGAGTGGGCAGGTCGCGGGCGGGTCGTGGATCAACCCAACCCAGTTGTCATCCCTACCGATGTCGCCGCGCACCGAGACCCCACCGCCGTAGCTTCACTTGTCGTCACTACTAGGGATTCGGAACCGCCAGGGGCGTATCTGAGTTTCAGGGGATTCTAAGCAAGTTTTAAAATGAGGCTCTAACTCTTCTCACATTTTTAGAAGCAAAAATTTGTCCATTGCACCTTTTTGAGATTTGGTAAATTATTCAATTCTTTTTTTTTTTTCTTTTTTCATGTCCGGAATCATATTTTCTAGGAGGCATACTTAAAATATTAAATTAACAATACAAAATTTCAGTAACAAAGTTAAGGAACAATAGTACCTAATTGTTGTAGCTTCGAATTTCCATTTTTCTTGAAATCTTCAATAATTTTCTCCGATTTCGGTCCCAAATCAGGAAATGAATACTCCTTCTCCAAATGATATCTGAAATTATAAAATACAAATACTAAATTAATAATGTAATTATTTCTTTACATAATCTCAACAGTAAATTAATAACTCAACAGTACAATTAATGAAAAAATTTTAATATCAAGTTCTCAAGTCTCAAGACTCTCAACCAGGGTCCAGTGGGGTTAACTGATAAGTCATAAGTGATAACTCATAACTGAAAATTGAAAAATGAAAAAAAAAAAAAAACAAGAATAGAAGAACTCAAGAAGAAGAAGAGATTAAGAGAATCAAGGCTGATTAGTTACCTAACGCGGGCTAACGGGTAGGCGACGCTCGGGCCGCGCCGCGATGGCCGATGGGCGAGGCGGCGCGACGGCGACGAGCGACGCGCGACGCGACGGGGCGATGGTCGATGCGCGAGCGCGACGCGGCGACGGGCGCGGCGCGCGGGTGACGCTGCGACTGCGAGAATGAGATGGTCCCTCTGGCTCTGATAGAGTAGTAGTTTGTCTAGATTAAGAAAGATATCAACAAGAATCAAGAAGAGAAATCAGGAGATGGAGAGAAAAGTTGAACTTGGGAGTAGATTGAGATGGAGAGAAATCAGGAGAATAAGGAGACGGTTGGGTTTTCTTTGTCTCTCTTCTTTTTTTTTTTTTTTTTTTTTTTCAATAACAGTGAATAAATTTTTTTTTTAAAGGGGGCCCTAAAAGATCTGGGGGCCCAAAGCAGCCGCTTGGGCTGCTTGGGCCCAGATCCGCCCTTGGGAACCGCTCCTCGTTCTCGTGCTCGTCGTTGCTCCCTGGATTCGGAGCCACTTGCCATCGCCTCACAGACGGCTGTGCCACCATCGACTGCGACAGTGATGAGCGGCGGGGACAGTACAACCACTTCAAACGACACCCACAGTTTTCATGAGATTTAAAGAATGAGTACACTATTACCCTTTTGAAGTGTAGTAGTGTCATCCAAACATGAGAAGATCTTTACCACTTTGTAAAGAGATCGATTCCCACGTATTTTACTTGCAATCAAACATAGAAAATACATATTGACATTTAAAGAATAAGAACACTATTGTACTACACATTACTTTTTTGAAGTATATTATTGTCTTCCAAATATGAGATTTTTTTTATTACTTTGTAAAGAGATGGATTCCCATGTATTTTACTTGCAACCAAATACAGGAAACTGAGATTTATAATCCATGGAATCCCACAACATCAATATTACCCAAGTTAAAATAACCCCTGTGATGAAAAAAAAGCAGCACATGCATGATGGCGATATACTCACACTACGAGGTAGGTTTACTTGCTATAGTGAATCCCATTCAACCCTAGCAATTGAATAGAGCATTCAATAGTTGATCGTTATATATTTATTATTCAAAAAAAGTGGCAGAAGCAAAAGGAAGGCTCACGTCTTCTTCATCAAGGCATTCTCCTTCACTCCTGGTACCGTTTCTCCACGAACATTTTCCTTTTAACTCCAAGAACCTGTTTCCACATTTGCACAAACAACATCAACACAAAAAGGAATTGCAACAACATCAAACACAAGTTACCAAAATTTGCACAAGAAACCGATCGAGTTGTTGGTGCCTTGGAAAACCTAGAAGAAGATGAGAATTGCAAATATAAAATTACCATGAGGGATTTTATGGAAGAAAACCGTAGATAACTCTCAGCCTTAGGCATGTTTGCTGGTGGTGTTTCAAAGCAGGGGAAGGCGGTGGAGTTTTGGGCAGGTCGGCCCATTTGTGAACAAGAAAAGTGGGCTACATGATTTTAATGGCCCAATATGGGCCCACTAAACCAAATCAAAACCATCAGTCCCCTCTCTTCTCTTGTCCCAGGTCACTTCCCCTTCCTCCTCTCATCTTGCGAATCTCGATGGCGTCCAGGGCTGCTTCTGCATCTGGGTTGTGGAACAAGAAGCGGATCATATTACGGAAAGTGGGTTTGGATTTATTGCCCGTTCAGGCTCTGGATGCGCTCAAGAACACCAACGACAAGATGGTTATGGAGAAGGCCGAGCGCCCTATCTTGCCTTCTCTCAACCTCCAATTCACCAACAAACCCAAAAAAGGCAATAAGTGAGTCCTTACTCTCTTACCCTCAAACCCCCCTTTGATTTTATCTGTGTTATAAATCAATCGTTGTTAAAATCGATTACTATGAATGCAAAACCCATTTGGGTACTTTGTTAGTGAGGGAGGGAATCAAAAATGCAAGAAAAATAGGAAACCCATGTGATTAAAAGAGTATATGAGACAGAATACACTCGTAATTAAGCGTGAGGTGAATGATGAGTTTTATTTTCGTCATCTACAGATTTTGATTATTTGGTCTTATAATTGACAGAGTTACTGCAAACAACTTTTAGAAACCCCGTATCTACTTGAAATATAGTTGACTATAGACTGTAATCAGTAACATCTCTGCAATGTAGTTTTGAATCTCACTCGGTTATTCAATAAGTTTTTTCCAACCAGGAAATTCCTTCAAACATTTGTTCAAACACCTTATCTTCATTTATCTAGTGAAAACGCACATTCTCTTTTAAGTCTCTAAAATCTGAACTGATGTCCTGATTTCCAGTGAAGATGTTGTCAGTATATAAGTAGATAAAAGATGAAACTACTTGTGTCTTAAAAGAAAAAAAAAACGAAGATGCAATTGCTTTGGATCGTGTATTGAAAGAAAAATGAAAATCTTCGACCTTGTAGTACAACTGAAACACTCTCTACTCCGAGAGAGATCTTTAGGCTCTATAAGGATTATAGCAAGTAAGAGCCACATCTCCGCCTCAACCTTGAAATGAAGGTTTAAAGATTGTTGTACTCGGCCTTTGGGAGTTCAAGTTGATGGATTTTGTTGGGATGGAATAAAATTTTCTTCGGGAGAAGGATCAAAAGAAGTATTCAATTAAACATTTTTGGATAGGAAGAGAGAAATTTGGAGTAGACGAACAAAATTGGTGAAACTAAGATAAAAAAAAGATCGTTCACAATTCCTCTGAGTCTATTAGTTAGGCTTTCCCCTCAAGTTCAAAGAATTTTTGTTAATTAACTATCAATCAAAAGATGAGGAATTGGCCCCTTTCTCCCTTAAGCCTTCAAATTGGTATATTCAAGTTTCATCTAGGTAGTGGGGGTCGCATGTCAAGAAACTAGGTAGTGGGATCCAAGTTGACTACATGTTTGCAATGCGTTTAGGAGGGTCCGTATGAATAACGACCTGAATATTAACTTTCTAGCGTGAGAAAGTGACTCAGAAGTCCTCATCGCACAAATGTGCACAAATGATACATGCCATAAATTTTATAATTTATCTTACATGTTGGATTGGACACTTCTTAGTTCTTAGACACGTCTTGAGACTTCTTGGACATCTTGAATACTTATTTCAACATACCATCAACAATCTTTGAACTTCTTTTAACATTTCTTATACTAGTTCACTCTTATTACTTGCATTTTCACTTGTAATATAGATTTTGAAGTATAATTACTTTTCTATGAAGTTCAAATATCTAATTGTGCGCTAAAAACTTGAATTTTGGACACCATTTGGGTTAGCTTATGCAAAATTCTGATACATAGTGGTATATATATAGTATTGTAGTTCTGTCCCTTTGGTCTATTTCTTACATATTTGCCATCTCCCTGTCCTACTTTTTTCAGATTCGTTAAGTCCCTTACATGTACTCATGTCGTGTCATGTACCCATACTCATATGGTTATACCAATGCTTCCTGGAACAAACTTATAAATGAGGACCCATTGGATGAATATGTGAGACATTAAACAGTTCAAAGGTGTAAATAAACAGTGTTAGGATACTTGCTCAGTGTGTTGGTGAAATTGGGAATGGAAAGGTAGGATGTATAGAATGCTATGGTTTACTAGAAATGAAAAGAGGTGATTCAGGTGAGCACAAGTGTAGTGACGAGTGATCTGTTTTCGAGGAGAACCTTGAACAAGTCTGTGTTGCACCAATGGAACGATAATTTTTTTTAGAAGAATTCCACCAATTTATATGCGGTATGGAAGATTACGAGATTCTCCTAGAGTAAGCCTTTTTGTTACATCACCTTAAGAGTGATCATCCTAGGATTTTGGTACAACTAGTCTGATCTGAATCAATGAAGTCGAAGGCGCGCCTCAGGCGGCGCCTCAGGCACAAGGCGAAGGCGATCTGGGACTATGCGCCTCGCGCTTGGGCTGATGCGCAGGGGTGAGTCGAAGCGGTGTCGAAGCGAGCGCCTCACTGCGCCTCATCGCTCTGCGCTTCACCGCGCCTCAGCAAAATGCGCACTAAAATAGTCTCCGCATCTTATCCCCTACCCGGCCCGTATACACACCCGACCCCCAACCTCATCCATTACGCCTCCAGCCCTTTCCCCTTCCCTTCTCAAATTTCATCCCCTTCCTCAATCTCTCCCCCCCCAACCCACCCCCCGAAGGTACGAAGCTCCACCAACGACGACGGCGACGAAGCTCCACCAACGGCAACGGCGACGAAGCTCCATTGACGGCGACAAAGGTCCATCGACGGCGACGAAACAGGTTTTTTTTTTCCTCCTCCGTTTTGCTTTTTTTTTGTTTGTCTAATAGCGTTAGTTCAGTATTTGGGTTTTCTTTTTTTTTTTTTTCTTTTTTTTGTTACTGTGTTTTTGACGAAGCCGTTGTTTTTTTTCTTCTTCTTCCTGCATTTAGCTTTTTTGGGTTTTTCTTTAGTACTTAGTAATTGTTAATCCATATTAGCTTTTTTTGGGTTTGGGTTTTTCTTTAGTACTTGGTCATTGTTTCAGTATTTGAGTTTTTCTTTTTTTCCTTTATTTTTTTTACTGTGTTTTGCTTGTTTTTTTTTTTTTTTGGTGTATTAGCATTTGGAAATTAAAATTTGGAGACGATATAGATCATTGGATTTGATGCTTTACAACGTAAGAGTGAGTTATGCTAGTTGTACTGCATGTAGTGCTTGTAGTGTAGCACTGTAGTGTAGCTTCTAGTAATTGTTAATCTATACGAGAGTACGCGAGAGAATGACGATCATTATTATAATATGGGGGAAAATATAATGAGTAATACTTGTGCCTCTGTTATGCTTGTTGTGGTTGCAAATTTGCAATACACAATTACACTTACACACTTCGCCTTACAAGTTACAATGTTACACAGTTACGCCTTACAATTACAATATGGGGGGAAATATCATTTTTTTTCTTTGGAGCAAGAAAATAAACTCGCGTCGCGCAAATATTCTCATTGGCGATTATACTTATTTCTCAATTATCTGCATGAAAACAAAAATATACATTTGATTAATAGATAAATACTAAAAATGTGATAATGCGACAATTAAAATTTAAGACAAAATATACATTTTCGATGATAGCATGTTAGATTTCATTTCATATTTGTTTTTCGTTGGAACTAAGTACTAAATTGTAGATATATTTGTATCGTTGGAATTAGAGGTTTTGATGTGAACTTTTCATATGCAAATTTTGATTAACGACCGAACAGGTATGTCTTCCATACCTTTTTAAGTATATGGTCATTATATGTAATATATTTTGTTACTATGATGTTATCTTATTTATATACTCTAATTTAAAGTTTTTAAAAACCCCAAAAACTAATAGTGCGCCTCAGTTAACTATGGCTTGCGCCTCAAATTGCACCTTGCGCCTCAGGCTTTTTATAAGTAATTGAAATTACTTGCGCCTTACGCCTTCGACTACACTGATCTGAATTTCATTTATGTTCTTTGAAAACTCGTAGTATAAATGGATTTGATTCTAGTTATAAACTACAATGTCAACCGGAGCTTTCGTACTTGATTTATGCATTTTTGCACCAAATGTCATTGTCTGCACTCTTTAAAAGAATGACCTCTGTAGTAATGTGTGATTTGAAAGTGAAAATTCCGAGAAACAATTTGTATATAATTTTGGCAAAATGAGGAATAATCCATCATATTGATCAAATTTGGGTGCACATTAAACAAGCCCTATCACGGATCTGGGTGTATGTCCTTGTTAAGTTCTATGCTTGTTATTGGCATTCGTTCATGAAACCTTTTCTTCAAGCCTTTCCCAAATATACATGAAAGAAGTATTTGTGATACTTAAGTGAACTTAGCCTTAACATATACTAGTTAGTTAGCATGTGCAATGCACATGAGAGGCTAGGTCTGGCCGAGATTGACTTTTGGGCGATTAATTTTAAGCGGATGGTTAACATCTTTCCAACTTAAAATTGTATGGTTGAGATTAATAAGTCGATGGTGTAATTAAAGAAATCCGACCCTCAATCTTTTAACTATATTAGAATAGATATTTCATATCCAATTGTTAATGGTCTTAATTATCTGATTCCTTAAGGTCCTCAAGATTTTCCAGTATGAGTCTTAGGTACTGTTCTTTTTTTTGCCTCTTATAAGAGGGATTTTCAGTAAGAGCCTCTTGTAAGAGCCTCTTTTTGATGTGTTCTTTTTATATAAAAATAACCTCTTATAAGAACCTCTTATAAGATATTTCTGTTCTTTTTTCACCTCTTACAAGAGCCTATATTACTCCAAAATCTATATTACCCCAATTGCATCACTTTGGATGCCTATCAAATTCATCAGCTACTAGTAACAACACAGCTTTGATTGCAGAAGGGAGCAGATGCTAGTAACAACACAGATTTGATTGTTAAAGAACCAAATGTCAAAGCTGACAGTGAGAAAAAATCACATCCACAAGAAATCTAGGAATCCTTCTATACTCGAGGACGGGTTGTCCAGGGATGGGGAGAATGTATTTAGTAGAAATGATGGCATTTCAGAGTTAGCTAAAAACTCTTCAATACTTGGTAATGAAACTGACTTTGTGAGATGTGACAACTGTCTACAACCTCTAAACAAGAATGTTACTCTGATCTCTGTGTACAAGAACTGACACATTAATACACATCCAAATATCCAATGCCTTTTCCCTCTCCCTAATTATACGAGCATCTCATTTGTATCAGCCCACAACCTTATATATGTAAGCTTTACTCCACTTTGGAAGAAAAAAAAAATCAGCTGCGTGCTCTGCTGTGATTATATAACCTGCAAAAGAAAAATAAAGAGTAAGGTAACTTTGGGGGTAATATAGACTTTTTAAGTGATAGAAGACTTGTAAGAATTTGAAAGAGGCTACTAGAAGTCTTTTAGGTTTATAAGAGATTTTGGGAAAAATCACTTATAAGAGGTAAAAAAAAGAACGCTAAAAAAACTCTTGTAAGAGGTGGACCACATCTTACAAGAGGTAAATCACTTATAAGAGGGAAAAAAGAACACTACCTTAATTGTTCAAATTGGTGAATCTCTCTTCAAGTTTAGCCCAACTTCGTTTACAAGCTACTGATGAACTTGCATATTAATAGGATGAGAATAATATCTGTGTCATTCTTTGTCATCATTTTATCATTAGATATTTTGGTGCAGGGACTTCAAGCTATTAGAGCAATAATTATATGTACAAACTATTGTCATGACTACAGAAAATGTGTCAAGTGGCAATTTCGCAACATATAGAAGTAAGGGCTCAGAGAATTCAACTTGATCAAATCGATTTCTGAAAACAAGGGATAGTGCAAGTTGATTGTTTCAACGTATAACAGAGAGAACTCTTTATGCATCGAGCACAAGTTGTATCTATACTCAAATTTCCTGATGTATGTCTTTTCCCTAGGTTATAATAATTTTACTTTTTCTAATTTTATAGAGCTAAGAAGACATGGAGGCCAAACCTACCGCTGAAGCGGCTTTTCAATTACATACATGACCGTGAGATTGAGCCCAAAATTGCGATCCATTCTATGAAGTGCATTGACAGAACTGGTAAGGTAGACAGCTTCCAAATCAAGGCACCCTACCAAAAACCGGAGAAAGCTAGCCCAGGCTTGCTATGGAAAGGAAAGGTCGAAAGAGGATATCTCGAGTTCAGAAATAAGGCCCCCGCGTACTTCTCCCCCCAAGAGGAAGCCGTGATTGCCAAAGTCCTTAGAGAGATCAAACCCTCACAAGATTAAAGGAAACTGAGCTTTTCCTTTGTTTGGGTTAAAAAAAAGATAATGCAGTTGAAACAATCTGTGAAATTCTTGTTGTAGCTTTAAGTTAATGCTTGCTAACTTAGAAGGTAGCCTTTTGATAAGGTACAATATGATTTATGGTTCTTATCATTTAGTGTCTTTGTTAAAAAAAACTTTGCTTCAGCTGTGATTTCCAGTTGTGGAAACAGTATCTTCATTGTATGAGAATCAATCTGCATAATTTTTTGACTCCTTTGCAGACCTTTAATTGATAGGACTCGTAAGAGGCAGCTTTGCAGTGGGACTTCAACATAGAGGCTCAATTTGATTCAAATATAGATCGTCTTAACAGATCACATGACATGGAGCTTGAATACCAAATTTTGAAGTAACATGGTTATTTCGATTATCTGACACTCGCAATACATGATTTTTTTTTTTTTATATGCCAATTTTCAAAACTATTTGTACTCATAGGACAGTTGCCAAAGTATTTGCGCTTACGGACTCAACAATTAAACTCGCTATTCCCAATGGCGAGTTTAGTTGTTTCATGCTTGCCGTTGGGACACGGCGAGTTTAGTGCTAATTTTTAGTTCAAAATTTTCAAAGAAGACTCGCCATTCCCAACGGCGAGGACATTTATACTGGACTTGATTTTGGAAACAACTAGTTCAAAATTTACAATGAAGACTCGATGTTCCCAACGGCGAGGATATTTACACTAGACTCGCTGTTGGGAATAACGAGTTTAGTTCAAAAAAAATCTACAGAGTTTTTTCGAAATTTCACCAAGTCCAATAGAATGTTTTACTCTCTGTAAAAATTCCTACACCATCGTCATTCCCAACAACGAGTCTAGTATAAATGTCTTCGCCGTTGGAAACAGGAGTCTTCTTTGAAAATTTTGAAGTAAACTCATTGTTCCCAATATCGAGTCTAGTATATATGTCCTCGCCGTTGGAAACGGCGAATCTTCATTGAAAATTTCGAATTGAATTCTCTGTTGGGAACGGCGAGTTTTTCAAAAAGATAGCACTAAACTCGCCATGTTCCAACGGCGAGCATGAAACAACTAAACTCGCCGTTGGGAACGGCGAGTTTAGTTGTTGAGTCCATGAGCATAAATACTTTGGCAACTGTTTTTTTTCTATAAATAGTTGTGAAAAGTGTCTTATAAAAAAAAATCCGCAGTACATGGCCTTCTACAGTATGAAATGTGGTAATACTTTTTGAATGAGAAAATATATTTTATTTCCGAAATGAATAATGTTTTTGAGTATTTTCAGAGACATTCAGAATGGTTGGTGTGCTTATTGTTGAAGTCCCGTAGATTAGAGCACCAAAAAGTGAAAAACAACTTTGGTGTGAATTGTTACAGCTAGAAAAATACAGATGGATGGATGGTGTGGATAGAAGAACGGGAACATACCATTTTTTTTAGTAGAACAAAAGCTTACTTGTATTTACATATGTTTTTCCATCCATTTTTATGCTCAGTGATCTCGGATGAAAATGAATGTACACTGCACTCATTAATTATCTCGTTATATGATTGTTTGGTTCATCTTCATCATCAAAAAAATGGGAAGTGGATCAATCATGAAGAACAGTATTGACATTAGTTTTACCAAAACAACGAAAAGGAGTCCCAATATACTTGCGAACAAATCCAACTATCATCCTTGTACGATCCAAACTTCACCAAATCATATTGTCGATTGTTTGGTTAATCTGTACTTCTTTTCATAAATAAACGCATGATCACAACCTCCTCGCTAACAGAAACTGTCGATCTTGCATTAATAAAACTAACATGTCCGAAAGAATTGGAGCATATGCCCATAAAACCAAAGTAGTTATGCTCCTTACAGTAGTCCACTAGGTAGTCGGCTCCGGTTCGTTCTTATTCAAAAGACACAGTGAGACAATGTACCAAGATGGTTATTTTGCAATGTTTTCGGAGTTGAGTTGCATGTCTCCCTAGAGCATCCACAGTTGTTATGCTTAAATGCATTTAATGCATTTTTTCTACAAAAAGTCGCTGCATTCGTTAGCTATATATCCATTTTTTCTCTTTTTCGCTATAGTAAAAAGGCAAAAATGGCTTTCGATATAGCAATATGCATTTTATGCTAGACGAAACATCATGTTTTGTCTATATTATTTTAATATTTTTTAAAATCATTGGACAAAACATGATATTTTGTCCGATGAAAAAAAATTAAAAAAAATTAACCGGAAAACAATTAACCATAACTCTTAATTAGTTTACTTAGTATTTTAATTAGAATTTTAGTTAAATAATTAGTTAATTAATAAAGTTTAGTAAATTAATAACATAATTAAAACCTTAATTAACAAAATGGCATATCCACCGGCAAGAAGCATGATGTTTCGTCCCACCCGAGATGAAACATCATGTGGGGCCGATGCGTAATTTTTTCTTATAAAAGCACCCTTCAAAAATTATCAAAGAAGTCCAAAAAAGTTCCCAAAAAAATAAATAAATAAATTTCGACTCCGTTGATTTTTTTTCAATTTTAAGCATTTTATACCTTTTGACAACTGCCGCAAACGATCGAAAAGCTATTTTATAATATGCTTATATGCATATTATATCTCAGACGACTGTAGATGCTCTTAGAAATAAAGAATACACTTGTACGATCCAATAGAAGAACATATACTGTTCAAGTAAAGTCGTATTTTTAACTTTCTGCGCTATATGGGCAATAAGTGGTAATTTAAAATTTAAAATTTAAAATTTTGAAATTTAAACAAAAGCCAGTTTTTGAACTATATCACATAGGAGAACAGTGGGCAAACTTATTCCACTGGTGGACTGAAGTTTGCCATGTCAGCAAAAGCCGCAGTTGCCAATTGCGGCCTCTTCTAATATAAGGTCGTACAGTTGGAAAATGCAGCTTCTTCTCTTTTTTGGTTAATATCGTGATTCCTAACTGGGGCAGTGTAGGATAATGGCTCGATTCTGGTTCAGATTGTTTTGGAGTATCTGCAGCAAAAGAAAGTTACAGCATAAGTCGACTGATAGAAGGATCAGGCGACTGTCCAGAGAATTTTCGAAGGCTAAAGATACAAGCAGCAGCAGAGGATCAGTCGACTTATCAGTCGACTGATAGAAGGAGTACCAGTCGACTGGTAAGTCGACCAGTCGACTGTCGACGGTATTTTGAACTGGATCTGGCCCAATTCGAAAAGGCCCAATAGTTTCCCTATAAATACACTTGTTAGGGTTTTGTAATCTGTGACGAAAATTAGAGATCCCTATTTCGGTTTTGCAGCCGTCATTATTTGTAAGGGTTTGTTTTCGCCCATTGGTGATAATTTGAAGAAGAAGAAACCCCAACCGCCCCGTGGATGTAGGCATGTATTTTGCCGAACCACATTAAATCTGTGCGTCCTTTTGTGTTGGTTTGATTTTGTGTTTTCTCGCTGGTTCTCTCTTTGTATTCCGCATTGATTCTTGTTGGTTTGATTCGTACTCGCGCACAACAAGTGGTATCAGAGCAGTTGGTTCGACCTAGAGGGAGATGGCGGGTGATGCAGATGCAACCAAGGATGTTGTGGGATCAAGTTCGTCAAGAACAACGATTCACAACGCAAAATTTGAAGTTGAAAAATTTGATGGGACAAACAATTTCGGGATGTGGCAATGTGAGGTTTTGGATGTTCTTGTTCAACAAGAACAAGATGTTGCTTTGGAAGTGGAAAAACCTAAGGATATGTCCGAAGCAGATTGGAAGAAGTTGAATAGAGTTGCGTGTGGGACTATTCGGCTCTTTATTGAGAAGGCTCAGAAGTACGATTTGATGAGGGATACCGTTGCTGCGGTGTTGTGGAAGAAGCTCGAAGACAAATACATGAGGAAAAGTTTGGAGAATCGGCTGTATTTGAAGAAGAGATTTTTTCGCTTCACCTATACGGAAGGTATGTCTATGAATGCTCATGTTGAATCATTTAATAAATTGTTGGCTGATTTGTTAAATTTGGATGAGCAAATTAAGGATGAAGATAAAGCCCTAATTCTGTTGAATTCATTACCTGAAAGTTATGATCATTTAGCAACTACTTTATTATATGGAAAAGATACAGTGAAATATGAAGATGTTGCAAATGCTTTGTTAAATAATGAAACTAGGAGAAGGGATAAGATGGTTGATAGAGAAACTTCTGAAGCGTTGATTGTAAGGGGCAGGACTGAGACAAGATCTGAGTCCAAATCTGGGAAAAAGGGAAACAAGTCTCGTTCCAAATCGAGAGGAGTTTCGAAGGACAGGAAAATACCGGCCAAAGATGAATGTGCTTTCTGTCATGAAAGGGGGCATTGGAAGAAGGATTGTCCAAAGCTACGAAATAAGGGAAATTCGACTGCAAATGTGACTGTTGATAATTTAGAAAGTGGCGAGGATTTTTCTTTTGCACTTGCTTCTAGTCCCTCACTTTATCAAGAAGTATGGTTTCTTGATACAGCAGCCTCCTATCATATGACTTGGAAAAAGGAGTGGTTCACTTCTTTGGAGTATATGGATGGTGGTGTAGTTTTGATGGGAAATGATGCACCTTGTAAGAAGGTAGGAGTCGGGAAGATTGAATTGCTAATGCACGATGGTCTCATTAGGGAGCTTTCAGATGTATGGTATGTTCCAGATTTGAAAAAGAATCTGATTTCACTAGGTGCTTTAGAGGCCAGTGGTTTGAAATTTGCTAGTGAAGGTGGCGTTCTGAAGGTGACTAGTGGATCACTTGTGGTGATGAAAGGCCAAAGGAAAAGAAACTTGTTTTTCTTGCAGGGAAAAACATATTTGGGTCAGGCTGCCAGTGTAACTGAGAAGCCTAAACAGGTTGTTCCCGACTCTACTAGGTTGTGGCATATGCGACTCGGGCATGCAGGAAAAAAGGCCTTGCAGGGGCTTGTGAAGCAAGGGTTGCTTAAAGATGCTAAAGGGTGCAAGTTGGAATTTTGTGAACATTGTGTTTTGGGTAAGCAAACTAGGGTGAAATTTGGTACAGCTGTACATCAGACAAAGGGTATCCTCGATTATGTGCACACAGATGTTTGGGGCCCTACTCAGACACCTTCTATGAGTGGTAGACACTGGTTTGTTACTTTTGTTGATGATTACTCCAGGCGAGTTTGGGTATATACCATGAAGCACAAAGATGAAGTTTTGACATTGTTCACAAGTTGGAAGGAGAAAGTTGAAAATCAGACTGGTAGGAAGATTAAGGTTCTGAGGTCAGATAATGGAGGAGAATACAAGAATGATCCGTTTCTGAAGTTGTGTGAAGATGAAGGGATCCAGAGGCACTTCACAGTTAGGAAGACTCCACAGCAAAATGGGGTTGCAGAAAGGATGAACAGAACCTTACTTGAGAAGGTAAGATGTATGTTAGCACAGTCTGGGTTGAAGAAGACATTTTGGGCAGAAGCTGTTATATATGCAAGCCACATCGTCAACCGTTTACCATCAGCAGCACTTGAAGGCAAGACGCCTATTGAGGTATGGAGTGGTAAACCTGCATCTGATTATAGTTTTTTGCATATATTTGGTTGTCCTGCTTATTTTCATGTAACTGAAACTAAACTTGATGCAAGAGCCAAGAAGGCTATATTTGTTGGTTTTAGTACTGGTGTCAAAGGTTACAGGTTGTGGTGTCCAGAACAGAAGAAGTTAGTAATCAGCAGAGATGTCACTTTTGATGAGACCAGCATGATCAGCTCGGGACAGTCGACTGATGGTATAGGCCAGTCGACTGGTGAGCAGCAGAAGAGTGGGACAGTTCTTCAACAGGTGAGTAGAAGAAGTTCGGGACAGTCGACTGATGAACAGGAGCAGTCGACTGATGGTCCAAAACAGCAGAATTGTGGGAGCTCGGGACAGTCGACTGGTGGCAATAACCAGTCGACTGGTAGGAGAGTTTTTCAACAGGTGGAGTTAGAAAATTTGTCAGTTGAAAATCCTGTTCCTGTCCAAGATGAAGATGATGTGGTTGATACTGAGAATGATGAAGAAGTTCCTATCCAGCAGGAAGAATCAATTGCAGTAAGAAGGCAAAGAAGAGATATCAAACGACCGTCTCGTTTTACAGACACAGTTGCATTTGCTCTTCCCATTGTGGATGATGAAGTTCCCTCCAACTTCAAAGAAGCCACTAGAAGTTCAGAAAATGCAGATTGGAAAGTTGCTATGGATGAAGAGATGAACTCTCTTCATAAGAATAAGACTTGGGATCTAGTGCAACTACCAAAGGGGAAGAAAGCAATTGGTTGCAAGTGGGTGTATACGAAGAAAGAGGGTCCAAAAGGCAGTGTTCGGTTCAAGGCTAGACTAGTTGCAAAGGGGTATGCTCAAAAGGAAGGAGTTGACTACAATGAAGTGTTCTCTCCGGTTGTGAAGCATCCTTCTATTCGGATTTTGTTGGCATTGGTAGCACAGTTTGACCTTGAGTTGACACAGATGGATGTGAAGACTGCGTTCTTACATGGGGAACTAGATGAAGAAATTTATATGTTACAGCCAGATGGGTTCAAGACAGCTGGGAAGGAAAATTGTGTTTGCAGGTTGAAGAAGTCTCTCTATGGTTTGAAGCAATCTCCAAGGCAGTGGTATTTGAGGTTCGATCAGTTTATGAAGGTGCAGAAATATTCCAGAAGTGAGTTTGATCATTGTGTTTACTTCAGGAAGTTGCAGGATGGCTCTTTCATATATCTGTTATTATATGTGGATGATATGTTGATTGCCTCTAAGAATGCTAAGGAGATTCAAAATTTGAAGAATCAGTTGAGTTCTGAATTCGAGATGAAGGATCTTGGTGAAGCCAAGAAGATACTTGGGATGGAGATAGCTAGAGACAGGGCAAAGGGCACAGTGAGTTTGACTCAGAAGCAATATCTTTTGAAGGTGCTGAAACGGTTCGGTATAGATGAGAAGACTAAACCAGTAAGTACACCCTTAGCCAGTCATTTCAGAATTAGTGCTTCTCAGTCTCCAAGTACAGATGAAGAGAGACAGTATATGGCAAATGTACCTTACACTAGTGTGGTTGGCAGTTTGATGTATGCCATGGTTTGTACTCAACCAGACATCTCTCAGGCGGTGAGTATGGTTAGTCGATATATGCATGATCCAGGCAAAGAGCATTGGCAAGCAGCTAAATGGATTCTAAGGTACATAAGTGGCACCACAGATGTGGGCTTGAAATTTGAAAGGGATGACAATATTAGCAGGTTATTAGTTGGATATGTTGATTCAGACTATGCAGGTGATCTAGATAAGAGGCGGTCTACTACAGGCTATTTGTTTACGATGGCTAGAGCACCTATAAGTTGGAGGTCAAATTTGCAGTCCACTGTAGCGTTGTCTACTACTGAGGCTGAATACATGGCTGTTGCTGAGGCCATGAAGGAAGCCATTTGGATACATGGACTTTTGAAGAGCTTGGGGATTCATCGGGAGAAGGTGGAGGTACACTGTGACAGTCAGAGTGCTATTCATTTAGCGAAGAACCAAGTTCATCATTCGAGGACCAAACATATTGATGTCCGTTATCATTTTGTGCGTGATTTGATAAAGGATGGTGATATTCATTTGGTAAAGATTGGAACAGCTGATAATCCTGCTGATATGTTGACCAAAGTTGTTGGAGCAGCCAAGTTCAAGCATTGCATGAACCTGGCTAATATTTTGCATGTTTGATGATTTGGAATGGGGGGTTGGAATAGTGCTTCGCTATTTGTTCGCCTAGTATGTGATATCATACTAAGGTGGAGTTTGGATTTGTTGTTACATTTGATGATGAGCATTTGGAGTATTTGTGGAGATTGCTTGGGCTACTTGGAAGATCTTGCCAAGGTGGAGATTGTTGGTTGGTGGAAGATCTCGCCAAGGTGGAGATTGTAGGATAATGGCTCGATTCTGGTTCAGATTGTTTTGGAGTATCTGCAGCAAAAGAAAGTTACAGCATAAGTCGACTGATAGAAGGATCAGGCGACTGTCCAGAGAATTTTCGAAGGCTAAAGATACAAGCAGCAGCAGAGGATCAGTCGACTTATCAGTCGACTGATAGAAGGAGTACCAGTCGACTGGTAAGTCGACCAGTCGACTGTCGACGGTATTTTGAACTGGATCTGGCCCAATTCGAAAAGGCCCAATAGTTTCCCTATAAATACACTTGTTAGGGTTTTGTAATCTGTGACGAAAATTAGAGATCCCTATTTCGGTTTTGCAGCCGTCATTATTTGTAAGGGTTTGTTTTCGCCCATTGGTGATAATTTGAAGAAGAAGAAACCCCAACCGCCCCGTGGATGTAGGCATGTATTTTGCCGAACCACATTAAATCTGTGCGTCCTTTTGTGTTGGTTTGATTTTGTGTTTTCTCGCTGGTTCTCTCTTTGTATTCCGCATTGATTCTTGTTGGTTTGATTCGTACTCGCGCACAACAGGCAGCAACTCATTTTGTGAATAGCTGAGGCCGCAGTGGGGAACTGTGGTCTTGTATAAACTTAGGCAGCAGTTCCCACTAGACAGAGAGCCAAGACATAGAGACAAGAGAGACAAGGCTCTCCTGGTTGAAAAAACTTAAAGAGCTACCAACTACAGTCTGTTAAGGAATTAATCCCTCTAGAGGATCTTGTTGAATTTTCGACACAATCAACACATCCACCAAGCAAATACTAGATCACACATATCACACAAAACACATAAGAATTGTCCCGGTTGGGGCTTTTGTCTTAATCCGGGGGAGGAAGAACTGAGATGTTATTTCAACTAGAGAAGATACAAGAATATTACAATTCTCACCACCTCTCTCAAACCTAACTGGAACTTGCTTACTATTACAATAGAGAAATCTCTCACCTCTCAGATGAAGTACTCTCCTTTTCTATTCGGTATTCAATAGAATCATATGGTTCTTAAAGCCGTTACAATGAATATATAGATCTAGAAAAACACTAGTTTAGATATCTTGATACAATAACCATCCAGTATATACTGAAGAGATAAACATACAATTAGAGTCGTATGATCTAACCAGAAGATGAAGTGGGTTTCGAACGAATCAACCAAACCCGCACCCAAACAATCCATCAGTTGCGCTCAGTCGACCACACACAGATGCGGTCGACTGCAGTCTCCAAGACGTCGACCCGAGGGGGTGACAGTGGATCGCACAGTTGATTGTCCACCTCTCTGTTGTTATTGTTACTGCTGCTGCCTGCTTTCTTCTCCTTCAATCCCTCGCTTCGAACCTTCCACTCGTATCACCATTTTCCCTTCACACCGAATAAGTATGCAAGACATTAAAACCAACACGGTCTTCTATAAATGTATGTCACTACTGGGATAGCTTCGTTTATATGTAGGACGTAGTTCCCAGCTGCGGCTTAAGCTATAGTCTTGCCGAAATTGGTAATAGCGACTATGACCCAAAATGGAGATAGAGAAGTTACAACTCTCGAGTACATGTCAAATAAAGGCCGCAACTTCAATTACACAGAAGTCGTTGCTCCAAACTGCAACTTCTATTTAACATGTAATATTTGAATTATCAAATGTCATTGTTTCCCTGTTTACAATCCAAAGGAGCAACAGCGAGTTCAAACATTGAAATTCAACATAAACAAGTGGTGCCACTAGCTCAATCATAGAAATGTAACATATTCAACCACAATTAAACACTAAAAAAAGTTCATTTCGAATCATGATAAGTAAGAAATAAACAAGAAAAATATACATCACAAGTTGTTAAACACATGAAAAATTATACAAATAAATACACAATCTTAACCCCCGTACATAAAAGCACATCTCCGGATTTTTCTTCTTCTTCTTCTTTGAGGTTGGCTTTGATGGCTTATTTCCTACTTGTGTTAGCTGTGAGAGGGGAATGTGCTCATCATCATCTTGATCCTCTTCTTGTTGGTGCACCTATTCCTGTTGCACAGGTTGATCAGTTGATTGACGTGCTTGCGACCTAGATTTGTGAGACATCGCACATCTTCTGGTCTGGTGAACTAGAGCTGTAAACATAGCTTCCAGTTTTTGGCCACCTCGCCAACCTCTTCAAGTTGTGCCGTGCATGATGCGAGATCTCAGGCACATTGCTTGATAAGGCATGACCGTATTTCAGTGCAATCTTCCATGTATTATAAATCTGCAACAAATAAAAATGATTCATATATTGTAATACGAAATACCGAATATTCTTCAAATGGAAAATAAGTTATAAAGAGAAATATATAAACTGGACAAAAAAATATTATTTCTTACATTGGATCGTAACGTTGACGCGTTCGGTTAAAACATGGGTTGCAAAGTCGAATAGCTGGAAGCTGGTTCAATCTTTCTTCTTGGAATCAGTAGTTGGACCTTCGCTGGCTTAGTGGTAGGAGGAACAATAAACAAACGTGTAATTCTTCGATACCATGATATGTACGCATCATGCAAGAATCCATCATACGGCTCAACTCCGGTAATAATACTCTCAAATCTGCACTCATTCCATGCGATAGCATGATCATGGTGAAATTTTGGCCAGTCATGATTAGGCAATCGACCTTGTCCTTTGATACTATGCAGTGCAGTATAATATGATCGAGTGACTGGGATATGTTGAAAAAGTCCGAACTATCGAAGAACTCAGTCTGGATAATAATACTCGATCATGAAGTTGATAAGTGGTGCTCTCGTCAATAATAACTCTTTGTTCGCTGTGCAAGCAGGTGACAATTTCTCTAATCGCTCAGCCCTGTAAGGCTCCCATGACACGAACTCCTCCCGCAACACATCAAACTCGCCCATGTAGTAAGTCAAAACCCCAACGTGGGTTATCTTTCCACGTGTGTGCACTAGCCCAATACACACCGATCGGAGCCAACATGACCTCATCATCTGCAGCTTCAATCCATCCCTTAGATTGCTTACTTATACGGGGTTGACCGATGTGTAACTGTTCCCAACTTCACACCTGTAATAGTGCCATCGACCCCATCATCTGCACCACATTCAACTCTCCTCCACAAGAACTCCGATATA
This sequence comes from Hemerocallis citrina, assembly GCA_017893485.1. Taxonomy (NCBI): domain Eukaryota; kingdom Viridiplantae; phylum Streptophyta; class Magnoliopsida; order Asparagales; family Asphodelaceae; genus Hemerocallis; species Hemerocallis citrina. The sequence continues at coordinate 143,767,031 of CM030366.1, forward strand.
AAGACGCTAATAACGCACCACCCCAACTGTATTGACTAGATTTTATGATGTCAGCGATCACGGTAAATACATGAGTGGAAAAATGTCACCTGAGGAGTTGGAAAAGATAACACCTCCAAATAGTGTCAAAATATAAGCCCGAGTGTAGCATTCTACGGTGAACTCAGATGAATCATCGTCCAAGAAGTTGTCAAATTTAGTCTTCAACCAGGAGAGTTTAATGGAGGATTTGCAGTATCACTTGGCCCCATTCCGACATAATCTCTAACTAACTGATCTTGATCAAACACAACACTCCCAGTCAGGACCTTCCCATTGATAGGCACCCCTAAAATAACGACAATATCTTGCAGTGTGATGGCCATCTCTCTTACGGGTATATAGAATGTATGGTCTCCGGTCGCCATCTCTCTACAAGGTCCGTAAGTAGAGCACGAACAAGCTTCATATTCCCCATTAAGAAAATTCCATAAAAAACAGCTTCGACCAACATGTCATGTGTATGCGGGTGTATTTTTAATATTGCATGCGTATGGAAAGTTAACTCTTTAGTTGCACCATTCCACACGGTCTGAGGTCTGTGACTTTGTTTAGGGTCTAGTGGACCTGAACCTCTGGGTGCAATGGAAGACGAATAAGATGATTGAGCAACATCAGTAGACAGGAGGGTGGATTAGCAACAACCTACATGAACATGGAATTTGTTATATTATCTAAAACATTATATATACAAATTCAAAACATAATTATACATCCGCAAGTGCTTACCCTCGTTCTCGAACACCTCTATTATAAGGTGCCCATCCTTTACCGACTTCTTCATTCATATCCTCCTGCACATATCAGAAAATATTGTTAAATACATAAAAAAATAAACTTGTTCCTTAAACAACAAGAGCATACTACTTACCCGAGTTTCGCTAGTACTACTCGGGTGTCGTGCTCCGCACGTTCGAGGCGCTATTAATGCGATGATGACTCTGCATAGTTGTGTTGAAAATGTCAGTCAATTAATAATTACCCAAATAAGATGATATAAAACATATACAAATTGAATATATTAGTGAATTAATAAAGTAGTGTTCTTTATACATATTTATAAGTAGTATAATATACTAATGCAAAGTTGAATAGGACTATATAATAAACTTACATCCTTGCCCCAACAACGACGTGTGTCCGTTTAGACCGCATTTTGAACAAGTTTGCTACGTGCTCAAGCCATCATTGACATCCATGTCATTGCAAATCTGCGCAGTTTGGAGCAAACCATTCCTACATCTTCTAAGACTCAATTCAGCTATAAGATTCAGACTTGTTTGTATTGGCCAATATGATTCATCAAACATAGGATGAAAGGTAGGTGTCCAAGTAAGTGCTAAGAAATTCATTGAACGAAATGATGTCAAAACAATGAAATACGAAATTTGATTAAATTAGCCAAAAACTGTAGCCTACAAAATGAGGCCAAAATATTGAAATACAATATTTCACAAAAATGTCCATAAAATGTGGACTAATATAGCATACAAAATGAGGTTAAAACAACGAAATACCAAATTTCACGAAAGTGGCCCAAAATTTGTTAACTAGCCCACAAAATAGGGCAAAATAGTGAAATAAAAAATTTCAGAAAGCGGCCCAAAAATGTGGACAATAGCCCAAAAAAAGAGTCCAAAATATCCAAATACAAAATTTTACGAAAGTGGCCCAAAACTGTAGACTATATAGCAAACAAAATGGGGCCAAAATATTGTTATACAAAATTTCACGAATTTGGGTGGACTATATAGCCCATAAAATGTGAACAAAATAATGAAAATACGAAATTTTACGAAAGTAGCCGAAAACTATAGACTTACCCACAAAATCAGGACAAAGTAGTGAAATACAAAATTTGATTAAAATTACCGGCAACTATGGAGTATAACCTACAAAATTGGCTAAACCAATGAAGTACAAAATTTCATGAAATTGAAAGAACACCATGGACTGTGTTGTTCACGAAAAGCGGCCAATACAGTAAAATACGAAATATTACGAAAATGACCAAAAACTGTGGCTTATCCCAAAAAATGAGGCCAAAACAATGAAATGCGAAATTTGACGAGAATGACCGAAAACTATGGTGTATAGCTCACAAAATGAAGACATTAGTGAAATATGAAATTTCTAAATTGGCCAAAAATTGTGGACTATAGGTCAAAAAATGCAGCCAAAACAGTTAAATTTGAAATTTTACAAAAATGACCGAAAACTTTGGACTATAATCCACAAAATGAACCAAAAATAGTGAAGTACGAAATTCATGAAAATGGCCGAAAACCGTGGGCGGTGAACTATAGACCAGAAAATGTAGTCAAAACAGTGAAGTACGCAATTTCACGAAAGTGGTCCAAAATTGTGAACTATATCTCACAAAAAAGGCCAAAACAGTAAAATACAATATTTCACGAAATTTTCCAAAAAGCTTTGGACTATAGCCCACAAAATGAGGCCAAAACAATGATATACGAAATTTAATAAAAATGACCGAAAATAGTGGACTATAGTTTACAAAATAAGGTAAGAATATTGAAATACAAATTAGACGAAAATGCTCGACAACTTTGGACTATAGCCTAAAAAATGATGTCAAAACATAGAAAACCAAAATTTTACGAAAAGGCCAAAAAATGTGGATAGCCCACGAAATGAGGGAAAAAATGATGCAATACGAAATTTGACGAAAATGTCTGAAAACTGCGGACTATAGCTACAACATGAGGCCAAAACAAAGAAACATGCATCGAAACAGCCGAAGACTATGGACTATATAGCTCACAAAAGTAGACAAAAATAGTAAAATATGGAATTTCACAAAATTTGCAGAAAGTTGTGCCACAAAATGTGGCCAAAATAGTGAAATATGAAATTACACCAAAAAAGCCAAAAAACTGTGGACTTTAACTTATAAAATAAGGTCAAAATAAAGAGAAATATGAAATTTCACAAAAATGACTGAAAGTTGTGGACTAGCCATAAAATGTGGTAAAAATAGTGAAATACGAAATTCCACACAAAAGTGGCAAAAAACAGTGGACCAGCCAACAAAATAAGGTAGAAACAGTGAAATACAAAATTTCATGGAATTTGCCGAAAACTGTGAATTATACGCAAAAAATGAGGCCAAAACAGTGAAATACCAAATTTCCTGAAAATGACCAAAAATTGTAAATTATAGCCGACAAAATGAGGTCAAATTGGTGAAACACAAAAAAACAAAATTTCACGAAAATGATCCAAAACTATGGACTAGCCCAGAAAATGAGGCATGAAAGGTGAAATACGAAATTTCACGAAAATAGCCGAAAATTGCCACAAAATGACACTAAAACAATAAAATACAAAATTTCACGAAATTGACCATATAACCCCCAAAATGAGGTCAAACACAATTTTTTCCGAAAATGACCGAGAACTTTGGACTATATACCACAAAATGAGGTCAAAGCAGAGAAATACGAAACTTCAATAAAAATGACTGAAAATTGTAGATAGCCCCAAAATGATTGAAAACCAGTGCAATACGAGATTGCACGAAAATAGCAAAAAATTGTGGACTAGCCCACAACATGAATAGAGAAATACGAAATTTCATGAAAATGACCAAAAACTATGGACACATTACCCAAAACTAGGCAGAAAGAAGTGGACTATAAGCCACAAAATGTGGCCAGAATAGTGAAATACGAAATTTCACGAAAGTGGCCGAAACATATGGATTATAATGTTGGTTCTTGATTTTGATGATCACAACACAGTGCATCATGTGTCTATATTATACAGCTGACATTAAAATGCAGAGACTAAAAGACAATTCTAGCTGAACAAACAGACAAGCTCAAACAGATACAGATGAAGAAGACAAGGATCAAGTTTCAACTCAAGACTCAAGACTCAAGACTCAAGACTTCAAGCTCAAGTGTTTTATAAATATTGTATTTTATTTCTTGTTGAGTCTTAGTATGATGTAAAGCCTTGTCAACACACACACACACACACATACTCAAAATTTCATCATGTGTGTCTCTTAAAACCCCCAAAAATAAGTCAAAACAGTTTAAATAATTTTAACTTTTAAGTACCAGTCGACTTAAGCTCTTGCCAGTCGACTGCCAAGTACAAAACTGTTTTAAAATTATTCAAACTCTGATCAGTCGACTCATATGGCAACCCAGTCGACTGTTCGAGAGTTTTTGACCGTTTTCTAATTTTCAAAAACAAATTTTTTTCAAACTCAAACGGTCTGATCCGTTGGTTGACAGTTATGTAACTGCTTTCCAACGTTCAGAAGATCAAAACTCTTTATATAGAGTTTCTTCTCTAACAGAAAAACTTACTTGATTTCTTACATACACCCGAGCACTCTTGAGAAAAACAATTTAAGTGATTTTCTGTGAAGAACAAAGCTTTCAAGTTCACACACCTTGGTTCTCTACATTCAGTCCAGTATAGCATTGAATTTGCTTTGGACTGAGTATAGAAGTCAACCTATTCTATTAGCCACGTGCATCAACACATACAACAACAAGGCTATAGGTTGATTGTAAAATTCCTCTTGTACTCTTGCTCTCGGTTGGAGAGTGTTTTTGACTCTTGGTTGTAGAGTCGGTGTCGTTTCACTCTTGGTTGTAGAGTGGGTCTGCTTTCTCTGGTTGAGAGAAAGGACTACGGGTTAGACAAGGTTGTTGTCGTAACGCCGTAGGGTATTCTTGTAATTTTTCAAGAATAGTGGAAATCTCAAGTGGGTTGCTTGGGGACTGGATGTAGGTCGGGAGGACCGAACCAGGATACATCTTGTGTACTCTGTGATTGGTTATCTTGTGGTTGCATTTACTTTTGTTTAATTAAACTCTGCAAAACTTGTCTGGCCAGTCGACTCAGCTTCGTATCAGTCGACTGATCAGTCTCGTATTAGTTATTCTCTTTGTCTCATCAGTCGCCTGCCTTATCTATAAGTCGACTGCTTCGAGAGTTTAAATTTCTTTTATTTTGGCTATATCAGTCGACTGGTTCACCACTAAGTCGACTGTGCCGAGAGAAAAAAAATTTTCCGCAATTTAAGTTTGATAAACACTATTCACCCCCCCTCTAGTGTTTGTTGCTTAGCCTATAGGATCCTACATATAAATCATAAAATGAGCCCAAAGCAGTGAAATATGAAATTTCATGTAAATTGATGAAAATTGCGGACTATAGACAAAAAATGTGGCAACATTAGTGCAATACGAAATTTGTCAAAAATAGCTGAAAGTGGACTATAGCCGACAACAAAAATCCAAAACAGAGAAATAAGAAATTTTAGGAAAATGACCGAAAACTGTTGACTATAGACCAAAAAGTTAGCCCAAAAGAATAAAATAAGAAATTTCACGAAATTTCCGAAAGCATTGGACTATAGGCCACAAAATGCCGGCAAAACAGTGAAATATGAAATTTCATTAATTCTGCCGAAAATTAAGAACTATAGAATGTTAAATGAGGCCAAAACAGTGAATTACGAAATTTCACGAAAATAAACGAAAACTGTGGACTATAGACCCAAAAATGAGGGGAAAAAGTGAAAATATGAAATTCTACGAAATTGAACAAAAACTGTGGACTATAGGCCACAAAATATTATTAAAATAGTGACATAAATTCACAAAACTTGTCCAAAACTGTGGATTAGCACAAAAAATGAGGCAAAAACAATGAAACTTGAAATTTCACGAAATTAGCATAAAGCTGTGGACTACATGGCCCAAAAAGTTGTCAAAAAGTGAAATATTAAATTTCACGAAATTGACCGAAAATGGTGGTAAAAATATTGAAATACAAAATTTTACAAAAATGACTGAAAACTTTGAATTGAACCCCACAAAATGTAGTAAAAATAGTGCAATATGAAATTGGACGAAATTGCCGAAAACTATGGAACCCACAACATGAGGCCAAAATAGAGAAATACGAAATTTCACGAAAATGCCAAAAAATTGGGGACCCTAGCACACAAAATTAGGCCCAAACAATAAAATAAAAAATTTCATAAAATTGGAGGGATGAAGTGGACTATAAGCCACAAAAAATGGATAAAATAGTGAAATACACAATTTTACGAAAGTGTCTGGAAACTGTAGACTATAGAAATTTCACAAAAGGGATGAAAACGCTGGACTATGGACAACAATGAGGCAAAATCAGTTCAATATGGAATTTGCCGAAAATGTCAGAACACTGTGGAACATAACCCATAACATGAGGCCAAAACAGATAAATATGAAATTTTTCAAAAATGACTGAAAACAGTGGACTATATCCCGCCATAAAATTCCGCCAAAACTTTAAAATAAGAAATTTCACGAAATTAGTGGAAAGCTGTGGACTATAGATAACAAAATGTATCTAGAACAATGTAATACGAAATTTCACAAAATTAGCCATAAACTGTGGTCGCCAACAAAATGAGGCCAAAACAACGACATTCAAAATTTACGAAAGTTGCCCAAAATTGTGGACTAGCACAAAAAAATAAATTCAAAACAGTGAAATACGAAATTTCGCAAAAATAACCAAAAACATTGGACTAGAGTACAAAATGAGGCAAAAAAAGTGAAATACGAAATTTTCACGAAAATGGCTGAAAACTTTAGACTATAGACCACAATATGAGACCAAAACAGTGAAATACAAATTTCACAAAAATGGCCGGAAAATGTGGACCATAGGCCACAAAATGTAGCAAAAATAGTGAAATACAATATTTCATGAAAGCAACCCAAAACTCTGGACTAGCACATAAAATGAGGCAAAAAAAAGAGAAATTGAAATTTCACGAAATTGGCGAAAAACAGTGGACTATACGACACAAAATATGGTCAAAACAGTGAAATATAAATTTTCACGAAATTTGTCGAAAACTCTGGACAATATAGTGAAATACAAGATTTTCAAGGCAGACTATACGCCACAAAAAGAGGCAAAAACATTGCAATACGAAAATGGACCAAATGGCCGAAAAATATGGATTATAGTCTACAACATAAGGTCAAAACAAAGAAATATAAAATTTCGCAAAAATGAAAGAAAACTTTAGGCGTACAAAATTAGGCCTAAGCTGTAAAATGTGAAATTTCACAAAATTGGCAGAAAACTATGGATATAGCCTATACAATAGGGCTAAAACAGTGAAATAAGAAATTTCTCGAAATTGTCCAGAAACTGTGGATGATAGCCCTTAAAATGATCGAAAAACAGTGAAGTAGGGAATTTAACGAAAATGTCCGAAAATTGTTGATTACCCCACAAAATGAGGCAAAAATTGTGGAATACGAAATATGACGAAAATGACCGAAAACTGTAGATTATATCCCACAACATCAGGGAAAACTAGAAAAATATGTAATTTCACGAAAATTGCCGAAAACTTTGGACTATAGCCCACAAAATTAGTCAAAAATAGTAAAATATAAAATTTCAAGAAAATGGCAGGAAAGCTAAACTCACTTTTAATGAATATTGATGGTAGAGTTAGGGGAAGAGGAATGCCTAAACTTGGGTGGAAACTGTGAGAAAATATATGATAGTTTGTGGCCTTACATAAGATATTACGCTAAACTGAGTAGAATTAAAAACTAGGATTCATGTAGCCGACCCCAACTAGTTAAGAAATTTTTTTTGAATGCCACAAAATGTGGCAATAACAGTAAAATATGAAATTTCACTCAATTGGCCGAAAATTGTGGATCATATAACCCATAAAATAAAATGGCCGAAAACCATAGATTACAGGCTACAAAATTTAATCAAAACAATGAAATACTAAATTTTACATAAATAACAAAAAATTGTATGCCTACAAAATAAGGCCAAAACAATGAAATACGAAAAATTCATGAAAGTAGCCCAAAACTTTAGACTATAGCCCACAAAATGAGGTTGAAACAACGAAATACGATATTTAACAAAATTGTCAGGAAAATTGTGGACTATAGGCCACAAATTGAGATCAAAAGAGAGAAATACAAAATTTCACGAAAATAGCCGCAAACTATGGACTATATAGACCACCTAATGTGACAAAAAAAAGTGAAATACGAAAATTTCAAAATTGTGGACTGTTCACATAATGAGTCCAAAATAGTGAAATACAAAATTGCAAACAAATAACAAAAAACTGTTGATGCAAAATAAAGCCAAAATAGTAAAATAAAAATGAAAAATCACGAAAGTTGCCGAAAACTGTGGACTATGTTGGAAAATGGGTGTTTTAACACCATATTACAAACCAGTTTTGAGGCAATGTTTTGAGTAAGATCCACTATAAATTAGTGAGAGGTCTTTATGGATTTTAGTTCTTCTTCGTGAGTACATCAAAATCATATATTTACTTGCTCAAAACGGTGATGGAGTGAATGAGACATTGTCTCCCAAAGTGAGACACTTGATGTCTTAAAATGGATTAAGGGCATATTGGAAAAATCATAAGAATTAGAAGGTTATATATAAAAAATCCTTTCTTAGCATTGTAAGAAAGCAAACCAGAATGCTCTCTTTCACAAATCTCGGACCGGATTACAAGCAACTTGTGTGTACCTGCACGTCCTACGGACACGAATGCCAAACCATTAGAACCCCACCCTGTGCGGGGATTATTTTTTGCACTTGTTTCGATTTATCTGATCTGTAACGAAAGAAATAAATGCAAAAATGGTTTTGTTTGCCATTACAAGTCGGTTTTAAACCGAGAAAATGGTTTTGTCTACGGTTACAACCCGTTTTAAACTGAAAAATGGTTTTGTCTGATGTTACAATTTGGGAATTCACTCACCTGTCTATCGTTACAGTGGGTGCATTCATCCACCTGTCTATTTTCCCCTGGACCTATATATAGAGGCCCCTTCTCCCCTTATTTCTACACACCAAAAACTATTTTCCTCCCTACCCTTCTCTGTTCTTCTGTCGGTGATAGTTTTTCAACACATCAATCAGTTCAGGAGTGTAGCGTTGTGCTGCCGTTGACACTCGGCGACCGTTTCATCCTAGGAGACAGACGTCACTACGTTCCTGCAACACCGGTGAGGCGGAAAATGTGTTTCAAGGACTTTGTGTGATACATAGGACTCGGTTCGGTTTCATGTTCTGTTCATTTATTTTTCTTTACATTTGTATGATTTTTAATTGGGTCAGTTTTGGTTCTTCTCCTTCTCTGGTTTTGTGCCTCTCAATCAAAAGTAGTTTTTTTTCTTTTAAACATTTTAATAACAAACTTAAAACAAGTTGAAATTTTACTTCTCTGATTTTAAGGCACTCTTTTTATTTTCTTTTTCATTCTGATAATTTACACTTGTGTTGTACGTTTTTAGACTCGAAATGGTAACTGCATCGGAGAATGTTGTAGTGCCTAAAACGACCCAATTGCTAGTTGTTCAGACGGTCCAATTGCCGACCGTTTGTGTGGCACGAGTGCTAGTGCCTACCGCTGAACCTGTCTCAGTCTCACATGGAGAAAACCTCAAAAATTCAACTGTCCTAAGGGAGAAATCTTCAAGTTGGGGTCCAAGTTAAGGCATAAAGGAGGAATCTCCAAGAGGCCAAAGTTTCAAGGCAAATGTTTCAACTGTGACAAGTTAGGTCACAAGTCTACTGATTGTAGAATACCTAAAAGGAATAGGAACATAAAAGCCAGTGTAGTAGAAGGCATTGCTCAAGACGTTTCTGAAAACCTCTGGTCTCGGAGGTTAACTTGATGTTTTCAAACCTCAAAGAATTGTGGATTGGCACTGGAGCTACCCGCCCGTGCTCCAATAGAAGTATGTTCTCCACTTTCGAACCATTAGAGAATGGGGAGAAAATATTTATGAGGAACTCGGCTACTTCAGAAATCAAGGGTCAAGGCAATGTGATCATGAAGATGACTTTTGAGAAAGAACTGACTTTGAACGATGTTGCATTATGTTCCTGAAATCCATAATAATCTGGTATATGGTTCTTTGCTTAATAATCACGGATTTCGCTTAGTGTTGGAGTCAAATAAATTTATTTTGTCAAAGAGTGAAATGTATGTTGGTGAATGATACATGAGTTGTGGAATGTTCAAACTCAATATAATGACTATGGTCAAGAATATCAATAAAACTATCTCTTCTACTTATATGCTTGAGTCATCTAATTATGGCATGGTAAACTAGGACATGTTAATTATGATACTTTGCGTAGACTAATTAACTTGAATCATATACCAACATTGCAAATTAATTTCAAACATAAGTGTGAAACTTGTGTTGAGGTAAAACTAACAAGATTATTATTTAAAAGTATTGAAAGAAACACTGAACCCCTTCATTTAATTCACAATGATATTTGTGGATTAAAAATGATACAAACAAGATGTGGTAATAAGTATTTTATTACCGTTGTTGATGATAGCACAAAATATTACTATGTGTATTTGCTTAAAAGCAAGGACGAAGGTATAGAGAAATTCATTCTCTATAAAAATGAAGTTAAGAATAAACTCAACAAGAAAATTAAGGTACTAAGAAGTGACCGAGGTGGAGAGTATGAATCGCCATTTGCTGACACTTGTGTTAAACATGGGATTATACATGAAACTACAACACCTTAATCTTCTCAGTACAACGATGTTGCTGAGCGAACTAATCGTATCTTGAAGAAAATGATGAATGCAATGTTAATAAGTTCTGGTTTGCCACCAAACTTGTGGGGAGAAGCTATTCTTTCAGCTAATTACATTTTGAATATACACAAAAGAAAGAAGCGAAAACTCCATATGAACTATGGAAATGAAGAAATTCATCCTACAATTACTTACGAATGTGGGGATGTTTTGCCAAGGTAGAAGTACCTCCAACTAAGAAAGTTAAATAGGACCCAAACGGTTGATTGCATTTTAATTGGCTATACACATAATAGTAGTCCTTATTGGTTCTTGGTATATAAATTTGATATCCCTGATATACCAAAGAACACAATAATGGAGTCTAAAAATGCATCGTTCTTTGAAGATGTATTTTCATGTAAGTCTAAGAAAAAATCAAGTTCTTCCAAACGAACACATGAGACTATCAGTGAAGACAGTGAAAACCAAGATGAAGAAGTTGAGGGGGAACCTAAATGTAGTAAAAGAACAAAAACAGAAAAAAAAATTGGTCCAGATTTCTTGACTTTTATGCTTGAAAGTGAAGCCCAAACTTTCAAAGAAGCGGTGAGCTCTAATGATGGTCCTATGTGGAAAGAAGTTATTAAGAGTGAAATTGATTCAATCTTTCAAAATCATACTTGGAAACTAGTGGATCTTCCACCAGACAGTAAACCTTTAGGTTCCAAGTGGACTTTCAAGAGAAAAATGAAAGCTGATGGATCAATTGATAAATACAAGGTAAGGCTTGGAATCAGAGGTCTAGATTATCTTGACACATATTTTTCTGTGACGATGATAAATTTTATTAGGATGATACTTGCAATAGCAGCTTTGCGCAATCTTGAAGTATATTAAATGAATGTGAAAACACCATTACTTAATGGAGATTTAGATGAAGAAATCTTTATGGAGCAACCTGATGATTTTTCAACTCCAAGACAAGAAAAGAAAGTATGTAAACTGGTGAAATTATTATGTGGCTTGAAAAAAGCTCCAAAGCAGTGGCATGAGAAATTTGACAACGTCATGATGAAAAATGGTTTCAAAATTAATGAATGTGATAAATGTGTGTATGTCAAAGACACGAAAAGTAGATATGTCATAATATATTTGTATGTAGATGACATGTTTATTGTTGGAAGCAATGATAAGATGATTAAATCTACTAAGAACAAGTTAAACTCAAGATTTGACATGAAAGATATATGACTAGCTATTGTTATATTGGGGATTAAAATCACAAGAACGTCAGACGAGCATGTTTGAAGCCAATCACATTATATAAACAATATTCTTGAAATTTTTGATAAAGATAATTCTGGAATTGCCGGAACTCCAATAGACCTAACTTTACATTATCCAAGAATAAATGATAGAGTATTTCTCAAGTAGAATACTCTAGAATCATAAATAATTTAATATACTTGATGAGTTGTACAAGACCAGACATAGTCTATCCAGTTAGTAAACTAAACAGATATACGAGTAATCCTGGAACCGAGCATTGGTAAGAAGTTACAAGAGTACTGAAGTACTTGTATTTTACTCGTAATTATTGGCTGCATTATACAATATATTTGGTTGTACTTGAAGGGTACAGTGATGCGAACTGGATATCTAATGATAATTCAAAATTCACTAGTGACTATGTATTTACACTGGATGGTGCAGCAGTTTCGTGAAAATTCTCAAAACGAACAGTGATCGGTAAATCCATGATGGAATCTAATTTTACCGCACTAGATAAATGTGGAGAAAAGGCTGAATGGTTACACCACTTCCTTGAGGTAATCCAAGGTGGACAAAGCATGTGCCTCCAATCTGCATATATTCGGACAGTCAATCTGCAATTTGTAGAGCACAAAGCAATATGTACAATGGTAAACTTAGACATATTCATTGAAGATATAATACCATTGGACAACTACTCTCTACTGGGGTTATCTCGGTAGACTATGTAAAGTCAAAGGATAATATTGTGAATCCGCTAACCAAAGGGTTAAACAGAGAGTTAGTTGATAAGTCATCGAGGAGAATGTGACTAAAGCCCATGAAAGAATAAGTCGATACAATCGACACCCAACCTAGTTGACTTGAGATCCCAAGATCTAGGTTCAAAGGGACAACTAAATCGTAAAGACCATGTTGGATCACTGTGGGGACTTTTCCATGTCCATTCCCATGATGAAACAATGATGCACATAAGGTAAAAGATTAAGTTAGACTTTTTATGATTCTTATGCATTGAAAATTTGTGCAGTAATGCGTGTTACTCTTAACTAAGAAATCACCTATGTAAAAGGAAAGAATAGTCGCTTCCAAGGGAAAATTATATGGCAACTTTCATGGCAAACTCTTGCAGAATCAGGCGTATGTTCATGACCAAAATGAACATAATAGTGAGAACTGGGATGTGTTAGGAATATTCTTGTATGAGATATGTTAACGTTTACACAAATGTCAAAACAGTTCAAGGACATCACGTCCATTGTTTAGTTAGTATAAAGTAAACAATTTTCATAAGGAAAGGTTCAAAGGGTGACATCTACTTATCCTGTGCAGATTTCAATTGTTGAATTCTATCACCAAGTCTGTCGTCTCAGTCTGTCGTGTCTTTGATCGTCAATTTCATTCATGTATGGAATGTTAGAAAAATGAGTGTCTTAACACTATTTTACGAACCAATTTTGAGGCAATTTTTTTGAGTAAAATCCACTATGAACTAGTGAGAGATCTTTATGGATTTCTGTTTTCCTTCGTGAGTACATCAAAATCATATATTAACTTGCTTAAAACGGTTATTGGGTGAATGAAAAATTGTCTCCCAAAGTGTGACACTTGATGTTTGAAAATGGGTTGAGGGACTTTAATCACATATCAGAAAAATTATAAGAATTAGAAAGGCATATATAATAAACCCTTTCTTGGCATTGTAAAAAAACAAGCAAGAAGGTTCTCTCTTGTGCGTGACTGGATTGGGGGAGGGGGGAGGCAAATCTCGGATCATATTACATGCGGCTTGTGTGCACCCACACATCCTACAGACACGGATGCCGGACCATCTGAACCACACCCCCTGCGGGGATTTTTTTTGCACCAGTTTTGATTTTTCTCATCTGTAACGGCCGAAATAAATTCAGAAACGGTTTTTCTGCCGTTACAACCTGTTTTAAACTGAGAAACGGTTCTGTCAGCTATTACAGTTTGGGCATTCACTCACTTGTCTGCCGTTACAGTGGGTGCATCCAACCACATGTCTGTTTTCCCCTGGCCCTATAAATAGAAGCCCCTTCTCCCTTATTTCTACACACCAGAAACTCTCTTCCTCCCTGTCTTCCTCAGTTCTTCTATCGGTGATAGTTGCAACACATCAATCAGTTTGGGAGTGTAGCGTTGTGCTGGCGTTGACACTCGACGATTGTTTCATCCTGGGAGACAGATGCCATTACATTCCTCTAGCACCGGTGAAGCGATGAATCTGTTTTAAGTACTCTGTGTGATACACCAGATTCAGTTTGATTTTATTTTCTGTTCATTTATTTTTCCTTACATTTGTACGGTTTTCAATTGGTTCGGTTTTTGTTCTTCTTCTCCTTCTCGGGTTTTGAGTCTCTCAATCAAAAGTTGTTTTTTCTTCTAAACATTTTTATAACAGACTATAGGCCACAAAATGTGATCAAAATAGTGAAATACGAAATTTCACGAAAGTTGCAAAAAACTTTAAACTACAACCTATAAATTGAGGCAAAAAAAATTGAAATACGAAATTTCATGAAATTAGCCAAAAATTGTGGTCTGTCCAAGAAATATTGCAAAAATAATCAATACAAAATTTCACAAAAATCGCCGAAAACTGTGAGCTATAGTCCAAAAAATTAGGCCGATATAGCGAGGCAATTGGCTGAAAACTATGGACGATAGACACAAAATGAGATCAAAACAATAAAATAAGGAATTTCATGACAATTGCAGAAAACTGTGGACAAAACAATGAAAATGAAATTTTACGAAAGTGGCCAAGAACTACAGACTATAGCCCCCAAAATGAGGTCAAACAGTGAAAAATGAAATTTCATGAAATTTTTTGAAAACTGTGGACTATAGCCCAAAATGAGGCTAAAACAACGAAATACTAAACGAGTTGAAATTGCAAAATACGAAATGTGTTCAAAACATTGAAATGCGAAATTTCTCGAAAGGTGCTCAAAACTGTGAATTGTAGCCCATATACAGAGGCCTAAAAAATGAAACACGAAAATTTTCAAAATTGACCAAAAACTGTGGACTAGCCCACAAAATGTGGCAAAAATAGTGATAAGAAATTTTATGAAAATGACCGAAAACAATGAGCTATAGTCCACAAAATTATGCCAAAACTGTTAAATACGTTAAAGAACCTGGCAGAAAATTGTGGACTATAACCCCAAAATGTGGCCAAATAGTGAAATAACAATTTCACGAAAGTTGCCCAAAACTGTGAACTATAGCTCCCAAAATGATGCAAAAACAATTAAGGACGAAAATTCACGAAAATATCCAAACACTATGAAATGTATCCCCAAAATGAAGCAAAAAAATGAAATACTAAATTTTACGAAGGTTACCGAAAACTGCGAACTATATCCCACAAAATGAGGTCAAAACAATGAAATACAAAATTTCACGAAATTGGCTTAAAATTGTGGACGATATACCACATAACAAGGTCGAAATAGTGAAATATGAAATTTCACTAAAATAACTGAAAGTTTTGGACTATAGGGCACAATATTTTAAAACAGTGAAGTACAAAATTTCATGAAATTGGCAGAAAGCTGTGGACTATAAGGCAAAAAATGTGGCAAAAAAGGTAAAATGCGAAATTTCTCGAAAATGGCTGAAAATGTGGACTATAGCCCACAACATCATGCCAAAACAGAGAAATACGAAATTTTACGAAAATGGCCGAAATATGTGAGTTGTATCCCCAAAATGAGGTCAAACAATGAAATACTATATTTCACGAAAGTGGCAGAAAAATGTGAACCGTAAGCCACAGTACACGTGCAGATATTGTGAAATTCCAATTCTTAAATTTTCATGTCTAAAAATACTTCTTCTCATTTAATTACAATGTTTTTTTTTAATTTGTTTTGAATATGGAGGACTACTTTTGAAATTATATTGACAAAATGGATTTTTATGAAAGAAATCATTTGGGCCATGAAAAGAGCCCGAAATTTAATTTAAAATTTAAAATTCTCTAATTTGGTTGCCGGCCAAATTATGAGAGATTAGGGGATAAGATCATGTAGCCAAATTGATTCAATTATATATAGATCCTAAATTAATTTCCTAAATATTTGAATTTGTAAAGTAGGAGATTCTAAGGGACCTATTTGCAAAAATCCCATGAAACCCTAAAAAAATTCCCGACCATATATAAGGGAGACTAGGGTTTCAGCCTCTTCTCGTTTGGGTGTCCTCATTTGTGAATTTTTGGAGGCTTGGAGAAGTTAGAAATTTCTTAGGAGGAATGAGGACTTTCTTTGCTTTTGTATTCAAATTCTTCAAGAGGTGGGCATCTCTCTAACTCGCTTGATATGTTGTTTTTGCTCATGATGATGTAGTAACATGCTAGAAATTTATTTGTGGACCTATGGATGTGTAAAACATGTATTTATTATTTTGCCATGAGATGAATTGTTGAAATGTTTAATATATGAAGTTTAGTTGATGTTATGAAGTAAAAATCAAATCTTTATATGAGTTGAATATGAACGATTGATTCCTGAATATTATATGTCGTTAGGGATTGAAAGATTGAATTGTTGACCCACAGAGTTGATTGAATGATCATGCATATTGTTGTAATTGATTAGAACTTGATAGTTGATCTAGAAATTTATGTTTGATTTATATAATGATGAAAACTTTGAAGTATATTCACTGTTTTAATACGTAAAATTTTTATAAACTGAATTCTAACTGATCGGTACATGATATAGGGTGTATATGGACCAAAGAATCGAAGTTCAATCACCCAAAGAGCTCGGGGGTTAGGGTTGCACAGTACTAGTTTGGTACAATGCACCCGAGCACTGTGTAGACCCAGGTCTATATTCTTTTGGGTTTCAGCCTGCATGATAGGGCTCGGGTTTTGGTGTATTTTTGTGTGGGGTTGTGGTGTATTTTTGTGTGGGGTTGTGTGTGTTAGGGTTTGAGATGATCCCTAATACATATATGAATGTATATATATAAACCTAGTAAATGGTGTGAAGTTTTGTTGATTTTAAAATCAAGATTTTGAGGAGTAAAGTTTCAGATTTTTGGGGAAAAAGTTTCAAATTTTGTGAATATCAATTCATGTGATGCAAACATATATTTTAATGAGTATAACTCTCAGTTTTTAGGAGTTTAATGTTCAGTTTTGAATGATAAAATTTCAGATTTTAGATGTAGTTATTTTCCGATTTTAAGAGGTGAAAGTTTCATATTTGCAAACTATGAAATTTCAGATTTGAGGGATAAATCTTAAAATTTAAAGTGGTTTATTTTCAGTTTTAAATAGATTAAAATCCCAGAATTTATATTATGTTTTCATATATGGAAAGAAATAGTGAGAATTGAATTAAAGATGTAAGATTAAATTAATTTTGTTTCAATAAATGAGAGGCATCAATTATTGAATTGGAAATCCATTTAATTGAGAAATAAGATGTTGTGGAAATCTTCTACTTACTGGAAAGCATATATATGATAGATGAATTAATTTGGGGATTGATTTGTAAATTCGAGTTTTGCTGAAAGGTGATATATTTGGAAATGGGTAAAAGAATGATTATTTGATTGATGAATTAAGTGGTGGTTTTAATTGAGAATTAGAGATAGTATAAAGAGCCCTAGAGGAGATTTGTGTTGGGTTGTGAGCTCTAAAGGCTGAGCAATACCCTAGTTACCGGCATTTGAGATTGTTTGATTTCGGAAATTAGCCAATGTCGGCTAGTGTTCCTGATTAGTTGAGTTAAGTCTGGTAGGATGAGCTAGCTCTAGGAGGCTGCGGTTATCTATGTTTGAACTTAAGGACATGTACTAGTTAGAAATGTGATGAAGTATGGGCAAACATGAGTATAAGGACCTCAGTTGATCTGCGGTGTACGATGGTCCCCAGAATAATCGGGATGTTAGTGGAAGCATCTCCAGCTCATTTGCAGTGTGGGATTGATCTCCGGAATTATCGGGATTGAGGCGACGCTCATGGGATGTTTATGTGATGAGGTGTCGTGATGACTTGCGGTGTAAGACGGTCCCCGGAGATGTGAGTGGAAGTATCTCTAACTCATCTACGGTATGGGATTGATCTCCAAAATTACCGGGGCATGGTCCAGATATTCACAGAATGTCTAGATCTTATGTTAGTCACGGGTATAACTTTTGCATAACTTGGGATTAAACTTTATAATGAGGTGAACGCTAAGGGCTTGCCCTCGGACCTATGTAGTATATGATGCATAGAATCCGAACTAGTGTCCATTAGTGAGCATTGTGTGCAATGTGTGAATTAGTGTTTTCTTGGACATTGTTTTATGTATTTCTCTTTTGTTTTCATAACACACACTCATTCTTTTAGTTTAGCTTCACGTGTTGATTTATGAACCTTTCCATTATTGCTTTATTTTTGTGCAACAAGTTTGTGGTTGAGAGACTTTGGAGGGTCATTGCTTTTATCAACAATGCGTCAGTTGCATTCAACTGACGTACCCACAGTTTTAACAATTTTGCAGGATTGCAAAGTGAGTGGCTTGAACAAGGGTTAAAGCTTGGATTTAGGTGAAGACTGAAGTTTCAAGTGTTGAATGAGTTGTATTAAATGTGTATTAATTTCCGCAGTGCATTTTAATAAGAACCATTGTAAAGAAAATTTTAATTTTCCATGTATATTTGTACTATGTTTGGTTTACATTGAAGTAAAAATTCTGGATTTGTGTCTCATATTTTCTATATTTAAATTCGGGGCGCTACAGTGTGGTATCGGAGCACGCTTCAATAAGTAACATTAAACATGGTATGGGGAATGAACATAGGTGGACATTACAGTGTGAGTATCAGTCTTAGAGTCATGAATGTGTAGTTGTTTGAACTTGCATTTATGTTACTCTATATTTGTACTGATAATCTTTTTTTGAGGACTCCTTAGAGGATCTCAAGGAAGATCCAGAAGAGGATGAGGAACCACAGGAATCACGGGAGATCACTCCCCCTCCTAGGGAATCTTCGGACAAATCTTCCAACGAATCGCCTAAACTGAGCAAGAAGGGTCGCATTATCGTATCATTTCGACGTGAGATGCATGTTTATCAATGGCGAGTCACCAATCTGGAGGGACACAATGTGGAGAACCAACAATGTATCACATCTATGAAAGAAAGAATAAAAGATCTCGAAGCGGCTCAACTGGCAGTAGACGAGCATTTCTCCAAGTTGGATATATATACTAAGTGGGGAAAGAAAGATTTTAGACGACGCTGCGACGAGTTACACACAGAACTTGACGAACTGCGAGAAGAACTCAGAGAGGCCAAGAAACACTGTCACACCCGATTGTATTATGTTTGCTCTATTTTCTAGACTTGATAAAAAAATAAAGTTGTTTAGCTATTTTCAGAGTTGTATGAACTACTTTGAATAAATTGATTTATTTATTACTATTTTTGGTATATGGATTTTTGGCGAGTGGATGAAATTGTATTTTCTGAGCAATTGATGTGGATTCTTGTGAGAGTGTTTCTGATTATTTCTTCTAACAAAAATGGTGTGTTTTGTAGACTTGGAGCAATGGCAGGTCCAAGAACCAGAAATGGCAACAATGGTGATGGAATTGAAGGTTCCAATGAGGGCATACTCGATTTGGAAACTGAGATCGCTAGGGTCTATCAGACTTTGAATGCCTTCATGACGACTGGGGTGGGTCGAAACCATGGAGCGGGGCTAGCAACACCTAATACGGACCCCATCAAGCAAGTGGAGTCTTTTAAGCGGATGAAGCCACCGGTATTCGAAGGGCAAGCCGACCCCAACGCGGTAGATGACTGGATAAGGCAGCCGAAGACTGTCTTTGAAGTTTTGGAGACCCCTGCAGCCAGCAAGGTGAATTTGGCCATAATACAGTTAGAGAAGGACGTCGGTGTGTGGTGGCAGTCCATGAAGAGAACCTTCGGTGAGGAGGCGATGACTTGGGAAGCTTTCCTGAAGGAGTTCAGGGACCATTATTTTTCCTTGGACATACAAGCGAAAAAGGCCAGGAGTTCATGAGCCTACAACAAGACAATATGTCAGTGAGAGAACATGAAACCAAGTTCACGCAGTTATCGAGGTATGCTCCGGAGCTCATTGTGGATGAGGCAAGAAAGGCAATGAAGTTTGAGCAGGGCTTGAGGACAAACTTGAGATCCCGAATGATACCATTAGCACACAAAATTAGGATAAAATAGTAAAATATGAAATATTATGAAATTGGCAGAAAGCTGTGGACTATAGGCCGAAAATGTGGCTAAAACAGTGAAATAAGAAATTTCACAAAGATGCCGAAAACTGTGGATCATCTACTTGTTCAAAGAAGCTTAGCAGTTAGAAATTACATAAGGAATACCAAGTTTGTGTATGATGAATTTACTGCATAAAAAATGCATTACGTCAGTATTTTATTTGGAATTTTTTCCTTTCTATTTGCACATGAAACAAGTAAAAAGGTATCAGTATTTTATCAGGGACTTTTTTCCTTATTTGCACATGAAACGAGTAAAAAGGTTTCCCATTGCATAGCTACGGGAAAACCTTATTAACTATGCCTACTCGTCGAAATTGCAACTTATTTTCAACATATTTTCTCTTTTCTAGTTTTGGAAAACCCCCCAAAAAAAACAAACCCTAGATCTGAGCTGTGGGGGTGGCGGCTAGGGTTCCCCCCGTCGCCGCCGCTTCCTCGTCATCATCTCTCCCTTCTCTCACGCCTCCCTACTAGTACCGCTGCTCCTTCCCGTCGAGCTCATCGCCTCGTCCCTCAAGCTGCTATTCCGATCGAGCATCGATGAGAGGGGCTTCACGTTGTCCCTCACATTGCTTTGATGGAGTGATGCTAGAGAGCCCTCAAATCGCTCTTCTGTTCGACCGTCGATGTTAGGTCCCCCACCCCAACCCCTTTCCATCGTCGCTTCGAGGGTGTGACGATCTGCTCCTGGTTAACACCGTCGCCCTCACTGCCTCTATCGAGAACCGTGCCTCCTCATCATCGTCGTTGACCTCCACTTTGGTGCCAGAAATGACGCCATCGCTGCCGCCACCATGTCTACGCCTTCGTTACCAATCACGGCGATTTGCAGCTATGATTTAGATTACGAGGTGCTGGTTGAGTGTGCAAGGAAGTCGGGGTTTGTGTTGATGGCGGAGCTGGAGAAAGAGGCTGGAGCTCGTGCACAATTTATTTGGGGAGTGATTGAGATGGGCGGCGGCAGCATTCGAGCTCCTTCACCTGACGGCCACAGTCTTCGAGGCAACACCGCCACTATGCCCTCATCATTGAAACTAACGTCCAACGCCACCGCTCATTGTGGCAAGAGGAGAAGATGATGCTTCAGTTAGTTGTGATTTGTTTTGTGTTTTTTGCTTACGAGAGAAAATGAAAGAGTGTGTGAGTGAAGATGTTGCTCGTCACTATTCTATGTTGGTGTATGCCTGTGTATGTGAGAAATCACTTAAGAAAGCAAGAGCGTGAGAGAGGCGAATGTATCCTTTTCACGGCTTTCTCTTTGACTGTGGTTTTCGTTGACGTGAGTGTGATGTTTTGCGCGATTGTGGGAAGAGAGGAGGAGAAGACTGGGTTCGGCGGTTGGTGTGCGTATGCTGTGAAAGCGGAGAACGAAGCTACACTGACGTACAAACAATTATGATGGGTCGAGCACTGTGATTGGGCCCAAAATGGGGTCCATTACAGTTTTAGAGGAGATGCAGCGAGGGAACCTCCTCGATAGTGGTGAAGACTATTAGTTTGTCGGACCACCCTCAAAGGTTTGTTGGAGGAATCGCTTATTGTTTGTATGGGTCATGTTGCTTCATATTTTATTTCATGTTCATAGTTTGTACTAATTAATGAAACATGGTGGTTATATTTCAATTTAAAAAAAAAAAAAAAAACTATGCCTACTCGTCACATGAAAGATAAACCTATAAATTCTGTTTCATAATAAAAACTAAACAGGATAGGAAATATTATGCAAGTAACCTAGCTCTGATTTTTTTTTTTTTGATAAAAAGATGACCTCTGTCATCGCTTCATTAATGATTGTTAATGAAACAAAGTAGTACCAAGAAATAACCAAAAGCAGGAGCCTGAAGCTCCAAAACCCATCCACTTACAAACCTACTAAGAACCTAGCCATAAGAAGATTGTCTATTACAATCATAACATCCAAGACACGTAAAGCAGAACAATCCTCCTTGTGGCTTCTCTTCTTTCCCCACTTATAATTGCCTCCCATCTTCGTCGCTCCTCCTCAACTTCTTCTTTGCTTCAATGTAACCTGCCCAGTCATGAATGAGAAGGAAAATATTATGCATTGAAGTAGCGAATGTATATAGCTTATTGCGAAAGCACAAATCATTCCGGTCACGCCACAGGTTCCACATTGTTGCCGCGACCGCTAAGTCCCATGCCCGCCTATTCTCTATCTTGACTAGATTCTCCCTCATTTGCCCCCATACATCTGTAACTGACGTAGGACACTGTCCGCATTCAAACCCCCTGCAGATGACTTCCCAAGTGAGTGCCGCCTTCTGACACGTGAATAAGATATGTGTGACGTCTTCTTCTGCTTGTAAACAGTACTCGCACATTACATCTATTTGCATATTTCTTTTCCTCAGATTGGTTTTGGACAGAATAGCGTCATTAAACACCTTCAAGCAGAAGAAGACGTCTAACCTAGCTCTGATTTGTTCATTAACTCCTTCTACTCCGCATTTTATATATGAATTTCTCCAAAATAATGAAATTAATAGGAAGATAATATCAGTTAGAAACAACTTTACCTGAGCATGGGTAACAATCTCTCCACGAACATCATACTGACATTTTACAACCTGAGAGCAAGAAGCACTTAAGCGACATATATAAATCACGGAGAATTATGCAAGGAAATTGAGGGGAAAATAATGGGAAAATACCGAGAGGTAGAAGTTAGGAACTTTCTAAAGATGAGTGGTTAAGTTGCATAAGCCTATACAAAAAAAAAATCAACCTACACGAATGGTTAAATTGCATAAACCTATAAACAAATTTAACGTACAAGAGAATCTAGCTACAAGGGCAGTAAAAACGAAATACCTTGCATATAATGGGCGAAAAGAAACCAGAAATAAAGAAAAGAAATGAACATTGACCGGTTATATTGTAATACATGATTGTACCACTATTTCAAATTCTGGCATATATTATACCAACCTAACAAACAATTTTACGAGTTACACATAATTTGTGGGTGTGCCTGTGTGCGTGTGTGTGTGTTTGGGGGGGTGTGTGTGTGCATTAACTCAGTCAATTAAACATTAAAATAGGGAAAAAAGAACAACAAACGCTCTAAGACCCAGTCAAAGACAGAACGAGCCAATCAATGCTACACTTCGAAGATCAAAAGATTCAAATAATGCACTCAAAATATTACTGTATAAAGTACTAGGTAAGAAATAAGAATAAATACCTATATTCCCCCTCTAGTCTTTTGTATTAGAGGGCTTTTTTTGTTGGCCTGGACACTTTGCTGGCTGATTTGCTTGGGTGTTTTCTGTATGTCATATACAGCTTGGTTTTGGTTTAATTCTGCGTTTTAGCACTTCATTATGGGATGTTCTTGCTTGCTAGTCTATGCTTTGTCTTACATTACTCTCTCAGTGGTATTCTTTTCTGTCCTGGCTATGTTGGTTGTCTTCTTTTGCTGTGTGTCGGAATGTGTTGTTTTCGCCGCTGTGTTTGTTTTGGCCGGTGTATACTACCGTGCTCAGGTGGTATGCGTTGGTCTTATCGGATTGCGTGTAGTTGGTCTCTTCCGGTTCACTTCGTGCCTGAGGTGGCGCATATCCGGCCTGGGCACGTCGGATCTGGAGGAGTCTACTGTGCGCATTGGTGGAGCAGGAGCGGCCACTTTCGCGGTCTTGTAGCATTTCGAGGCATCGGTTTTGGGCGAACTGATGGCCCTGGGAGTAGTCCTCTTCAAGCAACCTCCCTCGAAGTTCCTAGCAACCACCAGCGAAGTGTCTAGAGAGGGTTCTCCGAGATGTTTCTCGGGGATCTTGCGACTTGCTGCTCTTATCGCTTGGCTGCCTAGTTCTTGCTGGGTTGCGATTTATTAGTTTTCGGCTATGTAGTTATTCTTTTAGCGCGGTTGTAGGGTTTTACCTCTGGTGAAATCCTTTTCTGTACATTATGTTTATTATTTTTATATATATTATATCTGATGTGGCTGGAGTCGTTAGACTCTATCCGTTTCCATCAAAAAAAAGAAATAAGAATAAATACATAAAATTTCACCTGCGAACCAATCAAAATGAAGTAGAATCAATAAACAAAACAAACGTGATGGTCCATCACGACTCCAATCTCATGCCTCAACCAAGCTAAGGTTCAATGTCCTAATACAAAAATTACCCTGAAGTTTCAGCAATTTATTATAATAATTATTATAAAAATAAAATAAAATAAAAATAACTGTACTTCTCTTTAGATAATAACAACCTTAAAGTTTCCGTAGGTAATTGAGAATTTACCGAGGCTAATTTATCAAAAAATATCCTAAAGTTCACTACAGATAAGGGTAAAAACAGAACAAAATCGGGACCGTACAAATCGGACACGAATCTTGAAGTACTTAGGGATAAAACGGTAAATTCTAACAGATACAGGCCCGACGAGTGGGACTATGTCGTTTTCAAGCCCATTAACCTGATCAAGCTTGTAACAGGAGCTGCTCCAACAGCCCTAACATAAAGGAGTACATATTCATCGAACCCAGCTTAAACCACATATTTTGAGGTGCCCCCATGCATAAGAGAGAGAGTGAAAATTCTATCTCTTCATATGGAGGGGATAACTGACTCTATTCAAACATTGGGAAGTAGAGATTGTAATACCCCGCAAAATAGCTTATAGCTATTTTTGCATAGTAATCTGTGTACAGTCAAGAGTTGCGCATGATTACATATTTTTCTAATAATTATCTGTTTTAATTGAGAAATTTCAGATATATGAGCTATTCTGAAACCGATGAGATAAACTCGGGATGTCTTCTCAATTAAACTGTGGATTTGCCTCGATTGTTTTGACAAGAAAATTTTGGGGAGAAAATAATAACTATAAAACATATATTTTTATAAATTAAAATTATTATTATTATATATATATTGGTTATTTTTAAACTAAGTTGGTGCATGATTGTTAAATCAAATAATCATGCATATTGTGCACAAGGGTTAGGGTTAGGGGTTTTCTCTTGACCTAGGGTATGGTGGCTTGGATCTTAATGAGATCCAATGGTGGAAGCTTAGCCATGTTGACTTCTTCTTGAAATTTTCAAGAAACATCAAGAATGTTCTAGGACTTGTGTTTTGGCACTTATCCCTACCACTCATCTCCACTCAACTCAACCCTACCCCATCCTCACCATTCACCTTGGCTGGCCCCATATCTCCAAGCCCTAGCCCCCCATTTCTATAAAAACCCCATTCCACTCACCTTCTCATTCTTTCATCTTATTTTGTTTTGTTCATAAAAAAAATAAAATAATAATAATAAGGAGAAGAAGGGATTTTGAGAAGTAGTAGAGAAGGAGAAGAGTAAGGGGGAGTTAGCAACAACTACACCATGGTTGTAGAAGATCAAGTGAACAAGGAAGGGAGCTAAAACTAGTAGGAGCCTTCTTGCAACAAGGATTTGCATGATTTCTTAAACTCTAAAACTTAGCATTTTTTTTCTTGTATATGTAAATTAGCATGTGGTAGTAGTTAAGAAAAATTTTGTTATCATAAATGAATATTAACATGCTAAAAAAAAGATAGTTGTATGGTAGAACAACTTTGTCATGATCCTTTGTTTAAGAACATGCTTGTAATGTGTAACTTAAGAATTTCTAGCCCACAAATGGCTTGAAATTTTGGACTCAAATTTTTAGGACTTGCTTTGCTATGAATCTAGAGCATACAAAAAAAGTTTTTCAAAATATTTGGAGTCCATTTAGTAGCTCAATTACCCCCTTAAATTTCGGACAGAGCCTAACTGAAAGAGTTGCTGTTTTGTGAGATTTTGACATATCTTTCAAAGATCATAACTCATTATTGGTAGGGTATTTTAAGCTGAAAATTTTCTGGACGCTCTTGTATGTGTCTACAACCATATTTTCAAATTCCATAATTTTCTGATATCGTTTGGTACCTTAAAGAATTTGTATGTTGCAACTGGTCTAAAGGACAGAAATTGAGTCTGTTTGTTTTGATACTGAAGTTCATCTAGTCATAAATACTTGTATGTGCATGATATTGCAATGAAAGTTTTGAACTAACTTGTATTATGAGTCTAAATCATGATTCTCAAATTTTAGAATTTTTAGATAGCATTTGATCAAGTTTCAAAAGTGAATAGTGTGAAGTGGTAGAGACCCTATCTGGAAGAAGTAGGAATCTTTGTGCTATGTTTGAAGGGTCATAACTCTCTGTGTAAGATGAATATAGATGCAATTTTTGGACACAATGGAATGATGTATGTTTAGTTTTATAATCTCAAATTTCATAAGCTTTGGACATAGGGTTGATTTTATATTGAATTTAGACTAGATTGTATTTAGTTTCTAGTTCACATCGCATGATCTGAGAATATGTGTAATTTTGGAAATATGTGTTAAGAATTTTGAATAATGATCAACTAGATATTTGTAGTAGGGAGTCATAGCTTTTCAAAACATGTAGAATTATGTAATTTTAGTGTATGGTTTGAAAGTTATGATTTTTCTAAGACTGGGGCAGATCCAGTCTTAGTCGAGGCCCTATTTGTTTAATGAATCAATTTTTCCCTGTGTAAGTACCTGGTTGAAATTGGAGTTTTTGAGGACCTTAGTGGATGAATATGAGGATATGCTCAACTAGGAAGTTGTACTAGACAATCCTACATTTCCATAGAACCTGGATTTGTGTCTTTCCGATGAGCGAGTAAGTTCTTATGCCATCGGCAAGGTGCAGCCAGTGTACGGGGAGTACACGGGCTGATACTTGAGTGACCTTCTAGAGCAATTAGATGGATGAATCTGATGCAATGGTCAACTGGGAAGTTGTAGCCTATACTCTTAGGTTTTCGGAATGGGTAATATCATGCAATTCCGAATTGTGTGTTGGAAGTTGTGAAGATTACAAGTTTAGCAACCGGCTGTCTTGATCGACTTCAAGCATGGATTAAATCAAGGAACTGGAGTTCTATAAGGAATTTGAAGGAAGTGTCAACTAGGGGATTGCAGTAGAGTCTCCTACCCTCCTAAAAAACCTGATTTTGTTGGATTCCGATAAGTGTAACCTGAGTCGCAGCAACTGCTATGTCTTGAACTACTTTTAATTAGAAGACTGATAAAGAAATCTCTACACACCGCAGTGTGGTGATTGTGAACTATTGAGTTTAAGATATTTTAAGCACTTCTTTGGAACTTAGATAAGATTCTTGTGCTTAGTACTCATGGTAGACACATGAGTGAGTTGAGAGTGTAGCTATAGTCGATTGTGATTTGGTGCCTTGATGCCTGAGTCTGTCAATGGTCGGGTATTGGTGTTTGCATATGTTTACCTCCATTCACAATTTGTATGCATCTTTGGGCACCGTTGGACTACTCGCTGAGAGTCACGGGCCAGGGAATATGGTTGAAGACCTGTGAAGGTATTGAGAATCGGTGAATGTGATTTCTATGATTATTTTCTTTTGACAGTCAGTCAGGCTCAAACATTGTTTGATATGACACCATGCATGATTTGAGTGATAACGTGTTTTCAGTAACTATATTTAATTAAGTTTCCTTTACTGTTCGCTTCAAGACCGAACTGGTGTTAGGGGTGATTCCCTATAATCCGACTCGTTCTAAGAGCCAGTACTAGGCAGTGATAATGAGGGTTGTCTCTTCCTATTAAAGGGATACAGGCTGTGTCTCTTCAATGATATGGAGCTGTATCTCGCTCTGTTAATTCCTGAGGTAACTTGATAAGAATGGGATGTTCCCTTATTCTATGTTGGTGGACACGAACGGACCATGGTGGATCTTTAGCACTATAGGTATGCTGCGGTTTATCTGTAAGTTCGTCATGACTTTTGAGAGAGGTCCGATGTAACGATTATTAATCACAAACGGGGTAACTCCCCGAATTTTATAACCTTCTCAATCATGTTGTACTTATCAGGAATAGGAAGTGTACAATGGTAGAATACATTGCATGGCGAGGGTTCAAAACCCTGAAACTGGAGGAACAACTTGATCTGGAGCATATGTAGTATGGGATGCATGTATATCTAGAATATTTCTGACATTAGAATAAGTGCATCCGTTCTGCACTTTGTATTATGCATTAGACTTTAGGTCATGGCATACATGAATACTAGGAAATTAGGATGCACGTTTCCTTTTCCATTCATGATGGTTTGTGGGTATGCAAGTTGGAGATCGTTGTTTTCTTATCAGCATTGCTTCAGTAGAATTACTGACGTGCCCACTCAATTAGGTACTGAAAACCATAATCAGGAACACGACATCCAAAAGAAGGAACGACGTACTTACCTACCATTTGAGCAGATGCAGAATTATCAGAGTCACGCGACAGAAGGCTCAAGCCGAGGGGCAAGTCCCAAGGAAGCCAATCGACCACCCAGCGGAGATTCGGTAGTGACCAGTCGATTACCAATCCGGAAGATAGCTGTTAGCTTCATAGGAGGAGTCTGATTATTGTTACAAATTGTAATAAGCTACTTTAATTTGTATTCCTTGTTCGAGGACAAGATAATATTTGTAACTAATGATGTAATAACTCTGATGGCAATAAAAGTTTTTAAATTTTCG
The DNA here is from genome assembly GCA_017893485.1 of Hemerocallis citrina. Taxonomy (NCBI): domain Eukaryota; kingdom Viridiplantae; phylum Streptophyta; class Magnoliopsida; order Asparagales; family Asphodelaceae; genus Hemerocallis; species Hemerocallis citrina. Next base: position 143,795,819 of record CM030366.1, read on the forward strand.
TTTTATTTACTGTGTTGAGATGCATTTGAAGGAAAAGATTCTGGTTGTGTCACGGATGTCCGGAAACGGGGATCTGGGGCGTTACAGAGATAGATGCATATCTTGAAATTGCTCCACCTCAGCGACTATATATACCCCGAGACATCCTCAGAAACTAGGTAATTGCAAATTTCACTCTCAAAACCCACAATATCTCTGAGTTTCCGACTTTGGCATCGGAGGGTCTGTCGCGGGGCCACCCGCGGTGTTTCATACTTGTTTGCAGGTCTGCAGGAGCGATATCAGCCGTTCCTAACGATCAGATCTCGGAGTCAAGTGCAGTTTTTGGTCGTGAACACCGACGAACAATGAAGGTTTCATCTTTATTTTTTTATTAAAAGAGTTTACATATCTGTTTACTCTCACACAGAGATAAGAAGCAATAGATTAGCATCATCTGTGGAAAGACAGAAAAGATCACCAATCCAACTTCATCGATCTGAAACTACCTTCTCAACCATGCCTCCAAGAAGAAAGGGAAGGCGACGACTACTAGCCGACAAGCTAGCCATCTTCCTTCACCTCCTCCTCATGCGGATGACCCACCTAAACAACTTCAACAGGTTCAGCAGTCTCAACCAGATCAATAACCTTAACCCGAACAGCCCCCTCTCCAGCAGATTCAGCCTCCATCCAAAGGAGCAGCATCGGAGGGATCCACCGAAGCCTCCTAAACAACCACCTATACGGCAGTTTTTCAAAAATAGAGGTTTAGTCTGTACTGCAAACCTTTCTACGGTGCCCTATCCGCAACCAGATCTTCATCAAGTCGTCGTCAACTACCAGCAGGGATCTGATCTCTGAATTTGGCTGAACAAGAGGTGAGCCAATGACGAATCCCCCAATCCAGAACAGTAGGGAAGCAAGAGGAGCCTCTCTCCTCGAAGAACAAGATCCAGAAGAACTCCCTCTCTAAGGGGGCAAAGAAGATCTCCCTTTCCTAGGGGACGAAGAAGGTCTTTTCCCTCTCAGCAGCGAAGAAGCCAGACAGCAACCAGTCGACCGGTTTACAGGATTAACAGAGATGAATAGGCTCTCATTACCAAGGTAGAGATCCAAAATTTGAAAGATGAAATCCTCCAAGCCCATAACGTCAACCCAAGCAGTGGCCGACAAACAAATAGTCATCATCTCATCACCATACACGAGGAAGAGTCCCGTGGGTCGATCAAATCCGACCAGAGGGACGATTTAGTCCTTTGCCACCTCCAAGAGATGGAGGATCGTCTCAAAAATATCAACCGAGAGGAATACCGACAGGCCAAAAGCTTTCGTCCAAGCAGACCACCTTTCTCCAAGTCAATCATGGAAGCCAATGTCCCCGAGACCTTCAAGTTGCCTCACTTCGAGTCCTAAAATGGAGAATCAGACCCGGCTGATCATATTGAAAAATTTTAAACTATAATGATGATCCATCAAGCCTCAGACATGCTTCTCTGCAAAAACCTGTCCTACCACATTGAATGGGCAAGCAAGGGAGTGGTATTCTTGTCTATCTTCAGGTTCCATCTTCTCATTCGATCAATTTGAGGAACTCTTCCTCACCCACTTCTACAACAGCCGCCGAACCGAGAAAACAAGTGCATCCTTATTGGACCTGAATCAAAGAAAAGAGAAACGAATCAGAGACTTTTTCAAGCGCTTCACAGCAGAGTCTCGGCATATCGCCTCCCTTGACCAAGCAGTAGAGGCTGCCGCATTCAGACACAATGTTAACCATGTCAATCTAAAGGCATCCCTTGCTAAGAAGTCTCCTCGAGGCTTCTCGGAACTCCTACAAAGGAGTGAGAAATACATCAAAGCTGAAGAGGCTCTCCAGTCTCGTGATAAGAAGGAGCCCTGTCCGAGAAAAAAACGGAAGAGTGCGGATGAAGAAGGTCCCAAGAAGCTCCAGAAGGACAGCAATGGCCAGCTTCGCCCTCCTCCTCATTTTGAGAAATTCACTCCCCTCAATGCCAGTATATCGGCCATACTCATGGAAGTAGACAAGGAAGGGTTACTTCGCCCTCCCCCGAAGATGAATACTCTAGGGAAAAGGAGAAACATAGAAAAGTAGTGCCGCATTCAAAGGGATCATGGTCACGACACAGATGACTTTTGGGCTCTCAAGGAAGAGATCGAAGAGCTCATACAGCGGGGTCACCTGGCCAAATTCGACAAAAAGGACATATTCGATCCTCCACCACCCCGAGGATCTAACAAGCGGCCAAGAAGCCCTCTGAGTCTCATGACTTAGAGCCAGGAGCAATTCTCCACTCTATCCATGAAGAGCCTTTGGGGGGGAGAATCAAACTCCTCCCGAAAGGCCTTCATCTGAGAAGTTAATTCAGTACAAAACTTTCCCCTGGCCAAGAGCTTTGGAGTCCCAGTGACATTCTCAGACAGAGATCTAGAAGGCATATGAATGACCCACTATGCTTGTTCGTAATTAGTCTCCACATGGCCAACCACGAGGTGTGTCGAATCCTGGTCGAAAATGGCAATTCTGTCAATATCATTTTCCTCGAAGCCTTCGAAGGCCTCAAGCCTTCTCAAGATCGTTTCAAGCATACCGAGTACACACTCCATGGGTTCTCAGGGATTCCAATTTCAATCAAAGGAATAGTCATTGTTGATGTGACCACAGGACAAGCTCCGACAACTCGGATAGAGGCAATGGACTTTCATGGTTGTCGATGTGAAGGTCGATTATAATGTCATCCTGGGCTGACCAGGCCTAGTAGTACTTCATTCAGTACCACCAGCCTTTCATATGAAAATGAAGTTCCCGACCTTAGCAGGAGTAGGAGAAGTCAAAGAAACCAAAGAGACAACTCAAAAATGTTACACAACTACAATGGGGGGCTCGGTCCTCCCACTCGAAGCATTAGAAATCCCCCAAGGGAGTAGTCAATACATTTCTGAACGCAATTGATGAACTCGAGGAGATCCCTTTCTCTAAGAGGGATCCGACCAAGACTTTCCAAGTAAGCTAAGCCCTCCCTCATCAGGTCAACGAGAAGATCATTGAGTGCATCAAAGGGAACCAAGACCCATTTGCTTGGACTACTGCCAACATGCCCGGTATCTCAGAGGAGTTAATTATGCATCTCAGTAAATCCTGAAGTCAGGCTGATCCAGCAGAAACTTTGCAAGTTCTCCCTTGAACGACAACAAACCATTATGGAAGAAATAGAGAAACTCCTAGCTGCCCATTTCTAACAATAAGTCAGCTACCATGAATGGCTGGAAAACATGGTGATGGTAAAAAAAAGCCAATAGCAACTGGAGAATCTACATCGAACAAAGCATGTCTGAACGACCCATTTCCTCTTCCAAGCATTGATGCCCTGATGGACGCTAGGTCCGGCCACGAACTCTTGAGTTTTATGGATGCTTTCTCAGGATACAATCAGATTAGGATGTTCCCCCTCGACATTCTGAAGACCTCTTTATCATAGACCAAGGCCTTTATTGTTACTGGGTTATGCCCTTTAAGCTAAAGAATCCCGGAGCCACTTATCAATGCCTCGTCAACAAGGTTTTCAAGGAAGAGATCGGCACACTACAAGATCTTTAATATACCCCGACGAATCTACCCCGGCGTTTGAGTAGTCGCGCCGGGGATTCGAAGGACTAAGAAAGAATTAGGAAATTATGGTAATCTACTCCGGCGTTTGTAAAAAATGCCAGTGTAGGGTATGCGTACTTCAGCATCTATTAGTTGAAATTCCCCCAAATCCTAACCCTATTTCACTCCCCAAATTCTTTTACTCCATTTCCTGTTTCCCTCTCTCCTTCTCTCTTGCGATCTCCCGCCACTCGTCGACGCCGGTTCATGGCCGCCGTCGCTGTGCCCATGTTGCCGTCCACGCGCTCTCTATCCCGCTCACTCATTTCTCTCTTTCTCTCCTCCAGAAACCCCCACCGCTGATCCCACCTTCGCCATCGCCGTCCCCGCTCCCTCTCTATCCCTATCACTTCTGTCGCCCCCCGTGGTCCAGCGCCAACCTCGACCGTTGACGATACACAAGTAAGTCTTTAGAGGTATGAAAATCAATTCTTGAGTGGATTTTAGGGTTGTAATAATAGATTATTAATTTTAGGGTTGTATGAATGGAGTTAATTTTGTTGTAATTTATTTGTTTTAGAGTAAATTTTATTGAGAATTAATTGGTATCTACTTCCGGTGGGAGATTGGGTTCAGTGGAAGCAATTGCTGGGCAGATTATTAATCTATCTGTTTCATCAGCTTAATTGTAGTGAGAAGTTAGGAGTTAGGAGTTATCTTATAATTGATCATAACTTTAGGTTGTTTGCAGCATTTAGATAACTCTAGTCATTTATCTATTCACTACAATTAAATGATGATATCTGACTTGAGGTTGGGATGGGAGAGAGCTGGGAGAGTTGGTCCATGTTGCAATTGGACCTCTTCAAGTGGATCAGTGCAAAACCGATTTGTATGTTGCTGAACAAAGGTCTGCAACTTCTTTCCAAAATCCTTGCCTTGGCCATCATTGTGTAGCCAAACTCTGTAATGATTGGCAGTTACAATTACCAGTTGGGTGTCTCAGTCCATCCCTGGAGTCAACCTTTACCTATGACCTGGCCTTCTACTCCCCTGTTTATCCAAACCTAGGTACTTGAAGTATAGCCCTATTAAATCATCAAGTTCTTGACTTTAATCTGTAATCTAATAAAATAAGGTTGTTGGTGATGGTGAGAGCATAGACAACTCAAATGAAGGCGGGCTACTGAAAAACATATTGGCAGAGTTAGAACAACTGCTCATACATGCTAATACACCTGTAAGTAAGCACGTAACATCGCCCCCTTCCCTCCACTAATTAGAAAAGGAAAGGAAAAAAAGAGAAGAAAAAGTACTCTCATTGTCTCTATCACTTCTTTGTTGGTAGCTGAGTTTGCTTTCCTGTTATGGTCAGCTTATGGTTGTTCCATGTTGATACCAGTTCGCAGGTTATGCTGCCATACTGTAATTTATGGATTTTTTGAGCTCCTACCCTCATATCTTCTTGTTGTCCCTTCCATTTAGTATTTCATGATATGGTATAGCACAATGCTCTTTTATCTTTTTTATAGTCTATGCTTGCCCCTTAGATCATTCTAGACTTTTGGTCAGTTATAGATAATTGAATTCTATTTGGTAAATATATTTCACTGTCTCTAGCCATGTATTATGTAGAGAAGTAAACTTGTTACTTTCTTTTTTGCAAGAATCAATCCACTTAATTTGTTTCAAGCAATAAAAAAAGGCACTGTGTTAATTTTTTGTTGACACTAATTATTTCATCTCCCTCAGAGAGTGAAGGAGCTAACTGATTTTGTTTCTTCTTGATAATTTTGCAAGTTAATTGATCTTCCTTCGCTGGATGAAGTATTAAGTGTTAACGAATTTTAAGCCATACTTTCCATTTCTAGAAGGAGTGCAATGTACTACCAAGTAAAGCAAGTTAATTGAATTTGCAATTGTTCCTTCATACAAAATATGATGTGCATAATATCTCTTTAGAGATATTATTCCTTGAGTGTAGGGTGTTTATTTGTAAAATATGGATCTTTATTTGGTTTTTTCTAATTTTAATTGTGTCATGGCATTATTTTCTTCACCGCAACACTTGAAGCACTTGATTTTCGCAAAGTTCAAATCATGTTTGCACTCCTGCTGCTCGACACTTGTCTTTATGGTTAATTGTTAATTGTTGGTGATCTTTATGATTGATTTGGAGATTGGGTCTGATGTTTGCACTTGATGGTTGTGTTTAGTTGACTACAAGAAAATAGTTCAGTTTGAGGGGTTACCTTGAGCTTCACGAGTTTGATTGATTTTGAGATTGGGTATGATTTGAAACTCTTGTTTCAGGTTAGTTCAGCTCCACGAGTTGCTTTTTTGTATGGATTTGGAGATGAGATGGATCATGTATCTGAAGTTGCACACTATGATTTTTTTAGGAGTGACTAGTGATGGAATTTTTTTTATCTAAACAATTATATCATGATGTCTAGATGAGTATCAGTTTCTAAGATAATGTTCATGCTTGTTGCTTGGGTTTGAAAATGTGATTGTTCTTTCTCATTGGTTTTAAGTGATGATGAGATGGATTATGTAACTGAAGTTGCATACTATGATTTACAGAGGAGTGACTAGTGATGAAATAATCATGTTTGAACTTATGTTGTGGTTTCAATTGACAGTTATCTCATGAGTATTATAAAAGTATAAGTTTCATCTCAGTTAGTATCTTGTTTGCCTGAATTTGAGAGTGAAAATATTCTTTTTCACTCTTTGTAACTCAATATTTTGAACTTCATATTTTGGTTATGAATGTAATGAGATCACATTATTATGTTTCATTATGATATTACAATTTGATGATATTATACTATTATGCTTCATTCATATTTTAGGGATTGAAGATTTCCAGAATCTGTGCAATGATGAACTTAATTTGGGTCTCTTTTAGTTTTGCAATAGGTTTTGGTTGTAAGAGTACTGAAGTATTTTTTTTATTTTTATTTTATTTTTATTTTTTTAAATATATATCTACCCCGGCGTTTTTACAACCGCCGAGGTAGCTTTGAGCATTTTCCAAAAGTCTACACCGGCATTTTTACAAGCGCCGGTGTAGGTGATGGCCGAAAACGGGACCTAAAACGAATACACCCTTTCGGTGGCGTTTTTCAACCACCGGTGTAGTTTTAACCTATACTGGCGTTCGTAAAAAATGTCGGGGAATGTACCTAAGCTACAGCAACACACGATTCAGCGACACTTGCACCGGGGTATCTACTGCGGGGTTTATAAACGCCAGTGAATGTGAAAAAAAATGCCGGTAAAGGCTATTAGTATTGTAGTGGCAGGAACATGGTAGTCTATGTGGATGATATGTTGGTGAAGAGTCTCAGCAAAACAGACCATGTGATCGACCTCCAGGAAGTCTTCAACGTCCTGCGAGAGCACAATATGAAGTTCAATCCTTCTAAATGTGCCTTCTGGGTATCATTTGGCAAATTCCTGGGGTTTATGGTCAGATAGAGGGGAATAAAAGCCAACCTAGAGAAGATCTGAGCCATACTAGACATGGCTCCCCCATCCAACATTAAGGTAGTCCAAAGAATTACAAGGTGCTTCGCTTCCATCAGATGCTTCATCTCCAAATCATGGGAGAAGTGTCTCACGTTCTTCAAGGCACTCAGAGGGGCGAAAAGCTTTGAGTGGGGACAGTCACTTCAGGCAGCCTTTGTGCGACTCAAGGCCTATCTAGTCAACCCCCCGCTCCAGACCAAGCCCGAGCCATGAGAGACACTCTACACCTAGCTGGCTACTTCAGATCAAACCCTCTGGCTCGGGAAACAATGAGAAGATGGATACGAACGAGATATTGTGGGCCAGTTTCAACCCCCAGGATGGACGAATCCTTAATCTATTTCTTAATAAAACTTGTAGGCCTTTGAGTCCTCGTCGAAATGATAGGCCATACACCCTAATTGGATCTCTTCATCTCCGGGAATATGCATTAAACTGCACCAACGTCTAAAGTATGCGAGCAGGCAGATTTAGAGTCCAAATCAACTAATCATATCGACCCTGAAGATGGACGACCTTTCTAAATAGAACGTATAGACCTTCGAGTCCTTGTCAATCCGATAGATAATATGCCCCAATTAGAGCTTTACAACACCGAAAATATGTGTTACACCACAGCAACGCAGGAAGCATGAGAACATGCGGGTTTAGAGTTCGAAGCAACCGTTCGAATCCTCCCGAAAGCATGTCAAATTGTCGACAAGCAAGATTAGAAGACATCCCATCTCCAAGACTACCCTTATTGCTCGCTCCAAGCGGTCACAAACAACATAAGGGAAGATATATAAGGCTCAACATCAAACACAAGAGAAATAAACAAGTATACACTTCGATACAAAACCCAAATTTTTATAACCCATGCAATTAAAATATGAAGATGCAACAAGCTGTGGTCAATCCGCTATTGGTCAACTACAAAATACATTAAAAGTGGGCTACTAAAAAATACATAAAAATAAGTGTTAAGGGAAATAGCTCTAAAACTCCAAGATCACGACTATCATCGTCTAACAAAGCCAAAGGAGTAGGAACCCCAATCACGTCGTTCCTCTCCTCTCCGCGTGGTGAGCCATCTTGAGCCTCACTTCATCAATCTCTTCTACCACCAGCTCCATCCCTAGAAGAAGCTTTGAGTGATCCCTCTTCCATCGAAGTCAGGGATGAGCTCCACTACATAGGCAATGGCCATTGCGTATGACTGATCCATTACTTCGATGAGATGAACCAGTGCCTTTGCCTCAGCCTCAGCCACTGTCACTGCTTCCAAATCCTTCGCGGCCTCTGCCTTCAACCTCTTTCGCTCTTCCTCAAAACCAGCAAGGAGGGCAGCCTCATTACCCTTCACTGCCTCCAACTCCAGAACGGCCTTCTTCCTTTGCTTTTCGGCCCTAACGGCCCGATCCTTCCAATCCTTCTCCTCAGCGTGAATGAGCTTGATCAAGTTTCCAGTTTGGCAAGACATTTGCAAAGTGGAAAATGAAAAGACTTAGAAAATTTTGAAATTCAAATGATAAACTTTAAAAGAAACTAATGGTAGAACTACTTACAGACACAATGCCATGGAAAAGCTCCATGATGGAACCGTCGATCGTCTCGTTCGCTAAAATCTTCTGATCCCGGGGAGGAGGAAGATTATGCACCACATCGAGACACTTCACTGAGTCCCTTTGGATGGCATCACACCGCTTCACCCCCAGTTCGAATTGAATACTTTCTTTTCTTCCCTAGTAAATACCTCATCGGCTGTAATGGTCAGAGGAGCTTGTTGAAGGTTCAAGACAACGTCCAAGAACTAGCTCCCCTCAGCAAGACATCCCAGCTGACTGATGCTCCGTCCCTTTTGGAGTAGAAGCAGTAGAGGCTCTAGCGGCATTCAGAATCGCAGGATGGCTCGACGTCCCCTTCCTCTTCTTATCATTCGGGACCTTGTTGTGGATTGGAATCCGAGTAGCAAGTAAAGCTCGGAAGTCCATACCAATCGCCTCTGCAAAAAGAAAACAAGAAGAAGCATTAGAGCAAGAGCATATCATGCAAGAAAAACTGAAAGTGCGGGAATTAAAATGCAGAAAATATATGCAAGGATTAGAAAGCCATACTAGGGATCATTAGACTTATTCCCCCGCATGAAGAACTTCCTCCGTAACATTCATCCACTTCATCTCACAGCCAGCAAGAAGAGCATCACTAACCTTCTCCTCCTTTTCGGTCAATTTAGGCTCCACTATCAACTTCCTAGGTACGTGACTCCCCCATCTAGTAGGAAATCCCCACGGCCTAGAACTCTTGACGATGAAGTACTTACACTTCTAGTGCTTGATAGAATCGGGAGTGGTGATCACCCTCATTTGGGATGAGGGGAGACACACTACCAATTGTCACACAACCGTTGCTTATGAAACTTAAATTGCCTCCTCCATAGCCTCAAGATCGGATTGGTGCCAATCACCCGGCACTGCAAGACAAAACCCGTAAGATTTCTCCAAAAGGTTGGGTACAAATTGGATCAGACTAAGCTCATACCAGTTGAGAACAGTTGCAAAGAAGGGATGCATGGGAAGATGCAATCCGTCATAGAATGCGATAAAAGGAAACATACAATAATCTCCTGACATCTTAGAGAAGACCCTAATTCTGGGGCCCAAAAAGAATAGCTCATACTTGACAGGAATCCCAAAACAATCCCTAATCTACCCAATCTCCTTCCTTGTGAGAATAGTTTTGATATGGTTACTCAAAAATTGAGTAATTTTCGGGCTCATTATATGTGACCCCGTACTGTGCTACCCCCACTACTTCTTCAGGGTCATGGCGAACTAGGAAGGGAACGAGGGGAGGATGAAATCGAGAGATAGAACAACCCTTATCTTCTCTAGTTTGGTCAATTTCTTCTACTATAGTAGAGTGACCGAATATATTCTTTGGAGGATAAGAATCATACAACAGTTCTACCCCACTGCTACTAGAAGAAGAAGATGATGAGACATTCAACCTAATCATATACATGGCTCTCTAAAATGAAATATAACTTAGATAGTACATGTTCGTTGGAAATCGACAAAAAGCACCACTTGCACCGAATTTCGGAGGGAAATAGTTGATTTGGAGGTGAGAAGTGAACAGTGAAGTGTGAAAAATGACCCAAGGAAGGTGAATTTAAAGGGGCAGCAAACTGATCAAAACAACATGCAAAAAATAAAATATGCAAAAAATGGGTTTAAAAATGCGTTCACGCGTATAGATACACATCTTAACAGTTGGCACGCACTAAGCCACGCATTGCCATCGGATTGGCCAACAGACGTGGGCCCCACACGCCCACAGTTGCAGCTCTCTCTTTTTCCTGCCACGCGTCAAAAGCGCATTGGCGCGCGCTATGGGCCCCACTGGCCCAACTGTCGCTTCCCCTCTCTCTCCTGCCACGCGGCGACAGCGAAGTGGCCATCGCATGCGGGCCTCACACGCATTGCGCCTCCTGCCATGTGGCGCTAACCGAGCACCCTGCCCACGTGGGTCTGTCCTCCTCTCAGACAATCAAAGGGCCCACTCCTCTCTATCTCTCTCGGACACTAGGCCCCACGTGGGTCCTGCGCACTCCTCGGTTCGATTTGTCGTCCGAGGATAGCGTCTCCTTGCACCCTAGCCATCGTTCGATCGCCTTGATCAAGAAATATGATCGCTCCAATCGACGTGCCCAAATTTTGATACTGCTACGTGCGTGCAATCAAAGAGAGAGAAAGACGAGAGGGAAAATGAGTGACATGATGGGGGGGGGGCCTACTGTGGCACCACTGTCTCATTAGCAGTGAACCATATGCTCTCCTCGGCGGGATCTGTCGTTCGAGGAGAGCGCTTGCTTCGCACATCTGCCACCACTTGATCTCCTCAAAATCTGTGCTCACCTCGATCGACGATCCAAATTAATTCAGGTAATATTTAATTCCTTTTATTAAATAAGTTTTCAGAATAAATATTAAAATATCGAAAAATTAATTTTAAAATCTGATAAGTTATTTTACAAATTCAAAAATATAACTAAAATTCGGAATATTATATTAAAATTCCAAAAAATAATTATAATTATAGGGAAATTATTTTTAAATTCCAGAAATCAATTCAAAATTCAGATTAATAATTAAAATTCTGAAAAAATGATTAAAAATTGGAAAAGATCCTGAAAATTCCAAGAAATCCAAAAAAAAAATATTACAAAAAATCCAGAAAATTCTAAAAATAATTATAGGTACTGTGCAAACTCAGAACAACGTTGTTACATGCCGAGCGAGATTCAAACATCTCCGAAGACTCCAATAAGTTCTGTTAATCGTTAAAAATGGGCGAACTACTCTTCAAAGAATGTAAAACTAAGGCTTGAGAGTGTGGGGCTTGTGATATGGGTAAGAATAGAACAAAATCGGGACCATATAAATCCGACACGAATCTTAAAGCTCTCAGGGGCAAAACAGTAAATTTCAAGAGATACATGCCCGACAAGAGGGGTTGGGTCATTTTCAGGCCCATTAACCCTATCCAGCCTGTAATAGGGGCTACTCCAATGGCCCTAACACGAAGGATTCCAGATTTATCAAACTCTATTTAAACCTCCTATTTCTAGGGGGTAACTGATTATATCCCCATTCACAAGAGAGTTTGAAAACTCTATCTCTTCATATGGAGTGGATAACTGACAATATTCAAACACCGAAAAGTGGAGATAGATGCATATCTTGAAACTGGCCCCCTCAGCGGCTATATATATACCTTGAGACATCATCAGAAACTAGATAATTGCAAATTTCACTCTCAAAACCCACCATATTTCTGAGTTTCTGACTTGGGCGTCACCGAGGCCACCCCAGTGTTTCAGACTTGCTTGCAGGTACGTGAGAGCGATACCAGCCGTTCCTGACGATCAGATCTCGGAGTCAAGTGCAGTTTTTGGCTGTCAACACCGACGAACAGCGAATGTTTGTTATTTATTGTTTTTATTAAAGGAATTCACATATTTGTTTGCTTTCACACAGAAATAAGCAGCAACAACTACTTACTATAAAACACCATGATCAACATTTTTTTATCTGCTGCAACTACCCTTAAGACTCGAATCAAAATTTCAAAGTTCCTTAGATAAAATGATAAAGATATAAAAGGGGAAGGTATCTTAATTTTCTACTTCTATTATGTTTGTGAATGCTAAAAACACTTTAGCATAGTTACATATATTAGGATATTTTAGGCTAAAATTGAAAAAATCCCCTTAAACTATTTCATATATGCAGAAAACCCCACTCACCCTTTTTTATGCAGAAAACCACACTCAACTATGGGTCCGAAAAACCACACCATGAATCTGTTAGGGTTCTGTTATTTTTCGGTCACGTGCAATGCACGTGACTTACAAAATGACGAAATTACCCTCTTTATTCAGAACTCATTCTTAGGCTAAAATTGAAAAAACCCCCTTAAACTATCTCATATATGCAGAAAACCTCACTCACCCTTTTTTTTAATACAGAAAGCCTCACTCAACTATGGGTGCGAAAAACCACCCATATAACAGAATCCTAACGGGGTCATGGTGTGGTTTTTCGCACCCATAGTTGAGTGTGGTTTTCTGCATAAAAAAAAAAGGTGAATAAGATTTTCTGTATATATGAAATAGTTTAAAAGGGTTTTTTCAATTTTAGCCGATATTTTACAGTAAAAAGTAGTATACTTTTAGGATATTTTCTGATAACGTAGCCATTAATGTATGTGTGCATTTTGCGATCAAGTATGAGTCTTCTCTGTCGGCTATTTAAATGTTAGGGTAGAGTTTTAGTAAAAAAAAATCTCGGAGTATTTTTTAAAATTTTGCTGAAACTTTTTTTTTGATGAATCGGATAGAGCCAAACGGCTCCAGCCATCAAAAAATATATATTAATCAATAAAACAGTTAATAAACAATACAAATAGTCAATGGTTTTACAAGATGTAAAACAGCAGTAAGCTAGCAAGAAAGAAATACCATAAGCGAACAATAAAGAGATACAATGACAGACTCAACATCAGCATAGCAGAGGGTAGAGCCACCGCAAGATGCACCATGCCGTTACCCGAGAGCGGAGCAACCGGCCCGGAAAAGCGAAAAAGCCAGACCGTCGTGCTCGAGAAACCCCAAGAATAACGACGCAAAAAAGGCCGCAATCGTACTGCCGTACCAAGAGGAGGAACTACGCCCAAATCGGCTAGCAACCGCAGGACCCAAGGAAACGCCAGGGACACCGCTAAACTTGATGATGGGAGCGAAAATTGAGGAAGACAGTCAAAAGGCGGACCAACAAATCGTGAGACCAAACAGCCTCACACAACTGCACAAGACCAAACAGCCTCACACAACAGCACAAGGCCCAACCTGCAAAGAGAAACCGGATAGCCAAAACCGAGGCGAAAGAAAAATGCCAAAGCTCAGGTGCGCACATGAGGAAGCGCCGACACTGAAGATGCTTTTTTAGCTAATAAACGCGCACTCACGCGAATAGGCAAGTTAGAATAAAGTTTCTTCTTGTAATTTCTCTTAGCGGGGGGAGGATCGACTACCCCCATAAGGAGCGAGGGCCTGCCATGGACAGGCCCGTTAGTGTCGACTTTGATAAGGCTCTTAGCGGGGAGAAGGAGACTGGACGGAACTGGCAAAAATAAAGGTCTGAAATAAGTTTGAAAAGAGAAACGAGAAATGTGGGATACTCCACGATTCGATTGGTGCACGAATCCAATCGAACAACGCAACCAAGAATGGCAAGCCCTAAAAGGAGAACAAAAATCAGACTTCTTATCCCGACTCAAACTCATCGAAGGCCTCACAATACTAAAATGGGGACGATGCTGAAAACTGCCTGACCGAGGAAGGGGAGCTAGTTTCGTGAACTCCGAGCGATCCTTAAACAGGGACGCAAAATTAGAATACTGACGAGTCGCAAGAAAAGCATCGAGAGCAACGAAGGAAGGAATGGGGTTAATAGGTGGATAAGGCACCACAACCGAGGCGCCCGACTCCTTTCTAGGCTCACGACTACTCTTCCTCGCGAGGCATGTATAAAGCATGCGCAAAAAGAGGGGACAAATAAGAAGCGGGAGACGTTTAGCCGGAAAATTTCTAGCCAAAACATGATCCTTATCCAGACTCGTATACAGCGACGACCCCACAACTTTAGAATAGGGACGAGCCTGATAAGAACCCAACCGAGGGAAGGAAACTAGTTTCGTATGAATCTTACGATCCTTAAACTGATTAGAGATATTGGGAAGCTGAAGAGTGCCAGAAGTTTCATCACAAACTGAGAGATCATTGAAAGAGTTCGCAACTGAATAAGGAACATCCGCAGTGGGGACAAAATTCTTTTTAGACTCATAATTAAAGTTCCTCTCCAACCATGCATTAAGCTTGCCTTTTAAGAGAGGATAGTTAAGAAATAAGAGAAGTTTGACCGGTAATGGTTTGCCTCTGGGTAAACCAAGAAGTTTTTGGAGGGAATAACATCGCCTTCGAGAGTGGCCATGCTTGTTACAAAAGAAGCATTTCATTTTGTTCACGCACTCTCGTTGAATATGCCCAGGCAGAAGGCACCTGAAACAAACCAAGCGTCGGGCGGGCCAACATGGAGAATGGTCCAACGGTAAAGTGGATGAGCAAAGAGAACAATCCAGTTTAACGGGTCTATATTTTTTATCGACCTCGACCCAAGACGGGCACAAAGAGACCATGGCTCAAAACCAGAGAAAGGCAGTGGAAACTGATATAGAGAGGATCAGTTACTGCAAAGGAAGATGAGATAGCCAGTCTAACGGATCACCACAGATCCAGTACCAAAAAAACCAATGTAATACAACGCAATATACCAACCGCAATGCAAGAAACAGAGGATCGGAAAGATCCAAACCACAGCGAAACAGAACTAATAGCAGATCAGAGAGAGTAGAAAATAAGCTACTGAGAGATTAGAAAGAAAACTATTTAGCATAAAGAAACTACAACAGAAAGTGAATAAGGGAAACGATAGTGATAATAAGAATTATCGACCGTAAAATAAAAAGGGGCAGAAGGACTGCGCTACAAGAACAAACAGGGGGACAAGGAAATGGGTTGAAAACGCTCTCAAGCAAAATCGGATCGAAGACCAACCTCAAAATACGAGAATAAAATAGTAACAGAGAATAGAATAAAAAATACTCACAGAGCTAGTAGCGGGGGGAACGAAGCCTGTCTCCGAGAGAGGGAGTGACTGCTGCAGCTGAACCGGGGAAGTCCAGATCTTAGAAAGCAAGAAACACTGATCCACGAGGAGGCGGGGAGGGAGCGGTTGAAGCGAGAGATCCAAATGGAAAGAATCCAAAGCTCCGTGAACTACGATAGAGCGCAGGCCGCAAGACAGGGAGGACAGTGGCCACGGGGGATTATGCTCAAGAACAAAGGGAGAGGAGCGGCCGGAGATCTGGAGATGCTAATCCAAGCCGGAGGGGAAACCAAGATAATGGGTTTGAAGCTAATGACGGGATCTCGAACATTAACGAAGGGGGAAGGTTGGATGACGGCCCGGAGAGCACGGATCTGGATGGAGAAATGGGGATTTAGGAGAGAGAAGAATGGTTTTTGAAAACGCTCAGAAATCGCCTTTTTGTTTTTGAAATGACGGGCTTTTAATTTTGCTGAAACTTCAGAGTATTTTTTTGCATTTTGCCAAAGTTCAGTCGACCCATAAAAAAGTACTACACCAAAGTGACCAAACCAATTACAAAAAGACAAACCCATCAAACGAACCCCACTGTGGGCACCAGAATCAACGTAGCCTGTCACTCAAGACTCAACCAAGTACAAATTTTTCAGAATTTTTGTCCGTACTGACCCACTTTTTAAATATTGAGTGATCTGATCCACTTTCAAAAATATTTATCCGACAGACTCAATTTTGGACAATTTAGCATTAACCGTTATTAAAAATATATGCATAGATTAATACGATATCGTTTTTCCAAAAGTGACATCGGTTTAATTTTTTTTTTAGCATGTCGTTGTTTAGAAAAACGGCATGCCACTGTTCTTGGAGATAACGACTTAT
This sequence comes from Hemerocallis citrina, assembly GCA_017893485.1. Classification (NCBI taxonomy): domain Eukaryota; kingdom Viridiplantae; phylum Streptophyta; class Magnoliopsida; order Asparagales; family Asphodelaceae; genus Hemerocallis; species Hemerocallis citrina. The sequence continues at coordinate 143,812,037 of CM030366.1, forward strand.
AAATAATGTCGTTATCTCCAAGAACGGCATTAGCATTACTGATGCCGTTGTTGAAGATATAATACACGTTAAACTCTCTTCCTCTATAATCGTTCTTCCAAACAACTGCATAAGATAACTGTCGCTGTTCTTAGAAACAACGACTACAGTTTATAGAAATAGATTAGCCAAGTATAAGTAATAAAATGACCTGTTGCTGCTATTCCAAACAACGACATCAGTTATCCCTAACAATGAATATTATAAATGATGTCGTTATTCCTAACAACGGCATCTGTAATGTTATTACCGCTATTCCAAACAACGATATCAGCTATAGAATTTTTTACCACTTGCATTATTTTTTTCAAGTCAGAGAGAGTACACGATTGGGAATAAGTTAATTGATGTCGTTACTCTGTATAGCGGCATGCGAATTTTTTTTAATAGATGCCGCTATTGTAAACAACGGCATATAAATAACTTATACTGTTATTTTCAATAACAGTTAATGCTGACGTGTCCAAAATTAGATCAGTTGGATAAATTTTTTTGAAAGTGAATCAGATCGCCCAATATTTTTAAAAAGTGAATCAGCACGGGCAAAAAAATTCAATTTTTCAATAGAACAAATAAACTATTGAGAAATAAAGAGGACCTAGATAGCAAATCACCTAATAAGACGAAACCCAACAATCAAATTCACAAAGTAAAAAACAAAAGATCTCCCCTTAGAGCATCAACAATCGTGATTGTCCAAAAATGGCTAAATTCATATTTATATATAACTTTTCAGCTTTTACTGCAGTGCGTACAGTGTTATTTTATAACAATTTAAGATAAAAAATACTAGACAAAAGTTGAAGTTGCGTCGGAAGGAAGAAAAAAAAATTCAAAAAGTGACAGACGGATCTAGAAGTTTCGTCCCACGGTTTTTTCGATTTTTTTTTTGAATTTTTTAATATTTAAAACCATTTTTTAGTTATTATAATAACATATATAAAAAATTAATGCCCCCTCAACTGGACGGAAGTTGAAGTTCCGTCCAAGGGGGGAGGGGCTTTTTTTATTGCGAAAATTTATTTTTTTGGCAAGGGACGAACTTTGAAGTTGCGTCGGATTATTAAAAAAATAAATTTTTTTGTTGGACGAAAATTGAAGTTGCATCTCCTATAATATGTATTTTTGCTATATCTTCTATCATTTATAGCAATTGATATGGGTTGGAAGACGTGGCCTCTCCTGGGCCACAGGATCGCCGCAAAATACGCGCCCCTCCAAATTATCCAGATCCGCCAAGTCAACATCGGAAAACCGCCCGGACCTCTGCCACGTCAGCCCAGAAATCGCCCAGGCCTTTGCCACGTCAGCCCTATACCGCCCGGGTTTCCACCGCTTCAACCCCACGGGCAACCGGGTCCAGACCCAGCCCCAAACGGGTCCAGACCCGGTTGGCTTCTCCTATAAATGTCAGACCCCTACCCCTTATCCAGGTAATCGATCTTTTCCCACTCAAACCCTAGTTACTGTTACTCTCTCTCAGTAGCTGACTAGATCGTCGGAGGGTCTGCCACAGGGACCAACCTCGGTGTTCCTAGACCGTCTGCAGGTACACGAAACCTCGGATCCGAGCATCCCGATCCGAGCCGAGCATCCAGCCTCCACCTCACTCCAGCCTACCTTCGTACCGTTCGCCCGGCTGAGGGTCGGCCGCACAGGAGCTTCCTCCACCAATACAAATCGAGTAAGAACTCACACCTGGTGCATCCACATGCCTCCCAAAAACAAACCACATCAGGTTGGCGCCATCTGTGGGAAACTCTCTATTGCAGACGCCGGCCCGAGCTCAGCCGTTAACAGTACCTCGTCAACCCGAGCTCACATGGTGCCCAAAGCCATGAGAGCTGTTACCTCAGCACGTCGGCAGGACGTGCCTCCACAGGGCGTCGGCGCCGATGCTCAGGCATCCAAAAACCTGGGGGTCAGTCACAGACTCCAACCGGGTGCCTTCCAACCAGTCCAGCCCGACCTGCGGGGGTGATCCAGAATCGACAGGCCAGCCGGTCTAAGGGAGAGGCCCTTCCAACTTGGCCTCGAATCATCCCAAACCTCCGTCCCAAGGGCGAGGGCCTGCACTCAGCCGCGTCGGCCGGCACCCACCGGCTCAGCAAAACCGAGCCGAGCGAGCCCCAGTCACCCACCAGGAGTTTCAAGACTTTCGGAAAGAGATCATGGAGGCCATCAGGGGACCCCCCGTCGATGGCAGCATCCGCCGCTCTCGCTCCCGCTCGGATGCCGAGGCCAGCGTGTCTCGCGTCCCGACCGTCCAGCCGGAGTATGACGACGACCTCCAAGAAATGAAGGACCGCCTCGACCACTTCTAGGACAGCAGACCTAGGCCGGCTCAGGGATACAGGCCCATCCGACCTCCTTTTTCCACCGCCATCTTGCGGGCGGAAATACCCCAAAACTTCTACCACCTCAATTCGAGACTTATGACGGGGAGGGCGATCTTACTGATCACATGGAGGGCTTCAAAACCCTCATGATGATTCACAGCGCATCGGATCTCCTCCTCTGTCGCGCCTTCCCTGCCACCCTCCGGGGTCCGGCTCGGGAGTGGCTCTCAAAGCTCACCCCCGGCTCCATCCATTCCTTCAACCAATTAGAGGGCAACTTTCTCGCCCACTTTGTGACAAGCCGAAAGGTCGAAAGGACAAGTGCGCCCCTACTTGGCCTCTGGCAGAAGGAAGCAGAGTCGCTCTAGGTGTTCGTCCGAAGATTCACCGCTGAGGCGAGATCGGTCTCCTCCCTCGACCCAGGGGTCGCCTCGGCAGCATTCCGGCACAACGTCCATCACGGACAGCTGAAGACCTCCCTGGCGAAGAGGCCCCTGATAGATTTCCCCGACCTCCTCAATAGGGTCGAAAAGTACATCCAGGCCGAAGAGGCCCTGAATCCAGAGGACTTGAAAGAAGTTTTCGGGAAGGGGAAGCGCAAGGCCGACGAGGTCGAGCCAGCGAAGAAAACTCCGAGAGACGAGGGCGCCACGAAGAAGGTTCCCCCGGTCCCCCACTTCGAGAGGTACACTCCGCTGACGCAGAATGTGTCGACAATCCTCTTAGCGATTGAAGACAACGACCTCGTGCAGTTCCCCCCTCAATCGTCCAACAACACCAGCAAGAAGAGGGATTAGCGGTTCTACTACCGCTTCCACCGGGACAACGGGCACGACACAGATCGTTACCGTGCCCTGAAGGACGAAATTGAGGCCCTCATCTAACAAGGGTACCTCCGGGAATTCAAAAGAGAAGGCGCCCGGGAACAGAGGGATACCAAAAACAGGAGGGATTCCCCTCCTCCTCGAGCAACCCGACAACGCCCTGAGCAGGATCCGGAGCCCAAGGAGCCCGAGGGTCAGGCAATCTTGCATTGCATCCATGGAAGGCCCATGGGAGGGGAATCCAACACTTCTCGCAAGGCATTCATCCGGGATGTCAATACCGTCCAAGGCCCTTTCTCCCCCCAGGTCCAGCAACTTCCTGTCTCCTTCTCAGGGGAGGATCTGGAGGGAGTCCGGCTCCCTCGTTTTGACACACTCGTCATCAACCTCTGCATGGTAGACTTCGAGGCCCGGCGAATCCTCGTAGACAATGGAATCTCAGTCAACATCTTGTTCCTGGAAGCATTTGAGAACTTGAAGCTCTCCCGTCAGAAGCTAAAGCCAGCCGAATATACCTTGCACAGATTTTCTAGCATCCCAGTGACAATAGAGGGGATCGTCACCCCAGATGTCACGGTGGGTACAACCCCGAACAGAAGAACCGGGTCCATGGACTTCATGGTTGTGAACATCGAGGCAGCCTACAATGCCATACTCGGTCGCCCCGGGCTCTACTCGCTCCAGGCGGTTCCCTCGGCCTACCACTAGAAAATGAAGTTCCCTACCAATACTGGTGTCAGTGTTGTCCGAGGAAATCAAGAAGCAGCACGCTCGTGCTACATGACCCAGCCAGAACTAGAGCTGGCAGACGAGCTAGAGGATGTCTCATTCGAGACAGGGGACGTGTCGAAGCACTTCCAAGTGAGCTGCTCCCTCGTGCCCAACCTCAAGTCCGTCCTGATCACCTGCATTGACCGCAATGTCTACCTCTTTGCCTGGAAGCCCTCTGACATGCTCGGTATCTCCAAGGATCTCATCATGCACAAACTCAGCGTGATCCCTGGGTCAAAGTCGGTTGTCCAAAAGTGGTGTAAGTTCGCTCCAGAGCAACACAGGCGGTGAACGCGAAAGTAGACAAGCTCTTGTCTACGCATTTTGTACAAGAGGTCAGCTACCCTGAGTGGCTGGCGAACATCGTCATGGTCAAGAAGGCGAGCAGGAGCTGGAAGATCTGCATAGATTTCACCGATCTCACCAAGGCATGCCCCAAGAATCCGTTTCCCCTCCCCAGCATCGATGCCACATCGGGTCACGAGCTCTTATCCTTCATGGATGCCTTCTCAAGCAACAACCAGATCTGGATGTTTCCTCCGACATCGCCAAGACGTCCTTCGTCACAGACAGAGGACTTTACTGCTACCGAGTTATGCCCTTCAGGCTGAAGAACGCCGATGCTACTTACTAGAGGCTCGTTAACCGAGTCTTCAAAGATCAAATCGGGCGTAACATGGAGGTGTACGTCGACGACATGCTCGTCAAAAGCCAACAGGGTCAGAATTACGTCGCCGACCGGGAAGAGGCCTTTGGGGTACTTCGAACCCACAACATAAGGCTCAATCCGGCGAAGTGTGCATTCGGCGTCTCCTCGGGAAAGTTCCTTGGTTTTATCGTCAACCAGTGCGGTATCGAGGCGAACCCCAAAAAATTACAGGCCATAATAGACATGGCCCCTCCCAGGAACATCAAAGAAGTCCAGAGGCTAACAGGGAGACTGGCGGCCATCGGTCGTTTCCTCTCCAAGTCTGGAGAGAAGTCCCTTCCGTTCTTTAAAGTGCTGCGCGGAACCGGAGGTTTCGAATGGGGTAATCAACAACATGAGGCCTTTGCCCAATTAAAAGAGTACCTCACCAACCCTCTTCTCCTCAGCAAGCCCGAACCAGGCGAGCCACTCTGGCTCTACCTCTCGGCTTCGGAGAACGTGCTTAGCGTCATCCTCGTTCGAGAAGAGGAAGGGGTCCAAAAGCCCCTGTACTATGTGAGCAAGGTCCTGCTCGACACCGAGACCAGATATTCCAGGATGGAGAAAGTAGCATATGCCTTGGTCATGGCTGCGCGAAAGCTCCGTCCATATTTTCAGGCACATTCGGTCAAGGTACTCATGGATCAACCCCTGAAGGCAGTGCTCTATAAGCCCGAGAGCTCGGGGCGACTAGTCAAGTGGTCAATCGAGCTCAGTCAGTACGACATCGGCTACTAGCCAAGGATGGCCATCAAAGGGCAGGCCCTCGCCGAGTTCATTACAGAATGTACCATCTCCGAGCAGCCGATAGGCAAGGAAGCCGACCAGACGTGGAAAGTTTACGTCGACGGTTCCTCTTGCGAAGCAAGGAGTGGTGCGGGCATCATTCTGTGGGGGCCAGACGGTTTTCTCCTTCAGTACTGCCTTTGCCTCGACCTCCCGGCCTCTAACAACGAGGCCAAGTATGAGGCCATGATCGCCGGGCTCACCATGGCTCATCAGGCTGGCACTAGACAGATCAGGGCCTTTAATGACTCCAAGCTTTTGGTCAACCAGATCACTGGAGAGTACGAGGCCCATGACAATCGGATGATCAGATACCAGGCCGTGGTCTACCAGCTATTAACGTCATTCGACGTATCGGCCGTCTTAAGGATCTCCAGGGAGCAGAATGCCCAAGCCGATGTCCTGTCAAAGTTAGCTTCCTCGTCCTTTGAATGCCTCGACCAGACCGTCCTGGTTGAAGTCCTATTGAAGCCAAGCACAGACTTCCCTGAGGCTCTGTGCGTTGAAGACGGAGCCCCTCCCGATGACTGGACCACTCTTATCAAGAAATTTCTAATCAAGGGAGAGCTCCCCGAAGACTGGGCCAAAGCAAGGCAGGTTAGGGTCCGCTCAGAAAGGTTCGCCATAATCGATGCAACCCTCTTCAAAAGATCCTACACAACAACGGATGGCAAACCCTACCTCTGCTACCTGACCCCTGATGAAGCAAAGTATGCCCTCAAGGAGCTACACGAGGAGATCAGCAGATGCCACATGGGAAGCCGTTCACTAGCATGGAAGGTGTTAAATCACAGGTACTACTGACCCACTATGCTGCAAGATACCCTCGCCCTAGTGAAGAAGTGCGGCCCCTGTCAACGGTTCTCCCTCATGAAGAGGGCTCCGCAAGCAAATCTCTGTTCCATGGCCAGTCCGACCCCCTTTACAATGTGGGGGATGGATCTGGTGGGCCCATTTCTGAAGGCAACGGGCCAAAGGAAGTTTCTCATAGTAGCGATCGACTACTTCACGAAGTGGAACGAGACAGAGCCATTAGCAACGATCACCGAGCAACAGACCCAACAGTTCTTCTAGAAACACATCGTCTGTCGGTTCGGGATCCCACAGGTGCTCATCACGGACAATGGGACTCAGTTTGCGGGTAAGCACTTCCGAAAGTTCTGCGAGGATCTCGGGATCCAGCAGTGCTTCTCCTCTGTATGCCACCCCCAGTCAAACGGTCAGGCCGAGAACGTGAACCGCAAAATTCTCGATGGCCTCAAGAAACGACTCGATAACTCTTATAAGGGGTTATGGGTCGACGAGCTGCCAAGCGTTCTCTGGGCCCACCGAACAATAAAGAGAATCCCGACAGGAGAATCGCCTTTCAATCTCACATACGGCACGGAGGCCATCATTTCCTTGGAGATCGGGATCCCTTCACCCCGGATCATGGCTTTCGACGAGGTAAGTAACTCTGAACAGCTGCGAGCCGACCTGGACCTCATAGACGAGGTCAGGGAGAAGTCTGCCATTAGAAGGAGCATCTACCAACAAAGGATTGAAAGGTTCTACAACAAGAAGGTGCGCCCCACTGACATCAAACTCGGAGACCTCATCCTCCGAAAGCTGGCGGTATCCAACCCCGGGCAGAAAAGGAAATTGGCCCAAATTGAGAGGGTCCCTACAGAGTGTCGGAGGTCGTGCGCCCAGAGACTTACCGCCTTACCAACTCAGAGGACAAGGCCATCAAGAGGCCCTGGAATGCGGAGCACCTCATCAAATTCTTAGGAGGAGGGGATTAGCCTCCGCCGAATGTAAAAATTATGAAGAATGTAATCGGCACGTCGTGCCTTGTCTTTTGTAAAAATTTGAAGTTGTTGTAAATATGCCAGCTTTCTTAAAATAAGTTTTTGGCTTCTTTTGATAACCATTAAGAAAACACGGCTCGATGCTCGGATAGCATCTCGAGCTAGAAAAGCTTCCCTTACAAGCTTGAGGCTCGGCGCTCGGATGGCATCGTGAGCCAGAAAAACTTCCCTTCCAAGCCTAGGGCTCGGTGCTCGGATAGCATCTCGAGCCAGAAAAGCTTCTCTTACAAGCTTGAGGCTCGGCGCTCGGATAGCATCTCGAGCCAGAAAAACTTCTCTTACAAGCTTGAGGCTCAGCGCTCGGATATCATCTCGAGCCAGAAAAGCTTCTCTTACAAGCTTGAGGCTCAGTGCTCGGATGGCATCTCGAGCCCGAAAAGCTTCCCTTGCAAGCTTGAGGCTCGGTGCTCGGATGGCATCTTGAGCCAGAAAAGCTTCTCTTACAAGCTTGAGTCTCGGCGCTCGGATAGCATCTCGAGCCAGAAAAGCTTTCTTTACAAGCTTGGAGCTCGGCGCTTAGATGGCATAGCGAGCCAGAAAAGCTTCACTTACACATCTTCCTGAGAACAAGTGCGGGAACTCGGCGTCAACCCCGAGCCAGGCCGGGGCTTTCTTCAAAGCACCCCGACCTTAACGCTCGGTGCCGACCCTCGGCTATGCCTGCTACTGGCTCTCACCGATGTGGGGGTTTGGCACCTGTCCATAGCATGGTTTGGGCTTCTTCAAGCCCATCAACCTATGCACGAGGCGACAACCGCCAGCTACACCCATAGCGTCTTTCCTGAGAACAAGTGCGGGAGCTCGGTGTCGACCTTGAGCAAGGCCGGAGCTTTCTTCGAAGCACCCCGACCTTAACGCTCAGCGTCGACCCTCAGCTATGCCTGCTACTGGCTTACTCACTGGTGTGGGGGCTCGGCACCTGTCCCTAGCATGGTTTGGACTTCTTTAAGCCCATTAACCTATGCACGAGGTGACAACCGCCAGCTACACCCATACCGTCTTTCCTGAGAACAAGTGCGGGAGCTCGGGGTCGACCTCGAGCAAGGCCGGGGCTTTATTCAAATCACCCCCAACCTTAATGCTCAGTGCCGATCCTCGGCTACGCCTGCCACTGGCTTTCTCACCGGTGTGGGAGCTCGGTACCTGTCCCTAGCATGGTTTGGGCTTCTTCAAGCCCATCAACCTATGCACGAGGCGACAACCATCAGCTACACCCATGCCGTCTTTCCTGAGAACAAGTGCGGGAGCTCGGCGTCGACCCCGAGCAAGGCTGGGGCTTTCTTCAAAGCACCCCGACCTTAACACTCGGCGCCGACCTTCAGCTACGCCTGCTACTGGCTTTCTCACCGGTGTGGGGGCTCGGCACCTGTCCCTAGCATGGTTTGGATTTCCTCAAGCCCATCAACCTATGCACGAGGCGACAACTACTAGCTACACCCTTACCGTCTTTCCTGAGAACAAGTACGGGATCTCGGCGTCGACCCCGAGCAAGGTCGGGGCTTTCTTCAAAGCACCCTGACCTTAACGCTCGACGCCGACCCTCGGCTACGCCTGCTACTGGCTTTCTCACTGGTGTGGGGGCTCGACACCTGTCCCTAACATGGTTTGGGCTTCCTCAAGCCCATCAACCTATGCACGAGGCGACAACTACCTGCTACACCCATGCCATCTTTCCTGAGAACAAGTGCGGAAGCTCGGCGTCGACCTCAAGCAAGGTCAGGGCTTTCTTCAAAGCACCCCGACCTTAACGCTCGGCGCCAACCCTCGGCTACGCCTACTACTGGCTTTCTTACCGGTGTGGGAGCTCGGCACCTGTCTCTAGCATGATTTGGGCTTCCTCAAGCCCATCAACCTATGCACTTGGCGACAACTGCCGGCTACACCCGTACCGTCTTTCTTGAGAACAAGTGCAGGAGCTCGGCATCGATCTCGGGCAAGGCCGGGGCTTTCTTCAAAGCACCCCGACCTTAACGCTCGGCGCCGACCCTCGGCTACGCCTGCTACTGGCTTTCTCACCGGTGTGGGGGCTCGGCACCTGTCCCTAGCATGGTTTGAGCTTCTTCAAGCCCATCAACCTATGCACGAGGCGACAACTGCCGGCTACACCCATACCGTCTTTCCTGAGAACAAGTGCGGGAGCCCGGAGTCGATCCCAAGCAAGGTCAGGGCTTTCTTCAAAGCATCTTGACCCATACGCTCAGCGATGACCTACCCCCACGAGTGCTTCAACAAAATTTTTTATTAAGGTTTAGGGCGTCCGCCTTCGGCGGACGCCCCGAACTTTGAGTCGATTGGTAGACCCCCTCTCGCCTGCGAACAACTCGGGATTTACCGCTTTCACAAGCTGAAACTCTGAACTGTTCGAGGACGGCAGGGGAGCCACCGACCCTCGGTTCTCTCCGAACCTCCGAACCAATTGGTCGGCCCATCACTCACCAACGAACAACCTGGGGTCTTACGGCCCTCAAGGCCCAAACCCTGAATTGTTTGAGGGTGATTGGTGTGCCTTGTAGCGCCCCGATTTTCGATACTGGAAAACCGTGACACGAGCCAAGACCTTTTCTTCAATTAGTCACAATACACAGAAAAACAGGAGAATTTAAAACTTTTTATTCAATACACAATGTGTTACAAGTCTGAATATTGTACAACTGTAATATCTTACAATAGAGTTACAATATTACCTTTACATTTCTAAGTATTACAACCTTTAACATCTTACATCAGAGTACCTCTTAACTAATACAGAATCAATACATATTTTGCAGCGGAACTAAACTTAATACTGACTCCTTGCCTTCCTCGCCTTGAGTCCTCCTGAATATCGCCTTTGTACTTCGGCGATCCAGTACCTATGGAAGTGGGGACGTCAGTATTCACTGACGCTTAAAGGCTGATCATATAGCAGCGAATCTTCCAAACAACATACAAAATACAGCAATGGTGTCAGTGTAGTTTAAGTGTTTGTGAGTGCTATGACTAGACTCTAATGCGATGTTTACATAGAACTAGTATGCTCCTATTCTAATATCAGCAAGTCTCCGAAAGCAACATGCAGCCCATACTACATGCGACTCCATCTCAAGCCGTTTCTCCATATATAGGGATTGAACCCGCGTTATGAATTCTAATTGTACACAACCTGTTCCTGACACCTACACGTGACTCGCGAGGCTGCAGATGTGGTCATGTGCCACTGTTGCATTTCGCCCGTGGTGTCTATGTTCCCACCGCGACCCGGCTAACCGGACCTCACTCAAATTAGACGATCCCGACGTATCGGGTGTCATCACAAAAACCAAACCATAGAGTTTCGCAAGCACAGGGTAGCACGAAGCCTACCCTTTGGCACTCTCTGGGGTATCGCAAGCGCAGGACTGCACAATGCATCCTGTGGCACCCCTAGCTACGGTACTTCAGGAATTAACAGAGCGAGATACGCAACCCGTGTCCTCAACTTGTGAGACGGCACCGTACGTATCCCTTTGACGGGAAGGTACAACCCGGTACACCACCTATGATCTGCCTCAAGAGACGAGTTAGTGTCGGGGCCCCCTACAACTGACCCCTCTCTCCCGACAAAAGGTTTTAAGTAAACTGATCCTTATAAGTCACTATCCTAGTGATGTCCCTGACTCGAACAATCCTAGGGATGACGATATTATAACACAACATGCTAGGCCTTAAATTAGGCTTCGCAAAACGACTCTACTAGGCCGCTCAACCTAGATTTACCAGAATCCTTCAGGACCCGGTTCGTGGCTCATCGATCCAAGACTTTGGCCATCGCGAATATATACGCACGCCGCTACCCTAGACTTGGATTCTGTCTATACTCCGGTCCTCGATCAACCTACCCTGGTTAAGATTCGACGGTACACAAGGAGCGACTCCTCCACAGTTCCTTAGGGTAGAAACACATGTCTTGATGGTCGATAGCCCTTAGGGTGGTAACATCACCCTAGATAGCACAACTAACTGTGTACTAGCTAACAAGCTATACACGAGTAATAACCACATACGAGCCAACTAAGCTACGTATGAAACAATAACTACCTACGAGCCAGGCGGGCCTCGTAGGAGATAACCACGTACATACCAGCCAAATAAGCCGCGTATGAGACCAACAGCTACGTACGGGCCAGTCGGGCCGCGTATGAGACAACAACCTACATACGAGCCAACTAAGCTACGTATGAGACCCACCGCTACATACGGGCCAGTCGAGCCACGTACGAGCACGATCGTGTGCAAACAACCATACAGGTAATCAATCCTAGAAGCAACCAAGCGTGCTTACTAACAAACTTAATCTTCTACTATTAGAAGCAACAAAGGGATCTACTAGTAGTCTAAGATCGGTATTCTACTAAGGAAGAATCCGAAGGCGACATAACTGCCTTTATCGAATTAACTATCGCTAGTGGTCTTCCCGATCTTACTACTTCGACCTATAATGTCTTAGGCATGACATACACTCGTAGGCATCTTCCTAAAGTAATCCAATTACAAAATAGAACTACTCACCATCACACTCCTAAGTATGAATATGATTAATGCTTGTGTTTTCATCGAGCTTAAACATAAAAATCACTACGACCTAGACATAGAGTCTACTATAGTCAAGCGAGCATGAAAACTTACTACTTATCTTGACTAATCACCATAACACAAGCATGGATAGATAACTAATATAACATACAATCATTCCAAGGTATAGTAGATATTCTAACATTACTCCTACAATGTTCTAATCATGTATTACTCTAGCATGGCATAGAATCCAACATAAATCACTACAACTAGCCATGGGTAGTTTCTTTACCCTAAGCATGAACATCCTAGTATGGGTATCCTTAACTTAATAAGATCAATAATTTGCATGATCACTACTTACTTAGCATGAATCATGGTCATTCACTAACATAGTATACACTTCTCTACCATTTATCTAGCATGGTATACAATTTGCATACAATTTAAACTAGCATGATATGCCAAATACTTACAATTAAGCTAGCATGATATATCGCTTTCCAACAATTAAACTAGCATGGTATATGATTTTATCATGGATCCTACAACACTCTAGGCACAATAAAATTTATCCAAACATTGTAGGAAACTTTTGGATTGAATCCTACACATTCTAAGCATAACTAAGTCACTAAACATAATAGGAAACTTTAGGAATGAATCCTACAAAATTCTAGTATAAGTGAGTTACTAAACATGATAGGAAAAGAATCCTACAACATTACCAAGCATGCTAGGAAAAGAATCCTACAACATTCTAAACGTTAAGCATGGTAGGATAAGTTTATAAAACATTCTACAATTAATTAAGCATAGAATCATGGTAGGATATTTTTTATAAATAATCCTACAACTAGCTAAGCATGGATTATGGCTTCTAAGCATTTCTAGAAGCAAAGCTACCACTAACTAAGCATGGTAGGATATTTTTAAATGCAATCCTACAACTAATTAAGCATAGATATGGCTTCTAATTATTTTTAGAAGCAAAGCTACAACTAACTAAGCATGGTAAGCATGGTAGGATATTTTTAAATGCAATCCTACAACTAACTAAGCATAGATATGGCTTCTAATTATTTTTAGAAGCAAAGCTACAACTAACTAAGGATGGTAAGCATGGTAGGATATTTTTAAATGCAATCTTACAACTAACTAAGCATGGATATGGCTTCTAATTATTTTTAGAAGCAAAGCTACAACTAACTAAGCATGGTAAGCATGGTAGGATGTTTTTAAATGCAATCCTACAACTAATTAAGCATAGATATGGCTTCTAATTATTTTTAGAAGCAAAGCTACAACTAACTAAGCATGGTAAGCATGGTAGGATATTTTTAAATGCAATCCTATAACTAATTAAGCATAGATATGGCTTCTAATTATTTTTAGAAGCAAAGCTATAACTAACTAAGCATTGTAAACATGGTAGGATATTTTTTAGCAAAAGTCCTACAACTAACTAAACATAAAGCATGATGGGAAAACATCCTACAACTAATTAAGCATGAATATGGCTTCTAACATTTTTAGAAGTGGTCCTACAACATTAGTAGCATAAAAATGGCTTCTAACCATTTTTAGAAAAGATCCTACAACATGTAAAACATGAACATGGCTTCTAAATATTTTTAGAAGTAGTCCTACAACATTAGAAGCATAAATATTGCTTCTAAATATTTTTAGAAGCAATCCTACAACACTTTACTACGATTACTACTCCTATTTTAATCAAAACATAATACACAACTATCTACTACTACTTCATTCTTATCAAGAGCACCACATACAACTTACTACTACTACTACTTTATTCACAACAAATCACAACATACAACTATCTATTACTACTACTTCATTCACAATAAAATCACAACATACAACTATCTATTACTACTACTACTTCATTTTATTACATAATACTACTTATTATTTTAGCTACTACTACTTAGTTGCTTACTAACCTTATTTATTACTAGTGGTAAAGGAGGGATTATTTTACTTTACTTTACTTCTAGTAAATAGAAAAGATAGCTACAACTAGTGATCAAAAATAAAAAGAAGATCTTTTTATTAAACTTCAACTAGTGATTAAATAAAAAGAAAGATCTTTTTATTAAGCTACAACTAGTGATTAAACAAAAAAGAAGATCTTTTTAATTATTAACTACAACTAGTGATTAAAAATAAAAGAAGATCTTTTTACTTATTAGCTACAACTAGTGACTAAGAATAAAAGAAGATCTTTTTATTTATTAGTTACAACTAGTGATTAGAAATAAAAAGAAGATCTTTTTATGTATTAGCTACAACTAGTGATTAGAAATAAAAAGAAGATCTTTTTATTTATTATTTACAACTAGTGATTAAAACAAAAGAAGATCTTTTTATTTATTACACCAAGTCCTACAACCAACAATGGTTGTATATTTCAGCAATTTGCAATATGTGAGTCCTTTGGTCCAATATCATACAAACAACAAACTACAATACTAAAGCTATGATCTTTATGAGTTAGTAGTTATTACTACTACCTTTCCTTCCTTTTCATTCAACATAACAACATGACAACACTCCCCAAAAAGAAACAAAACAAGAAGGTGAGAAGAAGAAGAAGTCAAACACAAACAACAAGCAAACAAACAAAGAAACAAACAAACAAACAAAGAATCAAGTGAAGAAACCCCCACCTTCCCTAACTTGTTGGAAGAACTAGCTTTGCTACCTTCTCCTTCCCCTAAGCTTCTTTTAGAATTCTTCTATTATCTACAAAACAAAACTCTCTAGTTAATTGTTCTCTCTTTCTTTTCCTTTCCTTCTTTCTTTCTTTCTTTTGTTTTTTTCTAAAATGAGAGAAGGAGGAGAATGAGGGAAGTTTTATAAAAGGAGATGGAAGTGGTAAGTGCACCAAATGGCACAAAATACCCCCAAAAGAAGGGCCGGCCATGCTCTAGGAGGGGGGAGGGTTATGGTGTAGACTAGGTGAGGTGGAAGGATAAGGGTTCTAGAAAGGGTTTAGTTCTAATCTTATGCATACAACTCTTCTTTCAACCCTCTTAATCACCCTAATTCTCTAATTAAGTTACCATGACAAGAAATAGTGTATTGTCCTAAAGTACATACCATATACTAGATGTAATATACTAAGTACCATACAATTATGTGTATGTGTACATGTATGTGTATACAAAATCTTCTTGTAAAAATCCTCATAAAATTCCCAAAAATAATTTAATTTAGAAAATAATAGTGAAATAAATTTTATTATTACTTCGGAGAGTTGCGTTATCAATTTGATGCGCTTTGGATGCGCACCAACCGATAGACGTGCGTAGGCACTATTTGTGGGCAACCCGGCGAAAAATCGCCAAAATAGTCCGATTTTGGAGTTAAAATAAAATAATAATAAAATAATAATAAAATAATAATTTATATGAGTTAATATCCGTCCGGGATATTACATGCCTCCAATTCGGATTCCTCAAAAAAGTATTAACTTTGGGGCGCCCGCCTACGGCAAGCACCCCAGTCGAGTGGCGGATCAGCCACTCTCACTTCTTGCCAACCAACAAGGGGGGAATGGGGGTTATATAGCCCCCTGAATCACGAAGTTATTGTGTCTGGGAATGCCAAACGGCGGAAGGCAAAACGTCGCCATAAATGTTCATGAGAAGGCGAAACGTCGTCATTAATGACTTAGCAAAAGACGAAATGCCGCTGCGTATGCGCCCTTTGCAGCAAGTCACCTCGGCGGTGACCTCCTGCATGCTGAGCTCGGCAATCGCTCTCGCCCAACAAGACTCAAGGTTCAGAAAAGTGAATTCTCTTATTATTTCTCATTGCTTACAACTCAATGAATGTCGGTACAAAGACAGTGCAAATCTTACAACTCACTCACATCCGGCTTAATATTCAAATTCGGCGCTTCCTTCGGGGCTACCCTCACGCTCGGTCAGACCAACCAGGGAAGAGACCCCTGCCACCAAGCTTCCCGCATCTTCTGGCTGGGCGCCCTCCAATAAAAAATGTCGGAGACTGAGCTGGGGTCGAGTTGCTCGCCTCCTCGATCAAACCCGTGCCCAACACCAACTTCAGCCTGCGGATCTTCTCAACAACGGCTTTCTGAAGGAATGACTCCAAAGCCGACCGCCCGCTCGAGGCATCCATGATAAAACATTCCGTCTCGATTACCCACCAGTCCCAGTCGGCTATGGCTTTCCTCAGACGAGCCACCTCCAGACCGAGCTCCCTAGACTTGCTCATGAAATAGTTTACTGCGGTCGCTCGGTCCCGAGCCTGTTTTTGCTGGCAAGCCAAGCCTGCCTCCATGGCCTCCTTCCCTGCTCGGACCAGGGATTCCTCGGCGGAAACAAGGTCGGCCCCCAAGACCTCATGCTTCTATCAAAAGACAAGAGAAAACAAACTATCACAAGGAGAGCGAGAAAATGCACAAGTCACGAAGCCTCGGCCCAAAAAAATATATTTCATTTTTTTCAAAAATTGGCAATACAAAAACCGCTGTGGCCAGTCCACTCGAGGCATTTACATCAAAAGAGAAAAGAAAAAACTAGTCTACTCTTGAGGGGGGGTGGCACCTCTTCTTCAGCATGGATGCCCCCCGCCTCGCTGCCGCCAGAGGTCAGCGGAAGGTTCGGCTGCCAGTCGTAGTGGAGATGATCGACGTTTTGCTCCGGGTAAATCATCCGAAAATGCTTCTTGGCCTGATCATATGCCTCGTTCTGCGCAATGATCAGGGCATCCGCCGATGCAGTCTCCATCCTCTTTAATGCCTTCTGCCCCTTCAGCACCTCCTCTTTGATCTTCTCATCGAGGCACTCCACGTCCTTCTTGTGGATGCCGCAGAGTGAGGCCATCTGGGCCTCGTGGATGGCCGCCATACTCTGAGCCTCCTTCAAATCGTCGGTGGCCTTGTTCAGTTCGTGGAGGTACTTCTCCGCGTTCCTCCTCTCCACGTAAATCTCCTTCTCCAAGCACTTTTGGAAGTGCTGACCATGGAGCACCGCCTATCCGAGGAGAAAAAGATCAGAAAAAATTCTACCAAGTTCAAAAACAGAAAAAAGTGCCATACTAACTCACCGAGACGTGCGCCTGGGACCACCGCATGAAGGCCTGGTCCGCCATCTGCGCCGCCAGAGACATCCGATCATGCTCGGTGGCAGCTTTCGTGACGAAGTCAATCGCCACGGGTCCTTCGAGCAGAGTGTCCCCTTGCACGATCGACCAATCGGGAGCAAAGGGCCACAACCCCTGTTGGCCCACCATCTGTTCAGCTGTGGGCCGTGTTGGAGGAAGCCTCTTCCCTGGGGCATCGACAGTTTTGCCCGAACTACCTTCAGCGTCCCGAGCTACCCTCGGTGTAGGGGGGTGATGCTTCTTCGCCCTCTTCGCGGGAGAAGGCTCCTCGACTACCAGGGTTGGTCCCTTGCCGGACCCCCCAGCTTTGGCGGCCAGCTTCTCCTGCTCCGCATTCTTCTTCTGCTCCGCTCTCACCTTCGCAGCGACAGCTAGCAAGGCTTGCCTGTCGTCCACCTGTTGGGAAGTCATCTCTGTAAAAATGAAGGAAAGAAGGCTAATGTTAACACGAAGACAGAAAGATGCAAAAATTTAGAACAAAACATACTAGGGTCGGCTGGGCTCAGTCCGGCCCGGGCAAGGTGTAGCTCGGTCACTCGAGGCCACGTAATACTGTGCCCCCTACTATCTTCTCCACCCTCTTCCACTCCTTTGCTGTCAAGTCGCTCCGCGTCGCTTCGGAGGTTTATGGTTCGGTTTGAAGAAACTCCACCTGGTTGGTATCCCCCAACACCTCTCACTCCGAACCACAAAATACTTCTCTTTCCACCTCTTGATGGAATCCGGATGGCCGTGCATGACCTTCTTGTGCGGCTTGGGCGAAAAGTAAAATATCCCCTCCTGATCTCCGAGCGAGCTGATCCCTAGGATAGCTCAGAAGTATGTCAACCTCGGCTTCACCCCCTTCTCTTGGCACTTCAGAATGAAGCAAATCAAATGCTTCCAAGAGTTTGGGCTGTACTGCATGGGGCATAGCTTCGCCCAGTTCAAAACCCTCTTGACGAAGGGGTGCAACGGCAGCCTCAGTCTCGAAACAAAGGCATCCTCGGGAAACATGCAGTAGCCCGGCGCAAGAGCCGTGGTGGGTCGAATGCCAAGGCTCGGAATGAAGACCTTAAACTCCCGCGGAATGAAGTAGGAGGCCCTCAGAATGTGGAGATAATCCGCCCTTAAGATACACGGGATGCTATCCATCCGAATCTTCACATGGCTCTCTTCACCCGGCACAGGAGGGACAGGGTCGATGTCTTTGATATCATCAGGGTACATCCGGATCGACCCCGGATTTTTGAAGGAGACCCAGGGAAACTCGAACCCCGGTCTAGGTGCATACTCATCCGGTGGAGGGGAACTGTCTGGAATACTTAGCTCCTCTTCTTCCGACGGGGACGAGCCTTCCTCTCGGGGGACGGCATTGACAAAGGTGGAAGAGGCGGAAGGTCATCTCCGACCCTGACCGATCCTCCTGCTGTGCCTTCCCTAGCACCTCCTTGAGCGCCATGACCCTCGGGATCCTGGCCCCCCTCGTCATTGTCCTCACCCTTGGGATCCTGATCCACCTTGTCCTTATCTTCAACCTCAGAATCCTGGTCCCCCTCGTCCTCGTCCTTACCCTCGGAAAACTGATCCTCCTCATCCTCCTCCTCACCTTCGGCATCCTGATCCTCCTGATCCTCCTCACCCTCGTCATCAACCTCTTCCTCTTCCTCCTCCTCCTCTTCCCCTCAACCACCAGCTCCTTCCCCGGCCTTCGGGATCTCAGCAGTGATACTATGACGACAACATCTCACCACCATCCGACCCAGGGTCTATCAGGACCTCCTCCTTGACCTTATATTTGCTGAGCGATGAAGATGTCTCCGACTCTGATTCCATCGCGGTGCAGCCCAACGAGCTAGCCTCGGATCCGGACTGAGTTCGCGACATTACTGAGCAGAAATACTAACCTGGAGCGTTATCCGTGCAATCACCGGAAGAAGTCGTCAATGGCAAGTAAGATCCTGTTCTTGAAAAATTGGAAAGTGAGTAAAGAAATGAAGAAAAAGTGAGGAAGGGGAGGAGGATTTATAAGGAGAAAGTGACTCCTCGATTTCCGCAATTAAGATCTCGCCGTTGGATCTTAATCATCAAAATCTAACGGCCGCTAAGATCTGGAGATGCTTCGATCCTTGCGCTCCTAACGTCAACAATGGGCGTGGAATTTCCCAAACTACCCCCAAGCCTTTTTCCCCACACAGCAGACTTTTGCAACAAGTCAGGAAGACTCGAAGCTCGAATGGCATTGCGAGCCACAATTCCTCTTCTATTTCACAGAAGGGTCGACGCTCGGGAGGGATCGTGAGCCACCACTCCCTTCAAAATTATCCAGGAAGCTCGGAGCTCGGATGGCATCGCGAGCCACAATTCCCCTTCTATTTTCACAGAAGGGTCGACGCTCAAATGGTGTCGCGAGCCACAATTCCCTTCTCTATTATTTGGGAAACTCAGAGCACGGATGGCATTGCGAGCCACAATTCCTCTTCTATTTTTACAGAAGGGTCGACGCTCGGATGGTATCGCGAGCCACCACTCCCTTCTCTATTATCTAGAAAACTCGGAGCTCGGATGGCATCGCGAGCCACAATTCCTCTCCTATTTTCACAGAAGGGTCGACGCTCGAATGGTATCGCGAGCCACCACTCCCTTCTCTATTATCCAGGAAGCTCAGAGCTCGGATGGCATCGCGAGCCACAATTCCTCTTCTATTTCACAGAAGGGTCAACGCTCGGAAGGGATCGCGAGCCACCACTCCCTTCTCTATTATTCAAGAAGCTCGGAGCTCGGATGGCATCGCGAGCCACAAACATCATCCCATATCTCACGTCGTTGCTACCAAGTATATGGGCTCGGACCTCAGATGAAAGCGTGACCCCCAGTGCCATCCCCTATTCACAGGGGGCTCGGAGCTCGGATGACACCGCGAGCCCCAGATAACCTCTTCTATTCAACATAGGGCTCGGAGCTCGGATGACACCGCAAGCCCCAAGCACCCTCCTCCACTCACAAAGGGCTCGGAGCTCGGATGGCATCGCGAGACCCATGAGCCCCCTTCTATTCACAAGAGGCTCGGAGCTCGGATAGAATCGCGAGCCCCAAAACCCTCCTCCATCCAAAGGGGCTCAGAGCTCGGATAACATCGTGAGCCCCATGAGCCCCCCTCTATTCACAAGAGACTCGGAGCTCAGATAGAATCGCAAGCCCCAAAACCCTCCTTTGTCCCACAAATAGGGGCTCGTCTACCGATTCCACACGCTTGGCGAACCGAGCTCCAACAAAATCGACCTCGACAACCCCTCGCTCTTCCAACTAGCGAGATCCTCATCCGCCGACCCTCGGAGCTTGCCCACCGACCATCAACATTCCCCAGGCAAGAGCTCGCTTGCCGACCCTTGGAGCTCCTCTATCGATCCCGGACGACTTGGCGAACCGGGCTCCAACAAGATCGACCTCGATGCCCCCTCGCTCTTCCAACTAGCGAGAGGATTGTCTGCCGACCCTGGGCGCTCGCCTACCGACCCCAGACGCTCGGCGAACCGAGCTTCAATCGGACAGACCGTAACGTCCCCTCGCTCTTCCAACTAGCGAGAGGGTCGTCCGCTGATCCCCAAGGCTCGTCTGCCCACCCATAGGCTCGGCAAGCGTCATTCCGACCCTCCTACACAGCGTTCTGCGCAAACTCCGATGAGGGATCCCTTCCTCCTACCCCCTGGCCTCTTCTAGAAGCTGCAGATCCTACTTTTTCACTGCACCCTCCACCCTGTTCTTCCTACAGAGGCAAAGAACCACTCCTACACTGCTGGTTTACCCAGCCCTCCAGGAGTGTGGAATTGTGATATGGGTTGGATGACATGGCCCCTCCTGGGCCACAGAATCCCCTCAGAATACGTGCCCCTCCAAATTATCCAGATCTGCCACGTCAGCATTGAAAAACCGCCCGGACCTCTGCCACGTCAGCTCGGAAACCGCCCGGGCCTTTGCCACGTCAGCCCTATACCGCCCGGGTTTCCACCGCTTCAACCCCACGGGCAACCGGGTCCAGACCCGGCCCCAAACGGGTCCAGACCCGGTTGGCTTCTCCTATAAATGCCAGACCCCTACCCCTTATCTAGGTAATCGATCTTTTCCCACTCAAACCCTAGTTACTGTTACTCTCTCTCAGTAGCTGACTAGATCATCGGAGGGTCTGCCACCGGGACCAACCCCGGTGTTCCTAGACCGTCTGCAGGCACACGAGACCTCGGATCCGAGCCGAGCATCCAGCCTCTATCTCATTCCAGCCTACCTCCGTACCGTTCGCCCGGCTGAAGGTCGGCCGCACAGGAGCTTCCTCCACCAATACAAATCGAGTAAGAACTCACACCTGGTGCATCCGCACGCCCCCCAAAAACAAACCGCATCAGCAATCTAATGTTGCTATTTTGTCAAAAAATGTATAAATAGCAAACAACTGCAGCTGATCGTTTGCTATAAAATACATTTTATGTATAAATAGCACACGACTGTGGATGGTCTTAGGATTAATAGTTTCGACAGTTACATCATTAACAGATGAAATTTCAGGTACTTCTGAAAATGCAGAAAACATTGAAGAAAAAGATGATGAAGATGACAGACGAAGAGATGCTAAAATGAGTACTTTGTTCTATCAATGGCAAACCGATGCATGTTCATAGAATGGGGGATAGTGTGGGGTCTACAACCTAATTAATGGAATTTGTCCTGATTCTCAACAAAACAAGATGCAGACTTTGTACATGAGATTTGAGGCAGAGAATGAAGAACCCAAGAATCCGAACAAAACTTTTTGGGTTTTATTATTATTTACTGATTATTTTTTGTTTATCAAAAATGGGTTTTTGCCATTTTGAGCAGTCTTCTACTACAGCTACATACCGGGAAATAACTTGATCTGAATCGAAACAGACTATATGAATTTGAATCTGACCCGAATCAAATTCTTCTTAGAAAAGAAAAAAAAGAAAAAAAAAGAAACAGGTGGCAAATTTTTTTAACATAATTCTTGAATTTGAGGCAAATAAAGCTGGCCCAGATAATAAATCACCAAATTAAAGCAGAACCAGTAATCAAAATCTCTTCTTTAACTGATCCAATAAGGGATCCTCAAAGAGTTTCTCTCTAGAAATTCTAGAAAGATTTCTAGAGAGAGAGGCTTCTAAAAAAAACTCAAAAAGAAAAGGGAAAAAAAAACCTAGATCTGAAGCTTGGAAGGGGCGGCGGCGACAGCTATGGTTTTGCCGCTCCCTCCCCGTCTAGCCATGTTTGCTCGGTGCTCTCCTTGCGTGTCACTTTCGCCCAATCTCAGTCGTCTCTATTCCATGTTGTTTCTCTCCCCTTCTTTCGGTCGCCGATCTCTTGGCCCTTCGCGACCTTCGATGGGGGTCAGGTGGCGGATCCGAAGGGTCGCCTGCGACTGCGTCCTTCGATGCAGGCCAACGGCGGATTTGGTTTGGGGCTTGGATTCGAAGTGGATCTTGACTGTGGGGCAGCTATGGCTGTCAGCGGGGGCTATCGTCGTAGGCGCGCGTCGTCTCTTCGGCGGGGTCGAAGGGGCGAGGAACGTGGGGGCGTCGACGGAGGTATGGATGCCTGAATCGGGGTCATCATTAAAGGTGCACGCCGCCTCTTCGGCGGGGCCGAAGGGCGTGGTATGCGGAGCGTCGACGGCCCGTCTGGATGCCTTAGTCAGGGTCGAATTCTGAGGGTTTGGTTTGGACGTCTGAACCATGAGGGTTGGCAGCGTCGGTTGCTATCGGATAAGATTGCTAGAGGTCGTTGGGGCTGGCAAGGGGCTGGCTATGTTGGAGAGGGCCGGTTGTCGACGGGGGGAAGATACCAGCAGGGTGGCCAGTGAAGGAGATTGTGGGGAAGTGAGAGGGCACCCTTATATCCAAATAATTCATTTCCCTAAATATCCAAATTACAACCAACTTACAATTATCTAGAAAATGAATCCTAGTTAGGGGCGACGATAGTCGAGCAAGTTGATAGTTTGTGCTCAACTTTGAAATGTAGTTAGGGGCGACGGTAGTCGAGGAAGTTGATAGTTTGTGCTCAACTTTGATCTATTCATATCAAAGTAAGGGATGCCTAGGGTCTCTCTCATGTCAGGGGGCTTGGAGGCGTTTGTGGAACCGTCAGTGATGACGACAGCCTCCATTGCAAGGTAGCGGTGATAGTCAACTTTGCTCAATTTAGGGGATGAGAACGAGATCTCAATCTGGACACGGGGATGTCAAATTGGTGGGAACCTGCGGTGTTTCACGTATAGTGCTTGAAGTTAACGTAGGGATCATTGCTAAGGGCGACAACGTTGTGGTTGTGAGGGACGACGAGGACAAACGGGGTACAAGTGAGGGAATGCGAGAGAACAAACTCAAATTGGCACGAGAAACTTGTTGCGGCGAGGTCGGCCGACCAGTAGGATTATGTTTTGTTGTACTTTTTGTTTGTTGATTGGGGTGTATGAGTTTTAGGACCCAGTTTGTTGGGTTTCCTGAACTTTATAAGCCTTATTTTTTATTGTATATTTTGTTAAATTCTTTTTATTGAAACTTGGGATGCTTTCAACCCACCATTAACGTTAAAAAAAAATGGATCCAATAAAGAAGAAGGAAAACTTCTCAGCTTTGGGTTGTAGATTGAAGAAGACATTGCAAGAGAGGATAATGAGGAAGTGAGAGAAAGAGAGAATACTTGAACAACTTAATCTAATCTAATATTATAATAGGAGAATTGGGGTTGTCATTTGTAGACAAACTGTAACGCCCCAATTTCCAAATAAGACCGAATTCGAGATTTCACAGAATCTTTACTTCACTTCATACAATTTTACATGGAAATTTAAACTTTTCAATGATACATCAAAGTTCATACTCTTTTGTTTACACAGGGAAAAAATACAACAATGAAATAAAATACAACTTGTACAATTTTAACAGTGTAAATCATCACTGCATCATAACATCTTTATGGCAAAGTCCATTACCTGCATGTCAAGCTGTGGGCACGTCAATCACATACAACTGACGAAAATGTTATACTCGGCTATGCTCTCTATGCCGTATATATAACGATCTCATTACTTTAACAAATCACAAAAGTTGAAATGAACAATAAAGTGTTAAGTTGTGACTACGCTAAGCATGAAAGTTTATGCAATGCCTTAATGCCAAATGCACACATTTTATACTAGGATGATACTAATGCATACTTGTTCGGATTCTATGCATCCCATACTATATAGGTTCGAGGGCAAGCGCCTACGTCCTTCACAATAAAGGGTTCGATCCCTGACCATGAAACTACCCAGTAATAAAAACAAGTTTTAGATCATTCCACAAATATGGATCTCAGCCTCGCTGGCTATTTTAACAGATCCCTCATCGTGCGAATTATCCCGCAAGTGCTCCCTAGCCCCGATATACGTATATACATTGGATTATGGTAAATATCCGGCCGACTATGCTAAGTCCCGAATTTAAAATAAAAGTCCATCTCCCACGGAGCAACCACAGTCCGCCAACTGAGTCTATAGTCATGGAGATCCACCGCCGACTATATAGAAGCAACCCACTTACGTTTGCCTAGGTTTACTACATCTTTACTTATGTGCCTAATTATTTAGTTTAAAACATGAATAAATTTTCAAGCCTAGAATTAGTTTTACCTCCTACCGGACTTAATCAACAAATATGAGATAGCTCCACGGCCATATCTAAAATATATTTCAACTCTTTTCAAATCAAAATGTGCCGGTACCCGAGGTCTCACTAATTCTAAATCACATCTTTTTCATGCACAAGAAATTATGGGTACACATACCCTTTAATAAACATGTCTTAAACCTAGATATTTTCATCTTTCAACTTAGTCACCGAATGAATCAAAATCTTGTCTTAACACTTATCCACAAAGTAATCATTTCTTAGTCTTGCCACTAATCATGATCTAGTTATTCATAGCAAATACTAATTCATTTCAAGTACACAATCTTATTCACAATTCAAGCTCATATGATGTCTCAATTTACTTCAAGATATTTCTTAAACAAAAATAAAAATGAAATCTCTTCGAGAGTGAACACTTCACAAAATAATATTTTAATTTTTTTCACAAAGCAAGTTATAATCTCAAATTATAAATTTTGAAGGTAATAATTTATTTTTCTAACTCAATTCCATTTTTAATATCTCAATTATATTTGAAAAATCTTGCAACTTCTTTTGGTTATATATAAGGCTCTGTTTGGTTCAAAGGATGGGAGGGGAGGGGAGGGATTTTAATGGAGGGGAGGGGAGGGGAGGGAAAGGGAGGGGAGGAATTTAATGAAGACTCTGTTTGGTTCAAAGGAGGGGAGAGGAGGGAAAATAATTATCTTCTTGTTTGGTTCACAAGGGGATGGAATGGATTTTATAATAAAATTATTTTTATACCCTTCACAAGGTGATCGATATGTCCAATCGAACTAATCTTTTGGACAAGTTACTGAGACAATTAATCTTTGGAACTAATTATTTTTCAACATATACTAAGGCTCTGTTTGATCCAATCGAACTACTTCGTCATCCTACACAAAGCTGAATTATAAGAAAATGTGTCTTTGTTCGTGTATAGAGAGAGAGAGAGAGAGAGCGCAAACCATTGTCTGAATATGAGCAAATAAGACCTACTTCTCTAATCTATTCAAGAGTACGATGAAGTAGGTATGTGTTTGTGGTTTGAAGGAGGACCATACCTTGTATGCATAGAAATTAGAAATCATGGAAGATGGCCTTTTAATGTGGTTTTGTTTCCTACTTGATTCTGTTCTTGTCTGCATCACATCAAAATAATCATTGTCTTCTTTATAGGCGATGAATTTGATTAAGCGAAGCTTAAAAACCAATGAGCTCACTATTAGATTGTGATTCATATGCATAATGTGACTGTAATGTGAGGAGATTCTGAAGTCTACATCCACCGAGCCGTCTTGGGTATGCAATACTATTTTTAGCTACTTTAACCGCAATGAATTACTAAGAACATGATCAAAAATAGTCTTAGCTGCTAAATTAACTGAACTATATCACTTTCGGTATCATATCTTCAGCCGCCAAATACAGCAGCTCCAGGGATCATGGACAAGTTATCTGCCTAGTTCGTCATGGCTGAAGCAGTTTATTAGCCAGCTAGGAACCCTAAAAAAGTGTGATATTATTCGTTTTTCTATTCATTTTTGTTTTAAATCCTTTACAACCTGGTTTAATAATATTCCAAAGCTTGATGGAGCGTACTATGATGTTACATTGGTATAATCCAAAAGGTGAAAGCATATACTCAATACAGAGTTTAGATTTTAGCTAATACTCAATACATGATTGGTTATAGCTAGAGCTGATGATCTCTTGGTTTGCATTCCATCAACCGCTATTAGCATCAGGTCACATAGCTTTCACAGGAGAATTATTTAGATTACTTCTGATTTTCAAGTGTTTAATTATATACTAAAAGGGAAGAGATTGAAGAGGGAAAATATCAAAGAGAACTAACTAAAAGGGTAATTTAGTCCATTCACATTAAATTTTTTTACATAATTTCTCTACCCTCCAAATTCTCCAATATTGGAGGGGAGCCAAAATTGGCTCAGGAGGGGTGTTGCACCCCCATTTCCCTTCCCTCCCCTCCTAAACAATGAACCAAACATGAAAAGTTTTAAAAAAACCCTCTCCTCCCCTCCCCTCCATTCCCCTCCTACCAAACACTCCCTTAATAAATTCTATTTCATATGATAGAAATTCTAGAAATTTTTTCTCAATTTTATTCACAATAAAACCCCATTGAAAAGCCAAAAAAAATCAACTTTTGCAGCCAACGGGTTTCGAACCCTGGACCACACACAGTTACAGTACTGCCCAAGACTCAACCCGCTAGCCATTTGGTCCATGTGGACCTGGCGTCTAATCTCTATGCCGAAGTCTTCATTGTCGACTTTTCTGTTTCGGGATTTATTTAAAGGAATTAAAAAATAAAAGTGAACATCAAGTTTTGAACCCAAGATCTCTTACAACCAGTACACTATATTGCACTAGCTAACCAGTAAGTCCAAGTATATTTTATATTTAGAAATGTACTAATGTACTTTCATTCATAATGTTCAAAAAGTGATCCCTTTTCATAAAACTTGTATATCCAAAAGATCAATTCTTTCTAAGAAGTTGAAATAAATTTTCTTGACTGAGATTGAAAAAAAAATAGCAAAACAACAAATTTTATTTTTTTATTAAAATTCTATTTCCACTTCTTTAAACAAATCGTCTCCTCATTTCTTTCACATAGACTTGTATTTTCTCCAAACTTGAATTTAATAAAAAATAGTCTTCATGAAAAAATTAGTCTATATTCCTCTTATACAAATTTGAAATTTATAGCATGCCAATATGTCTCAATCATGAGAATTTCAAAAAAAAAAATCTCCTTCATGAAAAATTATTATTTTCAAATGCAACAATGCAAAATATACATATGTCAATACTAACTAATTTCACTTTCTTCTTTCTTAGTCAAATAGATCCTAAGGCATGGTTTGCATATGACATTTATCAATAAAATTTCCACATACTCAGCAAGTACAAAATTTGCAAGAACATTAACATGATTCATGGTATAAAGAATTTCTTCTTTTTAATTAGCATGATATCTACAGTCACAACAAATCATCCTCATTCATATCATGATACACTAGTATGAATTTTATCTTATAATTTTCATATCAATATCTTCTTATACTACTTATTTTAGCATGCATATTCTACACTAGAAAATAATGAAACCACCCACCTTAATTGAAGTTTGAACAATGAAAGGAAAGATGAAACCCTACTTCTAGCTCCAAAGCAACACCTAGCTCCTAGCAAGACTTCTCCTTCTAGCAAGAGCTCATCCTCCTAGCAATAGCTTCTCCAAACACAAGAACTCTCTTACTCTCTTTCTTTTTCTTTCTTTTTTTTTTGATTTTGTTTTGGTGAAAAGAGAAAGAGAAATGGGAGTGCTATTTATAGCATTTTGTTAGGGTCTAAAGTGCAAAATTCTTAACCTAATAATTCTCTCTTTTAATTCTTCCAACCCTTCATTTTCTTAACTCCTAAACTCCTAACTATTCACTTTTCCACCCTTTCAAAAACTCAACTCCCATAAACTCCAACCTTTTCCCCTCTCCCACTAGCCTAAAATCGGTCTACCCTAGCAAAAACCGGCCAAGCATATGTGTGTACATGCACCCATGTACATACAAAAATAAATACATCTTTTATAGCTCCAAATGTGTACTAAAAGTTGTAACTTGTCATGTATAAGTCCAAGCTCAACTTTAATTTGTGATTTTACTAATGGGCTTGATTCATGGACTCTTTTCTAATTTTATTAACTTAATTATTCTAGTGGGCTTCTTCTTTTAATGGGCTAGAATTTACTCTTTAGGTCCATGGGTTAAAAGAAAACTAATCAAAATCTTGAGCATGCTAAAAATAGATAATGAGAGTAATAAAATGAGAATAAAAATTTGCACGTGCATCATACGTGCAAAAATCAAAAATGCATTTTTAATAAAAATATGGGGTGTTACACAAACAAATCCGTACATTGTCTGTACATAACTAATCTCTACTATCTTAATTGTAAAGTTGGGAGTTGTAACCAAACAAACTCTAACTTTATAACCAAACAAACTTGTGCATCGCTCGTGCGTAACTAATATAAATGAGGTCTAAAGTTCGAAGACATACAACGCCAAAATTTTTACATTTGAAAAATATTTATTAAGATGTGCATCCCACGTGTAAATTACTAGTAGTAGTTAGTGGTAAGAGGAGTGCTGCTAGTTTAATAGAATTTGTCTTGTATAAAGATATTGGTTGGTGCTTTATTTTTTAAATAATTAACGAAACATAGAGTATCAAATATTATAATCATAGTCCAACTCCCATCTACTACATCAAAGTGCTATAAAAATATATAAAAACCATACTCGAAAATATGCATAAATATATCAAAACGGCATGAAACTTCAGCTTTTTGGTGCCCTATTCATCATGAATGGCAGTACATGCAGACAGTTCTTCCTTGACTATTCCGAGTCATTCATGCGCAGCATTTTCCTCATTCCTGCCAGACCTTTCCAAGCATCAATAAGAGCTCAGATTTTATGCATCATCAAATAAAATGTACAGTTCACATTGCGAAAGCAAGTATCATTCCTATTAAGTCATAAGATCCACATATAGCCACTACTGTAATATCTCATACAATCCTGTATTCTTTCCTAATACATCTCTCTCCAAGACCCCCAAATATCATCGATGTTGTTAGCAATATTAAAAACATTAAAATCCAGACTCATAACTTCTCATGTATGTCTAGCTTTAGGACAGTAAAGAAGATATGGTTTACATCTTCTTCTCCTACATAGCATCTAGGGCATCTAGTATCGATCATAATGCTACATTTCCTAATGTTCATCTTGGAAAGGATGATGTTATTCCTAACCAATCATAGGAGGCCTTTAATCTTGTTTGGAACCTTGGATTTTCAAATTGTGTTTGCATATGAGTTCCCCAACCCTCGATCTATTAGTCAATGATACAACGATCTAACTGAGAAGGTGTTGTTAGGTTCTAGCCAGGGCCGGCCCAGGCCTGATGCAAGTGAAACATTTGCATCAGCCCCCCCAAAAAAAAGAAATTGTATATGTGGGGGCCCCTGTTTTCAGAAGAAAAAAAATGGAAATGTGTATATTTATGTGAAAAAAAATCTAATACATAAGGGGGCCCCCGTTTTCAGAAGAAAAAAAAAATAGAAATGTGTATATGTGGGGTATATGTGAAAAAAAAAATCTAATACATGAATCCATTTTTTTTTGGGTATATGTGGGGCCCATTTTTGAGAGTTTGCTTCAAGCCCCCAAAATCCTAGGGCCGGCCCTGGTTTTACCTTCCATTCACTTCCGTCTTCCTCTCACATAGTCGTCCTCCCATATCTTCTACCATACTAGTTAGTCTCTGTAATTGACTCTAGTTCGCTAAAGAAAGACTTCCTTGAAACTGAATTCTTAGTTTATCATATCTCCACACATCCGAGACAAGCACATACTCCTTTATCATCTCCTTATCTAGTTTGCGGGAAGAGTGCTTGTAAAGAATTTTTCATGCACCATTTGTCTTTTTAGAAGTTAATGTCTTTCCCGTTCCCCAATCTGCATCTGATATTAGCATGAAACAACTCTTCCACCTTGGCGATACATTTTCAAAGGCATGATTCCTTCTCATGGGTACTACATCCCCTATATCTAAACTTTTTCTATCTACGATAAAGCACGAAAGATTTACACCACCATGGCTTTCACTGATTTCTTAATTTCCACCGCCATTTGGAGAGTAGCGCTCTCTTTATCTCTCTGAGATTAACTATTCCCAAACACCTAGATTCCTTCTTCTTACACACCTTACCCCATCTCACTAAATGAAACTCTTTGCTATCTTCAAGTGCCCCTTTCCACAGGATTCGTCTCCTGCATTTATCTATTCTGTGGATACCCCAAATGGATAATTCATTCATAGATTAGATATGTTGGTAGGCTGCTCAGAACCGAATTGAGAAGGGTAACCCCCCCCCCCCCCCCGAAGATAGAAACTTCAATTTCCAATCAGCCAGTCTCTTTTTTTTCGACCAAAGGCATCCAATCTTCTCTAAGCATTCTTCCTGGTATAATTGGAGGACCGAGGCATTTGATAGAGTATTTTCCCTTCTCGCATCCCATAAGCTCTGCTATCCTCTTTATCAGGATCGAACTCACCATTCAGTACCACCACACAACTCTTGTGTAAGTTAACTGACAGTCCCGACCAGAACTAGAAGCATCTCAATAGCAATTAAATCGTAATCATCTCTGCCACTTGGGCCCCTCCAATCAACAAGGTCCCATCCGTGTATTGTAGGATGGTCATAGATGTTGTAATCCCTCTTATCGTGACTCTTTTGATTAATTTTGACTCTCTGGCTCTCCTCATCATTTTTGCAAGTCCATCTGCGATCAAGGTAGAAATTAACAGCGATAAAGGATGGTTGGTGATTTGTGTAACAAAAAGCGCCCATTGGTTTTTATCGAGAACACCAGAAACTGGTATGGAATCACTTCCATTCAGAACTGTCTATAATAATATCTTAGTTGTGATTAAGCAGAAAATATAATTAAATTACGATTTTTTGTTAAATTCTTGGTGGTTGTAAAGAAAATATGGGTGAGTATCTAAGGGCGCGTTTGGGAACCCAAAAAATTAGGGAAAGGAATGGAATACTGCGGATAAGTCCATTTTATCCTATTCCACAGCCTGTTTGTTTTGAAAAAGAAAATAAAGGAAACAACTAAATTTCATTCCCTAGAGAAAGATCTCAACCGATTTCTATTCCGACTCCAACCCCCTCGGAAAGCTGCGTAAAGGAATGGAGAATCTAGCTTGCTCTCTCTCTCTCTCTTTTATCTTTATTGTCAATTTTATCATCGATTTATTTGTTACTATTTTTGGTTGTTTTATGTTTACAAATGAAATATAAGAAACTGCTTCCAAATGTTAAACGCAAAATAAATTGGTTGTTAATAACTTGATCTTAGATATGTCAGTGCTTTGATACTCGAACGAAGTTTATTATTTTATCGTATTAGTGCTAATTATCAAATGTAGAGTCGCAAAGCCTTTAGCAAGTTAACATTCTTCAAAAACTAATCAAAATAATAGTGCAATCTTGAAAAATATTTCTAATTAAAATAAATAAATAAATAAATAAATTTTTTTTATATAAAAAAAAGTGGATTTTGTTTGATGTTTTGAGTACGTGATCTGGATTCAGTACTACTACAACTACTCTTGTGTAGTTGAAAACAAACATTTGATTATAACTGCTCTTGTAGTCGAGATCGAGATCGAGTTCACATATATATAATATAAACTAAGAATTAACGAAATTGAATCTGATTAAAAAATGATAATTAATAAACAGAAAGCACAGACTTTACAGATTAGAAGAAAAGCTAACTAGCTTGATCAAAACAATAGCGCAATCTTGGAAACTATTTCTAATTAAAATAAATAAATAATTTTTTTTTATATAAAAAAAAGTGGATTTTGTTTGATGCTTTGAGTTTAAAAACATAGGTTCTCTAAGAACATAGGTATTTTAAAATGTTGTAATCCATAGTATTCCAGTGTTTGCCAAACAAGACT
This sequence comes from Hemerocallis citrina, assembly GCA_017893485.1. Taxonomy (NCBI): domain Eukaryota; kingdom Viridiplantae; phylum Streptophyta; class Magnoliopsida; order Asparagales; family Asphodelaceae; genus Hemerocallis; species Hemerocallis citrina. Next base: position 143,844,275 of record CM030366.1, read on the forward strand.
AAGGAATGAAAACAAAAAAAAGTCAATTCCATTCCACCAGTTGCCAAACACACACAACTTATAAAGTTAATTCATCTCTTTCCCTTTCTTTCCATTCCTCTCCATTCATTTTCATTTCATTCATTTCCATTCCCCAACTTAAATGTTTCCAAACACACCCTAAGTAATAAGTATTTTAGAAGAAGATTACCTAACAAGGATTATTCAAATAAAGATTTAGTTCTTAATACAGATTTAGAGTATTTTATTTATAGTTTTGTAGTAGGCTAAAAAAGATATTAAATTATAAGTTTCAACGACTCGAGTTGATTCCTTGACCTATGTTTCCTAGTGAATTTTTTCCCAAAACGACCCATTTTTGAAAGTTTTTTTTCCAAAACGCCCTACTTTGTTTTTTAATTCCCAAAGCGACCCACTCGGTCGTTCAAAGACCGAGTCTAGTATAAACTAGCGCGGTCTTTCAAAGACCGAGTCTTGCACTTCGAAAAATCGAAGAGCAACACTCGGTCTTTGAAAGACCGCGCGCTAATTTATACTAGACTCGGTCTTTCACTTATTCTATTTTACTCTGTTTTTACTAGTTTCTTCTTCTTCTCTCTCTCTCTACTTTACTCTATTCTATTTCTCCAACTCATCGGAGGTAGCATGTCCACGTCATCGGGAAGAAAGATCCATTTCAGAAGATTGACTCACAAGTATTTTGCTGAGATGATAGAAAAACCAAAGAAATTCTATAAACTTAGGTTCATAGAATTACTTGGTATAATCAACTCATACAAGTATGAGGATCGAAGATATGGAAAAACCAAATAGCACTCCACCTCCGATAGAAAAACCAAAGAAATTCTATAAACTCAGGTTCATAGAATTACTTGGTATAAAGTGTTTGCTAAAAGTGTACATGATTTGATTGATAGTCGCCGTGAAGCTAGTAAGTTTGGATGTGTTTAATTTTCGAAAATGTATGATTGATTGAGGTTTAAATATTGGCCAAAGAGAGTATTTTGGAATCAATAAGTTTCAAATATATTCGAATCAAAATGTCTTGAAGTTTTTCGCAAAAAAATTTAATCAGTTTCAAAGGCTCGGTCTTTCAAAGACCGTTGTCATTTTAACAAGACTTGATGCTGATTGTAAAATATCACTTACAGACGTAAGACTCGGTCTTTCAAAGACCGAGTCTAGTTATATTTAGAACGGTCTTTGGAAGACCGAGTCTTCAGTTCAATCAATTCCACAATATCTCCACAACATCTCCACAATTCCAGAAACTCATTAACATCTCCACAATTCTAGAAACTCATTAACATCTCCACAATATCAACAAACTCATTAATATTTCCACAATATCAACAAACTCAAACTCATTAACATCTCCATATGTCCAACATCTCCACAATATCAAAAATCTCATTAACATCTCCACAACCACATCATCTCCAACATCTCCACAACCACATCAACAATCTCATTAACATATCCACAATTTCAATAACATCTCCACAATATTGTTAATATCATATCCACAACCACATCAATAATTTCAATAACATCTCTACAATATCATCTCAACATATGCCCAACAGAATATTGAAAAAACTAGAGACATTAACAACATACTACTCTAAATTCGAGACAGAACATTAAAAAACTACAAAATCAAACTAACTAAAAATATTACAACACTTACCAAATCCAAATTCGTTGAGGGATAGGGAGAAGAAGAAAAAATACGAAAAGTAAATAAAGTCGAGAAGAAAAAGAAAGGAGATCGGCGCAGTTAAAACCCCTAAAGTACTTGTATGAGTCAATCTTCTGAAATGGATCTTTCTTCCCATGACGTGAACATGCTACCTCCGATGAGTTGGAAAAATAGAGTAAAGTAGAGAGAGAGAGAAGAAGAGGAAACTAGTATAAACCGAGTAAAATAGAATAAGTGCAAGTATAAATTAGCGCGGTCTTTCAAAGACCGAGTCTTGCTCTTCGATTTTTCGAAGTGTAAGACTCGGTCTTAAAAAGACCGCGCTAGTTTATACTAGAATCGGTCTTTCAAAGACCGAGTGGGTCGCTTTGGGAATTAAAAAAAAGTAGGGCGTTTTGGAAAAAACTTTCAAAAAATGGGTCGTTTTGGGAAAAAAAATCTTTCCTAGTCAGGTTGTTTCTTCCCAATTTCCTATGGCTGAGTTCTCCAAACCCAAACCCGAACCCGAACCCGAACCAACATGGCAATGTTAATTAACCCGAACTCAATTTCCACAAGGATTGAGAATTTTTCAACAGTTCAATTAATTCTGTGCTTTAGATCATAATCAGATTTTGACACTTTCACTTGAGAATTCGAAGCTTTGCTACTACTGTGTAGTACAGTAAGAGATCTAGTGTTTGAAGAGCGTGCTAATTATAAAGCTACTAGTAGTAGTAGCTAATTTCTGTGAAGAAAATAGATCCTCATTTAAGTTGTCAGAGAAAAGAAATTCATAAACTTATGTACAGGACAATCATACCAGAAGTTACGGAAATTTGATTCATACAAATGAATTATGTCTGATAAATTAACCTTAAAAGGGAAATCCTCAAATTCATAGTCTCATGCTACTTGCCATCTCTACATTATCAGAGAAATCAATTCCAGTTTCTAGCAACCATTCAGTGCCCAAAATAACATTTCAAAACAAAACTTCAGTGCCTCGAGGGAAATTGTCATGTTCCGTCTTAGGCATTCGTCACATTAGGAGTTTTGTCGACTCGTATTGGAGCCTAGGAGTGGTACTCTTCTATGTGAAGTTGATTGGACGTAGCAAGTAGTTTTCGATGGCTGGGGAAATTGAAATCTGCCGGATGGCTGATGACATTTGTGGCGATGGCTAGACTATTGCTTGTGAACTGAGTCGAGTTAACCATCGCTGCCCCCATCTTTTCTTGAATGTTGCCTGGAGTGTCCTCCAATCCGTCCATGCATGTAACCTGGTCGGTGACTGCTGCGCTGATCAAGGTCCGGAGAGTATTGATCTGTGATTGAGTCAGTGACTTCTTGCCAGGAACTGTACTCGTCAGTTGGACCGATTCATGGAGTCGGTCAATTGCATCATTGAACAACTCTTTGCATTGACTAAGAGCGCTCTGAACCACCTTATCGTCTGTCAAACTCGAAAAGGCATCAGGCGCAGATGTAACATTCAAAAGTGCTTCAATTGCTACCTTAAGTGATAGTTTGAAGATATCCTTCGGATCATCAGACGAGCTTGCTGTTTTGGCCGAAGAAATGCTAGAGTAACACGAGTTTGGAAATCGTGTGGTACTGCACACAGCGCTTATTGCACTTACGGTTGTCGCAGACCGCACGCTGAAGTGAGCACTGTCCTTATCGACTGTAACTTTGACTACAGTACCAGCGATATTGAATGTAAGTCCGACTATAGTACCGATGGTGATTAGTAGGAGGAACGTCGAGACACCGATAATGGTAAGACGCTCTCGTGTTTTCCGGCGATACTCAATCTCTTCGGCCTCAGACATCTTGCCATACCAACTAGTACAAGCATCCATTCTTTTGCTCCCTTTGCCTGCTGCTGCTTGTTGGCTTGGATAGTTTGATTAGGGGATTGGGTGTGATGTTTTATAGCGTCCAGCCATTTGGAAGTTATTGACTATTTCAGCTTTCAGATGTTGTCGTTGTCCCACCATTGACGAACAATGAAGTCCGGCAAGAATTGGAAGAAACTGTTTGGACTAATAGTAAGTCTCACTAGATGATGGAATGTTCATGGATTATTAAGGTCTTCAATATAAACAAAAGCTACTTTCAACTAAATTCTTATATTATGAAAGAATGTTTTGGTTACTGCCGTTGGTTCACGGCATTAATGAATCCAGTGGTGGACGCAAAAATTTTACTGAGGGTAGGCCAAATGTTAATTAGCTTATATGTCAAATTTTTTTTTGAAAAAAGTACTATAATTAATTTTTATGCACATTATATATTTTTAAATTTTACATTAGTCTATAAGATTGGTTGCTAAATTTAAATATGGAACATCTTAAAGACGTTTATAAGACTGGCCGCTGTATTTTCACTTTAAAAAAATAAAGACTGGTTGCTATATTTTGAGCTCAAATCCAATTATTGCCGATTCCGTTGAGGTCAAAACCAATCAAATCCGATCAAAGTGAAATATGTGCAAAGTAATCAAGTATGTTCCGAAAAATATACTTGTAAGTGTGATTCAAAGTTAAATAAAATAATTATTAAGAAGTAAGAACTAATGCAATTCACTTTTTTTTTTTTTGTACGACTTTTGTGACTTTTTATCATAATGACACTCGAAAGATTTGATATTTTCAAAATAGTCTATGTAGTTTTCATATTTTCAAAATATCAACTGTAAGTATTTGATACATGGTATTTTGCCCTTATCTTTTCACTTCTTTGCTCACTCTTTCTTTCCCCTAGATCTTTAGGTAGGTTTAAAGTTTTAAATAAGATTTTCAAAGAGGAGAAAAACAAGAGGAAGTGGGTTAGGTGTGAAGGTGAGTAGAAATTGAATGAATTTAAGTTTGAGTTTTATTTAGGAAATAGAAAGGAGCAAATAAGATTGTGCTGAGAAGAAAATGTTTAAAGATGAAGAATAATATTTTGAATCTTCTTTTAGATTTAAACACAATAAGAATAATATTTTATCGGATCTTGTAATGTAGGGTGTTGTTTTGGAATATATCAAATACTTACCGTCGCTATTTTTGAATTATAAAAACTAGATATGCTATTTTGAATCAAGTCCTATGAGTGTTATTATGGAAAAAGAAAATCTTTTTGTAATGAAAATAATTGTTTTTCGAAGGAAATAAAACAAAAAATGAGAAAATGAGGGCTCAAGCAACCTACCTAGTTGATTCAAAGGGTTCAAACCAACAAAGCTATAATATTTCTGTGTCTTATTGTTACGACGGTAAATTATATACTAACCCTAAAGGCTGATGCCTACACCGTTGCATTTTTAAAACAACCGCAACCGCCTACCCTCAAATCTACGTAGGTCTGCCACTGTATGAATCACTTCCTGAGGTAATATTTGCTCTTATTGTACAAAAACAAAACTTATAATGCTTATGTTGCACTCAATTTTATATTTGAATTGATGTAAAAATCGAAATACTTAGGAAAATAGATTTTTTAGGAAAACTTATATTCACTAAACATGTTCAGTTGTTTGTACTGTACTGAAAAATTATTTTCAATTAAAAAATATTTTCAATGAAAGAAAAAATTTGTACAAAACAGAAACACACTATAAGATAAAAATAAAATAACAAATAAACTGGTATTAAATGAGATTTTCACCGTATTCTGTATTTTTGAAGGAGAAAATATTTGAGCAAAAATATATATACCATGTCATATACTGGAAAAGTTTTTCAATATTTTTTTATCTCTATCCTAGCATAAAAATGTCTTGAGCACTTGTAATATAGTTGGCAATGTTTCTTACTCTTAGAGCATCCACAGTCGTTCAATGTAAAAAATGGCAAAATACATATTTTGCCCATCCAATTCGAAGAAACGCTGCAGTCGTCGAATGGCAAAAAAATGCATAAGTTCGTTAAAAAAGAAACAGACGAAACATGATATTTCGTCTGTAATTAAAAAAAATACGGGATGTTTCGTCCCAAAAAGGGAAAAAAAACAGGAAGTTTTTTTTTGCAAAAAAAATTTGCAAAAAAAATTTAAAATTTTACAAAATGTTCCAAAAAAAATACTGTAGCCAGACGAAACAGGGTGCTTCGTCCGGATTTGACAAAAGTTTTTTTTGCAAAAAAAAATTGCAAAAACAAATTTTAAATTAAATTGTAAAATTTTTTTTGCAAAAACAATTTAAAAATTTGCAAAATCAATTTAGATAATTGCAAAAAAAATTTAAAATTTACAAAATTAATTTTTAAAAAAAAAAATTGGATTGGGACGAAGCATGATGTTTCGTCTCACATTGGGACGAAACATCATGTTCATTCCCACGCTTAAATTCATTTAACGGTTATTTTATTTGGTTTTTTTTTTACTTCGGACGAAACATCATGTTTCGTCCGATCAATTAAAATAATAATTAAATAATTCAGACGAAACATCATGTTTCGTCCGCTATAATATGCATTTTGCTATATGGAATGCTACTTTTTCCTTTCTATTATGCTCTTAGAAATCACTTGTTCTTCTTACATTTAATTAATTAGAAATGCTGGATATATTCCCTTTCGCCCACACCTCCTGAGAGTGGGAAAAATAAATTGCATTTTACTTTTCTTGCAAAACAAAGAAAACCCAAATATTCCATTCAGTGGACTGTCGCCCCTACGGAATCTGCCAAGGCTATTTGGGCGGCAAAATGGCGAGGATCCATTTGGAGGGAAAAAAATCCGTTGCTCAAATATACAAATGAGAACAATAGCTTTAAGTTAAAAGTAGTTCCCATGTCTACCAAAATCAAAACCTTCCAAACTGGGAGGACAAACACTCCTTTTGGTATGAAATGGTTCAACTTCAATTTTTCATTATTGATTACAACAAATTGCTGAGCTGGGTCATGGCTTTAAATTGAACATTTTGGAGTTTGTGTGACCGCCCGTGTCCTCCTAGTCGAGGACAGCGGCGAGGGTTGCTGTCTTTGTTTCGCTGTTTCTGCATTCTGGATGGTTGATTGTGGTGGGTAGTTTCACTTCGCGAGTTTTGGCTGTTTAGTGCAATTTTCTTCATTGCTTTGTAATTATTTTTTGTGGTTGTTTTTTCTCGACTTTCAAATTTTACTCCGTGTAAAATTTGGCTGATGTTTATAACTCTACTGTTTTTTTATATATGATTGGCTGGAGTCGTTTGACTCTATCTGCTTTATCAAAAAAAAAACATTTTGGAGTTTGATGACGACACCAGATTTTCAACACACAATCAATCAGTACGGGAGTGTAGTGACACTTGACGACCGTTTCATTCAGTGAGACAAACGTCACTATGTTCCGGACCGTTTCATCGTGTGTGCGTGTGCATGTGCATGTGGGGGGGGGGGGAAGGCAATTCTTAGACTGGATCATACAAGATTACATGCAGACACAAATACCGAACCAATGAAACCCCACCCCGCGCAGAAATTCTTTTTGCACCAATTTTGAGTTTTCTAATCTGTAACAGTCGAAATAAATACAGAAACACATCTGTCTATGTAATAGACGAATCAATGCAGAAACATTTTGTCAGTTGGATTTATTTGCACGTTTTTAAACCGAGAAACGATTTTATCTGCCATTACAACCTATACATTCATTCACTTGTCTACCCCATCCCCTATACCCCTCTAGATTTTCAACACATCAATCAGTTCGGGAGTGTAGTGACACTAGACGACTGTTTCATCCTAGGAGATAGACCCCACTACGTTCCTCCAGCATCGGTGAGGCGGCGAATCTGTTTTAAGGACTCTGTGTGATACACATAATTCAGTTACTACGCGGTTCAGTTTCATTTCCTATTCGTTTATTTTTCTTTACATTTGTACAATTTTTCAATTTGTACGGCTTCTGATTCTCCTCTTCTCTTTCTCTAGTTTTGGCCTCTCCATCAAAAGATTTTCTTAAAAGTTGTATAACAAGTTATGTACGGACGATGCACGGATTTATTTATCTCAAATGAAAACTCAAACTCTCACATTTTAATATTAGACTAGTAATATACACGTGCGATGCACGTATTAGTTTTTTAAAAAAACTCTGATTTACACGTGCGATGCATGTCTTAATAAATAAGAATATATATTTTTAAAAGTAAATGTGAAGACTATAATGGGAGAGTTGGAGTTGCACGTGTGTTGCACGTAAGTAGATAGATTTACAACTCCAACTCTTCCATTATAATAATATGAGCAACTTGCTCATTTAGTAAATGAGCAATTGATTATGTGGCATGCATGTAATACATTGGACAACTAACCCTTTTAAGAATTTTTCAATCACATGTATGTCACATTATCGATTGCTTATTTACTAAATGAGCAAGTTGCTCATACCCCTTTTTCCCTAATAATTATTATATGTTATATTATAGATAGATAGACATAGATAGATAATTTACATGCGTGATGCACATTTAATATATTTATAAAAAAATTAAAGTAAAAAATATGACGTAGTGAGGACTCGAATCTGAGATCTCCTTCATATTAGTTATGCACGTGCAATGTACGTGTTGGTAGATTTACAAATGACACTAAGGTCTTCTCCCATTATAATATTAGAGATTAGAGATTATTATAGTATAATGTACATGCGATGTACGTCTAAAAAAAGTAAAGTCATCTAATTAAATGAATATATATTGAATAAGAAAAAAAATTGATTATATTTGAATGTTTTTATTTCGGCTACACGTGCGGTGCACATGTATATTTGTTGGATATAGTTTGGACGTGTATTATACGTATTTATATAATTACAAAGTTAAGGTTTATTTGTTACAAATCCCAATTCTCCCATTAAAATAGTAGATAATATCTGATAGCATTTTATACACAATAATAACTTTTTGAGTACATATAAGCAATAACTACTAAATAGAACCAAAAAAATTGTCTTAAGGAAGGGGCTGGTGTTAGGTGGTGGAGCATGATCTCAAGCACCACAATGTGAATCTCTTGAAGAATACATTCTCATCTGAATCTTTTGAGGTACATATGTATGTATGAATATTTTGTTATTTTAATTTAAATAAGGCTGTTTAGGAGATTTCTTTGGTTTTCCCTATATATACAATTCTTAATGTCGATAGTGTAGTCAATGTAACTACAGAAGTGAAGAGAGAAGCTAAGAGAAAACTTGCAACCACTCATTTTTAAGTGGAAGTTATATTAATATCCATTTGGTCAAATTTTTAAGAGGAGAGAGAGGATTTGATTAGTCCCATATCGGGAATATACAAAATTATATATATATATATATATATATATATATATATATATATATATATATATATATATATATATATAAAATTGCATATGATCAGGAGTCACCTAATTGGTTAACCACCTTTTGAGAGGCAGCCTGTGGTGGGCAGCTTGTTAAGAAAAATCGTTAAATTAGGGCGGGGCGTTACAAATGGTATCAGAGCCAACTTTCGACACCGAGTGTGGGGTAGTACCCTCAGAATGATCTGCGGTTTAATAGTCTCTGGAATTACCTACGGTGTGAGACTGATCTCCGGAATTATCGGGATCGAGACGACTCCACATCGGCTAGAAAGGAGGTTCTGCGCTAGATTGCATGCCCCGGATTCAGCGAGGACGCTGAATTCTTAAGCGGGGAGTATGTAACACCACGTGTTAAGAATATATATATACATATATAAGACTTCTTCGGTTGCAAGCGGATCTGTGTGCACAGACCCGTGCGAACTTTGATCTGGGCCATTGGATCTTTGATCCAACGGCCCATATATTTTTTTATAAAATTTATCCTTAACTCGTCGTTGGCAACAACGGGTTAAGGCTAAATTTTATTAAAAATATTGCCTTAACCCGTCGTTGCCAAGGACGGGTTAAGCCAAAGTTTGAATTTCAGATCTGTATACAGTTCTTCTTCCTCCTCGATCTCTCCCCACTCTCTACTTCGTTTTTTTGGCCGAAAGCAAACCCAAGAACCCCAAGCCTATTCTGCACTCCTCTGTTTACTCCAACTCCTCCGTTTGCTCCTCCGTTTGCAGCTCCGTTTGCTCCTCCTCCTCTTCCATTCTCATACAATCTCTCTCTCCCAATATCTGCATCAACAACAAATCAAAACCCTAGTTCGGCCACAAATCGAACTATTGGCTAAATTAGGAGTTATTTTGTAAGGTATTGACTAATTATTTGCCTTATTAGTTATAATTGTGTTGATTTTTTTCAATTTTTCAATAGTAAATTATTTAGAAAGTGCCCAAAAAATTCTTTGCCTAAGTAATTTGTAGATGTAAAATTGTGAAGACTTTTAATATATTCAAGTGCCCCAAAAATTCGTTGTCTCAGTAATTTGTAGATGTATAATTTGGAAGCCTTTAAATATATTCAAGTCCCCAAAAAAACCTACATTTAGGATTAATATATTCAAGTGCCCAAAGACTTTAAAAATTTGTAAATGTAGAAATATTTGTCTTACTAATTTAGTTATATCGGTGTTGATTTTTCACGTTCGATTTATACGAAAATAATTACAAATATTTTAGTGCGGTTTCAATAGAAAATCTTGCAAACAACCTTCAAAAATTACGAAACTTTGCGAGTAGGTTGGTCTCACGCAGCACAAGCCACCCTTACTTGTAGAGGTTAGTTTCGACTCGCAGTTCGAGAGATATGGGCGTGTATCGTTTTTGGTTTAAAAAAATAAATAAAGCAGTACACGGTTGTATCTCGCAATCCGTGAATCGAAACTCACTTTTACAAATTGGGGTGGCTAGCGCTACGTGAATTCGACCTAGTTGCAAAGTGTTCAAAATTTTGGATGTCATTTGTGTGGTTTTGTCATGTTCCTCGCATGAAGAAGTAATTGACTTAGAATTTTTTAGTGCGGTTAGACTAGAAGACCATCCAAACGAACATCAAAAAATACAAAATTTTGTGAGTAGGTTGGACACACGCAGCACAAGCCACCCCAACTTGTAGAACTGGGTTTCGGATAACGGTTCGAAAGATACGGCCGTATGTCGCTTTTGTTTTATAAAAAAACCCAAATAAAGCGGTACACAGCCGTATCTCGCAAACTGTGAGTCGAAACTTACTTCTACAAGTTAGGGTGGCTTGTGCTAGGTGAATTCAAGCAAGTTGCAAAGTTTTATAAATTTTGGATGTCGTTTGTGTGGTTTTCTGACATTCCACGATTAGAAGTAAATAACTTAGAAAGCGTTTAGTACGGTTATACTAGAAAATTCTTAAAACGACCTCCAAAAAATACAAAATTTTGCGAATAGGATCGTCTCACGTAGCTCAAGCAACCCCAACTTGTAGAGGTTAGTTTTGACTAACGGTTTGAGAGATACGTGCATGCATCGCTTCCGCTTGAAAAGACCCAAATACATCGATATACGGCCGTATCTCTCCAACCATGAGTCGAAACTCACTTCTACAAGTTGGGATTGCTTGTGCTAGGTGAATTTAAGCAAGTTGCAAAGTTTTATAAATTTTGGATACCGTTTGTGCGGTTTTCTCACGTTCCTCACATTAGAAGTAATTAACTTAGAAAGCGTTTAGTGCGGTTAGACTACAAAACCCTTCAAACAACCTCCAAAAAATACGAAACTTTGCGACTAGAATGGTCTCACATAGCACAAGCCTTTCCAACTTGTAAAACTGAGTTGTGACTCACGGTTCGAGAGATACGGGCGTGTATTACTTTTGGTTGTAAAAAACACAAAAGAAGCGATACACGGCCATATCTCTCGAACCGTGAGTGGAAACTCACTTCTACAAGTTGGGATGGCTTGTGCTAGGTGAATTCAAGCAAGATGCAAAATTTTATAAATTTTGGATGCCGTTTGTGCAGTTGTCTCACGTTCCTCGAATTTGAAGTAATTAAACTTAGAAAAAATTTAGTGCGTTTAGAGTAGAAAACCCTCCAAACGTGTTCCAAAAAATATGAAACTTTGCGAGTAGGTTGGTCTCACCTAGCATAAGCCACCTCAACTTGTAGAAGTGAGTTTTGATTCACGATTCGAGAGATACGTGCGTGTATCGCTTTTGGTTGTAAAAAACCCAAATAAAGCGATCCACGGCCATATATCTCCAACCGTGAGTCGAAACTCACCTCTACAAGTTGGGATGGCTTGTGGTAGGTGAATTCAACCGATTTACAAAGTTTTATAAATTTTGGATGCTGTTTGTGCGGTTTTCTCACGTTCCTCGCATAAGAAGTAAATAAAGTTTGAACTGTTTTAGTGCGTTTAGACTAGAAAATCCTCCAAATGGATTCCAAAAAATACAAAACTTTGCGAGTAGATTGGTCTCACCTAGCACAAGTCATTCCAACTTGTAAAAGTGACTTTTGACTCACGATTCGAAAGATACGAGCGTGTATCGGTTTTGGTTGTAAAAAACTCAAATAAAGCGATACACGGCTGTATCTCTCGTACCGTGAGTCGAAACTCACTTCTACAAGTTGGTGTGACTTGTGCTAGGTGAATCCAAGCAAGGTGGAATGTTTTATTAATTCTGAACGTTGTTTGTGCGGTTTTCTCACGTTCCTCGCATAAAAAGTAAATAAAGTAACTTCCGGAAGCCGTGTGGAATGGGTCCGCTAAGAAATGTAACTTCTGGAAGCACGCGGTTCTTCCTTTTGATCCCCATATCATGCCGTACATGGTTGAGGCCAGTTTCTACGGAGCTAGATTCATGGGGAAGTGAAGCTGGATCGACCGTTACTTACAGCTCTTATCAAGCGATGGAGGCCGGAGACACATACATTCCACCTACCCGTGGGTGAGATGACTGTCACTCTGTAAGATGTAGCCCTTATAACTGGGCTACCAATAGATGGGGTCACCGTGACAGGAAACATGGACTTTGACCGAGTAGCAGTTGTTCGTGATTTGCTCGATATCGACCTACAGTTGAACTTGGCCCAAACAAGAGAGGACGTTGAAAAAGAAATTCTCGAAAATATTCTCGAAGATTATGATGAAGATTTATTATATCAACATATAGAAGCTGCGAAAGACAAAGCAGAAGATGAATTTTGGATTGAAATGATCGACGGGAAATCACTGTATATTAGTTGGTTAAAATTGCAGTTCAATGAGGGTTATTTGACCCCCGATTTGGACGAGAAAACCATAATCTACTATGCTCGTGTGTACATCTTTAGTATGATCGGAAGAGTGATCTTCCCTAACTCATCCGGTTCGAGCGTGCCGCTAATGTATCTACGGTTGTTGGAAAATTTTGGTTACGCGGGCCGTTTCAGTTGAGGGAGTGCGGCATTGGCGCTACTCTATAGGAATTTGTATGCTACATCATTAGGTGTCGTACAAATGGGTGGCCCGATGGTACTATTGCAAATTTGGAGTTGGAAACGCATCCACATCGGATGTCCCCGTATTATTGAACCGATACCGGATTGGTTGGCTAACCCGGGGGTCCCAGAGATGTTACCTTCATTAGGAGTATATTGGGCGGGGCGGCACACGTGGGTCGATAACCCACGCCAATCTCTTACCTACTATAGAGATGAGTTGGATAACCCATCATCAACAATAACGGGTTAAATAGAGAGATATTGGCAGGACTTCATCCCCTACAGACCAAGTATTCATAAAGTACTGCCAATATCACTCTACTTAACCCGTTATTGGCGATAACGGGTTAAGTGACCGTAACCCGTCATCCTCAATAACGGGTTAAGTAGAGAGATATTGGCAGGACTTCATCTCCTACAGACCAAGTATTCATAAAGTACTGTCAATATCTCTCTACTTAACCCGTTATTGATGATGACGGGTTAAGGTCACTTAACCCGTCATCACCAATAACGGGTTAAGTAGAGAGATATTTTTATGCTTTTTAAAACTTTCTTTTCATTCTTTGCGAACAGTGTTTGTGGAAGAAGATACCAAAGACAAATGATCAATGCTTGTATATCGTTTATAACTTTTAATAATTTCCATTTTTCTCACCGAACTAACCAATATAAAACCATGAAGGTTAATTTTTTTAAAAAAATACCAAAAAATAAAAGATGGTTTTTTTAAAAATCAATTTTTGTAATATATTCTTACCCCTAATATGTAAAATCTTCTGCAATGAGTACACCTATCCAGTTCATATACCTAACCCCTAACTGTACCCCCCAAATTCTTCTATTTTTCCGTAATTTTAAAAGTTTATTCACTCTTGCTTTTCTTTTCTTTCCTTTTGTGGCTTTAGGATGCAAAATCTGTGACAGGTACAAAGAGCATTAGTACAAGGATCATGTGACTGAGAATGGAATGGAGTTTCATCAACTCATGGCTTCCATAACTTGCACCACATGTATATCCCCACATGTAGAACCCAATAAGTGAAAAGATTAAGTATGCTTTAGAGCAGAGAGTCATTAGATCCAATATGGGAAAAACCTAAAGTCTCTCCACTCTTTACGAACATTGTTTCCTGAACTCTGCAAAGTGACATTCATATGCTTGTACATCGTTTATATTTTTTATTAATTTCCATTTATAGCCACGTAACTAACCAATATAAAATCGTTAAGGTTGATTGTGGGAAAAAAATCCAGAAAATAAAATATGATAAGCTAGGGTTAGGGTTAGGGTTAGGGTAAGCTAGGGTTATGGTAGGGTTAGGGTAAGCTAGGGTTATGGTAGGGTTAAGGGTTAGTGTAGGGTTATGTGTTAGGGTTAGGGTAAGGGTTAATACTTGTAGTAAGAGGTTGTTTTGCGTTTTCATTAATTAGGTTAATATTTGTTGTTAGAGGTAGTAAAGCGCACTGAATCTTTTCCCTTATTGGGTTCTACATGTGGGAATCTACATGTGGTGCCCACTTTGTAGAGTGAAATGTAATAGTAGGCAAGTTATGGACTTATTTTTTTCCCACAGTTGGATCTGATGACTCTCCAATCTAAAGCACGCTAAATCTTTTCCCTTATTGGGTTCTACATGTTGGGATCTACATGTGGTGCCCACTTTGTAGAGTGAAATGTAATAGTAGGCAAGTTATGGACTTGTTTTTTTTTGCCACAATTGGATCTGATGACTCTCCGCTCTAAAGCGCACTGAATCTTTTCCCTTATTGGGTTCTACATGTGGGGGATCTACATGTGAAGCCCACTTTGTAGAGTGAATTGTAATAGTAGGCAAGTTATGGACTTGTTTTTTTCTTCCCACAATAGGATCTGATGACTCTGCGCTCTAAAGCGCACTGAATCTTTTTCCTTATTGGATTCTATATGTGGGGATCTACATGTGGTGCCCACTTTGTAGAGTGAAATGTAATAGTAGGCAAGTTATGGACTTATTATTTTTTTTTCCACAGTTGGATCTGATAACTCTCCGATCTAAAGCGCACTGAATCTTTTCCCTTATTGGGTTCTACATGTTGCGATCTACATGTGGTGCCCACTTTGTAGAGTGAATTATAATAGTAGGCAAGTTATGGACTTTTTTTTCCCCATAATTGGATCTGATGAATCTCCACTCTAAAGCGCACTGAATCTTTTTCCTTATTGGGTTCTACATGTGGGGATCTACATGTGATACTCACTTTGTAGAGTGAATTGTAATAGTAGGCACGTTATGGACTTTTTTTCCCCCCACATTTGGATCTGATGACTCTCCGCTCTAAAGCGCACTGAATCTTTTTCCTTATTGGGTACTACATGTGGGGATCTACATGTGGTGTCCACTTTGTAGAGTGAAATGTAATAGTAAGTAAGTTATGTACTTTAGGTTTTTCCATATTGGATCTACATGTGGAGATATACATGTGGTGCAAGTTATGGAATCCATGAGTTGATAAAACTCTATTCCAACCTCATTCACATGATCCTTGTAATACTACTCTTTGTACTTGTCACAGATTTTGCATATATTGGCCACAAAGAGCATTATTACAAGGATCATGTGAATGAGATTGGAATGGAGTTTTATCAACTCATGGATTCCATAACTTGCATACTTTTACATTTCACTCGACAAAGTGGGCACCACATGTAGATCCCTACATGTAGAACCTAATAAGGGAAAAGACCAAGGAAATAGCTATATATTAACTTCACATTGGAGGTTTATCACTTCATATAGCATCCTCGGTCCTTGCTCTTTTTCTTTTCATAGTTTTCCCTTCACTCGGATAGATTTTGCTAAGTCTATGTCGAGGATTAATGGAGTGTTCATTTTGTTTAGGATAACTTTGCCTACTATTATTGGAGACTCTACAAAGTGGGCACCACATGTAGATCCCCACATGTAGAACAAGTCCATAACTTACCTACTATTACATTTCACTGTACAAAGTAGGCACCACATGTAGAAATCCCTACAAGTCCATAACTTGTTTTTTACAATCGAAGAACAGAGATGGCCAGGCAGCGGGGGTTGAGAGGAAGGGGAAGAAAGAGTTTTAAGATATAACCCCTAACCCTAACACTAACCCTAACCATAACCTTAACCCATAACCCTAACACTAACCCTAACCCTAACCTTAACCCATAAAAAATTATATTAAACTTGTATAAAAAATACAAAAAATTGAAATAAAATTTGGGAAAAACCATTTTAAAAAATAATAAACAATTTTAGAAGTATAAACATTGTATGTTGATAAAAAACCGGAACCCGAAGTCGAGGCCTATCTCTAACCCCATTATCCATAATCCTCTAACCCTATCCCTAACCCTATTAACACTCTAACTCTTAAACCAATGATAATATTTACGAAGAATGATATTACATGTTTATTTTTTATATATATATTATATACGCAATATTCAATTGTTTAGTATTGTATATTAATTTTTTTTTATGAACAGATTTTTCTTAGAAAAAATATATCCACCTTAACCCGTTATTGGAGATAACGGGTTAAGTGAGCTTAACCTGTTATCGCCAATAACGGGTTAAGGTAGAATATATTGGCCGAAATTTATCTTCAAAATGTTAAGTTTGTACAACAAAAACCAAATACAGTGGAATTATCTACCTACCTAACCCGTTATTGGTGATGACAGGTTAAGCTCACTTAACCTGTTATCCTCAATAACGGGTTAAGTATCCCAATACTGTCCAAAGTTGGACTTCAAAATTTGAAGATTATATCACAAAGGAGAAGACACTGCAAATATCAATCAACCTAACCCGTTATTTTCGATAACGGGTTAAGTTATCTTAACCCATTATCTTGAATAATGGGCTAGGTTTTGCAATTTTGGCAGATTTTATCTTCAAAATGTTAAGTTTATCTTCAAAATGGAGTTAAAAGCTATTGAGTCAAAAGCTTTAACATCCAAGTTGTTTTAAAATTTAGAATCTAATTGGAGCCATAGAGAAGTTCAAACTGAAGCATCAATTTTAGGTAGTTGGCATGCTTTAGATAATTTGAAAAGTTCTATGTAAATTCTGTTAATATATAACTTCATTCCAATTTTGATGATGCTATATATTTTTATAATTTACTTAGAATCATCTCATTATTCCAAAAGAAAGTATGAAAACTTGTCGATGTGTTTCCGATGTTTAGAATGGTTGTTATATCATTCCAATTTTGATGATATAACTCTTTTATGGATTCATGTTTCATTCCAATTTTGATGATTCAGAATTAACCATAATTGATTTGACTATTCTATCATTCCAATATGAAACATAGTATAGTTCTTGTGCAGAAACTATAATAGTTCTTGTTCTTTATTTTGTTAAAGAAACTTGATTGTGATGCTTGCGTTATATTTTGCTAAGCTATCGTTGAATTGTACTAAGTTCTTTAGTAGAACTAGATACTTTATGAAATTTACTAGAATTCTTAGAGATGTATCTCTTGATATTCTTGTTTTTAATAAGCTAGCAAAGATGGAGGAGTTGAATCTGTCAACATAGATTTTAAAATAATGATTTGCTCAAAATGGAGGAGTAAATATAAAGCAGTTTGCAAGGATATAGTTTTGGTTTATTTATCGAAAGAATAAATTTGTCACTTGCTTGATAAAACTTCTGTTGAGTTTAAGACTCTTATGCTCATGAGCTTAAAACTCATATTTTGTTCTTGAAGTTTATTTGCTTTGGTTGATTTTGAAACTATGACAGGTTTCTCTAGTTGGTTTAGTCATTGCGAACTATTCTGTTTTGATATGGTCTTTAAACTATCTGATTATTTTGGTTTAGTCTCATTTGAACTATTCGAGTTATAATTGATTTAGTCTATGAACTGTATTATTTTGTAAACCAATGATTTAACGAGGCATTTCCTAATATATTGAGAATATAGGAGGAGATTGTTGGATATATAGATATATTATCAATATAATAGAATATTATTGTGTATAATGTTCTATGGGGCAATACGTGCTTTGCACGTGTTATATGTTTAATTGTTGGACCGGGTCGAGTGGGCATAAAGCCCAGTACCCTAAACCCAGTTCATCTCATATAAAAGCTGGTCTAAGGTAGTGCTCTGTGATATTCCAATACAGATAAGCAGGTTATAATATCTTAAGCGGCTCTGAGATATAAACCCTAACCCTAATTCCTCCTAATCATCTCCAGCACCTAAGGGGGTGTGTGTTTGTTTCACAAGAAAGATCATGGACTATATTGCCACATCAAAAAATTTTAATGTTTGGTTTTCCATATTTTCAATAACTTCGATTGTTTGGTAATAGCTATGAAAACTCATTAGAAATGCAAGAAATCATTTCATTTCAAATTATGGTAAATTTACTTGGAAAAGCTTCTGTCTCTCTCTCTCACTCCCGCTTTCTTTTTTTCTCGTTTTAATTTTTCTAGCCAACAATTAAAGGAAAGAGCAAACTTTATTTCAACTTGTGAATAAAGTGAGAAAAAATGGTTCATCCAAGGGATGAAGTTGGTAATGTATACATCCTATACAAGGTCTCGCTTCCCTTATCCACGCACGATATTACTATTAGAACTGCTAGTTCTTAGCTACCGCTCGCTAACCTCAAGAACACTTTCTAATCTCCTTTCTCTTAGCCCTTATATTCTTTCTTTTCCGGGCCATATGGACTTATTGGCTTAATTGGGGGGGGGGGGGGGGGGTTCAATTCCCATGCTAAGGGTAGTGGGCCTAGCTCAAAAGAAGGAAGATTGAAAGAAAAAGATAGTTCAAGGACCTGCAATTCCAACCCTAGGGTTGGGAAAGGATAACCAATAACTCTTATATGGTCCTTTTACTAGGGAAAACTTCTATAGAGCCTACCACCCGATTGGAGAAATGAAAGAAATTTGGCCCTAGTTGAAACGAAATACTGTTACTTAGCCTTACACCCTCGCTCTCTTGCAGATGGACTAGAAGCGATGCCCTGCCCTTAATCTTAAACCTTAATATTAATACTAGCGCTCTCCGTATTACTAGCCCGACATAGAAGGGACGAAAGGAAAAGAATTCTATTTGAATCTAAAGACTAGTTATTGTTAGCTCTGAATAAGACCAACCAGATAAGTAAAAAAAATATTCTATATGTTATATATTAAAAGGCGGAAAAATATGTTATTGTTATGCTGAGCTTGACTAATAGAATCATGCAAAATTCAGTAAATAATAATATATATAAAAAAGCAGGGTTTGACCACTAATTCGGAAGGAACTTGATACGAGCTTGATCAAAACACTTGCTCTATCCCATCGCTATATGGTATTATAAATATAGCCCTTGCCAAAGATATCAAGAAATTACCAATTCTATATAGGTTATACAGCCTATATAGATTGAGACTTTTGACTATAAACTATTAGTTCTCCTAGTTAGGCCCTTACTTATCTTACTCTTACAACTGTTAAGAAAGACCAGGACCAAATATAAGTCTGTGGTAAATAACTTTGATCTTTCAAGATAGAAACTAGTACTGCTCTAAAAGGTACTACTATGGGTACCGATACGCCTGGTGGGCAAGAAAAGATAGCACTGACTCTTTTTATACTGCTTGAAGAAAAGTCTCTTTTATCGTTAACCAGCCCTATCAGAAACAAGATCCGTGAGAAAATATTCTGGGATTGCTCTTGCCTGAAAGGAAGGATAACTGCTCATCTTTCATTTAGAGAATTTGTGTCTTGTAATCAAACTGAAACTTTAACTGGCTCGGCTGGTCCGTCATGAAAGCTCTATTCTGCCCTAGAAAAAAGATATCCCCACCATGCTTGCATGCAACTCTTGTTGAAGAGAGGACTTCAACTTTTTAGAATGATACTACTGAGATTGCTACACTCGTCTAGATACTTTTCTCTAAAAGAGAGAGAGCCCTCTTCTAGTCTTATCCCTATTACTAGCTTTCCCTCAAGGATAATCAATCTATGGCATAATATACTTATTCGCGAAAAGGAATGGAAAGCACATTGAGAGGAACTCATTGAGGCCAAACTATTCCTTATAGGCGTAGGCATGTATCTTGAGGTCCGTGTTCATATGCACTCCTTATCCTTTGCCTGAAACTAGATGGCTTCAACTCTATCTTGATGCTTGGCAGGGAGTCAATAAGAAGACGGCATTTCAGGGGGCTTAGCATGAGAAGTAGTGGGACCGGAAAGACAAGGATATGAGGGAAATAAGCTATTTAAAATATGATATGCATTAACTAGAAAGGCAAAAGGCTCATCTCTTAGATTAGGAATGTCCCTAGAACTAACATTAGATACCCCTCACATCTTGCCCATATTGATAGTCGCAAGACTAATAGGAAAAAAGTCTCTCTTGTCCTTAGACCTACCCCTCCCTCATTTTTGTATAGAAGGACAAAGATAGATCCTAAGTGACCAGGGGCCCACTTCTTTAAGTCAGATATTACTGAACTATATAACATGCTTGAAACACTGTCTTTCCCCTCTTACCCTGCTTACGTTTTGGCTATCCCGTGACTTACTTGACCTAGATCCTGATTTTTGGAAAAGATAAGAGGCCCTATACTACCATAGGCTGGCTAAAAGGATTGCGGGCTAAAGAGTACACCCTTTAGCACAAACCGCAATAGCATAAACTGTAGGATATGAACAGAAACTGCAGAATACCGAAGGGTAGGAAAACACATTATCCAATGGAACTCAAGCAAGATCTATAGGCTTGTATTAAGACTAGATGGATATGGAAAGCAAGTGGTTCAAAATACTCAGACGTTCTTGTAGGATTGCTGACTTCTTTAAGTCATCTAATGCTTGAAAACTGGCCCTCCATTGGCTGGGAAAAAGTAAGCATAAATTCTTTCCAATAGCACTCCTTATATAGCTTTCCCAAGAAAAGAAGCAACTATTCCTATAATCTACATGCATTTTTCTAAGTTTTATCATACTTGCTTTCCTTTCCTGGTTGGGTCAAAACCTTTGAGCGTGGGATATGATTACAAGATTCAATTGAGTCCTCCTTATGAAGCATGCTTATCAGAGGTAGCATCTATTCTAGTAAGAGATTGCCCTAGTAAGTCACATACCCATCTTATGTTATCCATAGACCGAGTATAAGGATAATTGGAAGTCCCCCCATTCTTTGCCTTAGTCTGGGAAGCGTGAAAAATCTCATTCATCCCTAAATTTTGCACTCAATCGAAAGTAGGTTTCCATACAGGGATTTCCTACGAAAGTTCTGAGATCTTGAGTGGGGCACTAGTTAGTTAGTTAGGTTCCCATGAAAGTCACTTTCTAGGCATTGGGAGCTCTATTCATCCAGCATGCATTTCCATTCCATATGCCTACAAGCCATTTAGAGTCTTGAGGTAGGCCTCCCCCGTTGTCATTGCTTCTGCCTTTGAGCGAGTGCCATCCAGTCAAGTGTATGAAAGGGCAAATCCCATCTCTGAGTTTGTTGGAGTGGCTTTCGATGTCGATCCAACCCATCCATACATTGTGAGGTCCTCGCTGGTCATGGTCCCTAAAGCAAGTGAGTTCTCAAGCTCTCCAGCATTCTCTTTTCCATAGGTTCCTTTTCATGTCCAATCCAGACGATTTCTAGTCCTTCTACTTTCGAGTAAGTTGCACTTGCAGTCTTTTCTAGGGCAAAAGCAGAAATATTTGCTCTAGTGTTAAGAAGGATGAAATTGCTAGAACTTCAATATTGTTGGAAGAGGGATTTAAGTCAGGCAGTTCTAAAAGCTTATTCTAATTACTTCTCTTGCAGCCAGTCCTGCCTTTGGGAGTGCCCCTATGGTCGAATGTGAGCAAGTTTTTTCCGGGATATGTTGCGTCTTTCATTATCTTTGGGTAATTTATCTAGTGGTAGTCTCGGTTTAATATTATGCTGAAGAAGTAGTTGCCTACCCATAACCAGTAGAAATTGTAGTCCTTTAAGGCCATTCCATAATATTCTGTTCCTTTTGTAAGACTTCCAATTACGCAAGCCCTTCTAAATGCAGAAAAAGGATAAGTTTCCTAATTCCTTGCTTATCGATCCAGGTGAGCAACTAGCTTTTATATGATTTCATTTTTTACAGGTTTCTTTTCTTCCCCCCAGCCTCCTTGCCTTTTTATTTGAAAAGTGCCCTTTCCTAAGATGTCTCTCTCCTTGCTTATTGATTAGTCGTTGAGAAACTTCGTCCCAGACAAGCTTTTGAAAATGCTTATAGAAAGCTAGTTTTCATTTCGGGCAATGTTAGAGTTGAAGCCAGGTTACAGTTATTCTTCAAGGCAGAGGGAGTTGTTTTTATCATCAGTGATGGTTCAGGAAATTCTACTTCTGATAGAATTTCTCATATTACTTGAAACGAGCCTGTTGCAGTCCTTAGGCAAGCAAGTCAGTTTGAAAGCTAGATTCCTTACGCAAGAAAGCCTGGGATAAACATGAAAGCAAAGGATCTTAGGTAAGCCATTATTTCCACTTCTTTTTCAAGCGGGCAAGAGAGGAATAAGGCAAAGGCTAGAGTCTTTCAGTTTCATAAGGTTTTTTATCATATACCCGTGCCATTTCCATTCCTTGAGTGAATTGAGAAAATATCTCATATTACTTGAGTTCTTATGAGTATCCATTTCTAGGTCTCTCTATGCTTGGAGAGAGGGTTTCATTCTAATTCTTCACCATCTGACGTCGAAGGTTCTCAGGTAAGATAGAAAGCAAAGTAAGCCAAAACTTGTGGAAGTATTTCATACCTCACCCCTCTGACGTAAGGCAGCAACAATAACTCTCCGGGCTAGCTCTCTCGGGCTATTCTAACTTACTAATAAAGGGGCTTCTACGTCAGTTCAGGTGAAGTGCTTTCATCCTTTGTTACAACGAGTGTTCCAGTGCGAAAGTAAAAAAGCCCAATTGGAGTCTGAAGGTAAAGGTAAGCTCCTCCTGTTGAAAGCCTATCTAATTGAGTTATAGTGCTAACTCCTATTTCTAAAGAATTAAAAGACAGAGTTGTATTTTCATCTCCGCATAGCCAGTTGTTTGACTTTCTAATAAGCTAACAAGCTAACAATCTTACATGCCCAATATACTTTGCTTGGTAGGATTATTGAGCTTTGGCTCTTGGTCCACTTCTGCCCGTTGTAGTGATTCTACAAGCCCTATCATATCTTCTGTCATGCATTCTGCCTTCTCTGTGGAAGAATGTTCAGCTCCTGTGTTTCAATGGAAGTTGGAATTGGATCTCTTCTTTCTGTGAGCCATTTCTAGTCCTTTTTAAGCTCAGTAGAAAAATGAAAGATTACTTGTCTTTTCTTTCTCTTGAAAAATTGCTAATGCTTTCAAGCGAGTAAAAGCTAGGTAGTTTGAAAGGCTTCCAATTGGAGTGCTATCATTTCTACTCTTAATACCAAGCATAAGAGCTAACATGCATACCATAGGGATAGCTTTTATAACAATTCTAAGGCTTGAGAAACCTCTTCCAGCCATTGATTTTGTCTGCGAGCCTGTTGGAGCCCTCTTTTTTTGTGGTCCATACGAAGGAGTTCCACAGTGACCCCTTTGAAACCTTTACTTTAAGCAGTCCCTGCCCCTTAATCAAGTAGGGGTTCTACATTTGCAGGCCTAAGGCCTCTTTTTCCTTACAGTTGTGAGGCCAGACCTAAGAGAATGACGTTTTCAGGCATTTCTGCTTATCTTGGATAGATCAGATATGGCGTGTATAAGGCTAAGACGGAATAAGGCTTGTAATAGATGTAACGCTTTAATATGTATAATAGGCTTTTAGTTAAGCACTCCCATTTGTTTATTCATAGTGCTTCGTCCTTACAATGCTTCTTCTTTACCTGGGGTTGAAGTTCCACAATTTGAATAGCTTCTATCTTCCCGACCCCGGTGCTTTCCCTTGCCCATCTTTGTTTTGCAATTTACTTTGGATTATTCCATGGTTTCCTCTCCCTCTCTATAGAGTAGAGTGATTTTATACCTCTTCTGACTTTTTTAGAGAGAAAATAACTTATGAAGAGGGCTTTACATCGCCTGCCACAAGGGAAAGAGCCTAAGCTAGTTCAGTTCCATCGCCTTCCAGTGTTTATGCCTACGATCCAGTTATAGAATTTGCTTCAATGTGAGGCTTGCCAGGACACAGGCAATAATTGTAATACCCCGAATTCCAAAATACAACTGAATTCGAGTTCCACAGGATCTTTACACTTCTTTCGTACAATTTTACAAGGAAATAAAAACTTTTCTTTCATCAGAGTTACATTTACACTTGTACATTATCACAGCGGAAGCAATATTACAATAAATTATATGAAACAATATTTAACTCAATCCTGCGCAGCATGTATGCTTCAATAGTCAAGCATCTTTACCGTGCATATAAAACTGTAGGCGCGTCAGTTCATTCAACTGACGAAATATTATACATGGCCATCCTCTCTATGCCGGAAACAGTATAACGATTCTCATTTCTTAACAAACACAAACTTGTCACAAACAAAGCTAAAGGGACTATCCTATTGTTGTCGTGTTGTGAATGTGCACTTAGTCCTTAATGCAATTATTTATATTATATTACACTAATGCGCACTTGTTCGGATTCTATGCATCCCATACTACATAGGTCCGAGGGAAAGCCCTTAATCTTTCTTCATCTTATAGAGTTCAATCCCTCGCCATGACTTAATCTACTACTGTAACTACGGTAAGTATCCTAGATGTTCTATGAGTTACGAGCTCATGTCTAGACAGCCTGGAGGGGAATCCCATGCCATGTCACGACGCATCGTGAAGACAGCCTGTGGTCAATTCAGCCTCCGTCATGGGATATGTCACCACCTGCAGTCACCAAACATCCCACGAGCGTCGCCACCGGGACGGTACTCTGGAGCAATATCCACATCATGTCACGACGCATCGTGAAGACAGCCTGTGAATACTTTCACGCCGCCAATCCAATGGCCCTCATACTCAATGTTTTCCTCTTACTTTCATCACATCTTCACTATGTATCTAATCCTTAGTTTAATTGAATCATGAATAAAATTAATCTCTTAGAATGTAGCACTTCCACTATACCGGTCTAACCATTTATTCAACATGACCCAAATCTTGGTCTTTTCATTTCAAATTCCATTTCGATTCATTTCTCTGCCGGTATAAGACTTGGCTATACCCTAATTCTCAATTTCAACTCATAATTACAATGTCATACCCATAAGAGCTTTTCATGATTAACCACCATTCATGTTTCAAAAGCATAGTATTCATGTATTCACATTTTTCATAACTCATCACAATCAATAATTCAATGCACATATACTTGAGAACTAAAATTCTTCAAACATGTCGCATTCACTAATTTATAAGCTCACATAATTCTATTTCAATCCATTCCAAATCCACTGTTCACATTTTCAATTGTTTCACAATTCACACCTTTCAAATTTCTCATTACCCAAAATCTCATTTTAACTTCTTAAACAATCCATTCGAAATTTCTTAAAGAAACAAATTAAGTTAATAATCAAAAAGAGTTCCTTTTGTAAAAAAACAGTCTCACTTATACAAAGCCCCAGGTCATAGAGATTTTCTCCCACAACACAGATATTATTTGAAACTTCAGGGCAGTCGACTGTTAACCATGACCAGTCGGCTGTTCTGCGAGTTTCTAAAGCTCGAGAATAGATTAATCAGAGGAGTCGACTGTCTCATATGAATAGTCGGTTGTCCCGCTATGATTTTTAAATTCAAAAATAAACGATCAGGCCAGTCGACTATTAAATGTGATCAGTCGGCTGCTCTGCGATGTTTTTCAACTCGAAATCAAAATGACCAGGACAGTCGACTGTTACACATAGTCAGTCGGCTGTGCTGCGGGGTTTTTCAAGTCTAAAAATATATTTTCTTCTCTTTTTGAAACATAACTTTCCAGTTTACAATCTACTTAAAAATTTACAGTAAACCCGTATTCCACAATGATCATTTGCTTTATAAAAATTTCTGTTTTATTAATTAATTACACATGATGCATTCAATCATTTATTTGCAAAAATACATTCCTTTTCATTTTTCTAATGGCATAAATAGCAATGGAAAATTTCATGACATCTATTACCAATCATTTCTTAATAATTTATTCTATCAATTCATCTTTAACACACCATTCTACATTAGCACTTTCATCCATAAACATGATGTTAGTCTTTTACTAGTTAAACCACATAGTTTACATTTAGGACATATTTTGCATACTAACATTGGAAATAACGAGAACATTCACTTTACTCATAATTAATAAATATAGTAATCAATCAACATATATTTGCTAATTTCTTAATTCCCTTCTATTTAGGCAAGCATGCATTTCACTTCAACTAGTAATTCATAATAACAATTTAATTTCATTCCCTAGCATGATTTCTACTTTAGAAGTCATGAGAAACACCCACCTTTTGAAGAAAAACGATTAAGAAAAAATCCCCTAGAGCCTCCTAGATTGCGAGCGAGTGCCTTCTCCTCCTAGATTGTTGTGCAACGAACTCCATCTCCTTGCTCCTCGCCAAAAACGAGAGCTTCTTCTTGTAGGGATGGCCGGCCTCCAATGGGGGAACACTCACACTCAACTCACACTAATATAAATCTCCTATGTAATAGTTCTCTTCTTCCAATAGATCATTAGTGTAAAATACAAATAAATAGGAGGGGTATTTATACTAATTTTAGAGTAGATTGGAGGGCTAGGATTCGATGGATGGTTATAGAATGAAGGGCTAGGATAGGAGTAGGAGTTATAGCAGCCACCCACACACAAATAACTACCCATGCACACAACCCACTCTCCCATTCCTTCCAAAGCACAACTGGCCCAAAATAAAGTGTGCATTGCACACTATGTGCTTCGCACGTGCCACCTTGTACCCCTATTTAAAAGTTGTACAATTTAATTAATCAAAATGTTCACCAATTATCTCTACATGACAAGTGTGACTATTTAATTAATTAATTAGATTGGTGGGCTTCATAAATAGTGGGCTTAGGCTTGTGGGCCAAGACAACAAATTGATAATTAATTAAAGTGGGCTAACACAAATAAAATAGTGTTTTAGGCTTTTGGAAATAGGCTTTTTAGAAAAATAAAGAAAAATAATTGTTCATACAAAAAATGAGATTTCATACAAAATAAATAAATAATATACACATGAAGTTCGCAAGTGCACAACACGTGAAAAATAATGTTTTTATAAAAATGAAGTTCTAGGGTATTACAATAATTACTCGAACAATAGGGAAGAGGTCTCTCGAGCCTGAATCTCTTACAACCGCAGTGGATTATTCAGGGAAGGTAGGGGCACGTTACATTCATTAGAGCGAGTGCGTCAGTGAGTTCCTTATGAAGTGAAGGCATGTGTCTTTTTCCAACCATTTGAAGTTCTCCTTCATACATTCAGAGTTCTAGTTATCTTAATCGAGGTGTATCAGCTTTCGCTGTACGTACTCGAGGTACAGGCCAATAGGCGGACTAAAGGCGGGATTAAAATAATCTTCAATCATCTATTCGATCAATGTTATTCAATACAACTGATATGCGACAGCTGATAACAATGCATAAGCGACATCCCTATCCCTTCCCAATGAAGCTTCCTTTGATTTGAATGAATGAGGAACGATGGCGCATGCAAAAGAAAAGAAAGCCCCTATTTGGGCATGAGCCCTAGTACATTGACCTCTCGCAGACCTGAAACTCAAGTTTTTGGCTATTGAAAAAGAAAATAATACATGCGAGGAAAGCCATATTGATTCTTAATAAGACTCCCGCTAAAGCAATTGTAGTAGCTCCTGCACCGATGGAATTCTTAATTCAATCTTGACCACTGAGATTGAAAAAGGAAATTGGATTTTCTTATGAAATCTTCTTTTCTTAGCTTAGATTAAGATATCAACAGACCGGTAAGTTCAATAAAATTAAGAAGGAATGAATTGATTTTGTGATTCCTTCTTTCCGCTCTTCTCTTAGCTACACCTGCTTACAGATGCCCATGTCCCTCATGGATCTAGGAGTTCATATGAATAATGGCTAGCGGGATTCTGCATTCAATCGGAGTTGGTTTTGCGAAAGGAAGACACTCAAGACTATATAGTAGTTTATGCCCGTGGTCTTTCTTTATTAGTTAGCATTAGAATCCCTTAATTCACTTACGGGGCAATCAAGGAATAAAAGCTACCATCCTAGGGGGGATATATTATCTCTCTACCCAGCTCCTCATATAGCAACCAAGAACAAGAAAGCTACTTAACTCAGGTTTCAGAATGATTTAGGGTCAGATGAGAAAACCAACCCTAGGAGAGTGGCTCAATAAGATAAGTTAATCGGAGTTCCTGGAAGGAGGTCCCACCATTTACTTGACTCTTAGAACCTTTGTTGGTTTTGGACAATGGGGATCAACTTCCAGGACAGGAAAAGGTGATCCATCTATTTATTTGACTGACCCTAGTTCACGAGAAAGAGTCATAGGGATAGACTAGGGTTGGCAAATGGGTCTAACGGGCTGGGTTGGGTCGAACCCGCCCGAGTTGGAACCCAACTTGGGCGGGTTCGAGTCGGTTCCTTTGGTTAACCAAGCTGGGCCGGGCCGGGTCGATAGCGATAATTCACGACCCGCCCAACCCGTGAACCCTTTTGGGTCCAACCCGGGTCGGGTCGGGTCGGGTAGCAGGTTGGACCGTCTAAAGTTTTTTTTTTTTTACTTAAACAAAAAATGTAATGTAATTTTATTAATAAACAAAAAAATGTAATAATAATAATAATAAGATTGAAAGAGTGAAATTGCCAAAAAAAATTATATATTATTAATGTGATTTCAACTTATATAAGTTTCACAATTTGTAATAAGAAATAAAAAAAAACACAATACATATTTGTTTTATACAATAACAAATTTCTTAGATACAATTTCAAATTTCTTTAATTTTCCTAATTTTAAATAACAAACAAAGATTTTATACAATTTTTTATACATTTACAATTATCTTCAATTTGTTGGTCTTCAATTTGTCGTTGTTGTTGTTGGTCTTGAATTCTTCATTTTGGTTGCTATTGTTGTTGTTGTTGTTCCTCCGGCGAGGTGCTTCCACTTGTGGACATATCGAACGCTTTTCCTTGAGTCCTATCTTCGGTCTTCAACTAGTCTTCTGTGCAGACGAGCATCTCCAACGATTGGGGCTTCAAGCGATTCCTGTAATTGATTAGAACCCTGCCACTTGTAGAAAAATGACTTTCTGAAGCAACTGTAGAGACAGGAGGAGTTAGTAGATCTTTAGCTATATATTTAAGAATACTATAAGTATGTTCATGGTCTTTCCACCATTGTAAAATATCTACCGAAAAAGTAAAAGATTCAGAATCTTGTTGATTATACCAATTTAATTCATTTGGTTGATTGGTCCTAGGTTTTTTTAAATGAATTTGTGCAAGTAAATTAAATATTCTATCATCTAATTTACTCTTACCCTTATTTTTAGAAGTAGCAGAAGAAGAACTAACTAAAGAAGTTATACTACTAGATGCAAAACGTCTATCATAATAATCATACAAGTTATTTAATGTCGATTCAAATTAAACTAAAAATATTTCACAATCAATTTCAGATTCATCTGGCCCAAGTAAAGTAAAAAACATTTCAATCAAACTCTTCGTACCTTCTAATTTGATACGAGGATCCATCATAGTAGCAACACAATACAACATAGGAGGAGGATTAAAATACTTCAAAAATTTTACATATACAGGTTTCACAATATGACCAATAAAAGCACCATCGATCATTTCTTTGAAAGTATGCATCATAGTAACAATTGAAATAAAACTGCTACTAGAAGTAGATTCATAAGATTTTGAAAATTTGAAAGTTGCGGTTTTAAAAGGTTCTAAAAATTTCAACAAAGATTTGGCATAAAACCAATGTTGGGGAGTCATTTCAAAATTTGGCATATTTTTTTTAAGACAAAAATTATTTATACATGCTTTATGTTCAGTAACAACTTGTAGCAAATCAAAAGTAGAATTCCATCGGTGTTTAACATCCTTTGGAAATTTTCTAAAATGTACATTTTTAAGCCTACGCCAAGCTTTCCATTCTTGAAATATGGTGCCACTTAATGCAATAAAATATACACAATTCCTAATGTTAACTATACATGGTTCGGCTATTTTTAATGCATCTTAAACATACAAATTTAAAATATGATATGTACATCTAACATGAAAAATATTGTCAGATGGAGGGTTTAATGCAGATTTTAAATACTAATTGATGCATTGTTGTTAGATGCATTATCAAAACTTATACACATAATTTTATCACGAATATGAAAAACATCACAAATTTCTAAAATACGGTTTGCAATTTCATTACCACTATGGGGATAGGACAACGCGGCAAGTGATAGGGCAACGGGCCGGGTTAGGCGGGCAGGTCGCAGGCAGTTTGTGGGTCGACCCGGCCCGTTTGCCATCCCAAGGATAGACCCCTTTTGTTTTGCACCGAGAAGAAATCCATAGAATCGTCTGACGAATCGTCTGATACTAGATGAAGAGGTACCCCGGAAAGCAGGAATAGAGGAGGCACAAGCCTTCCATCTCATTAGAAGAAACCAAAGGCAATTAGTTCATCTTTGAATAGGTAGCCCGGTTAACCAGACAACCTGTAGGGACTTCCTGCCATACAGGAAAGGAAAGACCTGGGACCAGTACTCCCCAACTTGGGAACTCAGCTTATAGCGAAGGGGAGGAGCCGCTTTTTATGCGACAATACTATGGCGAAGAGTGAAACGATACTCTTTTTATTGAGATTTCCCCCGGGTTTCTGCTTCATTCAAGTCTTAATTCAAGTAAGGACAAGTCCTTATCATCCCGATTGGGATAGACAGGCCTACCTCGCTGCGAGTTAGCACCTCGGGCTGTCTTTCTGCTTTCTGTCTGTCTACAAGCAGAAGGCGGTAATGAAAATGTGAAAGTAAAATAGCCATCAAATGTAAATTGATGTTGAGATGGAGTCCTTACAGAGGTACTTCTATTGTCAGATTAGGCAAAACCAAAACCTGGAGATCAACCCTAAGGACCGTTCTATCTAAGCTTGGGAGCAAGGATTGGATTGGAGATTGCATGACTTGATTTCTCTTCTTCCAGTGAGTGCTAGGGGGATAGAAAGCGGGTTGTCGGCAAGCATGACGAGAGGGCAGAACTCCTTTGTGAAATGGCAGCTATTATGTACTTTCACTTGTCTACGAAATCGGGTACGAAGAGGTAAATGAAGAGGTTTGGCTTTAATGGAGGGATAGAAGGTCTTGCTACACTGCTTCAAGCTTGCTTCGGGTTTAGCCCTTGATTGGCAGAGTGAGCGGGGTCTTTGCCTTCTTCGTAAGTGTCTAAGACGGATCCGAGCAATTTACAGTCGTTCCGGGGAAAATCAATAGGAATCTAGGGGAGGTGATAGTCGATAGGGGCAATGGCACATGGCTATATCTATCTTTCCTTCCTTCACCAGTTTCACCCCTTTCCGGCCGAGTAGGACGAATGGACGCAGGGGTGAGGCTTCGCCCCGATTGAGAATACTCTAATAAGAAATTTGTGTTGAGTGATATGAGCTAACGAACGTGAAAAGAGAGAGGTTCGCCTACTTACTGAACTAATCCCATCAACCCCACCAGCCCGTGCTATCCACCTAGAATTGTACCCAACCAATCTAGAACTATTAGTAGTATGTAATTGACTCCTTAAAATCCGGTTACCAATTCATATTGTTTTCCTTGCTAATAAATAAGAAGTAATGATTTTGTTTTCACTCCTTAAAATCCGGTTACCAATTTTATTTTTATTTTTTATTTTCTAATAGGTTATCAATTTTAGTTACTAGTAAACAAACAACCTCTTAGCTGGGATTTTTTTAAAAAAAATATTGAAAACCTAATAAACATAAAAAAGAACTATAGACATTTTAGTAAATTTAAATAAGCAAATTAGTCTATACAATCTCCTGCCATTTCTACAAAATATCTTTTCAAATTAACATTCTCCCATGTTTCTCCCCACAGGGGATATTGCTCAAAATATCTACATTATCCCTTCATAGTAGTTATGTGTTTTTATTTACTTTCCCACAATTTTACATGTTTACTTGTCTAATAATTTTAGTTACACACCCATAACTTTGATCTAACATGCAATCAGACCAATCAGACGTGCCAGCTACTAGTCCCGAAAAACTTGATAAAAAGAACTTATCGCTACTAGCAGTTATATGTTGTACTCATTGGGCGCATCCTGATTCTCCCATTATAGATCCGGTTAAGTTCATCCTTTGCAAGTTCTCTCTCTAAAAGTGTTAGTGAAAAAAACTGATATAATTATGATCAGTTGGATTATCATTTACAAAAGAGCGGAATGAGCAAATTAGCATGAAATATGTGGTACGAAAAGTGTTATTAGTGCCAACATCTTGTTGCTAATTAGATTAATACAGATTTTTAGTATTCTGCTATTTCTGCTATGATTTACAATTTGATTATAATTAACTTGGAATGAAGATTGTAGGGCGGCGGTTTGTGAATCTAATTTCAAATCTGCTCTTACGTTGATTGAACAGGGAGTTAATGATACTCATCCTTATGTCCCTATTGTTTTTTACATTAAATTCCTCTTTCATAATTCTTGGGATTTAGTGTTTGTCCACTCTTTTCGTGAAGGTAATTCTTGTGCTGATTGGCTAGCTAAATTCAGAGCAACTATGGATTATGGGTTTGAACTTTGACACTCTTGTCTTCCTGCTGTCTCTACTTTCCTGTTAGCTGATGCTATGGGGATAGAACACATCAAGACGTAGTTTTTTTTGTTGCTTTCTCATTGTATTTATTTTCCCATTCATCAAAAAAAACTAAAAATCAAAATAACTAATATGAAACTTTATAAGGGTTTAAATGGAAATAAACCCCGGCAGGAACTGAACTTTAGGTCTTTATTTTGTCATCTTCTGGATCTCCTAAACCGAACTTTGCCGACCGAATCTAAAGTGGTCAACCCACCAACCCGCTTACCCGCTTACCCGACCCACCCACACGCACAAACCCAAATGGAGCATTTCCCCCGCCCACGTTATTGGTGTGGCTTCAAGATACCCTCTCAAATAATCCACTTCATCTCTCTCTCTCTCTCTCTCTCTCTCTCTCTTCTGTACTTAAAATCTGCAATATTTCTTTGTCAGTCGAAAGAGTAATCCAACAGAAAGATTTTACAGGTTAGTAATGAGATTCTGGTTTGTCCCAATTCTCTTGTTTGAGATTAAATTTTAGTTTTTTTTCTGGATGTTTTATGGTACAATATCTCATTGTTAATAGACCCTTTTTGTAATTTTGAATAGATTTTTTAAAGGGAATTTTGATCACAGGTGAAGTGATAAGTTTTTTGGGTATGAGTGTTCTTGGGTCATTTTCTGCTGTGTGCCCAAGTGGTGGCATCAAGAGCAGAAGAAGATTTTCGCGGGCTTCTAATAGTTTTGAGGGGTTTAGAAGTAGTGAATGCATGGGGTATCAATTGAAAGTGCCAATTCCGTTTTTTGCGAAAACAGG
Organism: Hemerocallis citrina; assembly: GCA_017893485.1. Taxonomy (NCBI): domain Eukaryota; kingdom Viridiplantae; phylum Streptophyta; class Magnoliopsida; order Asparagales; family Asphodelaceae; genus Hemerocallis; species Hemerocallis citrina. The sequence goes on from CM030366.1 coordinate 143,877,930, forward strand.
GAGCTCAAAGTTGAGCCCTTTGCAGGTATTTTGGGATTGAGTTTTGTGTTGGCAAATGCTTGGTTGATGTTTCTATTGAATTGGGGGTTTGGGAAGATAGAATTATGTGTTGATTGTTTTGGTGATGTGTAGGTGGTTTGCAAGGATTACCCAAGGCCTGAACTTGAGGGTACTATTAATTTCTTAGAAGCTGCTCAGTTGTCTTCGTCTTTCCGTAGTCGCCCTAGACCGGAGAAAGGGCTTGAAATTGTCATTGCTGGAGCAGGTAAAACATTTCGTTCTTTTGTTCTGTGCTTGTCATTTTTGTACAAGTTCAATTGAGAGATTCACCAAAGCCAATGGCTATTGTAGACCTGAACTTGGCAGTTTGAGTTGGTGACGTTTTCATCGCCTAATAAGCCTTTCCCATCAAAATGGGGTCACTTCTAAATCAAATAATGAAAATAATAATAATAATAATAATAATAATTATGGTAGACTGTCTACTTGGTGGTATCCCTCACTCGTAAGAAAGGGGCTTGACATACTATAAGCTAAATTCCTACCTTCTGTCACTGTTTAGGCTAATGCGATGAGGAAGAAAATCACCAAATTATTTTAAATTAAGAGAATGTTTAAATTGAATGAGAGATGTGATGACTTTTGACACGAGAGTGTACAATTATATATGAAGAACATCAACATCTACAGATTTATATTTTAACACATTCCCCCCATTTACATATAGGAGTAGAACACATCTACTATCTGTGTTGGGTTTATATGTCTTGCATACACATGTTCGATGAGAAGACGATGAAGCGATGAGATGGAATCGAAGCGAATAATTGAAGAAAGGAAGAAGAAGCAGCAGGAGCAATAGAGAAGGGGATAGTCGACTGTTACCTCATCAGGTCTGACTCTTGGTGATTGCGGTTGACTGCAATCTTGTGCAGTTGACCGCGACTCACAGGCTGATGCGGTTTTGGGTCGGGTCTTGGGGATTCGTGTGAAATCCAATTTCGTCGTCAAGTTAGATCGTACGGCTCTTAACTTATGGTTATCTCTTCAGTATACAACGGATGGTTAATGTATCAAGTGTATCAGATTATGGTTTCTCTAGATATCTATATAATTAATGTAACGACTCCAAGAACGAAATGATTCTATTGAGTGCCGAATAGAAGAATAGAGTACTTCATCTGAGAGGTGAGAGATTTCTCCATTGTAAACAACTAGTAATTCCAGTTAAACTTGAGAGGGTCGTGGTGAGAATTGTAATATTCTTATATATTTTCTAGTTGAATAACACCTCGGTTCTTCCTCCCCGGATTAAGGCGAAATTCCTAATCGGGATAATTCTTGTCTGCTTTGTGTGATTGATGTGATCTAGTATTTGCTTGGTGTTTTGTATTAATCGTGTCGAAGACTCAACAAGATCCTCTAGAGGGAATAATTCTCTAACAATCTGTACTTAAAAATTGCGAAATTGTAATTATTGCCTACTTCTAGAGCTGTACATGGTAATTTATAATGTTTCTCACATTGTAAAAAATATGTAGTTTAGCAACACTATCACCACCATTGTGAAACTAAACAACTATAATAAGAATTGACAAATTCTTGTAGGTTTGGCTGGACTATCAACTGCCAAATATCTTGCTGATGCCGGTCACAAACCTATATTGTTGGAAGCTAGAGATGTTCTTGGGGGCAAGGTTTATATGCTATTTTGTTGATTATTTTGTATGCGTTCTGCTTTGATTTTTCCCCATTCATTAACATTTCTCTGTGCATTGACACTTAACGTTATTCATTAAGATGAAAAACATCTCATGTTAAGATCAAGAGGTGTTTATAATTCAATTTTAAAACAGTGTACATTACAAACTTACAAGCTGCTGCAGTTAAACTAAAATTTACTAGTTTGGTTCTTGCAAATTACTTACAACCACTCTATTTTTTGGTTGATTACTTGTAGTTATTGACATGTAGTGATCATACCTGAGTATACAAACATACTCTTGTTCACCTCACCTGAGTTATATACAATTTCCACAATGAGGACTTCCTCACACACATTGCTATATGGAACCAGAACTTCATTTACGAATCCTTTCTAATTAGGCTCTACCAACTTTGAAGGGCTTATAGAGTGTGAATAAACCGTTAGTGTGTGTTTAGAGTGACTTTACAGGCTGAAAGGAACCTCATTTACATTTTTTTCTTTTCGTCCACTAGTTCGAATTCCACTTGATAAGAACAAATAGTTGCTCTCTATATAACTAGTTCTAAAAGTTAAATGGGTATGGAAAAATTCTGGTGTATTTCATATTATGTTAGGCCTCATATAGCTGTGTTTCTGGATGGCCTTTCGATTAAATTTTGCTGATAATTACATAACTTAGAAGGTCCATTTGGTCACAATGGCATCCCACTACTTCTAAAACAGGGAAGACTATTTAACATGGACTTGTCATGTTTCTCTCACGAGGAATTAACTATCTGCAGAAACCAATGTAATGAAAAAGGTGGAACGTATTTGACTATTAGTAGTCGGTTTTCTTTTTATATGCAACCTATATGTGTTATTTCAGAAATAAATATTCAACAATGATGACATATACTTTCTGTGCAGATTGCTGCTTGGAAAGATGAGGATGGGGATTGGTACGAGACAGGCCTCCATATATTCTGTAAATTTCCTCTTTCGAATTTGTTTGCCTTCAATAGTTTGTCTGCTCTGATCATCTCTTCAGTAAATTCTGATCGAAACAATAAAAATATACAAAAGATCCTAAAAGATTTGTAATATGCTAACTTTCTTAGAATATATAGCATTTCTATTCGCAAACTCGAAACTATTCAAGTAGATTTAGCATCTCCCAAGAAATTCTGATATCAGTTCTAATTTTTTTTCTTTTTTCCATGCTATCCACCATGATCTGAACAAGAGTGGAGAACCTTTACCTTCCAGGTAGTTAGTTCATATGAAATCTGACTATAGTGTATACTGTTTATTTAGGGACATTTTTTTTCTTCTTTTTAATGCCAGGAACAAAGTAATGATCCGGAATCATCTTTATCACCAATTTACCACCCAAGGCATATCTTTATTAAGCAGTCAATAGTTAAAACATTAATTATGAAGAGCAAGCCATCCAAAATTTAGGTTGAAGAGTATATTTTTCTTTATTCAATATTGAAAGGTGATATCTGTTGTCAGTGATAATGAATCTCTTATATATTTTATAAATTTTAAGAGCCTTGGGCAACTCCAGCTAGATTGTATTTCATAAGTGATCTTAGAAGTTCCTACCATAATTCAACGAGACACTTCAGAAGGACTTTGAGCACATAATGTTCTTATGACTGATTGGGTTCCTATAAGTTTATAATCATAATATAACTATATATGTTCATCTATTCAATGTTCTACAGATTTATTTTTTTACCATGCTTTCATATAGGATCTAAAACTAATCACAGATTCACAATAAACTAATTTTATCTGAAAAGGCATTATATGTATAGTTTCCTTGGTATGATGCTAAAAATGACATACTGGTGGATGAAGTTGGAGCATACCCCAACATACAGAACTTGTTTGGAGAACTTGGAATTGATGATCGTTTGCAGTGGAAAGAGCATTCCATGATCTTCGCAATGCCGAATAAACCTGGGGAATTTAGCCGCTTTGATTTTCCGGAGGTTCTTCCTGCTCCCTTAAATGGTACATTGCAAGCTCAAAGAGTATTTCAGTCATCTCTTGTAAATATGGCTCTACTAGTTTATTTCTACAATAATTGTTGATGAAAAAGTTTATAAACAGACAATCCTACATTGGAGTTAGCTTAAAACCAAAAGTGGGGCTCATCGTATTTTATTCTTCATCTCTAATCAAGTGTATAGGATATTTCCACGTTAATTATCCCCCACGTTAATTATCCCTAACTTGTTTTCAATGAGCAAAGAAGAAGATCTTTATGCTCGAGCTAGTATCTTTTTTAAAAGTATATCCTTTTTTAATATTATTTTGGTGTTAGGCATTCATTTATTTTATATACTAATCTCATCATCAGGAATATGGGCTATCTTGAAGAACAATGAAATGCTGACTTGGCCTGAGAAAGTGAAATTTGCCATTGGACTTTTGCCGGCCATTGTAGGAGGACAGGCTTATGTTGAGGCTCAGGATAGCCTGTCTGTTACTGAGTGGATGAGAAAGCAGGTAAGGCAGATTAACATATATTCTTTTTGTCCATGCCTTTTTCATTGCTTAAACTAGTGTTTCTTCACATGTACGATATGTCGGATTTCAACCAGAGTAATAGCTTAGAAAGAGATTTAACTTCAGAACAGGAACAAATATCAACATGATGGCATATAATATAGTTTTATACATATAATATTACTATCATATTAGTATGTGTTTATTTATATGGTATGGTAAAGAGTTGTATAAGTTGATAAATGACCATGCCAGAAAACTGTTCTTTGTGAAGCACACGACAAACTGATTTATTTATTTTGATCTCCGCAGGGTGTGCCTGATCGAGTGAATGATGAAGTGTTCATAGCAATGTCTAAGGCTCTAAACTTCATAAACCCAGATGAACTTTCCATGCAGTGTATTTTGATTGCTCTAAATCGTTTTCTACAGGTATTATTCCCTCCCCCCCCCCCCCTCCCCCCATCCTTTCATTATGTGGACAAAAAATAAATGCAGCAGTATAGTTGATTTTACGGCAATAAGGAATGTAGCCACTGAGTTGTAGCTCAGTGGTAAGGGGTTGGGATGGGTAAAGGGAGCCCTTAGGTTCAAGACTAGGGTACAATGTAGCCCTTTATTCACAAATTAAAAATAACTAAGGAGTGTAAATGTAAGAAATATTTTCGTTCATTTCTTTATTTAATTTTTTTGTTAAAAGTACATTGCCCTTGTCTTGATAGTCTATTCAAGGATCTTAAGATAGAGAAATATGTTAATGCAAACCCATGAGAATATATTTCAATTTGTGACAGGAAAAGCATGGGTCCAAAATGGCATTCTTGGATGGTAGTCCGCCTGAGAGATTATGCATGCCAATCGTTGATCACATTCAATCATTGGGTGGCGAAGTCCGTCTTAATTCACGTCTACAAAAGATCGAACTGAATTCAGATGGAACTGTGAAGCATTTTGTTCTTGGCAATGGAAATATTATCAAAGGAGATGCTTACGTAGTTGCTGCACCTGGTATACCTTTATCTGTTCTTGATTTTTATTTGTTTAAGCAAATGCTTCGATATATCATAAACTAATATCGCTGTTGTGTTAGTTGATATTTTCAAGCTTCTTTTGCCTCAAGAATGGAAAGAAATTCCTTATTTCAAGAAATTGGATAAACTAGTGGGAGTCCCCGTGATCAACGTGCATATATGGTTCGTCTGCAGATTTTTCACTTAGTTTTTTTAATATATATATTTTTCTCTTAATGTGGGACTAGGAATTTCAGTAGAGGCTTTAATCTTTGCATATTTTAATGTTTTGATGAGAATTTGAAGCATTGATTTGCGTGCATAATCATAATGAAATCATTCTCTGTACTCTCAGGTTTGATAGAAAGCTGAAGAACACCTATGATCACCTCCTTTTCAGCAGGTCTTTGCTAGTACTTATTTCATTAATTGTTTTCACAGTTTTATTTTTTTTGTCACGGACTGTATAATGGAGACATTTAATACACTTCTATATGTATTCCACAAATGTGTTTACTGTCTCCACTGAATATATTTGTTTTCTAAAAGAACAGCCAATCAAATGAGCAGGAACTTTATGCTAATACAAAAGAGTGAGTTCAAAAGATGCAAGCAATGGCTTGTTTCCACAATGCAACTACCCTAAATATGCATCAAAAACCCCTTTCTACAAGCTTACGTGCAAGCTCAAAATTCTTACGCATTAAACATAAGAAAATAGAAAAGCATTATTTATAAAGCTAACCTGTTTATCTGACCTAAATGAGTTTCTAACCTAAAATGCTTAACAGTTAAAGCTGTTGGGTCTACTTTTCTAGTGCGGAAGTGGATCGCTTAGGATCTTTTAGGATTGCTTTTCTAGTGCAGTCTAATTGGTGAGCTTCCAAGTGCATAACCCTACCCTTGCAAAGTTAATTGACATACTTACAATATGGAGAATTTTGACCTTTACTATTCTTGATCTCTTGTGTTTCATGTCTTATGTTGGTTTGTTTGAACTTGACTTGATAACACATCAAGAGCCTTGTCTTCTTTGGGTTGTTCTGATTCCTTAATTAGTGTCACCAAAATAAAAGTTAGTATCTTTAGTGTAACAAAATATATTCAGTTGATAGATTGTGATCTCCAAGTCTAAAGCTTTCTTGGTTTACCAAATTAGAACCTGGACTGTTCCTTTCTCTCTTTTTTTCCCCTTAGATGAACCTATAATATTATTTCATATATTTACTTGAATGATTGTTTGACATCTGATAATAAATGTATTATTTCTGCAGGAGTCCTCTTTTAAGTGTTTATGCAGACATGTCTTTAACGTGCAAAGTAAGACCAATTTTTAAAATATAACAGAAAAAATAAATCTCTTGCCGTACAAAAAAGACACAGATTATTAATTATTTGATGTAGGAGTATTATGATCCTAACCGCTCCATGCTGGAGTTGGTTTTTGCACCAGCAGAGGAGTGGATCTTACGCAGTGATACTGATATAATAGAAGCTACTATGGATGAACTTGCAAAACTTTTCCCTGATGAAATTGCTGCAGATCAGAGTAAAGCCAAAATTCTCAAGTATCATGTTGTCAAAACGCCAAGGTCAGTTTGAGAATCTAAAGTTCCATAAGGGCTTTCTTACAAATATCTCTTTGTTTATTATTTAATCATTTTTTTTATTACTCCATTATAAGATTCATCGTGATTTGAAGGAAATTTGGGACTGTGTGGTAGATAAGAATACCAATTCTGAGAACAGAGTAGAAAATGAGTGGAATAGGTAAGAGCATCATAAACAAATAGTGAGAAACTTCAAATCAGAGTAATAGACTAAAGGGGATTCCAAAAAAATTATGAGAAGGAATGGGAATTGAGGTAAAGAAGAAATATGTCCTTTCATGATTTTATGCAAAGTGGAACGAATAGTTGTTTGATGCCTTGATTATATGAACTTTGGAGAGTTCATGATGTCTTATTTGTGTAGCAGAATAATTTTTAAGGCATTATATATTCTGTTGCTGCTGATTTTGGTGGGAGCAAATAGATAAATTTGTGGATTCTTTTGGAAACAATAAAGGCAAACCTGTTGACTTTCACCGGCGTTTGACTGGTTTTTCGCTGCTGCCGTTGACCTGCAAAAGGTTCGATACACCGGGATGGATCCCGGCGACGAACCCTCCGACGCTATTGTCAAAAATCAGGATGATTATGAAAGAGCTTTTGTGAAAAAAATATTGATTATCTTTTTCATGGTGGGGGGTATTTATAGTCGTCTTTAGAGACAGTTTAGAGATAATCATTTATCCCTATGTCCCGGTGTTTTTGGATAAGATGTAGAGTTTAAATCGTTTCATGATAAGAGATTTGATTTTAACCGTCTCTTAGAGATAACTATGAATTTGAATTACTCTTTAAATATCTGAATTAGTTTGTAACGGGTTGCTACCCATACCCAATAGGACAGATCCGTTTTTGGGTCATTGGGCTTTGAAGAAAGACCCACTTCCCATTTCGGACCTGTTTGTGGTGGAAATTACCGTTTTACCCCTGAGAACTTTAAGATTCGTGTCCGATTTGAATTGTCCCGATTTGGTTCTATTTTTAGCCATATCACAAGCCCCCCACTCCTGAAAACTGAGTTTTACAGTCTTTGAGGAGTACGCTCGTTTTTAATGGCTAATAGAATTTATCAGAGTTCTCGGGGGAGTTTGGATCTTACTCGAGGTGTAACAGTATCAATCTGAGCTTGTAAAGTAGCCAAAATTATTCTCATAATTTTTAAGATTTTTTGTGATTTTTTCAGATTTTTCTGAATTTTTTATTCAATTTTGCGAAGTATCAATCTATTTTCAAAAAGTATTAAGTAATCGTTCTAATTAATAATTATTTATCCCGGAGTTCAAAAATATTTTTCCCGAATTTATAATTATTTTTTAAAATTTTTAATTAATTTTCTTGAATTTTTAATTATTTTTCGCAATTTTTAAATAATTAATTCGAATTAATAATATAAATAAAAGAATTAATCAATTAAATACCGACGTGGCGCAATCTGGAGCGTCGATCATGCCACTGGCGCGATTTTCCGAATGATCAGACGGTTGATCTGCCTCTTGATGACGCTGCTTAATATGGACGCTCTGATCGTGGGCGCGCATCGGGAGGGGGGTCGTTTCCCCCTCTTTCACGCTCAGAACCACGTTCGCTCGGAATTTGGTTCCGAGGGATGTGGCTCAATCTGAGCCGTCGGATCTTGATCAAGCACGAATTTTGAGGCAACATTTTTCCCCATTTTCACACTCGGAGCTACGTTTGCTCGGAATTTGGTTCCGAGGGATGTGGCAACCCAGGGCCGTCTTATCTTTGATCAGGCGCGAATATTGAAACGAAGTTTTCCTCAATTTCATGTTCGGGGACACGTTTGCTCGGATTTGGCTCCGAGGGACGTGGCAACACCAGGGCCGTCTGATCTTTAATCAGGTGCGAATATTGAGATGAAGTTTTCCCCAATTTCATGTTCGGGGACACGTTTGCTCAGATTTGGCTCCGAGGAACGTAGCAAAATCTGAGCAATCGATAGGATTAGGCTCGCATCTGGAGGCAGATCTGATCGGATCTTGGATCCGAAGAATGTGGCGAGATCTGAGCCGTTGATCAGGATCACGCTCATATCTGGAGGCAGATCTGATCGGATTCTGGATCCGAAAGACATGGCGAGATCTGAGCCGTTAATCAAAATCAAGCTCGTATCTGGAGACAGATCTGTTCGGATTTTGGATCCGAAGGACATGGCAAGATCTGAGCCATCGATCAGGATCAAGCTCGCAACTTGAGGCGAAGTTTTTCTCTATTTTCACGTTCGGGGACACATTTGCTCGGATTTTGGATCCGAACGACGTGGCAAGATTCGAGCCGTAGATCTGGATCAGACGCGGATCTTGTGGCGGAGATTTTTCCCAATTTCGCGTTCGGGGTCACGTTTGCTCGGATTTTGGATCTAAACGACGTGGCAAGATCTGAGCCATAGATCTGGATCAGATGCGCATCTTGAGGAAAAAGTTTTCCCCTCATTTTCACGTTCGGGGCAGATGTGTTGTAACTGGCTTTCCCGGTGCTACAGGGGTCGGATTGAAGTGTGTGACCCCTCGTTTCAAAGCTGACCCAAAGATCTACAATTTCTCTTTAGAAGTTAGATGAAGAATTATCCTTCTTCATGGTCAAAATAGTACCGCAACATCTTTGTTTTCATGAAGTTGTGAAGAGCTTTGTATAACTGCTGGGAAGATCCATTCTTAGAGGCGAGTTGTGGGAGCGTCTCTAGATGAGTTAGGCGTTGAACCCTCTTGGAAGAAGGCCGCTCAGGAGGTGACTGAGAGGAGCATCGCCAGGCTCTAGGAGAGAGCCATTTGGGAGGCGAGTCTGAGGAGCAACTCTAAGGGAGAGTTGAGCTCCGAACTCGTTGAGAAGAAGGCCGCTTGGGAGGCGAGTCTGAGGAGCAACTCTAGGGGAAAGTTGAGCTCCGAACTCGTTGAGAAGAAGGCCGTTTGGGAGGCGAGTTTGAGGAGCAACTCTAGGGGAGAGTTGAGCTCCGAACTCGTTGAGAAGAAGGCCTCTTGGGAGACGAGCGGAGCGAAGAGCATCATCAGGCTCTAGGAGAGCCATTCGAGAAAAGTTTGATGAGCCACTCTAGGGATAGTTGAGCTCCGAGCTTTGCTTGTTGCAAAATTTAACTAGTAGTGGGAGTAGTATGAATATTCGTTTTGAGCCCCGAAACCGTATACTTGCAAGCTTTGAGGGCAATTTCGAACTATGATTGTGAACTTCGAATCAGTTGTTACGGGGTTATCAATGAGTTGTAGGAGCAATTTCGATTGGTGAGCTGCTCCGAACTTGCTTGTTTGCAAGCGGCTAAAGCGGCGTCGAACCAAGTGTTGGACTTCAAACTTGTTGTTTTAAGAACTTCAATGAGTTGTAGGAGCAATTCTGAATGGTGAGCTACTTCGCACTTGCTCGTTTGCAAGCGGCGAAAGCGGCGTCGAATCATGTGTTGGACTCCAAACTTGTTGTTTGAGGGGGTTCACGAGTTGTAAGAGCAATTCCGAATGGTGAGTTGTTCCGCACTTGCTTGTTTGCAAGCGGCTAAAGCGGTGTCGAACCAAGTGTTGGACTCCGAACTCGTTTTTTGAGCTTAACAAGTTGTAGGAGCAGCCCTGTAGGACAAGTTGGACTCCGAACTTACCGTTTAACGAGTCGTAGATGTGACTCAGAGATAGAAATGAGGCAAATGCAATAATTTACAATAGAAAAAAGCTAAATTTTATTGCAATAAACTAAGTGGCCGCTTCAATGGGGCGAGTCATTATTACATGCTTTTGGCCGTGTTACAAGTATCAGCCTTATTGAAAACTGAAAACTTACTTCTACGATAGGGTGAAGGCCTCTCGGGAGGAGTTTGATTCTTGTCCCATTGGACCTCCATGGATAAGGTAGAGGATGGCCCTAGGCTCGAAGTCTTGGAATTCGTCGGGCCTCTCGGTTCGATTGTTGGCTCCTCGGGGTGGAGGACCGGCCTCGTCTTTTCTGACGAACTTGGCCAGATGTCTCCACTGTATGAGTTCTTCGATTTTCTCCTTGAGGGCTCGACAATCATCCATGTCGTGGCCGTGGTCCCTATGAAAGCAAAACCACTTATTCCTGCTCTTGTTCTTGCCAGGGGTATTCATTATAGGGGGACCGCGGAGTAGCCCTTCCTTGTCCACCTCCATAAGACCTGCTAATATACTAGCATTGAGGGGGGTGAACTTCTCAAAACGAGGAGCTGGACGGCGTTGGCCATTGTCGTCCCTCTGGAATTTCTGGAACCCTTCTTCACTCGTATTCTTCCGTTTGTTCCCGGAAGATGATTCCCTAAGATTGGGGGGGTTGAGAGCTTCTTCCGCTTGGACGTACTTCTCACTCCTAAGCAGGAGTTCTGAAAAGTTCCAAGGAGGCTTCTTGGCAAGGGACACCCTGAGGTCGGCGTTAGTGACGTTGTGCCTGAATGCCGCAAAGGCTACTGATTGGTTGAAGGAAGCAATAGACCAGGCTTCAGTAGTAAAGCACCGAATGTAATCTCTTAGGCATTCATCCTTTCTTTGGCTGAGGACTAGCAATGACGCACTCGTTTTCTCAGCTCGGCGACTATCCACGAAGTGGGTGAGGAAGAGCTCCTCAAACTGTTCGAATAAGAAGATGGAGGCTGGGGATAGACGGGAGTACCACTCGTGCTGGTCCCCTCAACGTTGCTGGAAAAGCCTTGCAGAGGAGCGCATCCAAGGCTTTGATGAATCATTATGAGAATTTTAAAACTCTCAATATGATCGGCCGGATCTGACTTCCCATTGTTGGATTCAAAGCGGGGCGGCCTGAAGGCTTCGGGGACCGGAGCTAACATGATGGCTGTGGCAAAAGGGAGGTATGCTTGGGCGAAACTTATTGGTCCGTTGTTCTTCTTCGGGATCGATCTTGTTGAGGCGCCTCTCCATCTCGTGGAGACAGCGGCGGACCGAATCGTCCTTCCGGTCGGATCTAGTCGACTCTCGGGACTCTCCTTCATGAGTGGCGGTATGGCGAGGGCTAGGCGCATGTTGATCCTGACTCGCAGCAATATTAATAGCTCGCATGATATCTTGTTTGAAGTTCTGGAGCTCGGCCTGAGTGACTGGTGCCCCTCCAGCTTGGCTTATTGGAGTATGACTTTTCCGCCGACGACGTGGGGGGCTCTCTTCGCCCCGATGGAGGGGATCTTCTGGTCCTCGGTCTACGGGACCAAGGGTCCGGACTCTCGAGGCCCCTGAGTGCTCAGGTTGAGGGACTTCCTCTGGGGCTCGCCATTTATTCAAACGAGTTTGGAGGTCAACTCCCTGCTGGTGGTTAACAATTACTTGACGGAGATCCTGCTTGGGAGGACTTTGAGAAGCCAAAGAGTCAATTGAAGGATTGTGGACCGAGATATGGTCATGAAGAGGATGTTGCTTTGGACGACTTTGACGAGAGCCCCCCGGGGCAGTCTTTCGAGACCCTGGAGGGGCCTGTTGAGGAGGGGCCTGTTGAGGAGGAGGCTGTTGAGGAAGAGGCTATTCAGGCTACGGTTGCTGAACTTGCTTATTGAGTTGAGGAAGGACATCTTGGACTGGAGGAGGAAGATGAGTGGCTCTTCGGCTAGAGGCCGCTGCCTTCCCCTTCTCTTTCGGAGGCATGGTTTGAAATTACTTTCGCTGATGATGTAAGGTTGGGTTACTTTTTCTGTTTCCCACAGACGGCGCCAATCTGTTGTTGTTGATTTTGGTGTGGAAGCAAACATATAAATTTGTGGATTCTTTTGGAAGCAATAAAGGCAAACCTGTTGATTTTCATCGGCGTTTGACTGGTTTCTCGCCGCTGCCATTGACCTGCAAAAAGTTTGATACACCGGGATGGATCCCGGAGACGAACCCTTCGACGCTCTTGTCAGTAATCAGGAAGATTATGAAAGAGAATTTGTGAAAAAATATTGATTACCTTTTTCATGGTGGGGGAAAGGGGTATTTATAGTCGCCTTTGGAGACAGTTTAGAGATAATCATTTATCTCTATGTCCCGGTGTTTTTGAAAAAGATGTAGAGTTTAAATCGTTTCATGATAAGAGATTTGGTTTTAACCGTCTCTTAGAGATAACCATGAATTTGAATTACGTTTTAAATATCTGAATTGGTTTGTAACGGGTTGCAACCCATACCCAATAAGACAGATCCGTTTTTTGGGTCATTGGGCTTTGAAGAAAGACTCACTTTCCATTTCGGACCCGTTTGTGGTGGAAATTACCGTTTTACCCCTGATAGCTTTAAGATTCGTGCCCGATTTGAACGGTCCCGATTTGGTTCTATTTTTAGCCATATCATATTCTAACATTGTTCTTGCTAAAATATAAAGTAATATAAATTCTTCAACCCACATTATAGTTCTTTAACTTTTTCTATTAATAGTCTCATTCAAAAATATCCTCCTTTCATCCAAGATAAATATTTTTATTTGAATTTGACATATGTGATCTTACTTGCTATTCCAGATCTGTTTACAAAACTGTGCCTGATTGTGAACCATGCCGGCCATTACAAAGATCCCCGATTGAAGGGTTCTATCTGGCGGGTGACTACACGAAGCAGAAATATTTAGCTTCGATGGAGGGTGCTGTTTTATCTGGAAAACTTTGTGCAGAGTCTATTGTCCAGGTTAGTATAATTATTTACTCTCGATTGTTAATCTTGAATATGCATGTGTGTCATGGAATAGAACTTTTCTATATGGTTCTCATAATGTGTATTGTACAGACATTAGCACTTCATCCATGCAGTTTGAGTAATTGATTTTTTTTCTGTTATGTGTTCATGATCATTTTGATTATTTTTTTCCTTATTAATCATTTTGATGAGTTCTTTAGTTTTTAGCAAGTTTATACATCGTTTAGAATTATTTTGCTGACATTGTAGTTTTACATTATTGTCACAGTATTAATTGCACTACAAATTATTAATTAATCTTTTAGTTAATAAGTCAAAAAATTCATTCTACCACATAGTTGACTACCTAAATTATGCTGATAACGCAAACCACCGATTGTTGATTTCGTATTTGTTTGTACTCTTGTATTGTTGCCAACAGTTAGTCCGTTAATCAACGATTCTCTCTTTTCTGCTTTGTACTTCAGGGCATGTGAATGCCATGTTTCTACGTAGGCTTTATCCTTCACGACAAACAAATCCGTTCTTACAATTTCATTCAGACGAACTAATAGATAATATGTTATTTGATGGAACTTGCAGGATTACGAGGTGCTTGCTTCACGGAGTGAGAAATGCCCTCGTGCTCAGATGACTGCAGTTTAGTTGAGGGATTCCAAATACCAATACAGAGATTTATATCTTTCTGTTTGGAGGGCATTCATGTAGTTTGTCCCTCTTTTTTTTTATATAGATCATGGTGCCATTTGTAATTTAATCAGATCTCAATCAATTTAACTCAGCAAAACTTGGCTTTGTGGCTATGTTGTTTCCTCGGATAATTGTCAGAAAGTAACAAGTCAGAGCCATTGTTTTCGAGCAAATTGATTATGTAAAGTTGAGATAGTAAACATTGCTAGTCTGCTCTGTCATTTGGTTCAATATCTTGTAGTGGAAATTAAGTCCACAGCATCAGAGTTTACTAGAAACTATGCAAGAAAGTACCTTATCAAAACCCAGGAGGGTTTTTAACATACTAGTTCAAGCAAATCAAAAAATATATATATCTATATATTCTTTTTTACTAAGAATATCAAATTTATATGTTAACCCCACACAAATTTTTATTTCCTTTTGCATCCGACTTCATGCATTGATAATCCAATGTTCTTCAAGGGGTACAAATGCAAGTACAGAGAGAGAAAGAGAGATGAGATAGCTAGCTTTTCTGTAGTATATGATCGATATACTGTTCAAATTTACAGTGGTTCCGCTTCTTAGCAAAGTAAACGAGCACTACAAAAGGGTACTATTAATTGGAGGCTATATGAACACAAAAGGGTACTATTAATTGGAGGCTCTATATGCATTGTGCTTGTCAAGCTAAAACTTGAAATTAGTCTAAATCTCCCTCTATTACATAATGTACAGCACCTAGCACCTAGTCTGGAACTGTAAAACTAATAAAGTTGTTCACGATGGAACTATCGCAAGTATACAAATACACCTACAAAATTGTCACATCCATTATCGAAATTCAGACAAACATATATAGAAAGCACCCAAAAAACGAATTTCCTACTGCTCATGGAAACATGGCGGATACTACAGATAAGTAGAATAAGTGAGGTTCTTAAATTGTTCAGTAGATTACCACAAACATCGAAATTTGTGTTCATGATCCGATTGCAACCCCAATGAAATATCCAGAAGAAAAAAAGAAAATAATAAATATATTTTTTTCATAAAATAAATGCATATTCCTTGTAAGCTTACAAGTTTGTCCTTCATGGCAAACATTATTGCACTAGCATGCTCCGCAGCATTTCCTACAATAGGTAGCAGAATGACACTGATAAATGCTATTGGAATGCTCAATGATATCGAGGCGCACTGTGAAAATACAATGAGAGATGATATTGGTCAGTCACTGTTATATTCCGTTGCAGAAGTATGAAAATGCCTTAATACACAAAGAACCCAGCAAAAGTAAGCACTTTCATATAATCTTGTGATTTCATGTATTCAACTTCGTAAAAATTGCTTCTCATTTAAACTATATATACACCATTTCAACATCAAAGAAAACCAAATTTTCCAGAGAGAGAACATGGTATGAGAAGAAAACAACATAAATAATTAACAGTAAAAACATTGATTACCTCTATAGCATGAACCAGATATTCTGAGGGTATTGAAATGCAAATGGTCAAAATAAGGAGCCAGAATATTGCTTCATGCATGTTGAGTTATTTATCGTACTTCCTCTTCTTCTGATTCACCAATTTCATTATTCCCATCTATCTACAATGTAAATGTTTAAACTTAACAATGATGGTAACTTCTTAAATGTTCGGGAGCATCAACTTCTTAATGATTAGTATTTCTTGGAACATCTGGGGTCTCAATTGCCCCGTTAAAAAGAGGGCGATTTATCAGTTAATAGCTTCCTCCCACTGTGACCTTATTTCTATCCAAGAATCAAAGATCGATTCAGCTTCCCCTATTACCTTTCGCACTATCGGAGGATCCATTATCTCTAAATGGATCTCTTTAGATGCGATAGGATCTACAAGAGGTATCCTTTTCGGCTACAAAGAGTCGGTCTTCTCTCTTATCGTGGTTCGATGACTTAACTTTTTCCTTATCGTCCAACTGCACTGGACGGCTCTCAACTGCACCATCTCAGTTATTTCGGTTTATGGTCCCTCCTCTTCAGATAGGCGCCTTCAATTTTGGAACGAATTCCAATCGCTTCACAATTACACTAACGACCTTTCTTTTTTCTGTGGGGACTTTAACGTCACCAGGTTCGCTTCCGAAAGGTCGACCCCTTCTTCCTCCGATTTTCACTCCGGCAATTTTAACGATTGCATCCGAGCGCTGCAGTTAACCGACCTTCCGCTTAACGGTAGATCTTTCACCTGGTCTAACCTTCGTCAACCCCTGACGATGGCCAAACTAAACCGTTTCCTTGTTTCCCAAAACAGGATCTCCCAGTTTCACAACACTTTCTCCAAGGCTTTACCCAATCCCTCCTCCGACCACATTCCCATCGCCCTCTACTCTAACCTCCCCTTCTCTCATCATCACAAATTCCGTTTCAAAAAATTTTGATTACAAGAACAACTTTTTGTCAATCTTATCGTGGAATGTTTAGCCTCAGTTAACGGTTCTTCTGGTCTGGGTAGTATCCTTCTCAAACTTCACGCTATTAAATTTGGCTGCAAGATCTGGCGTTACGAAAGGCAAAACAACACCACCTTCCTTAAAAATTTTCTTCTAGCTTCCATCGATTCCATTGATAAGCTGGATGAGCAGGGTCCCTTGTCTGGTTCCCTTCGTTCCAAGCGGCTATCGTGCAAGCGAGATTATGCCGACATCCTTCATCAAGACCATATCAAATGGGCTCAAAAAGCCAGAATTATATGGTTAAAGGAAGGTGACGGCAATACCGCTTTCTTTCATAATTTCGCATCGCACAGGCAATGTTGTAATCGGATCTCCTGGATCATTGACAACGGAGTCGATCTTAACTCCGATCACGAGATCCATCATGCCTTCCTTTCTTTCTATAAAAACCTTATTGGATCGTACAAACAGCGCTCTATTAGCCTTGATTGGAGTCACCTTTACGGTACTCAGTCGCAGGACCTTTCTTCTCTCGAAGCCCCTTTCTCCTTGGAAGAAATTAAATCTGTTGTTTTCTCTTTAAAAAGCGAATCAGCGCCAGGGCCGGATGGATTTCCCACTTTCTTTTTCCAAAGATTCTGGCACTGGCTTAAAGACGATCTTCTCCGTATGTTTACGGAACTTCATCAGGGTTCCTTTTCTTTCGACCGTATCAATTATGCGCACATTGTGCTCATCCCCAAAATGGTGGGAGCGCACTCGCTGACGAACTTTAGGCCTATTAGCCCGATCAACACTTCTTTCAAAATCATTATAAAAGTTCTTTCCGCGAGGCTCAGTGCTGTAATTTCTCCTCTCATTGACCCTGTCCAATCAGGTTTCATCAAGGACCGCTTTATCCTTGATAGTGTTGCATCGGCTCAAGAGATCATCTCTTATTGTCACAACTCTAACTCCGAAGGTATCCTGCTCAAACTCGATTTTCAAAAAGCTTACGATAACGTCGCTGAGATTTCCTATTAGAAATCCTTATTAATCGGGATTTCGGTCCCAAATGGATCGCTTGGATTAAATCCAGCCTCCTCTCAGGCACATCCTCTATCATTATCAATGGCTCTGAAGATCACAAATTTAAAATTAAATATGGCCTCCACCAAGGGGACCCGCTATCGTCCCTTTTATTTTCCCTTGTCGCAGATGTTTTTAGTAAGCTTCTTCGCAATGCATGGAAAATGCAGGTCATTGAAGGTCTAGGTGATTCGCACCTTTTCGATGGTGTTCTTAATCTGCAATACGTTGATGATACTATCATTTTTACCAAACCAAACTCTCACTCTCCTCGTAACCTAAAACTTCTTCTTTACTGTTTTGAACTAGCATCGGGTCTATCGATCAATTTTCAAAAATCTTCGGTCCTTTGGCTGGGAGGTTCACCCAATCGCCAGATCGAGGTCTCCAATTTCTTTAACTGTCCTATTGCTTCTTTCCCCATCACGTATTTGGGTATCCCCCTACGATGGGGTAAACTGCAAAAATCTGATTGGTTTCCCATGGTGGACAAGGTTGAATCCAGGCTCAACGTTTGGGCTGGGAAACTCCTCTCTCGTGGTGGTAGATTAATCCTTCTTAACTCGGTCCTCTCCTCTATCCCCCTTTATATGATGTCGTTCTATTATGTCCCCTCTTGGGTCATCAAGAGGATTGACCAAATCAGAAGTAATTTTTTCTAGACAGGATCCTCCAATTTCAAGCCAGGTACTCACCTTAGCAACTGGAACTTAGTCTGCTCTTCCAAAGCGGATGGGGGTTTAGGGGTTTTGAACCTCAGGAACCATAATATTGCCTTGTTGGGTAAATGGCTATGGAAATTTTTAAAATTCGATCACTTACCTTGGATCCAAAGTATCAAGGTTAACTGTTTTTCTACTCACCATTTGTGGGAATTTTCCCCCACTATTCATTGCAACGCCTCCCTATTCTGGAAAGGGGTTTGGAAAGCGGCCTCAGCTTCCAATGCAGCATCTCCCATGTCTGTTTTGACCGATCCAAGACCAAATTCTGGACCGATCTCTGGATTGGTAACACCAAACTCGCCTATGCTTTCCCGTCTCTTTTCCGCCTGGCCTCCAATCCCCTAGCCTCGGTGGCAGACTCTTTCACCTGGTTAACTCGCAAAGACATTGGATCATCCCTTTCTCGGCCGATCTTTCTACACATCTAACCTCTGATCTTAACGACCCCCTCTCCTCCCTTAATAAATTCGAGTGGCACTCGAAGGAAGATTTCTCTTGGCATTGGAACTCGGCAGGGATCTTCTCAGTTAAATCTTTTTATAACTTTCTTAACTTTCGAGGCATTCGCTCCCCATTTGCTGAATTCATTTGGAATACCTGTGCCCCTCTTAAAGTAAAAATCACCTCCTGGCTCGCCCTCAACAACAAGCTGCTCACCGTCGAAATCCTCAATAAAAGGAATCAAGCATAGGGACAGATGTGTCCCCTGTGCTCTGATCATTTTGAGGACGTAGATCACCTGTTTGTAGGATGCGACATCATTAGTCCTCTGTGGAAAATTAGCTCTCTAGCTTGGGAAATCCCTTCTATCCCTTCTAAATTATCCTCGTGTTGGTCTATGCTTCCAATGAATAAAAAGTACCACAGTCCGTGGAACCTTTCAGTTCAAATTAATATTTGGATCACGTGTTTGGAAAGAAATAAGAGGTTATTCAGACACTGCGCATCTCCTATCTTTCCATTAATTGAGGATTTTTTATTTTTGTTTAACTTCTGGTTTTCGATGTTAAAAATCGAAGCGAGAGATTCTCTTTTCAGTCGTAGACTAGACGACTCTTTACTTTGCCTCCGCAACCTTAATGCTTTATAATTTTCTATGTTTCTGCGATTATTGATAGTCTCTGATTTTTTTTGCAGGGTTGAAGAAGGTTCTGGAAATTCTCTTTTGGATGCTGCTTCTAAGTACACTTTTTGGTTTTGCTTTGCTTCTACCGTGCATGTTGAGCAGCGGTTGTTTTTTCCTTTCTCTCCCATGTTTATAAGTCTTTTTGTTGACTTGCTCCTGTTATCCTGGCTTGGCTCTTAGCTAGGGGCTTTGTTTTGGTAAGGTCCTCTTCTTTAGTTGGTTCCCCTGGTATTATGTGGGCTGGCATTTCTTGCCTGTTCCCCTGGTTGTAATTGATGCTGGGTTGTGTGGTAGAATGGTTTTATTGTTCAATATTATGGAGCTGGTATCTTAGTTTCTTTTGGCTCTGTGGTATTTGCCTTGCGATTGCTGTCTAGGCTCTCTGTGATCTGGTCAGCGGCGGCCTTTTCGGAGCCCCGCTCCGTGTGCTGGGCATGGTGGAGATTGTCTCTTTGCTATTTTTATTGAATGGTGTTTCTATTCGTTATATCCCTCCTCTGTTTTTTTGTTGTTTCCCATATGCTCTCTACAATTAGTTTCTTCCTTGTACCGCATCGGTGCGACCTTTTGTGGTTGTAGGTCGTTGGTGAGCTGTTAAGGGGGGTGTTTGTCTCTTGTTGCTTAACCATGACCAGACTTTTAGTGCCCTCTCGAGCCTTGAAAGCAGTCGTTCCATTGCCTTTCACGGCGATCTGTAGCTGCCAGGTATCAGAGCTTTCTGATCTTTCAGATAGTGGTTCGGTGGGTGCCTATATTTTTGCTCTCCTCTGGCCGCTGTGTCCGATCGCCCCCGCCCGCTTCCTTATTCCTGGAGGATGGAAGTTTGCTCTTGGCTCACCGGGGTGTGTCCCTGGATGTTGGTGGTCTCTCCATTGTAGGGGGATCGTGAGGGCGCCCCGCGTTCTCGCGGATGGTGTCTCAGTTTGCTGTCCCTCTCGCAGTCTTGGTCTCTATCTGCTGTGTCATTGTATCTATTACCTTAGATTGCTTTTCTTTTCGTTGTTCTTATTATCGATGTTTCTTTGATTGTATCGGTTGGTTTTACGGCTTGTAAAACTTTTTTTGTACAGCTTATGATTTATATAATTTATGGTCGGCTGGAGTCGCAAGACTCTATCCGTTTCATCAAAAAAAAACAATGATGGTAACTTTTATGCATACATATAACGAAGACATAAATAGCGAGAAAGCAAAAGAAGCCAGATATACAACAAAATTAAGAAAAGAGCTGCAGCTTAGGCACAAAAATATTTATTAATAAAAAAGGGGTACCTAATACTGTTAGGAAATTGGTGAGGTTTCTTAAATGAGAGTAGTTTGCAAAATATAAATAATGAGTTTGGTAGAGATGTAGGCACAACACAAGAAGAAGAACACCCAAGATTTAATGTGGTTCGGTCAAAATCGACCTACGTCCACGTGCGAAGATGATGGAGATTTCACTATAACAAAATGGGAGAATACAAGAGATACACTCACTATATCTCAGATACAAAAATCACTTAAAAAGAGCCTAATCGTACTCTCTTATGCAAGGCTTAAGAGGTACGAAAGAGAAGAAAGAGAGACTGTTCTTCTTGCTTTGCTTTTGGTTGTTTTTTTCCCATGCACACACTCTTCACCTCTGCCCATAGCACTAATTTATAGGGAAATAAGCGTCACATCCCACCTTCCCATCCCTTCATTATTTTCTTTTGTTTGTGCCAATCCACAAAAAAATTCTTCACCCATCAACATCTCACCACCCCCTCTTTGAAATCAAAATGGAGGAAAGTGAGATAGTGATTGGTGTGATGGGTGTGGGGTTGTTTTTATGTCAAATTAACAATTCTTCACCTTGACTTGAAATAAAAAGAACTTCTCCTCCTTTGCTCGAACACGATCAAGTCTCAGTGTGTGTAACTCCTATTTCCCGTATTTATATTTTTATACTGTATTTTGCCCCATTGTACTCTTTTATCTATTTGAGATCCTGTATTTTGGTTCCGATTGAATAAAATCACTAATTTGTTTCGACTCAATTTTTGGTCCTTTTATCTAATTCAATTGTATGTGCTCCTTGTGTCGTTCTTCATGAAGAATTGACTATTTCTTCTCATTCATCTCTTCATTCCCCATTTTAATACAATTTGACCAATTCCCCAGTTGGATCCCACTCAAAACGGATACCCTAAAACCCAAAAACCAAAACCCATACTATTTAAACCCTAACCTCCTAACCCTAACCCTAACCCCTACCCTATTACTGTGCTAACCCAGATCCTACCGCCGCTCTCCTTCTTCTTCATCCCGCTCCTTTCGCTCGTCTCTCGACTCCTTCTCCAACGCCCAGAACCCAATTCCCTTCATCCGCCGTCGCCATTTCCCCATTACACATCCACCATCATCCCCTCAGAACCACCACCGCCATCACACATCCACCATCGAACCCAACTCCTCCATTACCCAAACTCTCGACCTCCACCATCTGACCACCTCGACGCCATTACCGTCGCCCCTCGTCCCCTCCATTCTCCTCGCAGCCTCGCCGCACCTAATACCTCACCACTACCGTCGCCGCCAACACCCCAAACCTATTCCCATCGCTCCTCCCCTATTTCGAACCATTGAACAGAGCAGCGCGCCAATCCTCGATGCCGCGTCGCTTCTCGACGTCGCGCCACCAATCCCGCTGCCAGTCGTCACCCCTCGTCATCTTCGCCATCGCCGCAGTGTCGTCGCAGTCGTCACGCCAGCCTGCGCTGCCCGCTCTCTCTCTCACTGCCGTAAGGAAGAAGACGAACAGTGATTGGCTGTCGTCGCTGTTCGGTGTTCGGGCGCATCGGATCCCCGCTTTCTGTCCCGTGTTTAGGGCAGATCCGCTGCATAGGAGGCATCCCATTGGACCGTTTGGCTGTCCTGTGTTTTGGCACAGCGGATCGAGCCTTGCTGTTTGCTGTTCGGCGGGATCTGGTGTGGAGATTTTCCCCTTACTGTTGAAAATTTTGCCGTGCTTCACACGTGCTTTTGGGAAATTGTGCTCGGGGTTTTTCGATCCCGTTTTCTTCAATTAGCGGATCTAATCGTCGTCAATCAAGGCAAGTATTCCTCTTGTACATATTTTTGTTCTAGTACAAGCGTTCATTTGAAAATACTGTAAATAGTTAGAAATTGTGACTTCTCTTTGACTCGTCGTTATTGATCAAATATTAATTCTCATCAATTTCATAATCTTAAGAGTCACAATAATTTTATTGTATTATATCACAACTACTTGGACTCATTTTATCCCCTGAACACATGGACACATAAAATTAGGAGCCCAAGATTTGTAGACATATATTATATCTTGTATTTGATGATCTTGCAACCATTTGGCTTGAAAAATAAATATTACTTGCTGTTTTGACAACCATTATCCTGTATTTGTATCACACATTAACCTAGACGCCTAATAACCAATTTTCAGGTAACCTATACTAGTAAGATGTTTCCACATGTTGCTGTTCTGAATCTTGTTATACTGTTTTGACCCCTTTAACACATCAGAATCTGAATCCGATTCCTGAATAGAAAAGGTAGCTCTAGATGTCTAGATGTCGATAGCTTCTGAAATTTTTTAATTCGAAGTTACGGTCTAGGAGTTATTGCAGTTTTACTGCAGCTGTGTTGCTAGACGCAGATTTGCAAAACTGCTGCACACCTTTACTTTGCGAATTAATTTAACTATGTTAACAGCAAGCGTTTGACTTGAAATTTTATATGCGGTTGCTGGACAACCTATAGGACATCCCCAATTTTTCTTAGAATTAATTAACGATATTTCGACCCTGTTTCACATGTTTAAACTTCGATTCATAAATTCTGTCTGAACACATTAACTATGTAATTCGCTGGACACATGTTCCCACCACTTTCTCGTACCTTGTTTCACACACCTGCATGCTTGCTTGATAAGAATTAATAAAAGTAACAAGCCGGGGTTTAAGGAAAAGACCATAGTGGTGGACAATATAGGTAAGTGTACTCGGAAGGGGGCCCGTGTTTCCCAGTACTTGGTTCATAAACCTGTTGCACTTGATGTATTCATGGAGTCAGTTACTTGGCTCATGAACCTGTTGTATTCATGAACCCACTGTGTGGGTCATGAACCTGTTAGTATTCACGAATTTGCTTCGTGAACATGTTATTTAATTCGTATTCATGAACCGTGTCTGCTTGATACTTGATACCTGAGTACACCGCCCTATAAAATCCATTACTAGGTCTAAACAAAATTGCATTGTCTGTAGCAACCATGTAGTAAAAGTATGGATGCATGAAGTGCTACCTAGATAGTAATAACTACAAGACTTGAACATGAAACTTGAACTCGATACATGTTTACTTGAAGCTTGATGACTTGTTACATGAAACTTGACACTTGAATAATAACACTTGACATTTATAACTTGATACTTGAGACCTGACAACTTGACACTAGACTTGACACTTGTTACTTGACACTAGACTTGAGACTTGTCACTTGATGTTAGATACCCCTACTGGTTCACTTGTCACTTGCCCCACTATTAGTATTTGTTATCCAGCCTGTTTACTAAGATGTCCCTCTTGCTAGCTAATTCTTGGTTTTTCCACTACTTGTTATATCTCTGTTACATTCTTGAATCCAATTCTTGTTTCCCATTACTTGTATTCGTTTTTACTATTTGTGGCCCTAACTTGCACTAAGGGCATTTTCTCTTATTTTTCCTACTTTTTCCTTTTTATATTTATTAGGCAGACTTTGGAGACGTGCTACCTGCTGGAATCGGTGAGCAGAAGTTCTAGGCCTTACCTGGGAAAATCTTTATTTAATCATTTCATTTTGTAATTGAGTTATTTCTTTTGTTATTGCTTAAGACTTGTAACGGGCTTATGTTCCCGAGTTTTACCTTTTGTTCTAGACATTGAAAATATTTTGAATATTATTAATATTTAAATTGTTTCCTGTTGCCTAATGAATTATTCATGCATGCTTGGTGATATATATATATCTTGTTGTGATTCTGAGTCGATCATACAGCTTATGGATGATGTTAAAATCATTCGCTGGACTTCGTCACGCGCTCGTATTCCATATTTTTGGGAAGCGGGGCATGACAATGTGAAACCTCCATGTCTTCGCCATAACCCCCCCCCCCCCCCTAAAAAAGATCAACCTTTGCCACTTCGAATGACTTCTATTCCAAGAAGGTTTAAACAGTGACGAAATTTTGACAACGACACATGTTTGGTCAACATATCTGCTGGATTATCAGCAGTTCCAATTTTCATTACTTGCACGGACATCCTGTACAAAGTAGTATCTGACATCAATGTGTTTGGTTCTCTCATGATGCATATGATCACGACAAAGAGGAATTGTGGACTAACTATCACAGTAAACCGTGATGTTCTTCTGCACCACTCTCAAATCTGTTACCAAATTACGAAGCCATATTGTTTTCTTTACTGCAACTGTAATAGCCATGAATTATGTTGTAGTGCTAAGCACCACTGTTTCTTGCAGTGTGTCTTTCCACGAGACTGACACACCACAAAGGGTAACTATGTACCTTGTAGTGGCCTTCTTCAATCCAGATCTCCAGCATAATCTGAATCTGAGAACCTTTCAACCAAAATGCTCCCTCTTCCTCGTTTAGCATCATAAACGAGGCTTAATCTCGTCCTACTTCACAGATA
Organism: Hemerocallis citrina; assembly: GCA_017893485.1. Taxonomy (NCBI): domain Eukaryota; kingdom Viridiplantae; phylum Streptophyta; class Magnoliopsida; order Asparagales; family Asphodelaceae; genus Hemerocallis; species Hemerocallis citrina. The sequence continues at coordinate 143,903,130 of CM030366.1, forward strand.
TCGATGTATCCACTTCACTACCTGCCATTGACCTTTACCAGGCCTACTCATATATCAACTCACAACTAACACTGCATGCAATAGATTGGGACGAGTGCATACCATAGCGTACATCAAGCTGCCAACTGCACTTGCATATAAAAATTTGGACATTTGCTCCACCTCAGTCATTGGCGAAAGCTTTAGTGATAACTTGAAATGTGATGCGAGAGGTGTCAAAATAGGCTTGACATTGGACATTCCAAAATGCTTCAATACTTTTTTAATATATTTTTTCTAGCTTAAAAATGACCCTGCTTCCTGTCTCTTTCAATCTCCATTCCTATGATCGTTCTTGCAGCACCTAGATCCTTCATTTTAAACTCTGAGCTGAGCTGTCACTTCAACTCTTGAATCACCTCACTATCCCCGACAGCTATCAACATATCATCCACATAGAGCAAGTGATAAACCTGCTCACCATCAGGTTGCCTTTTATGATACACACACTGATCGTACGGGCTTCGTGTGTATCCAATCTTTGTCATGAAGGTATCGAATCTATGATACCATTGTCTGGGTGACTGGTTAAGTCCATACAAAGATTTCTTTTGTAACACCCCGAATTTCAAAATACAACTGAATTCGAGTTCCACAGGATCTTTACACTTCTTTTGTACAATTTTACAAGGAAATAAAAACTTTTCTTTTATCAGAGTTACATTTACACTTGTACATTATCACAGCGGAAGCAATATTACAATAAATTACATGAAATAATATTTAACTCAATCTTGCGCAGCATATATACTTCAATTGTCAAGCATCTTTACCCTGCATATAAAACTGTGGGTGCGTCAGTTCATTCAACTGACGAAATATTATACACAGCCATCCTCTCTATGCCGGAAACAGTATAACGATTCTCATTTCTTAACAAACACAAACTTGTCACAAACAAAGCTAAAGGGATTATCCTATTGTTGTCGTGTTGTGGATGTGCACTTAGTCCTTAATGCAATTATTTATATTATATGACACTAATGCGCACTTGTTCGAATTCTATGCATCCCATACTACATAGGTCCGAGGGCAAGCCCTTAATCGTTCTTCATCTTGTAGGGTTCAATCCCTCGCCATGACTTAATCTACTACTGTAACTACGGTAAGTATCCTAGATGTTTTCTGACCTACGAACTCATGTCTAGGCACCCTGGAGGGAATCCCAATGCACTGACACATGACTCATCATGCAGGCATCCTGTGGTAATTCAGCTCCTGCCATAGACATGACACCACTCGCAGTCGTCAAACACCCCACGAGCGTCGCCACCGGGACGATACTCTGGAGCAGTATCCATGCCCTATCATGACTCATCATGGGACATCCTGTGAATACTCTTACACCGCCAATCCAATGGCCCTCATACTCAATATTTTTCTCTTACTTTCATCACATCTCCACTATGCATCTAATCCTTAGTTTAATTGAATCATGAATAAAATCAACTCTTAGAGTGTAGCACTTCCACTATACCGGTCCTATTCATTTAATTCACATGACCCAAACATTGGTCTTCTCATTTCAAAATATCATTTTCTCATTTCTTTCATTGCCGGTATAAGGCTTGGCCATACCCTAATTCTCAATTTCAACTCATAATTACAATGTCATATTCATAAGATATTTTCATGATTAATCACAATTCATATTCCAATAGCATAGTATTCATGTATTCACACCTTTCATAATTTATCACGACCAATAATTCAATTTCGCGTGCAATCCATGTGCAAGAATAAATTTCACTTAATAGTCACCAACAATTTCATATATTCCACAAATCTATTATTCACAAATTCACAATCTTACTACAACACATTTCTTATCCATTTAATCACGCTAGTCACAATTTTCAAAAATTCATCTTTTATAACTCAAAATTTTCATTTTATTTTTCTTTCGTTTAAAAGAGTAATTTAATTTCAAAAATCAGTCCTTTCTTGCAAAAACCCCAAATTCTTATTCACACTTCATCAAAAGTTGTATAAATATTTTTTATAAAGTTCTAATAATTTTTCAGTAATTAAAACACATTTTCCCAATTTTTATTCTATTTTAAAAATTCAATTTAATCCAAAATTCTCAAAAAAAAACATTTTTTTCTAAACTCAAACCCCACCGAGATTCGAACCCACAACCAGCGACGAAACAGACAGCGCACATACCAACACGCCAAAGCCGCCCATTGATTTAACTAGGGGTTAAAAATCCCTATATGTTCAGTTCTCGGTGATTTTGGTTTTCAACCAAAAATAATTAAAAACCAGAGCGGCGGTATCGAACCCAAGACCTCCGCTACTGTAGCGACCCAAACCCATTCCGACCAATTGGTCTAAGTGAACATATCGATATTATAATAAATAAAATGGGTTTTGTTTTCACTCTCTGTTCAAAAGTACATTTTAAAGTTTTCAAAACGAATTTGTCTCTTTTTCTCCTCTTTTGAAAACAAAAATACCCAGAATAAATCCACATTTATTTTAGCCATAACCAGTATATTTAAAACTATTTTCCCTCTTTTTAAAACATGTATTTAGCCTTAGAGTGCATATTTGAACACCATTTCGACATTGAAAACTATTACACATTTGTTTACAAAGGGAGATAGTTTCTCACACCAAAATTTTCACTATTACTATGTTTTGACACTATGATATTTTAGAGCACAAAACCAACATTATAAGAGAGTAAAACTTCCATTTTATTAATTAATCTACACATGATATATTTAATTATGTGTATGCAAAAAGACATTCTTTTTCATTTACTCAAATCTTCCACATGATAAATATTACAATAGGGAAATTCACTACATCTATTAACAAACAAATCGATCAATTCAATTTTAACACACTAATCTACTTGGCATTTTTAATCAATAAGCATGGTTCAATAGCGAATTTCACATAAATGTAATTTAATAAAAACAACATACATTCTAATATGTATAATAATGAGAAACATACAGTTTTACTCATACGCAATAACTCTAGTAATCGATCAACACATTAGCTAATTAACAATTTTCTTCTAATTAAACAAGCATGTATTTTATTCCAACTAGTAGCTTATAATAATAATTCAATTTCATTTTCTAGCATGCTTTCTAGTCTAGAAGTCATGAGAAACACTCACCTTTTGAAGAAAACCAATAAGAAATCTCCTAGAGCCTCCTAGAATGCGAGCGAGTGCCTTCTACTCCTAGATTGCAATGCACGACTCCTCCTTGCTCCTTGCCAAAACCGAAAGCTCCAAGATTGGGGTTTGAATAGCCGGCCTCCAAGGGGAAACACAACACACAACTCACACACTAATATGTATATATCTCCTATATAATGTCTCCTTTCAATATTTACTTTAGTGTAGAATACAAGTATGAGGGAGGGGGGGGGGGGGGGGGGGGGGGGGGGATGGGCATTTATACTAATTTTAGAATAGATTGGAGGGCTAGAATTGGTTGGATAGTTGTAGAATGGAGGGCTAGGATAGGAGTAGAAGTTATAGCAACCACCCACACACAAATAAACTACCCACGCACACAACCTACTCTCCCATGCCTCCACACACCATCCGGCCACCAAAAGGGTGTGCATTGCACACTACGTGCTTCGCACGTGCCACCTGGTACCCCTATTTAGAAGTTTGTACAATTTAATTAATCAAAATGTTCACCATTTGTCTCTACATGACAAGTGTGACAATTTAATTGATTTATTAAATTAGTAGGCTTCATAAATAGTGGGCTTAGGCTTGTGGGCCAAGACAATAAATTTATAATTAATTAAAGTGGGCTAACACAAATAAAATAGTGTTTTAGGCTTTAGAATTTGGCTTTTATAAAAATAAAGGAAAGGAAAAATAATTGTTCATACTACCAAAAGAAATCTTGTATGTAAAAATAGATAAATAATATACACATGAAATTTGCACGTGCACAATACGTGAAAATCAATATCTTATTAGAATGAAAGTTTAGGGTATTACATCTTTAGCAGGTAAACATAATCTTCCATCCCGGAGACCATATATCCTTCTGGTTAACCAATGTAGATTTGCTCCTCCAGCTCACCGTGCAAAAATGTTGTCTTGACATCGAGCTGCTCAAGTTCAAGATTGAACTTAGCAACTAAATCAAGGAAAACTCTGATTGAAGTGTCTCACAACTGGCGAGAAGACTTCATTGTAATCTACACCCTTTTTCTGAGTGAAGTCCTTTGCCACAAGTCTATCCTTGAATATGACTTCACCGCCATCAGGACCTACTTCATTCTTCTTGTAGATCCATTTGCACCCTACTGTGCACTTCCCTTCTGACAATTTTACTAGAGTCCACATATTTTTCTTGTGCAAAGACTCTAGCTCTTCTTGCATAGCAGTTGACCATTGGACGCACTCAATACTTGAGATAGCTTCATTGTAGGATATCCGTTCACTTTCTACTATCTCACTGGTTGAAAGTGCATAGGCCACCAGATCATTAGTTGAAAGTGCATAGGCCACCTTATCTATTTAGAGGTCGAATTTTTCTACGTTGCCTATCTCGGCTAATGTTGTACTGTTGTTGAGGAGGCTCCTGCTGACTAGCATCATATGTTGGTGCTTCTCCTTCAAATTTCTCTAGATCTTCATCTTCATTTGGCTGAATATATATTGTATAGGTCTTTGAAACTAAGGATACCTCCACCTTGCGGTATGATTCGTCAAACCCACTGCTCTGCTCCACCTTCTTTGCCAAAGTTAGCTCCACCACCTTCTTGGATAACATTTCATTCTCGTCAAAAGTGACACCTCGGCTAATCACTATACCTGAAGACTATGGATGAAGACTCCACAATCGGTAGCCCTTCACTCTGATCTGGTACCCAAGGAATATCGCCTTCTTGGCTCTTGGTTGCAACTTTCCTTTCCTAACATGATAGTGGGCGGAACATCCAAAAATACGAAGCTTTGAGTAATCTACAAGCTTGCCTGCCACACCTCATATGGTGTCTTCATATCAATTGCTGGGGAGGATAACCTGTTCACTAGATAATAGGTCGTCGATACTCCTTCAGCCCAGAATTCCTCCTTCAACCCGGCACTGATTAACATACATCGAGCACATTCCAATAACATTCAGTTCATCCATTCTGCTACACCGTTCTGCTGTAGTGTGTCAGTGACTGTGCGATGTTTGATGATGTCCTTCTCTCTATAGAACTTGTTAAATTCCTCATTGCGGAACTCCCTTCCACTATAAGTGTGAAGTCTCTTGATTTTCTTGCTGGTCTGCAACTCAATCATGGTCTTCCACACCATGAAACTCTAGAAGACATCTGATTTTGCCTTCAAGAAGTAAACCAAACAAAATCTTGAATGATCATCGATAAAAGTAAGCATGTATCGCTTACCACCAATTAAAGCCTTGAGCGATGGTCCTTACAAATCTGAGTGAATGTAGTCGAGTGTCCCTTTTGTTGTATGCACTGCCTCACCAAATGACACTTTCTTCTGCTTGCCCAAAATACAGGACTCACAGAAATCGAGCTTTTGTACCTTTAGACCTCCAAGAAAGCTGTCCGAACTCGACATTCATGCCCTTCTCGGCCATATGCCCTAGATGCATATGCCATAGCTTCACCTCTGAGCCACCTGTCATAGTGGCTGTTGGAAATATTTTTGGCATATTTTTCGGGCCTAATTCCGGTGGGCTCCAGCCACCGGCAGTGCCCGAAAGTGATTGGATTGCGTTCCTCTTGTCGAGTACTATTCTGTAATTTGTAACACCCCGAATTTCAAATACAACCGAATTCGAAGTTCCACAGGATCTTTGCACTTCACTTCGTACAATTTTACAAAGAATTAAAAACTTTACTTTACATCAGAGTTACATTTACATTTACACTTATACAGCGGAAGCAATTTACAACAATTTACATGAATAAAATGTACAACACTTGAAATCATTCTTTAAGCAGCATGCATACTTTAATCTTGTCACTCACTTTATCCTACATAGAAACTGTGGGCACGTCAGTTCATTCAACTGACGCTAGGATATAATACATCAACTTTCCCTTACTTGGAAAAACACAAACTTGTCACAAAACATAGCTACGGGGACTATCCTATTGATGTCGTGTTGTGATTGTGCGCTTAGTCCTTAATGCATTTATTTATATTATATGACACTAATGCGTACTTGTTCAGAATCTATGCAGCCCATACTACATAGGTCCGAGGGCAAGCCCTTAACCGTTCTTCATCTTGTAGGGTTCAATCCCTCGCCATGACTTAATCTACTACTGTAACTACGATAAGTATCCTAGGTGTTCTATGAGTTACGAGCCCATGTCTAGGCACCCTGGAGAGAATCCCAACGTACTATCACATGACTCATCATGCAGGCATCCTGTGGTGATTTCACATCCTACCATAGACATAGCACCATCCGTAGTCACTAGACTACCCCATAAGCGTCGCCACTGGGATGATACTCTCGAACAGTATCCACGTCCTACTCATGACTAATCATGGGACATCTTGTGAATACTCTCACACCGCCAATCCAATGGCCCTTATACTCATGTTTTTCTCTTACTTTCATCACATCTTCACTATGTATCTAATCCTTACTTTTATTTGAATCATGAATAAAAATCAATCTTCTAGAGTTAGCACTCCCACTATACCGGTCTTAATCATTTATACAACATGACCCAAACTTGGTTTTTTTATTTCCAATTTCATTTCAACAATATTTCTTTTAAATGCCGGTATGAGGCTTAGCTACACTTTAGTTCTCAATTTCACTTCATAATCACAAAATTTGAGTCTTCATACTCATAAATTCTCTTTCATAATCAACATGATTTCCATTCTTTTCTATGAATCAAATTTCATACACAAGGTTCAACTTTCAATTCATGCATTTCATGTTCAAAGTTCTATTTCAATAATCCATTAGATTCACATACAATTATTTTTTTCCTTTACTTAATTCAAATCACAAAACTTATACTTTTCATCATTCTTTAAAGTGCACACAAATTCAAACAATTAAATGCATAAAAGCCGATAATCAAAACACTTAGATTTCCCTTCATTCAAAATTTATCTTTTATGACTTGGTAAATTTCTCATGAAAACTAAATCACTTTTACTATTTTATAATTATCACTTTATGCAATTCTACTCAAATTTTCCCTTCTAATTCACATTTATATTAGTCAAATAATGCACAATTATTTTTCATAGGCTCCACAAAATTTTAGATTAATTGTAATATTTTTTTCGGATTTAAAATACCCCAAAATATCAATTTAAATGCCCAAAAACCGAAAAATATGTTTTAAAGTGCCGAGACCCTGAGTCGAACCCACGACCCAAGAGAAACCAACAGCCACCGAAAGCCAGAACAGCCAAGGCACCACAACGTTGAAAACAGGGGGTTTAATTAACTTAAATTAAGTCTCGGTGTTCGGATTTTATTGAAAAATGAGAAACAAAAGGGCAGAGCCCAAGTTTCAAACTCGCGACCACTGAGGTCGACCCACAACTACAGTAAGCGCCCAACAAAGTCATCAACCAAATGGTCTAAGTGACCAGATCGATAATAAGTGAAGTTTTTAGGGTCAAAACTCAATTCTGTGTTATTTCGATTTTCTACAAAAAATGAATATCTTTGTGTTCTCGTTTTCTTCAAATTTATTCAAAAACTCCAAAATTTAATTTTCATCTTATCTCATCATTTCAGTGAAATAAAATTTCATTTTTGATATAAAAACACAATTTTTTACTCCCTACTTGCATTCCATTACTTAATTTCAATTTTATAGAAAAACAACATATTCTTGCTACAAATTGCCTCTAAAATTTTTTTAAATCAATTATAATATTTTTCATGGACATTACACATTTATTTCAGTAATAAAAACTCATTTTTCATGCTTTTTATCAAACCAATAATCAACATCGTAGTTCCACAATTCTTATTTCAATTATTTCACATACAGGCATAACTTTTAATTTAGCACATAACAACCAAATAAAGCATGATAGCATGGTAGATTTTAAACTAACAATCATAATTTTACAATTAATTAACATTCTTTTAACATGCATTATCACAATTATCACAATGTCTTATTTTCACACCACATAGCTAGTTCAATCATTTCTTCTTAATCTTATCAAACAAAGCCTAGCATGGTATTCTAATTAGAAGTTTAAGAAAGTCACCCACCTCAAATGGAAAGAAACACACAAAAGGTCCTAGGGAATTTCCTAGAAGTTGCTTCTCCTCTCTAGCTTGTTGTTGATGGAACTCCTTCTTCTTGCTCCTTGGTAATGGCCGGCCAATCTTCTAGGTGAGGGAACACACAATTTTGCACTCAATCTTTTAATCTCACAAACACCTTAATCTTTTGTCTCACTAACTTGTATTTCTTTTATTTCTTTCTTTTTCAATTCTAGGTGCAAGTAACTAGTGTCTGTCTGTGTGTGTGTGTGTGGGGGGGGGGGGGGGGGGGGGGTATTTATACAAAATTTTAGTGGGAATAGAGGGCTAGGATTAGTTCAAATGGTTAAGGATCAAGGGCTTAGATGAACTAGGGAGTTGAAATAATTTCCCATGATGAAAGTAACCACTCCACCTCATCCACTCTCCCTCTCCTCTCTAGCATTATCCGGCCTACACCAAAGAGTGTGCATTGCACACTCTAGTGCAAGCACGTGCCACCTAGTGTCCCTCATTTCACAAGTTGTTCATATTAATTAAATTATTTATTTATAGAATGAGTCAACACTACAAATTAGGTTATTTAAAGGAGTAATTAAATTAAATGGGCTCACTAATGGGCTAACTAACCATGGCTCAAATGAATGAATGAATTAATTAATTAATTAATGTGGGCTACAAAGAGACAAATAGGCCTAGATCAAATTAAGTTTTCTAAATTAAAAAGAGAAGAAATAAGACTACTAGTTTATGAAATATTTTTAAAGAAATACATGCATAAATTTGCATGTGCACAACACGTAAAATCAAACAGATTCTAATTTAAATAGGATTTGAAAATCCACGATGTTATATCAATTGCCAAAAACGGATTTCGTATGAATGAGAAATGTTGGTCCAAAGTTGGGTACTCGAAATGTACTAACTTGGGAATTTGGAGAAAATGGATAGTCCCACATCAAAAATTGAGAAAGATTTCTCTAGTATATAAGCTAAAAAATAGACTAAAGGGTGTAGCCCTGGGGTTACCACTAACGTGTAGTGGAGAGAGGACCTAGCCAAAGTTACAAACGCACGCGTGCGCGCCTGGCCCGGCCCTGGCCCCAGCTCCGGCTCCGGCTTCGGGCTCGGCTCGGCTCGGTTTGGTTTGGTTTGGCTGGTATCTCTGAAGCTAGGGTGCTGCTCTTCAGAGAAAGGTAAATACAGTTGTATCCTGAGAGACAGTTCGTCAACTACCGTCACACTACGGGGCGAATTTTGCTTTAAGGACAGAGATCTTAATCTCGACTCTGTATTGAATTGTCTGGTTTGTTTTCTTTTATTCTTGTAATTGTACTTCTTCACAAAGACTATTAGGACTTTTCTAATTTTCGAAATTCAAGGTCTAACAATCTTAAAGCAAAATTTTTCCTCTATTCTAATAGTTTTGTGAAGATCATTTACAGGTGTTGTTATCATTTCGGAAAAAACAAACAACTAAAAGATTAATTTTAACGATTTCAGAAAATGGAAAACACACAAACTGAGAATGTCAGTGGACTGCTCAGTGCACAAACCTCAGTGACCCAGAATGTGACTGCACAACCGGTTGCGGCACAAACGGTCGTTCTGCCCACACATATAATTGTGGGAGAAAAGCCTGAAAAGTTCAATGGAACTGAATTTAAAAAGTGGCAGGGAAAGATGCAGTTCCACCTGACCACCTTGAAGCTGGAAAGGTTTCTGACTGAAACTGCCCCTATGCTGGAACCAATGGATGCGCACTCTGTTGCTGCGGTTGATGCATGGACTGAGGGTGATTATCTATGCAAAAATTACATCCTGAATGGTTTGGTAAACCCGCTCTACAATGTGTACTGTGTCTTCAAGACATCCAAACTTCTATGGGGGTCTTTGGAGAAGAAGTACAAAATCGAAGATGTCGGTTCCAAGAAATTTGTAGTTGGCAAGTTTCTGGACTGCAAGATGGTTGACTCCAAGACTATTGTGAATCAAATTCAGGAACTGCAAGTGATAATGCACGAAATCATTACAAAGAACATGACGCTGTGTGAACCATTCCAGGTTGTAGCGTTCATTGAGAAGCTTCCACCTGGATGGAAGGACTTAAAGAACTATCTCAAGCACAAGCGAAAGGAAATGTCTCTTAAGGACATGATTGCCAGGTTGGGAATTGAAGAGGAGAATCACAAGGCTGACAAGTCCTATAGAAATCAGTCCATAAAAAAAATGAACATGGTGGAGCACGAACAGAAGGGCAAAAAAAGGAAGTTCTTGCCGCAGGGCTCGAACAAGAAACCTGCTGCAAAGAGGTTTGCTTGAAAATTTCACAAGTATGGTAAGATGGGCACAAGATATCTGAATGTCGCAGCAAGGATAATATCTGTGCTGGAACTGGAAAGGCAAAAGGGAATGACAAATCCCATGCGCACATAGCTGAGAACCTATCCATTGGTCTTCTGACTTGGACCTCTGTGTTGTTGTATCGGAGGTCAATCTGGTGGGGAGCAATCCTCGTGAGTAGTGGTATGATACTGGGGCCACCAAGCACATCTGCTCGGACAAAGAGATATTCACTTCATATCAGAAATGCAACAAGGATGAACAGTTGTTCATGGGTAATTCTTCCACCTGCAAGATTGAAGGAACAGGGAAGATAGTGTTGAAGATGACTTCTGGCAAGGAACTACCACTAACCAATGTGTTGCACGTTCCGGATATTCGAAAGAACCTGGTCTCGGGATCTTTGCTAAGCAAGAAAAGATTTAGGGTTGTGCTCGCTTCTGATAATTTTTTACTTTCAAAGAACGGGGTGTACTTGGGAAAAGGATATGTTAAGGATGGACTGTTCAAATTCAATGTAATGACAGTCATTCCAAAATCTGTTGTTCCTATTGTTCCCAAAATTAATGAAATGATCATTGTAACACCACTGCCCCAAGCTCAAACAATTTATACAATTCAGAAGACAAATTATTTATAGTATAGTACAACTGCCCACCACAGGCTGTCTCTCAAAAGGTGGTTAACCGAATTTATGACTCTTGATCATAGGCAATTATATTTATAGTTAATTATTTTTGTACAAATCCCGATATGGGACTAATCTCAATCTCTTCCCCATTCTCTCTCTCCCGAAGCCACTCTTTCTCACGTGGCCCCATCACCCACATTAGCAGCAACCAGACACAGCACAAGAGCATTGTCACTCTCAAACGGCAGGTGGGACCCTCGCGGACGTCATCATGATGTCAGCACGGCAACACGACACAACTCTGCTGTGCTTTCTGAACGTGTGGGCCCCCTACTATCATTATATTTACCAAACTGCCCTCTGCCACTTTATACACACATATATATACTATTATATTTATTTTAGAAATTACGGGGTGTTACATACACACCCCCTTCAGAAATCATCGTCCTCGTTGAGCACGGGGCATGCACAATCTAGTACAGGACCTACTTTCTAGTTGATGTGGAGTAGTCCGTGAGCGTCGCTCTCGTCTTTGGAATACTAGAGACCAATCCCACTTCGCAGATCATTCTTTGGCCATTACGTCCATCGTCCCGGAATACTGGGATTGTCTTGCTCCGCCGATCATTCTGGAGTCCATAACTCACGGCTTTCCCACACTCGATGTCAAAAGTCAGCTCTGATACCATGTAACGCCCCTGCCCCGGGCTCGGACAATTTATACAATTTATAAGACAAATTAGATACTATGTAGTACAACTGCCCACCACAGGCTGCCTCTCAAAAGGTGGTTAACCGAATTGGTGACTCTTGATCCTTGGCAATTATATTTATATAATAGTTTATTACTTGAAACCATCGGTATGGGACAAATTCCCACTCCTTTCCCTTTTTTCCAACCCGTGCACACCCAAGACCTTAGGTGCCACATCACCTTACACAAGAACAGCACATGCTGTTCTTTTTCCTCATCAAACCCGGTGGGTCCGCCCACCACTTCACACACAAACCGGTTTCACAAATCCTTTCATTACAATTTAATTAAATTCTTATAAATCCCTCCTATAGAAACTTCTATAGGACCAAGTCTCAAATCATTTTTATTATATATATATTTCAGAAATACGGGGTATTACATACACCCCCCCTTCAGAAATCAGCGTCCTGGCTGATGAGCACGGGGCATGCACAATCTAGTGCAGGATCTACTTTCTAGCCGATGTAGTCATCCTCGATCCCGATAATTCCGGAGATTAATCCCACACCACAAGTAGTTACTGTGATAATTCTGGAGATTGTCCCACACCACAAGACTGTGATAATTCTGGAGACATATCTCACACCACTAATAATCTACTGTGATAATTCCGGGGACTATCTCACACCGCAGATCATACTGAGGCCCTCTTCTACACTCGGTGTCGAAAGTCGGCTCTGATACCATTTGTAACGCCCCTGCCCCGGGCTCGGACAATTTATACAATTTATAAGACAAATTAGATACTATGTAGTACAACTGCCCACCACAGGCTGCCTCTCAAAAGGTGGTTAACCGAATTGGTGACTCTTGATCCTTGGCAATTATATTTATATAATAGTTTATTACTTGAAACCATCGGTATGGGACAAATTCCCACTCCTTTCCCTTTTTTCCAACCCGTGCACACCCAAGACCTTAGGTGCCACGTCACCTTACACAAGAACAGCACATGCTGTTCTTTTTCCTCATCAAACCCGGTGGGTCCCCCCACCACTTCACACACAAACCGGTTTCACAAATCCTTTCATTACAATTTAATTAAATTCTTATAAATCCCTTCTATAGAAACTTCTATAGGACCAAGTCTCAAATCATTTTTATTATATATATATTTCAGAAATACGGGGTATTACATACCATTTGTAACTCCCCTACCCCAAGCTCAAACAATTTATACAATTTAGAAGACAAATTATTTATAGTATAGTACAACTGCCCACCACAGGCTGCCTCTCAAAAGGTGGTTAACCGAATTGGTGACTCTTGATCATAGGCAATTATATTTATAGTTAATTATTTTTGTACAAATCCCAATATGGGACTAATCTCAATCTCTTCCCCGTTCTCTCTCTCCCAAAGCCTCTATCTCTCACGTGGGCCCCATCGCCCACGTCAGCAGCAACTAGACACAGCACAAGAGCGCTGTCACTCTCAAACGGCATGTGGGACCCTCGTGGACGTCATCATGACATCAGCACGGCAACACAGCACAACTCTACTGTGCTTTCTGAACGTGTGGGTCCCCCTTACTATCATTATATTTACCAAACTGCCTTCTGCCGCTTTATACGCACATATATATACTATTATATTTATTTTAGAAATTACAGGGTGTTACAATCATGTTGCTTATGTATTTGAGTCTTCTTCTGTTTGGTATGAAAGACTAAGTCATGTTAATTTCAATTCTCTGCGTAGATTAATTAACATGAATTTACTACCAAAATTAAAGGTAGACAACTGCAACAAATGTGAAGTTTGCACAGAAGCCAAACTTACTTAAACTCCATCTCATTCTATAGAAAGAAACATTGAAACTCTAGGTCTAATTCACACGGATCTGTGTGATTTAAAATTTGTGCATACCAGAGGCGGTAAAAAGTATTTTGTGATATTCATAGACGATTGCACAAAATACTGCTATGTATACTTGTTACATAGAAAAAATGAGGATTTGGATAAATTCAAGGAATATAAGCTTGATGTTGAGAATCGACTTGGCAAAATGATCAAAATCGTTAGGAGTGATAGAGGAGGGAAATATGATGCACCTTTTAATATGTTCTGCTCTGAACATGGAATAGTTCATCAGACAACTGCTCCTTACTCACCTGAATCAAACAGTACTATTGAGCGCAAGAACCGAACTCTAAATGAGATGATGAATGCCTTGTTGTTGAATTCTGTGTTACCCCAGAATATGTGGGGGGAAGCGCTGCTGACCGCCAACTACATTCTCAATAAAATACCTCACAAGAAAACTGGCAAGACACCATACAAACTGTGGAAAGGTAATATACCTTCGTATAAATACCTCAAAATGTGGGGATGTCTAGCAAAGGTGACAGTACCTAATCCAAAATAGGTCACAATAGGACCTAAGACCATTGATTGCATATTCATAGGCTATGCATACAATAGCAGTGCATATCGGTTCTTGATATATAAATCGGATATACCGGACGTCCATGTGAATACAATAATGGAATCAAGGAATGCTTCCTCCTTTGAATACATATTTCCGTGCAAGGATGCTACGTATCCCAAACGTACACGTGAGCAAGGGAATTCAAGTACTTCGGTTGATGAACCAGGAGATGATAATGATGAACCTAGATGAAGTAAACGGGCTAGAACATCAAAGTCATTTGGTCTTGACTTTGTAACGACTTTTCTGTTAGAGAATGAGCCCAGAACATTCAAGGAAGCCATGTCTACACCTGATGCTCTTATGTGGAAGGAAGCAATCAAAAGTGAAATAGACTCCATCATGCAAAATCATACATGGGAGTTGGTCGATTTGCCTTATAGTTGTAAAGCTCTAGGATGCAAATGGATTTTCAAACAAAAATTGAAACCTGATGGTTCCATAGAAAAACATAAGGCTAGACTTGTGGTACAAGGATTTAGGCAAAATGAAGGTCTAGACTTCTTTGATACTTATTCTCTAGTCACGAGAATAATTTCCATAAGAATGTTGATAGCTACTGCAGCTCTACGCAACCTCAAAATACATCAAATGGATGTCAAAACTGCCTTTCTAAATGGAAATTCAGAAGAAGAAATATACATGAAACAACCTGAGGGTTACGTAGTTCGTGGACAGAAAAACAAGGTGTGCGGGCTTGTAAAATCCTTGTACGGACTGAAACAAGCTCCAAAGCAGTGGCATGCAAAATTTGACAATATTATGATGTAAAATGGTTTTAAAATAAATGAATGTGATAAGTGTATCTAAATCAAAGATACTCCAAATAGATACATTCTGGTATGTCTGTATGTAGATGACATGCTCATTATTGGTAGCAATAATGACATTATCAAACAAACTAAGAACATGCTTAGTGGTAAGTTTGATATGAAAGATTTGAGAGTTGCAGATGTCATACTAGGAATCAAAGTTTCCAGGATGTCTGAGAGAATTACTTGTCTCAAACTCATTACGCTGAGAAGGTACTTGAAAGATTCAAGAATTATTCCAATGAGACTACCAAAAGTCCTGTGGATCCCAGTCTTCACTTGTTCAAAAACATGGGAGACAGTATATCATAATTGGAATATGCACGTGCAATTGGTAGTCTGATGTACTTAACAAATTGTACAAGACCGGACTTGGTGCATTCAGTAAATGTACTGAGCCGCTACATAAGTAATCCAAGACGAAGTCACTGGAAAAGAATAACTAGAGTATTGAACTACTTGTGACATACTCAGAGTTATGGGTTGCATTACACCAGATATCCAGTAGTACTAGAAGGCTACAATGGTGCGAACTGGATATCGGACTCCAAGAACTCGAAATCCACAAGTGGGTATACATCTTCACTCTCGGCGGTACAGCTGTGTCATGGAAATCCTCTAAACAAACATTATTGGCCAGATCCACCATGGAATCTGACTTTATTGCTTTAAACAAAGCGGCAGAGAAAGTAGAATGGCTTCGGAACTTTTTAGAGGATATTCCTATATGGAAAAAATCAGTATCCTATATGTGTACACTGTGACAGCCAATCGGCTATAGCAAGGGCACTGAGTTGTATGTATAATGATTAGTCTCATCATATAAGAAGGCGACACAAAACCATTAGACAATTGCTCTCAAATGGAATAATATCTATAGAGTATATAAAATCGGCCGACAGCCTAGCAAATCCATTTACTAAAGGTTTGTCACGAGAGCAAGTTGTGAGATCATCAAGAAGAATGAGTTTAAAGCCTATGACGAAAGATGATACTTTATGGAAACCTTACCTAGGTGACTGGAGATCCCAAGATCCAGGTTCAAGGGGACAACTAAATCTTGTTGAATCGACATGAGCACTGAGAGATTAAAATCTCGTACCCATTCTTAGGATGACAAACAGTGCTACCTGCAAGGGGTTAGGATAAGCTTGACTTTTAATGATTCCCACAGCTTTGAAATAAAAGTAGGGTATGGCAGGATACTCTTTATGAGCAATCACCTTATGAGTGTGATATGGGGCCGTTTCTAGGAGAATGAAGAGAGGCTACATTCTCCAAGTTCACTCACGATTAACCAGGGTTGTTCAGGGCCAAAATGAACACAACAAGAGAACCTAGTTCTGTGAGAAGATGAAACTGTGTGATAGTTATTGTCTAGGTTCACATCAAAGCCCGGGTAGTTCAAGACATCATGTTCACTACATGGTCAAGTGAATCTTATGGCTACTCACTAAGGGTGGTTCAAAGTTAAAAAATTACTACCATTCCTGATGCAGTGATTTTCCGATTGTACTCTTAGAGTCTTTTCTGTCGTGTCTGAATTGTATAGTCTGGTATGGAATTGCTCGGATGTTCTTCGCGCTTGCCACCATGTCCACACTCTCGGGGTTTGGGTTAGATTGGAGTTGGTTGGCCTTGCTAGAGGTTTGCTCGGATGTTCTTCGTGCTTGCCACCATGTGCACACTCTTGGGACCAATCACGGCGATCTGCAGCTATGATTTGGTTTTTACGAGGATTGATAGTGCGTGTGAAGAAGCCGGGTGTGCTTCTCGATCTGCGAGTCGCTATGATGAGCGGGTTATGATGTTTTGCATGATTGTGGATTTTGGGCCCGAAGATGGGGTCCCTCCGTGGTGTGCGCTCACTTGTCTCTACTTTCGGAGTGCTTGTTTCAACTGTCGCGGAGCGACTATGTCGCGCCAGAGCATCCTCCCACGCCGGTTGTCGCGAATGCTATGGATCTGGGGTTCAAGTGTGATCTGGGTGATGGCGAGGTGTGCCCCCCTTCCGAAGTATGCTGTCTTGCACGATTGTGGAGCTTGGGTCCGAAGATGGGGTCCCTCCATGATGTACGCGTTTGAGCGTCCTAGGATGTCGCCGGTGTAGTCTTCACAGTGCCTACTATCAGGCTATTGAGCTTCCTCCAGCTTAGGCCACTGGCTCGTGACAGCGTCGCCTCTTCCCTCGGAGTGGGAGTTTGAGTCGAGATAAGTCTGTGTGGTGAGAAATCGCCGGAGAGAGCTAGAGCGTGAGAGAGGTGAAGGTATCCTCTCCACGGCTCTCTCTCAGAGCGTGGTGTTTGGTGGGGTGAGTGAGATAGTTGTTTGGTGAGAAATCGCCTGAGAAAGCGCTATCGTGCGAGAGGTGAAGATATCCTCTTCACGGCTATCTCTTGGGTAGCGACTGTGGGAGCTATTGGCGCATTTGTAGGATGAGCGGTGGAGTTGGTGGGAGGGTACGTTCGCAGTGCATGTGCCGTGGGGTCGGAGTTCGATCTGCGGGGCTTGGGCCCAAAGATGGGGTCCCCCCAACGATGTGAAGGCAGGGATCGGCGGGTGATAAAATCCTGTTAGACCTGTTTCAGGTGGGTGTGCATGTGCCGTGGAGGCACTGTACGAAGCTAAACTGAGGTACTTACAATTTTGTTGAACCGAGCTGGTTTGTCGGCCCACCCTCCAGGGTTGTTGGAGGGATTAGTTGTTTGTACGCGTCATGTTGCTTCATATATGTTTTATTTTCTGTCTGTAATTTGTATTTTGGCCCAGTACTCTGAATTTGTTTCGTTAAACTCTTATTAATGAAACAGGGTGGCCAGATTCCACCTTTTCCTTCAAATATATATATATATATATATATATATATATACATATATATATATATATATATATATATACATATATATATATATATATATATATATGTTGAGCGAGTAATATAGACTTGCCACATTTGGCAAGTGAATTTGAGAAATCTATTTTGATCAGTGTTTTGGCGAGTCCCATTGGAGCAAATTTTTTCTTCTAAATCTGCTATTTTGGCTAAAATTGAGGGATGGCTAGCATGGTGCGAGATGGTCTGATAAATACAATGAAAATGATATATGGGAGGTTAAATTTCTTCTGACGAGCTCCAGAGGCTATCTAATTAAATAATCTCCAATGAACTATGAATTGTTTTTCCATCTACAATTATCTCTTCACAATTTAGCAATAACAGTACCATCTTCTGACGTGCACATAGTAATCGTCATACCATTTTGAAGGAAAAAGTTACTCTGTTTTTAGATCAGAGGAAGAAGGGAAAAGGTATTTCATTAAACTCTGATTATGAAATGCAAGGAATTTCTTCCACCATCAATGCTAAAATAAACTTATTATAACTACAACTTAATTTACTCGAGCATAAAAAAGTTTCGATATACTGTTCAAATACAAAAATGATATGATCAAAAAAAAAAAAAAATACAAAAATGTACTTCGGTATTGGCCCCAGTTCGTATTCTATCAAGAGTTACTATTCATCACAACATACCAATTTATTTGACAATCAAGCAAAATTACTGAAAACTGTTTGTTTTGACGCAACAACTTAAGTAATTAAATTGAAGACTCCATAACAGATTCATTTATGTGAGCTTATGAACAACCAATGTTAGCAAACTTCAACGCATAAAACTAGCAAAACCCTGGAGAAATTTTGGAAATTTTAATAGGTTAACGTAGAAATCAAGTCATAGGCTGATCATCTGACTGTGCAATAGCCTTGTCGTCGTCTTCCAGCTTCTTCCGCATTTTATTTTGCAGCATGGTAGGAGCACAATCAAGAGGTGTTTCCCCTGATAAAATGTAAGTGCAATGTTAGAGAGATACTGTTGATATATAATGAAATTTAAACTATTTTGATTGATACCCAACATACAAAAAGACTAATTTTAATCTTAAATATTTATGGATATGGCCCTTCGGTTATAGGTTCGTTATTGACTCAGTACCTGTCATTGAATTGTGACATTAACTAGCCCAACCAATTGAGCACAGTTCATGAGGCCTTACCTCTCCCACACTTCCCACTAGTCCCCCAAATCCAACTACCAGCAGCACCACCACACCCAAACAGAACAGAAAAAACGTCCAAGTAATTGTTCCACCCTTTGTTACTTTCAGATTTCTCATTCCCACATTGACAACATTGCTTGCATTCGAGGTATAGAAGCATGTTTGGACATACAGTTGAGATAATCAGAGTTATTTTTAAAGTGTGAAAGAGGAGTACGACGGATAGTTTACACACCTTTACCTTCACAGAATAACTAGAGTTATATTTCATTCATGAGTTCAGATACAAATTAAGTTGACTTGGGAAGGGAGAAAAAGATAAAGAGTGGAGGTAGGATATGAGTTAGAACAAGTTGAAACTTACGATACCTCCAAGTATATCAACTTTTGGCTGAAGTAAAAGAGCCCCATAGAGGCTGAAGTTAATTTGGAAATATCATAATACCTCCAGTACCTCACCTGACCATTAACTCCGTATCCAAATTAGATTATGAATTTCCTCTTTGCAAAAATAATATGAGTTGGTAGAATTCAATCCAGGATAACAGATACAGAAGAACTGGCCTGCCTTGTAACCTTTTGAAGTTTATTGAAGCCTCCTCTCTGTATTCTTGTTTTAAATTTTCCCTCAATTTTTTTTTTCTTTTATTTTCTTCTTTCCTTTTTGAGTGTTCTAAGTGTTCAAAACAAGTTTTGAAGCAAATTCTCTTAGGACCTTGCATAGTTCAATGCTCCCTATATCCTCTCTTCCATATATATAGAATGTTTTGACTTAAAAAACGGAAGTACTAACCATATGTAGAATTCCGGTAGATAAATCTCCATATAAACAAAACAGACAGTAGATAACTGACCTAAACAAACAAAGGAGATTATGCTATGACTGTAACTTCATAACAATTTGTTTACAAGTCCACATATGGTTCGGAGTAATAACTAAAGAACATAAATCAAATATAACAATTACCTTGTGCATTCTTGGATTCTACTTTTGCACCATGATCCATAAGAATGAAGGCAATTTCAGTCTGATTAAAGAGAGCAGCCTGCAACAGTCCAACATATCCAAATTAAGAGATTCAATATTAAATTCATAAAGGACAAACCCAAAATACTCCGGAACAGAAGGAAACACTTGCCTCTTTCATGGAAGTATTAAAACAATCTACTACAGCAAGAAAATTTCACGGAAAAAACAGTGAAAAAAGAAGTCTCTCCTAAATACATGATCTGACAAGGGATATCGCTCCACTTCAAAGTGTGTTCGGCTGAAATGTTGCTCCTCGACACTCCCCATCCCTCCAATTCTCAAGAGTGTATACACAAACCAATTTTTTGGGATCGACTTATTAGTGCAAATATTGAAACGGACTGCAAAAGCAAGGGAAATTTTCACGGAAAAAACAATGAACAGAATCAAGTTTCTCTCCAAAATACATGGGATATCACTCCACTCCAAAGTCTTCAACTGAAACACTGCTCCTTCACACTCCCCATCCCTCCCACTCTCAGGAGTGTATACACAAATAAAGTTTTTTGGGTCTAATTACTATAAAGAACAGGGTTGGCGTATAATCATTGATTGGTAGCTCAACTTTCTTGTTGCAAATGTTAATCAAAGAATTTAGAGGACTTGCTCGTTTCTTCTTTTCTTTCCAAAGTTACTTTGCGGCATTAAATGAAAGGGTGTCCAGATGATTAAGGGACAGAAAATGACACAAGAAGGTTCGACTGTGTTTTACAATTGTTATTCACCAAATCAGCTTTACAATCATTCTCGCTTGGCAAGACTTTTTCTTTTTCTTATTTCACACAACTTCATAAAATAACACTAATAATCTTTTGCGAGTACCGTGAGTGTAAGTAGGCAGGCATTTGGCAACCTAGTGCTTTGAAATCTCCTAGGTAAGTAGGCTGGATTATTGTTTCTTAATGTGAAAAATGAAAATATATGATAAATGAATAAATAAAGGGCTTAGGCCTTGCTTCAGTAGTGGTGCAAGGCCACAAGATTCTTCTCATCCTACATAATCTTTGCATGGCTAATCTACTGTATGAAATCCAAGGGGCTATTTGACCTCTGGGAAGTGGCCAACTGCGAATAAAATCCTCCATTAAACAAAAAATAATAATCATAAGTGGTAGAAGATGATAAAATGAAGAAAAATCAATAGGCCAAATAAACTAAGTGAAGGCACAAACTAACCTTACAAGAACCTCCCAAGAAAAAACAGAAAAAAACGGATGAAGTTGGCACTATAAATTGGATTATTGGTAAATTTTAGAAGTGAACATAAATTGTTGTCAAAAGACTGAGGATTTCATAGTAGGCTTTGGACTTAGCCATTTAAAGGGTGGGGAAAAGGTAGAAGAGAAAAAAGGCCAACATTATATTAAAGATTCTATTCTCTTTTGGACAAACTCTTTGAAGTCTATACTTCTGCCTGTAGATGTAGCCCTTTGCTTTACTGAAATGGCTTTGACTATAATTATTATATGTGTCTTTGGGTGGTCGGGTGGGTGTGTTGTCTTCAGAAGGGGGGAAGGGGGTGCTGGGGATGGTGTAAAGAGATGGCCTGAACTTTCTTGTTGATGTATCTGATTTTAAATATAACAATGTGAAACAATTGGTTGATGAGATTTTTAACTAACATATCACTTCAAATTAAGACATGAGGTCCAAGGTTCTTTAAGATATTTAGAGTTTAGACTATGTATATACTATGGTAGATAACCATTCATCTAGATTTTTGTAATCATGTAAGGTTCTGGATCCTCAGGATACACATGTTAACCCCCCTCTACATACAAGATAACAATAGTGAAAAACGACTATATGCGTGGAAGCTAATCAGCATATTATTTTCAAAGCATTATTTGTCCCTAGAGTCATCTCTCAGATATAACTCATATAACTGTAAACCATAACCCAACAATCTTGTTAAAACAGATCTATGCTTATCTGCCAAGTATACTAAAACAACTATATGCACTCTCCCAAGCACCACTGTTTTAAATTGTCCCCTGCCGTATCTGATACGTACCCCGTTATTTCATTTTTGAACGGTGATATGCCATTTAAATATCCTGTCCTTTTTGGGAATGTATACCTAACATATTGGGTTGAATCCTATATTTTCCCCAAAAGAACACCTGACATATCCCATCTCAGGGATCTCTCTCTCTCTCAGGGATCATAACATGTTGAATTATGTGTTCTAACAGTTGCCCAACATCTAGTAATTGCAATTTATGTTTTTCTAGAGATGGGTCCAACATAGACCCAGTAACATGGTTTAGTAGAAAACCTAATAGTGGAGATAAAGAGTTCAAACCGATCTCTAATTTGATGCTCTATATCAAACAGTGTTGTATATGAATATATATGGAAATTACTGGGTGAGAACTCCATTGGAGAGAACCATTTAGGAAGTAGGAACTTTATTTTGAGACACTATTTGAATGATCCGAATTGTTCATTTTGATATGCATGACTAGATTAGTCCTCAGATGTGAGATCAAGTTATATTTCCCCCAAAAGAACACCCGACATATCCCTCAACATGTTGAATTACACATTCTAACAGTTGCCCAACATCAAGTAATTGCAATTTATGTTTTTCTAGAGATAGGTCCAACATAGACCCCGTAACATGGTATAGTAGAAAACCTAATAGTGGAGATAAAGAGTTCCAACTGATCTCTAATTTGATGCTCTATATCAAGCACATTGTTGTATATAAATATATATGGAAATTATTGGGTGAGAACTCCATTGGAGAGAACCATGTTGGAAGTAGGAACTTTATTTTGGGACATTATTTGAATGATACGAATTGTTTGTATTGATATGCATGACTAGATTAGTCCAAGACGTGAGATCAAGATATTTGAGATTGGGGGGCCCACGCATTAAAGCGTCGCAAATTGTATGGCTAAATATCGTTATTTTGTAATGAAATGATGCCTAGAAAATGAATTTTAAGTGACTTGATATCGAATTCTTAGGTAGTGTTCTTTTTCTCCTCTTATAAGAGATTTACCTCTTGTAAGAGGTGGTCCCCCTCTTACAAGAGTTTTTTTAGTGTCTTTTTTTTACCTCTTATAAGACATTTTTTTCAAAATATCTTATAAGCCTAAAAGACTTCTAATAGCCTCTTTCAAATTCTTATAAGACTTATATCACTTAAAAAGTCTATATTACCCCAAAGTCTATATTATAATTGTTACTAATTAAACTAGTTTATATATTAATCTATAGTAGCCCGGAATATGCTATCCTAGAAAAAGTGTAATCATATACGTAGTTGACTGTAATATGCTATCCTAGAAAAAGTGTGGGAATTCATTCTTCACAATCTCGAACAATTATGTTAGGGATGTTGTCGAAACAATTAGTTGACTGTAATTTTATTTATTTTTTATTTATTTACAGCTAAGGGAGAATTTATATTAGCCCATTGACCTTAAATTTTTTTAATCCAACTTCTTTGAAACAAATTATTATTATTTATATTTATACATACTAATTTTCATACTAATTAAAAGTTTATAGTAGCCCAGAATTATAATTGATGATTTACACTGATTTGTGAATTTAACTTGGCATTAAACTAGTTTATATATTAGTAATTTGAACTTATCTTTTCTTGTCCTTCATCTCACTATTTTTATACTTTGGGGGTAATATAGGCTCTTGTAAGAGGTGAAAAAAGAACAGAATTCTATTATAAGAGGTTCTTATAAGAGGTTATTTTTATGTAAAAAGAACACCTCAAAAAGAGGCTCTTACAAGAGGCTCTTACTGTAAATCTCTTATAAGAGGTAACCTCTTATAAGAGGTAACCTCTTATAAGAGGAAAAAAAAGAACGGTACCTTAGATTAAGGCATATCAATCAATGTGAACAATTCAGACATATATAGGATGACTATGATCCCAGAGAGAGAGAGAGAGAGAGAGAGAGAGAGAGCGAGCGCTTCATCCTAAGGTTATCTAGTCACATTTCAAAGATATATTTATCCATCACTGCATTCAGATATTTACCATATGTCCTCGACACCTACCATCCAACATAAAAATTTTAAACAGACATGACTCCTACATCAGACCTTAGAACCTTGGTATGTTGTGCATCATTGTATAACATTTTGTGTAGTGAATGTGTCATGCGCATTGGATTCATTACATTTAGTTTGGCTAATATGCTTGAAGAGACCAAAAATTTTAACTCTTTCTATAAAAAAAACGCAAGAACGTAGGATATAGACGACATAAATGAAACTTGCAATGAAAAAAAGATCAGGAAATAAAAGAGCGAATGGAGAAAGATCGGATAATGGGTATGGACTTGAGTCCCTTAACTGACGATCAACGTTATTATTTCAGTTGTAGACAACGAGAAATAATGCAAAAAATAAGTTACAATAGGGATTGACATGTACGTATAGGTTTGTCATGTTGGAGTAACATCCCAGTATCATGAATTGTACCCTTCTCATTATTAGATTCCTATCTACCATCTTGAACCGTCTTTAACTGAATTGTATCCTTCTCATTATTAGATTCCTATCTACTATATGCATCTTTAACTGAATTGTATCTTGAACCGTCTTTAACTGAATTGTATCCTTCTAACTACCGAAGAAGCATTGGGCAGAAGAAACTCACCCACAAAGTACATGAAGAAAGCTCTGGCAACTTTCATTGCCACTAGAGAATCTGTCTTAGCGGCTTCGATCCATTCCTTCCGAAAATATCGAAGGGCATGCATCATCGTTACACGGCGATACATCACCGACTCCAATAGATAATCCTGCTAGTATTGCCCAGTCTAACGGGGTAAATCTCAACTCGCCACCTAAAAGGTGGAAAGTGTGGGTCGTGTCCCACCATCTCTCAATCAATGCCTCAACAAGCCGCACCGATGAGTTCTCGGTATGGATAGTAAAAAATGGTGTCAACCGGCATTCTCGATCAATTGCTTAATTAGAGGGGCAGTGCAAACTAGCTTGGAAGCTTTTATCGGACCCTTCCAATTCCCTCTGAATGTAACAAATCCACCGATAGGATGGTCGGTAATACGTTGATGTACGTATTGTCGATCATCGACAACTCCGCTCCACTCAGATGGATCACTATAATTCATAGATGTAGTCGATTTGTCTTCGCTTCTTTTGTTTGATTGTCCAGACTTGGCGTGATGTCTTGATTTGACTCTGCCAATAAATCTTTTGATTGTCGACGCCATTTTTTTACAGCGAACAGAATTTTAATTGGAAGGGGAAGGAACAAATTTGGGATTAGGAAGAGAAGTGTAAACTCGATTGTGTATGAATCTGTGAAGTTTCAATGCATGCAATTTATAGTAACAAAAAAAACACAAAGGGTAAACACAACATTTCAGTTAAATGAGCATGGGGAACAAAATTATTTCACTTTAAAAAAGGAAAAAGGCCTTGGACGAATGATTTATCCTCCGTCCGATTGCGCTCATTGCTCCGCAAGCAATACACGGGACAACATGTCCCGTCTGGCATTTTTGTATTTTTTTATCACTTGGGACGGTACAACATGTACCATCCCACCTTAATTTTTTTTAAAAAATTTGTAGGACCCACGCAAAAAAAAATTTTAAATTTGGAGGGACGCGACAACATGTCCCGTCTCATTCGATTTTTTTTAATCCACATAGCAGACAATACAACATGTACCGTCTACTTCAATTTTTGAGAAATTATAGCAAACAACCACTACACACTATCTACCTATTTCCTGTTTCTCATTTTGCCATTTTCTCATATTTGAGAAACACCATTGTGGATGCCCTGACAACTTGAAATTTCAATAGGATGAAAAAGCCATACCAAATGTAGCAAAGTCAATCCCTGCTTGTCACAATAATTTGCGTCCACACCCTATTCCAAAAAACAAAAATCAGGCCTAAAAATGAACCATCAAGTTTAGCTCATAATAAAATGTGAAATTAAATACCTCACTAAGAAGCTTTCTAACAGCATTAACATCACTACCCTTGATAGCTTCTCTTAATCCCTGAAAAATAAAAGAAATTAAAACAAATTCTTCCATACAGACAAGTAAGAAGGTTGTATAATATGAGCCAGTAAATTATAAAATATCTACATATGTCATGAGAAGTGAGAATATATACCTCTCCGCTGATGTCATAATCAGATGGGGCTTTGTTCAAGCTACCATTGTTTGCTTGACTTAGATTGAAAAATGGACTGGAACATCATAATCAAAGTTATAACATATCTAGAAACAGAATGTTTCTAAGGGACAAACTGTCCCAGTTATAATGAAAAGAAACAAAGTGGGTCTATGAAGCATGAATATAAATATCGTGTGCAGGTAGCACATGGGTACGAAATATGTTATATTTCAAAACAAGAAAAAGAAATAAGAGCACTGGTTTGTCGGGGGATATGTTGAATATAATACAACTATTAAAATAAATAGTTGTGCTATCCATTTTTTACAAATACTGAAAACAGAGAATTGTAATAAGCATCTTAAGGACAAAACAAGTAATGCCAGAAGATTTAATTTCTAAATTCAATTTAAAAACGAGAAATAGATTTCTCAATTAAGTAACAAGAAGTAATTCAACCTGTCCTGTTACCACTGTCAAGTACTTTCCCAGTTAAACACCTTTAATTCATCAACTTCTCAATTAATTTTATATATCTCAAGTAGAATATAACTAATGCAACCATGAATTTGACATATCGTGACAACATTGACTCAAGCTGAATTTACCCCATATATGCACTCAAATGAGCCCAAAATAAGTATCTGGGCAGATCCGCACATACCCAGCATGCCCAAATAACAGAAAAAGAAAAGACAGGATACACTTCGGTGCATGACCAAAAATTCGTGCACATACCCAATATTCATGTGAAACTGGTACTGTAGCATGCTTCATAGAGTATCATATAAAATTCGTAACTAGCTGATCAGCATATGTATCAAACATTCTTAAAAAGATTATACACACAAAACAGGAAAGAAACGGTAGGGGCATGTCAAAAATACACTTGACACCACAGTATCGAGAAATACAAGCATATTCGTACATATGTCCGTTCAAACCCTAATACCCGCGTTCAAATATATGGGAACCAAGACCCAAAAAGCACAAACCCTCACAGCAAAGCAAAACAGAATTGTTCAACTGCAAGTGGAAATCAAGACTGGAGAAACGTGAAATAATCAAGGTAATATCTACAATGGTGTTGACAAAGATAAAGCTGGCTTCATTAATAAAGATCATATACCACATGCAATAACCATGACTTCTTTTTTTAAATTAGCTAAATATTTATACTCAAAACTTTTTTCATTTTGAAGGATTTTAGTAAGTCAAATATAAAAGAAAGTAAAAACAACGTATGGAAATGGAATTGAAAAAGGTGGTGTTGTAGACACACACTTAAGTTATGAAGACTTTGCACAACCCTACACTAGCTATAATAGAATATGCATGTTAAAACAATTATTCAAAACGCAAATGTTTTCTGCTTCACACCCCATGATCAATCACATGCACCTTCAAATTCTAGGTTAAAAGATAAGAAATTAGAATTGTATAACCTTGGTTTGCTATTTGAGGTAGAAGCTTGCTTCTTAGGCATAGAATCTACAATTTGCAGTGTACTGACAGCCTTCTTTGATATCGTGCTGGCCTGAACAGAGGACACTGAAACATTTCTGACCTGGCAACAGTAACATGTCAGTCAAGGGAAATACTATCATTTTTAATCCTTAAGTTCTCTACCTGTGAAGGGATTGGTTCAGGAACTGGGGCTTCACATATGCATAAAGGCATGCCACACTTGCAGTCAGTAACATTTGAGGCAGATACTCCTGCAGTTGCTTGATCCTTTGAACCAACATCCTCGCCCACATTTACTTTTGAAAACCTATCTCTTATAGCATCAGATGATGTTTGGTCATCTCGGATAGACCTACAGTAAGGAATTAGAAAATGTCAGACATGTTGCAGAGATTTGAAGGAAATGGCAAGTGTATGATGAAGTCCTGTCAGATGCATAAAAAAATTGTGAAGTGTAACCTACATGATAATTGGACAAGATAAACTAAGTAGTTGGTGATATCATGGATATTTAAAGGTTTTACAGCTTCCTACAGGCCCATGAATTCGTGCGATAGGCTGCCCAAGGACACCCATCCACAACATGAGCAAAAAAATTGGATATTTAATTGTTTTTCTTCTTATAGCCTTTCACTTAAAAGTGTACGGTCAAATAAATTGAACCCACCAGCTACATCATTTGGTTCAATGAAGTGACAGGGAGAACTTCATTATTGATTAAAAAAGAAAACTAAAACATAAGGAACTCTCAAGCAAGAGAACAAGATATTAAATGAATGAATCTAAAAAGAAGCAGCAACTAACAGAAAACTGGCCTTGTATGACAAATCTGAATTTTGAAATCTGCAGAGCACATAGCACTAATAATAAAGGATAAGGAGGAAGGTAACCGATGAGGTCCATAATGGTTTACTAATAAGCCTTATACATGTGTTATAATCTTTTAATAGTCATAAGACACAATGTGCATACTATTTCAGTATGAATAAATTAGTATGTTAAAACTATTGTAGAAAGGAATTCTTGGTATCATTTAAGGAGTAAATAACAATAGCTTAGTTCGCTTTGTAAAACCTTGTATTTACAAGGAAACATCCTGAGAAGATTTCTTCCCCACTAGCAGACTACAAAACAATGATAGATGAAATGAGAGAAAATTTGATTAAAGCATCTGAACTTCTTTCTAGGAGACTCTGTACATTTCCAGCTACACGTTAGTCAAAGCAATAACCAGCATCTATAAGCCCATCGGTCCACTTGACTTGACCAAACTCCCTGTCAAACACAACCATCTCCAAAACCAAACCCACATTCTCATCTCTTTCTCAAGAAGTGGCAGATGATTTGGTGGAAAAGATGCAAGCTGAAAAGAAAATTATTCTGCATACACATCACCCAATACACAAGGAGGCGATCTTAGCACTACTGCACTAGTCAAAAACTGAGAAAAATAATAATTTAGCTATCAGAAAACTCGGTTTTCTTTAAAGATCCCTTTATATTAATTGCTACGATTACGTCAAACTCATAAAGTTTGGAACTGTTATTTCTCAACAACAAACATCTACCTAATGCATTCAAATAGCTAAGATGCATGAATATCACAAAATGACATTAAATAGGCTCCATTTCCTTACAGACCCAAGACACTGCCTCAGCTATAAGAGATTGCATCTTCCATATGCCATGAATAACAGTTTTATTTTTTGTAACTGAAATGTGAATGTATTGTGCCAGATAAAAGAAAATTAATTTCTTAAATACCTTAAAAAGTAAAAAATATAGATTAGAGTAACATTACCGAGAAGGGTTATTGAAACATTCATCACATACTCTGACATTTGAGTATAAGCCAAACTGAGGCAGAGCCTGGAAACACCGTCATCTTAGAAACTATAAAACACTTAAAAGTGATGTAGGAAATAACTATCACAGAAAAAAATATATACAGGGGAACTAACACATACCATCTGATTTGATGAATGGTCATGACACAGTGTCCTGCCACAGGATCGACAGTGATGCTGCAGAAAACAGGATCAATATGAGCTGTATATATATAGAACTTGGGCAAAAAATCTTGATAGGGTCTTTCTAAAATATCAGTGAGAAAAACAATCAAAAGAAAGACTATAGAAGGAAGTATAATAAGATAAATTAAGCTTATGGAAATACTACACCATTGCTTTTGAAGTAGAAAAATGATGCTGAAGAAAAACACATTGATCTCAATATCTAGTTTACAGAAATTCTGAGCATTGAAATATATATTGTGTGCCTGATCGTAACTGAGACGTGATCAGAATCCTAAATTAAGGGTCAACAAAGCCATCACACGAGCCCCCGTTACAATACAGCAGAAAATATTTGACTGTCTTGTACCATGGGTAACTACACATAATAAACCCCAAGAAATAATGGATATGCATGGACAAAGAAAGTTGTAGAAGTGCATTAGCACTCAAAGTCTACTTAGATGGTTAATAATTTCCTTCTCTCCCAACAAACAACCAAAAAGATCGCTAGTTTCACAATTACCTTTTCTTGTTGACACCATTTCTACCAGAGTAACAGAAGGTCCCAAGGGTTTACAAATTGCGAAGCCTTAACTGAGAAAACTGAAAATTCCTCTAATAACAGAACTGGGAGATAAGAGGGCTAAAGTCTAAAGGTTAGTGAAATCCCCGTTTCCCAAGCAAAGTATTCCAGCTGTATCCTGTATAATCCCCAACAACTAAGAAATCTGTGATATCAAAACTTTTCTTTTTGAGAAATTGTGATATTAAACATTACATCCATTACCTCGCATCGTTGCCAAACAAAGTGGCATAGCTGCTTTGCCCAATAACTTATTAGAGCTACCTACTAGATCTTAAGATATAGAGAACTCTTACCTATATTGAAGAGTACCATATTACAGAGCTAAGAGCTAAGAAAAAATGCAATATTTCATTGTGATCTCCACTACCCATCTTGTAAAACTCCTAATAGGATAACCTATTACTCAAATTTACTAATTCCAACAATTCTTGGTTGTTTTCCCAAAATGGGCCACTTTTCAAACTAATTCCCAAAATAGACCCCTTTCGAAACTAATTCCCAAAATAGACACTCGCAGTTCCCAACTGCGCTCGACTCTATTTTGTTGACGCAATTGACAACTACGCTCTAAGTATATGGCACAATAATTCAACTCCAACACTTGGGTCAAAATAGTGTTTAGGAGAAAATTATGTTTACCTTAGAACGCAGTTGGCAACTGCATTCTAGATTGCACTAAACTCGCAGTTCCCAACTGCATTCCTAATTCAATCGTTCATCAGTTGGGAACTTTAGGAATGCATTTGGGAACTGCGAGCTTGGTGCAATTAAGAACGCAGTGGCAACTGCGTTCTAGATTGCACTAAACTCACAGTTTCCAACTGCATTCCTAATTCAATCGTTCATCAGTTGGGAACTGCGAGCTTAGTGTAATCAAGAACACAGTTGGCAATTGGGAATTACGAGTTTAGTGCAATCTAGAACGCAGTTGGCACTATTTTGACAACTAGTTTTCTCCTTAACACTATTTTGACACAAGTGTTGGAGTTGAATTATTGTGGCATATACTTAAAACGCAGTTGCTAACTGCGTCATCAAAATAGGGTCGAGCGCAGTTGAGAACTGCACGAGGTCTATTTTGGTAATTAGTTTCGAAAGGGGTCTATTTTGGGAATTAGTTTGAAAAAGTGGCCTATTTTGGGGGAAAAAATCACAATTCTTCGATTAGCCTCCGCAATTTCTCTTCTTTCTCGCCAAAAAGGTTGAATGACCTAAAATTTACCCAAAAACTCAAAGATGAGAAAATGGGTCATTCAGAGATGAGGTAATTAAGGCAAATTAGTGACCAAGTTGGGATCTTGTTTTGATCTTTTCGTTCCCAGATCGAATTGGAAAGCTCTTAAGATGCTTAAAAAACTGGGATAATATAGATTAATCAATAAATCAATAAATGGGTTAGAAGACTAATTACTGACCCGACGCCTGAAAGTGGAGAAAGTGCAGCTGCAAACATCGCACCTCGCAGCTTCCTGGAATATTGGAGGATTCTCCATTGACATGATCAAGATTCTCTCTCTCTCTCTCTCTCTCTCTCTCTGGAAAATTATTGAAGAAAAGTATTGAAGGAGAAAAGAAGGAGAGAGGGAGAGAGACAAAGGGGTATTTGAGACTACTGTTTTTTGTGTCATGTACCAAAATATAATCATTTTTTATTTATATTTTCATATTACCTCCACGTTTCCATGTAGCACTAATACTAAAATTTTAATGAAGTAGAAAATGTGGTGTGTTTGATTACGAGTATTTTTGCCTTTTGGAAGCAATGTAATATAAGTTATATAACTTGAAGTTTTTGAAAGTTTTAGATTTTTCTGTTATAAAAATGAAAGAAATCTAGAAAAAGAATAGGTATTCAACATTTTAATTTTTTAATATGACCATTCTAATTAATCGAAGAGTATATAACGAAACAACCTCGATGAAACCTGGGAGCAAAGAAAACGATGAAGTAGATGGTTGGCGTAATTGTTCTATAATATTAAAAGGTTTTGTTTGATAACAAGTTTAGAAATTCTGCTTTGAATCTGAGGGGAAAAAAGTGAGAGAACTGGATTGTTCATCTCGTAATGAGATTGGTGGAGATACATAGCCATTATCGTATTTTAATTTTATGGCAATGATCGATGCAATTACAAATTTGGATGACCTAAAGATCATAACCGTGGGGGGTGAGGTGAGGGGGATCCACAATCGTTTCCATGTATAAATGGACTTTGATCTCCATATATAATGGAACTTCCATAGATATTATATCTTTACCATATTTATAGTATAAAGAGATTAGAGGAGATCTTATTATTAATGACCCTACCGGTGGACCAAAACTTCGAAGTTGTGGTAAGGGTGAGGGTTTTAATATTTATATTCTAACACGTCTCCGCATGTTGAGGGCCATCTTTTTGGGCCAAATACGCAACGGTATTTTTTTGTAATCCGCATTTAAATTGCGCAGCCAGTGAGATTCGAACCTAGGTTGTTCTGATACCATATTAATGACCCTAGCGATGGACAAAAACTTCGAAGTTGTGGTAAGGGTGAGGGTTTTAATATTTATATTCTAACACTTATGACATAAGAGGAACTAAAAACTCAATCATCGCTATTGAAATTCATGATCCACGCCGTTTAAGTTGATCATCATACCATAAAATATAGATTAATGCAAAATCACTACATTTGAATATGTTTTATCCATTCATCAATAAAGTTGCAAAATTAACGATTTTTTAGCAATAGAACAATTGCGATCACTTAATGCATGGGTAAAACATATTCCACTTTCTTCTTATGTGATATGACATGTTGAAAAACTTGTACGGTATGGATCATACATTTGGAAGGAGATATTATGCTTTTTTTGGGTAACTAGGAGAAAATTTCTCCCTATGCCACCTTTTCTTTCCTTTTCTCTAATACAAATCATTCGACCACAAGTTTATAGATTTCCCTAAGTTCCCTTGTATTATCTTTCCAGTGATTATAGGAGGAATAGGATAGTATAATCAAATCAGCAGTAAATAATATTTTTCATTTTACACTACGATAAGAGCCACATTTAACATGGAAGAATATAAGAATAGCACCGAGGATCTCCATTCCCCAGTATACTCCTAGTCCAGAGAAGATGGATGTCATGCGAGTACCAGGAGCCCGCAATTCCAGATAATAAATTTTATTCTCTCAATAATGAAATCCAAATGTTACACAATTTATTAAAATGTACATTAATTTTATTTTTTTTAAGGGAATAACATATACATGAGCTATTGATTTGGTACTATAATAAATAGGAAACTACCCAGAAATCCCCTACAAAACACTTTTTCACAAGAAAGAAAAATTCTCGGAAGCATCTTCAATTCCGAACAAATCTGCACTTGTCATGAGTTTCAAAAATCATTGCAGAGTCCCGATGGGAGAGAAAAGGATGCACCTACTAACTTCATCTTTGAATAAGATTACCGGTGTACTCAATCCTTGAACAGAGTCATCATATAAATATGGACATTTACACCAGCAATGACTGAGCAATTGACATATCTGAAAGAGTCTTTTGAATCAATCCCCTTGTCCTTGACTTGCTTATCCAAGACACCTTGCATGTATCCAACGAAACCGATACTTCAGGATCCTCTACCACAGTCTTCTTTTTAGCAGTTGGTCGATTCGTAACATTATTCCTGCAAGTAATCAGCATTCACATAAAGGAATTTTAATCCATGTAACATATTAGGTTCATGCAATGGGTTGCGTTGGACTTGAACCCGATCTGCCCAATCCGCAAAGAGGGCTTTGCCTCTTCAGAAGGTTTAAACCCCCGCCTGAATTAATCAGGTTTGAATACTACTTACCTCAACCTGCCCGACCAGGACCCTAAAAACAACCCACAACCAAGCCAACCCATAAATTCAGGATTTGTACGTATTGTTTGTGAATGACTGTACGTGTAAATAGCGTATGTATAAAGAAAACGATTCCAATGGACCAAGTTGTTTTGTATTCCTAGAGATAAATGATGGATTATATATATATGACACTTAAGCAACATGCATGAAAAATTGATGTCATCATAAATCATGTTTCTACAGATCCAAATCTTAATCATGTTACTAAAAGTGCTTTAATATAAGATCATAAATCATGTTTCTATAGATCCTTTGCTAAATCAAAAGAAGAAGAATATAAAAGTGGAGGCACTAACCTGAAGCCATAGATGCCATTGATGGAGATTGTGCAGAGGATTTTGATCTTCCTATATGATATGTATCGCTATGAAAGAAAGTCTCTCTTTTCTTCTGTTAATGGGATGATAGATAGAATAGAATGGATACGTGTATATAGAGAACCACAACCCTAATAGATAATTAGTGATTTTCAATTTTACCCATCACAAAACTAAAAATTAACTTTCCGGTTTCTACACGTAATATATCACACTTTATTATTATATGCTTTTAACCCATCACTTAACCTTGGTTAGATCACTTTAATTTGGGTTAAACTTTAGAATAGGATTTATACATTTAGTCACATATGTGAGCCCACATAGATTATTTTCCAACAATCTCCCACTTATGAGCTCAAAACTTTGCTATCATAACCAAAAGCATAGTCAAACAATCTCGTCCATTAATCATGTAAATATAGGATCAAAGCAATTTTCGTTATATTTATCGTAACTAAATTCATCAATAGTCACATATATCAACATAATCAAACGACATAGATCAAGTGTGAATGTGTAGTATAAAAATTTCATGCAGTGTGATCTATATACATGTCTATTTTCAACTGGTCCTCTTAAACATAACTGAGGTTAGAATCAAACATAACAAAAGAGTGAGAAAACTGAACACTTTATTTCTGATCAGAAAATAACCAAATGTATAAATGTCTCAAACAAACATAATGTAACACTCCGTACATAAGCGGGTATATATATAAGATTTTATATATATATATATATATATATATATATATATATAAAGAATGAGATGAGTTATTTGGTTGTTGTCCTATAGAGGGATCCTATGGACCTATGGGATTATGATCAAGGATTGATGAAAGTGGCCTATGGGATGGCTTATGGGTCATATGCATTAAATGATGGATTAAAAAAAGGAAAGTGCATGCATGCATGGGTGTGATGACGTTGGCTTGGCTTGGGATAAAAATCTCACATCGTGGGTGAAAAAAGAAGTGTCTGTATATATTAGGAGCCATATGATAGAGGATTACCTATAGGGTTAACTCACCTTTTGATGGTGCATGTGGTGGGCGTGGCTAGAGTTTTGTGTCCATTCTTTCGCATGCACGCCCATGTAGCCGCGTGCGCAGCTGAGCCGGGCTCGGGGCATTACAAATGGTATCAGAGTCAGGTTTTAGATAGCGATCGTGGGTCAGAGTGGTTTAAAGGTAAGTCTGGCTAAGGACAGTATGCTGGTAGAGACCAGGACCAGTACGCTAGCGGAGTAATCCACTCCACATCGACTAGAAAGGTGATTCTATATTAGCTTGCGGGTTCCGGGCAGGGGTGTGCAACACCCCGTACTTAAGCGGGTATATATATAAGATTATATATATATATATATATATATATATATATATATATATATATATAAAGAATTAGATGAGTTATTCGGTTGTTGTCCTATATAGGGATCATATGGGATTATGATCAAGGATTGATGAAAGTGGCCAATAGGATGGCTTATGGGTCATATGCATTAAATGATGGATTAAATGGCTTATGGGTTATATGCATTAAATGATGGATTAAAAAAAGGAAAGTGCATGCATGCATGGGTGTGACGACGTTGGCTTGGCTTGGGATAAAAATCCCACATCGTGGGTGAAAAGAGAAGTGTGTGTATATATTAGGAGCCATATGATAAAGGATCACCTATAGGGTTAACTCACCTTTTGATGGTGCCTATGGTGGGCGTGACTAGAGTTTTGTGTCCGTTCTTTTGCATGCACTCGCATGTAGCCGCGTGCGCAGCTAAGCCGGGCTCGGGGCGTTACACATAAAGCAAATAAAATACAAACTCCCATTAAATCATGATATCATCAAATAATACAACACTCATATGAGCAGTGTGCTCATGAAAGACCTTGGCTGGTAATCCCTTTGTGAGCGGATCCGCTATCATGAAGTTTGTCCCAATGTGCTTTATGGATATCTGTCCACTCTGCACTTTTTCTTTCACAACTAGAAACTTTATGTCAATATGTTTTGACTTTGTTGAGCTCCTGTTGTTATTGGAATACATCACTGCTAACGTATTGTCACAAAACAACTTGAGTGTTCTTTCTACATTCTCCAAAATGCGCAGCCCAGTGATAAAGTTCTGTAGCCATATTCCATGATTCGATGCCTTATAGAATGCTATATACTCTGTTGCCATAGTGGAAGAAGCTACAAGTGTCTGTTTGACACTTTTCCAGGATAGCTTCTCCAGCTAACAGGTAAATATAGCCTGATGTAGACTTTCTGCTATCTTGGCACCCAGCGAAATCAGAATCAGAATATCCTACGACCTCCAAATGATCTGATTTCCTATATGTGAGCATGTAATCTTTTGTTCTCTGAAGATGCCTCATAACCCTCTTGGCTGCTATCCAATGGTCCGTACCAGGGTTGCTTAAATACCTTTCTAACATCCTAACAATGTACGCAATTTTCGGATGCGTAGATACTTGAGCATACATTAGACTCCCAACAGTTGATGCAGAGGGAATCTTTTGCATTTCCTGAATTTCAGTGTAACTTTTAGGGCACTGAATAAGACTAAATTTGTCTCCTTTAGCAACAGGAGTATCTCCTGGTCTACAATCTTGCATGCCAAACCTTTTGAGTACTTTATCGATATATCCCTTTTGTGATAAGAATACCTTGAGAACGATCTCGGCGTATCTAAATTCCCAATACAAAAGAGGCATCCCCAAGATCCTTCATCTCAAAATGCTTGGACAGAAACCTTTTGATTTCGTGCAACAAGTCTATATCATTAGTGGCAAGCAATATGTCGTCGACATACAGAACTAAGAATATATGCTTACTCCCACTAAACTTGTGATACACACAATCATCAACAACATTCATCTCAAAACCGAATGAGATAATTACTTGATGAAACTTGTGGTACCAATGACGAGAAGCCTTCTTGAGTCCATAGATGGTTGTCAATTTGCAAACCATATTCTTTGGGTCTCCCGACACAAAGTTTTCTGGTTGCACCATATAAATCGTCTCGTCAATGTCTCCATTGAGAAACACCATCTTGAAATCCATCTGATGTATTTTAAGGTCAAGATGAGCAACAAGTGCCATAATTGTCCTGAAGGAGTCCTTCGATGAAACTGGAGAGAAAGTCTCTGTAAAATCGATGCCTTCTTACTAAGTATAGCCTTTAGCTACAAGTCGTGCCTTATACCTTTCCATATTACCATTTGCATCCCTTTTGGTCTTAAATATCCATTTTCAACCAATTGGTTTTGCACCTTCTGGTAATGGGACAAGTTCCTAAACTTTGTTGTCTTGCATGAACTTATACTCCTCATACATGATACTCATCCACTTTTGAGAGTTATAACTTTTCATGGCATGATGAAATGTGATTGGATCATCTTCCATCATTTCATTGTCATCCTCATGTTCTTGGAGAGTTACAATATAATCATCCGGAATAACATTCCTCTTTTCTCTCGTGGATCTCCTTAATGGCACTGGTTCTTGAGGTTGTTGAGTTTGTTCTTCTGGAACAATTACCTCATTTTCAATAGGGGGTGTTCAACATTGTCTTGTTGGGGTTCCGGATTCACTTCTTGATCAATGATAGGTGTGGGAACCTGAATATTGTCAAAAGTAATAATAGGAATTTGGTTCGGAATTGAATCCAATTCCTCCTCAAAAGAAATGTCTCTAACCTTATTTCTCCCCCAAAACTCAACTTCCTAAAAAAATGTTGCAGTTCCTGTGTCAAAAATATTCCTAAATGTGGAATCATAAAACTTATAGTCCCTAGATCGCTCAGAATAACCAATAAAGTAGCTACTCACTGTTTTGGAGTCCAATTTCTTTTCATGTGGCCTGTAAGGCCTTGCCTCAACTAGACATTCCCAAATGTGAAAGTGCTTTAGACTAGACTTTCGACCTGTCCAAAGCTCATAAGGTGTTTTTGCAGCTACTTTAGTTGGTACTCTATTGAGAATGTAAGCTGTTGTTTTTAATGCTTCTCCCCAGAAGGACTCAGGTAAGGTGGAATGAGCAATCATACTCCTTACCATATCCTTAAGACTCCTATTTCGTCTTTCAGCAACACCATTCATGCTAGGTGATCCTGACATGGTATACTGTGGGACAATACCGCATTCCTCTAGGAATTTAGCAAACGGTCCTAGACGTTGTTCACCTGAGCCATCATATCTACCGTAGTACTCACCACCACGATCAGATCTGACATTTTTAATCATTTTGTTGAGTTGATTCTCAGCTTTATAAGTTTTGAACACGTCCAGATACTGTGATTTTTCATGAATGAGATATATGTATCCATAACGTGAGTAATCGTCTATGAACGATATAAAATATTGTTGACCATTCCAAGATGCCGAAGGGAATGACCCACAAATATATGTGTGAATCAAATCTAAGATGCCTGAAGATCTATTGGCACCTAATATCTTAGTTTTGGTCTGTTTTCCCTTTATGTAGTCTACACAGAAATCAAAGTGTATGATGTCCAGGGATTAAAAAATGCCATCAGACACAAGACACTCAACTCTACCTTTTGAGATATGACCTAAGCGCTTATGCAATAATGATGCCGAATTTTCCTTATTTAATTTACGTTTAGTACCATGTGACTCTACATGCAAGGTTTTATTATAGGATGCAATTGTTTCGAGCAAATAAAGGTTGCCATAAGCATTCAAATAACTAGTTCCAACAACATTCGAATTTAAAGACAAACTAAACTGATTGTTTCTAAATGAACAATAATATCCAAATTTGTCCAACAAAGAAACAAAAATCAAATTTTGTCCAAAAGACGGTATAACAAAAGTGTCTTTCAAATCCAAATAAAAATCAGGCACTAACAACAAACTAAAGTGCCCAACTGCTTCCACTTCTACTGATTTTCCATCGCCCACGAAGATGTGTCTTTCACCATCATTTGGCTTTCGGCAGCTAAAGCAACCCTGCATAGAAACACTTATGTGAGTAGTAGCACTAGAATCTATCCACCAAGTGTTTGTAGAAAGTGAAGATAAATTTACCTCAGAACAGACCAAAGTAAGAAACATACATTTCTTTGCACACCATGCGTGATATTTGGTACATTCCTTCTTCACATGTCCAGGCTTGTTACAAAAGAAACAACTCTCTGTATCCTTCTGTTGTTTCTTTTGAGTTGGACCCTTAGCTTTTTCATTCTCAGATTTCCTTTTCTTGCCCTTATCCTTAGATGCATTGGCCAAGTGAGCACTTTCAGTCTTATCTTATTTCAACCTTTCTTCCTCTTACACACAGTGAGAAATGAGCTCATTTAGAGTCAATTTTTCCTTTTGACAATTGTAAATGATCTTGAATTGGTTGAACTGTGCAGGAAGCAATACCAAAACCATAAGCACAAGCAACCATAAGCACAAGCAATTCCTCAGGAAACTCAAGCTTAAGTGCTTTAAGTCTTGAAACAATATGGTACATCTCCATAATGTACTCCTATACATTTCCTCAACCCTTATACTTCATAGACATCAAAGAAGTCAGAAGTGTAGTCATTTCAACCTTATCATTTTTGGAAAAATGTTTCTCAATTTGTTCGAGAAAATCCTGGGCCTTAGTAATCCCATCGGATTCTGTGCCCCTAAAGGCTTCTGGAATGTTGTGTTTCATAATCATTAGACTCATGTGATTTGAACGATCCCACCTCTCAGAATCCCTTTTAGCATCAGAAGTGCTTTCCGCAGTGAGAGATGGTGGTTGTTCTTCCCTTAATGCATAGTCCAATTCCATACCGCCAAGAGTTATAAGTAAAGTCCCTTTCTAATGCTTGAAATTGGTCCCATTAAGCATGGGAATAGAGTTGATATTAGCAGTTATTGAGGCAGCAGAAGATAAGCTAGCTGAATATAGAACAAAATAAACAAAATAAGCTCATATAAGAATCCATATAAGATAAAAATTCAAACAATGGTTAATCACATCTCAAGATACCAGACACAACATTAATATCAAGTCTTTAGACAATAACATTAACTGTAAGCGGTACTCTTGTTGTAGCAATCGAACATTGACAATAAATCCTGTTAAATAATAAGTCATTCTTTGGACTGACATGTTGTTCACATAGAATACCTTATAATTGTCACACATTTATCACCACAGATGTGTATGAAATTCGGCAAATATCAACTTACCTCTGGGTCAGTTAATAAACACATAAATTACAAACACACAATTTTCTTGATATTTTAAATAAAATATTCTACACAAAAGAGGCCACTTTGGTAACATTATGTTTTAATTAATCTATTCAAAATATTAGACATTCATAAGAAAAACCAAAATTTAAATTTAATTGTTTCTATTTTTTTTATTTTTTTTATTTTAATAATTCCATATCTGTACGAAATATAGATTACTATTTTCATACTGACTAATATCAAAACCATATCCAAACCATATCAAAACCATATCAGAATCTAATATCCAAACCATATTAAAACCATATGGTTTAGTTTGGATTCTAAGTCAAGTTTAGCCAGAGTTTTGGGTTTTGTTATGGTTTCCGAACATATTCAGTTAGATTTCCGGGTTGCGCTTTAGAAGGAGAAGAAGAAAAAGGTAAAAGAGTAATTTGGTATTCGTGGTTGAGGGTTAGCTATGGTAAAACTGACAAAAAATTAGAGCGCTCTTTTCAGAGTAAACTCAATATCATTAGTAGTATATCTAGAATATCGATTTGTGTATGACTTATTTGAAATTAAAAGTAATTAATATATTTTGAAAAAATAAATACTTTTTAGTTATGTTACACATATTTGCACCGCATGATAAGTGGACTCCACATCACATAGCACCCGACCACTAGCTTAATCCCTCTAATTATTTGTACGATCATTAAGGGCAAGTCTAATGGTTGGCGGGAAGGGATGTGGAAAGAGGGAAGAATGAAAAAAAATGCAAAAATATGTGTTCTAATGGGGGGTGAATAGCTAGCGTACAAAGAGGGAAGAGGAAAGAGGGGTGGCCAAGAAGAGGGATTGACTACCCCTCTTGATGCCGGCCAAAAGAAAGAGAGAGGAAAAGCGGAGCCCATTTGGCATTGACGTTAGCACTACTATATATATATATATATATATATATATATATATATATATATATATATACACAT
Source organism: Hemerocallis citrina (assembly GCA_017893485.1). NCBI lineage: Eukaryota > Viridiplantae > Streptophyta > Magnoliopsida > Asparagales > Asphodelaceae > Hemerocallis > Hemerocallis citrina. The sequence continues at coordinate 143,945,070 of CM030366.1, forward strand.
ACATACTAGCAATATACACGTACATACTAGCAATATACATGTGCGATGCACGTATTAAGTTTTTAAAAAATTTAAAATAAGAACTCTAATTTACACGTGCGATGCATGTCGTAATAAATATGATTATATATTTTTAAAAGTAAATGTAAAGACTATAATGAGAGAGTTGGAGTTGCACGTGTGTTGCACGTAAATAGGTAGATTTATAACTCCAACTCTTCCATTATAATAGTTATTATATATTGCATTATAGATAGATAGATAGATAGATAGATAGCAATTTACACGTGTGATGCACATTTAATATATTAAAAATTAAAGTAAAAAATCTGACGTTGTGAGGACTCGAATCTGAGACCTCCTTCATATTAGTTATTCACATACAATGCACAGTTGGTAGATTTACAAAATTACAAATGACACTAAGGCCTTCTCCTATTATATATATATATACTTCCACTGTGCACTATCCTCCGTGTGCATTGCGTGTGAACTTTTTATACTGAGTGCACATGGATGATCTGAACTGTTCACATTGATATACACGTCTAAATTAGTCTAAATATGTAAAATCAAGTCATTTAAAATTCATTTGCCCATCCATCAAGTCAGTATAAAAACAAACGATATTCAGTCATACAATTTTGTAACACTTCAATGGATAGGCAAATGAATTCCAAATGACTTGATTTTACATATTTAGACTAATTTAGACGTGTAGATCAATGTGAACGGTTCAGATCATCTATGTGCACTCCGTGTAAAAAGTTCACACATATATATCCCCAATGGCTAGATTCTATTTTCCCTATAAATACAAACCAACATTTGCCAAATTCTTCACAATTCTTCTACCATTTCTTCATCACCCTAAAAAACAATTCCAAATTTACATTCAAAATTTCAATAAATTTTGGTTTTCAACTTCTTCCAATGAAGAGAATTCGAGATATGTTGTTACAAACGACTCAAGCAAATCGTAAAAAGGAGCTTGAAGAAACTATGACTATCATTTCTACAGTCAGCGAATTTCAGAGACTTGAAGAGGGAAGCCCATGTTTAGGCTCACAACTAGGTCACCGATACATCGAGCGACATCGAGAGCAACCACAATCTGCTCGACAGTGATTACTTTGCCGATGAGTCAACTTACACGAATGCATAATGTCGAACCCAAATCTAATGATGACCTTCAAAGGCTACAATCGCAGAGTTACGAGGATTTTCTAGAATGCTGAGCAATATTGATTGCATGCACTGTGAGTGGAAGTACTGTCCAATCGATTGGCAAGGAAGTTACAAATCTGATCACCAAAACCATTCCACCGTGATTCTTGAAGTTGTAACATCCTACGACATCTGGATTTGGCACACATTCTGCAGAACTCCAAGTGCACAAAATGATATTAATTTTTTTGGGAAGTCACCTGTGTTCGACAATGTCATAAATGACCGAGCTCCCCATGTTGTGTATACATTTAATGGTACTATCTACAACACTGACTATTATTTGGCACATGGAATATACTTTAGGTGGTCCACCTTCTTCGAAACTATTCCAAGACCTGAAACTCCCACAAAGAAACATTTTGCTGAAAGACAAAAGTCATGTTGAAAGGATGTTGAAAGGTGTTTAGGCATACTTCAGACTTGTTGGGGTATCATTAAAGTGCATGGACGCTCACGGAGTCTACAAACACTGAACATTATTATGATGAAGTGTATCATATTGCATAATATGATTGTTGAAGATATGATTGTTGAAGATGAAAGAGCTGAAGATGAAATCAATAATTATTACATTGGTGATGACCCATAAAACACAAGGAAAGCAAGAATATAATCGTCCTCCCCATAGCTCGAGCGTAATCGCAACATGAAAGTCAAACATTAATAAAATGATTGACCATTACAATAGACTGAGATCTGATGTCATTCATAATCGGCTTCAGAGTGATCTAGTTGCGCACTTTTGAAAAAATGAAGGACAAAAGGTGCAAGAGAGTTGATCGTTTTTATTTATTTTTAAGCTTTAGTGTGGTTTATGTTTAATAATTTTTGCGTTTCTTTATGTTTAAAGTTAAGTGTGACTTTGCTTGTATGATATGCTTTTTTATATATTTTTTTTTGTTGAAGGAAAATGTGGAAATATATGGCCACCCTGTTTCATTAATAAGAACTTAACGAAACAAACCCAGAGTACTGAGCCAGATTACAAACTACAAACAGAAAATAAAACATACATGAAGCAACATGACCCGTACAAACAACAAATCCCTCCAATAACCCTGGAGGGTGGGCCGACAAACAAGCTTGTCCAGCAAAATTGTATGTACGTCAGTTTAGCTTCGTACATACAACAACAAGCTTGTCCAACAAATCCCTCCACGGCACATGCACACCAACCTGAAACAAGTCTGGCAGGATTTTATCATCCGTCGAGCCCTGCCTTCTTCTCGCTGGGGGGACCCCATCTTTGGGCCCAAGCCCCACATGCAGAGTTTTGACAACCGCCAAGCTCTGTCTACACTTCCTATCCTCCGACAATCTTGCAATAATCACTCCCTTACCAAAAACCGTAGTCAAGGAGAGAGCTGTGAAGAGGATACCTTCACCTCTCTCACGCCCTTGCTATCACCAGTGATTTCTCACAAATACAGACCAACACCAACATAGAGAAGTGAGGAGCAACATCTTCACTCACCCACTCTCTCACTCTCTCTCTCAATCAGAAAACCAATACAAGATCCAGCTGATTGAAATATCACCTTCTTCTCTCGCTACAACGGGAAATGGCGTTGGGCGTTAGCTTCCATTATGAGGGCGTAGTGGTGGTGGTGTCCCATCGACTGTGGTCATCAGGTGAAGCAGCCCGGATGCGGCCTCCCACAATCTCCTCCACTCATCCTACAAACGCGCTAACAGCTCCCATAGCCGCTACCAAAGAGAGAGCCGTGTAGAGGATACCTTCACCTCTCTCACGTTTGTGCTTTCTCAGGCGATTTTCTCACCAAACAACTATTTCGCTCCCTCCACCAAAAAACCCCGCTCCAAGAGAGAGTCGTGGAGAAGATACCTTCACCTCTCTCACGCTCTTGCTCTCTCAGGTGATTTCTCACCACACAGGCACACACGTAGTAAGAGGTAATGGCCTAAGCTGGAGGAAGCTCAATAGCATGACAGTAGACACTGTGAAGACTGCACTGACGACATCGTTGGACACCCCGAAAGTTGAGACAAGTGAGCGTACATCATGGAGGGACCTAATCTTCGGGCCCAAGCTCCACAATCGTGCAATACAATATACTACACCCTCCACACCACCCACATAAATACAAACACAACGTATTTACCGCTGAGCTATCGGTGTTGAAGACACCCGAAGTCAGCCATCATCGGCACTCGCCGTCGCTCAGAACCGAGTTCCCCGGGCGTGGACACGGCGTCGACGCGAGCTCCCCACCATGGGATCTCGCCATCTTCAGCGTCCCCGTCTGGGAGAGCGACGTGAGGGGGGGGGGCGCCCCTCTCGCCGTCGCCCAGATCTGAGGAGATCAGACCCCCGGGCTCGAAGGTGGACGTGGCGTCGGCGCGAGCTCCCCACCGCCATCTATGGTGTCCCCGACTTCAGAGGGGAGGGGAGCACGATGGGAGGAGAGCCCGTTGAAGGTGCTGGGGACGACGACGGGGGCCATAGGCTTGGTCGCGGCGGAAGGGGGTTTCAGTTGGGGAGCGAGACTTCAAGGAATGGGAGGAAAGGTAAGGGTGGGGTGGGGGGGGGGGGGGGGGGGGGGCAGGAATTTCAAATCTATGGTTTGTTTGGGTTTTTTTTTTTTGGGGGGGGGGGGGGGTTATTTTTTTGAACCCTGAACTAATTTTTTTTTCTTAGGGGATTATAGTCTAGGATTGTTGAGAGAGGTTGCTTTTATATATTAAAAAGTTGTTTTTCTAGCTGAATTATTATATTTTACAAAATACATATAAATTAAGTGCACGGTATAAAATTTATCGGTAATGATTGAAATAAATATAAGACAATAATAAAAGTTAAAAGGAAAAATATAGAGCATGTCTTTTTCACGTATAAAGAATTTTTTTTTGTTTCTCATACGAGAATAATTTTCTACCATGAAAAGACTCCTTATAATAGATTTTTTTTGTTCTTCCTTATACGGTGTGAGGACTTGTGATGTCCGGGAAGACATGTGGAAAGCCCTCAAAATTGGCTTGGCCACAAATACTAAAAACTCAACTCATGCATATCCTACAATGCAAACTGTCCACCTATAAAAACCCTATACCGTAAACCTCCCATAGAATATTTTTCTTTTAATTTCAACGAACGTGGGGCGGGGTTCTGACTCCCCCCTCCCTCATGGATCCACATCCACTACAGAAAAATAAAAAAACATTTTGTATTATTATTATTTTTTTTTTGGAAAAAGAAGAAGATATTCATCAGACTTTCCTTGAAAATTGAACACTTAATAAAAATAAATTATTTTTAAAAAAAATATGAAGAAAAAGACAAACTAGCAACTACTTCCTTCACAAAATGAGAAATAGAATCCCCACCGCTCTCTCCAATTGTTTTTCACTCCCAGTATCAAACCCATCATCAGGTATTCCCCCAAATTTTTTTTTCAATTAAAAGTATTTATTTATATATTTATGCTAATTCTGCATACTTGATGATCAGTGTGAAATTGTTGCTACTATGAAATTAGTGAAGATATTATTGGTAAAGGGGATAGGGGAGAGAGAAGGTTTGCTATCTCTGTTTTCTTTTAAATGGAATGGGTCTTCTTCTTGTCCACAACACTGAAATGGACCTATCACCCAATTTATTTACTCTTTCGGCATCAAATTTATTGAAATGCTTGCGGCAGAGATCATCATTTGAGGGTTTTTTAAAGTAATAGTTGGGGGAAGGAAACCATGCATATAACCCCATGGGTAATATGATATCATATGAAATGCTGGGGGGTTAAAGAAAAATTCACAATTGGAATTTGATGGGAAAAAAGAAGGCTAACCGGGGATGGATCAAAGTTTATTTACACACAAAAATGATAGACCTTTGATATTTGATATTATCGAGGGGCGGTATTGTAAAGGGGAAGAATAAGAAATTATGGTTTATACTTTGGCGTCTATGTTTTGCTTACCCTAAGATATTCTTGATACCTAGCATACTGCTTTAAGACAGTATATATAGCTAATACCGACTTACCCGGCAAGGCCCTCATAACGGGTCTAATAGTCACAAATTCGGGATTCGGGAATAATTCGACAAGACTTAATATTCGGAATTCGGCAAAAATCCAGGAAGAAAGAAATACAAAATTTAATGTATCTTAGTATCCATCACCTAAGTAAATATAAATTTAAATCCATAAATATGGAAAATAGTAACAAACTTAGCGATTAATTCATTTAATTCGCAAATGATTCGCGAATAATTTTTGAAGTGTGTGAGTTAAACGGAAATTGATGATTAAATCGCGAATTGATTTGGCCGATGAATTCTTTGCGAATTATTCACGAACTTTGTTACTATGGCAGGTCTAAATCGGTTTTAAGGCCCACTACTCAATGATCTGACCTTCATGACGTAACTCCGTATATAGTTCATGCCCCTATAGAACATAAATAATATAATTATCCTTAAATATATATAAATTATGCCTATAACATCAACAGGTATGACATGATACGGGTATAGGAAATACATCTCTCTATATATAATGGGAGAGTTGGAGTTGTAATTTGTCAACATATAAACCCGTGAGTTGCACGTGCAACTCTAACTCTCCCATTAATTACAACAAAAAAAAAAAAACAAACAAAATTCCACCTATTTAAAACGTGCAAAATAATTATTCAATATTTTTTTAACACCAAACATACACATGTTGCACGTACAACTCAAATTCTACTTATAAACACGTGCATTGCACGTGCAAATCGTAGCTTTTTTTCCAATTTTTTTTTCAATTACGTGCAACACACGTCCAATTCCAGAAATATTTCTTAACACATATATCGCACATGTAAATCCTCCAACTCTTATCAAAATGTGCATTGCACGTGAAAAATACTAGTAGTTTTAAGGGTGTAGATGTTGTTGGGATGGTGATGATTGGGGGGTTTAAGGAATTTTTCTCTAATAGTTCCATACTTCACTGACTTGATGAACTGGAGATGCACACTAAGCAGTGTCCTGTGCGATTCTCCATCCTAGTGTGGAACTACGAAGAGCGTCCAAGATACAATGAAGGCCCCCTTCTGCTACACACGAAGCATTGTCAAGTTTTGTGATGTCTCTCTCTCTTTCTTTCTTTATATTCATGTACATAAATGACATATAATTGTTTTAGAATTGACAAGTTATTGTTAGTTTTTTATTGCAATACACCCGTTTCATTCATAAAACAAATTGTCGTATCATTGTATCTATAACTTATTATACTATACTATCTATATCACGCATTTTATGCAATTGCTTTCTCCTATATATCCTTATATATCCACTGACTAATACAGTGGTATGAGTTGGTAGAGTTGCAATTTGGACATTATTTTTTAGGATAGGAATGTGGAATGTAGTATAGTGTAGTATTGTAATTTCGTCTTATTACATTTTATCTATGTTTCTTATGCATATTTAAGTTAAATTTATGCATTACACTTCTACCAAAAAATTTATAGACATTTCTCCATCTTGTTTCGCAGTTTTTCAAATTTCTGTGACATCACCTTGGTATTTATCCTGACATACTGTCATATATTCTGAAGCAGGTTTCATTTTCAGTAAGCATTTAAACCATGTAATTTATTACATTATCTTGCATGCATAAAGCATTAGCCTTTGGGCTGATGCATATAATGCTGCACAATTTCTTGCTATGTTCTTGCTAAGTATAATCTATGACAAACACAAATGAGAGTTGACCCAGAATATCATTTTGTATTAAAATTCTCACTGAGCCTTATTTCACTCATAAAACTATTATTCTTTTTTTTTTGTGTGTGTGTGTGTGGGGGGGAGGGGGGGGGGGGGGGGGGAGATAGAAAAAAAAAACTATTATTCTTACTACCATGACCATTTTAGGACTTCATTGAGATATATAAATTACATGCTTACTTCGGAGAATACGTTCTTATCCTTGTTTTTTGTGTGCATGTATGTCATAGACTCATTTAACTTGTTTTTCTGTTTATCTGATTAAAACTGGGTTGATGTTGCACATTTATTCTCCCAAGTTTCAGCCTAGCTTTGTTTCTTTTAATTTCCGATATGAAACATCTTGGAACGTGTATATTTCACCATCCATGATGAAGAATCTACCAGACCTGATGCAACAATTTACCAAATGCATATTTACAATGTCAAACTTATTGTATGCTTGTGAAGTGCCGTTCCCCTATTTTATATGCATCCCAATAAATATCCTTTTATTGGCATGTAGTCAGTAATTTGTATTGGTGAACAGGTTGTGTGTGTTGTCACTCACATGCATGTTTTTGCTTTGTTTAGATCTGTGTATTTGTATTAGGCTTATGTATGCAAATCTAAAGAGACGCGGGAATGATGTGACACGACAAAGGGACAATACAAAATTTTAAAAAACTATGTATACCTTGAAATGTTGTGTCCAATATGCGTGTCCCACAATGTTCTAAAAGTCACTAGGCGGTAGTCGGGCGGCCGATGGGTGCCTAGCGCCTAGGCCTTGTAAGCGGAGCTTAAGCGGCTAGGCGCTAGGCGGTTTTATTTATATATTATATATTTATTTATGTATGTATATATTTTATTTATATATTTTATCATTTTGTTTTGTTTTGTTGTTACCAATTCTTACTCTTGATATTTCTCCTTGCAATTGCAGGATGAGCTTTACAAAATCGAATCAGTGTATTATTATTAGTCTTTTTCTTTTTCTGTATAGTCCTATACTCATCTATTAGACTAGTATTAATCTATGAAGAAGATCAGTAGTTATGATTACCTGTTCGGTTGTTTCAGTCCAAGGAGCAAACAGTGTGGGGGAAGCGGGAGGCTTGAGTCGGGGGATGGGGGAGGGTTGCGTCAAGAGAAGTTTGAGAGAGAAGAGGAGGACGTAGTGTTGACGTCGGAGGTGAAGCAAGGCGGGAGGCAGTGTGTGGTTGTGTTGATGACTTGACTTTGAAGCTGAAGAAATGAGAGATAGGTTGTGTTGATGTCGGTTGAAGTTGAAGCGAGCTGCGACTGTAAGGAGGAAGGTGGAGGAGGAGGTTTTGACAAATGAGTGACAGAGTGAGTAAGAGCTGCGACTGCGAGGAGGGAGGCGGAGAAGGTTGTGTTAACGACTGCGAGCAACGACTGCAAAGAGGGAGGTGGAGGAGATGATTTGGGGGTTTTAGAGAAGCGGAATTATGGATTTAGAGAATAGAATTGATTTTAGGGTTTTTTTACGAGAGATTTAGAGGAGAAAAAGAAGTTTTAGGGGTTTGAGTGTATTAGAGCGGGTCGGGTTAGAATAAGTCGGACCCCTTTTTAAAAAAAATTAATTCCTAAGCGGGTCTAAGTAGGTCTAGCCCGGCTAGACCCACTTACACCGATTACGCGCCGCCTAGACCCGCTTTTTACTGCCTAGAACCATTAACCGATTTTCTTAAATGCCTAGCCCCTAGGCGAGGCGTTGGAGGGCCGCCTAGCGCCTAGGCACCGCCTAGGCGGCCGCCTAAACCGCTTTTTAGAACACTAGTGTCCCATGTGTGTCAGCTATGATAGCTTCCCTATATATAGAAGTGTCTGGGCTTGGTAGATGTATATATGCCAATGTCTATAATCTCTTTTTATGCTGTCTCTTGTTCTTATAACTTATAAATGAAGTTTCTTGTAGATTGATTGTTTTCTAACAATATATTTTCTAAGAGTTCTCAGACAATACTAAAGACATTGTTGGAATTGGGGCGTCAACCAACGTCCGTTGTCACAACGGAACTAATTAGAGCAATGAGGAAGTCGAAGAGATGAGTCGAATTAATTGAGCAAGCAAGTAGATCCACCAATCCAAACACAAACACAACGAGAATTTATCCGGGTTAGCTTTTGCTTAATCCGGGGGGAAATATAGGGAGATCTGATATTCAACTATAAGAGATTACATTACAAAGAGTTACTGATTCACTCAATACAAGGAATTAAACTCACCCACCAAGAACTATCTCTCTCTCGAGCCTCTCTTTGCAATGGAGAAAATAAATCTATGAAGTACTACCTCTCATATTGGAGAAGTTTACAATATATATAGAAGAATAAAGAGAAACTTAGGTCTAATCTTGATTCTCAGTCGTCCGATATAACATGGAAAAGAAATTACTGAATAGGAGTCGTACGATCTAACTTGGAGTTGAAGATTGGGCTGAAACGACTTAACAAATCGAGGTCCAAAACAAATACAACGCTGCGGTCAGTCGACCGTCCCTCTCTCGGACAATCCTTGTACTACGAGCAGTCGGGGGTGCGGTCGACCGCAACTATGCCTGCACCTTGCTGCTGCTATTTTCTTCTACTCACTTCGACGCTTCGAACTCCGTGCTTCGTCTTACATTCTTCTAATCTGAACCACGAGTATACAAGACACAATTCTAACAGACATCAAATCGAAACGATCCATTCCCTCAACTATTGCTAAGTGCCTAAATATATTACATCGTGAAGTAGCTAAGAGGATGCCAAAATTAATTATATAAGAGATTTGTAAATTATTGGTTTTACTAATCGCTCATTCATTTTCAACTTCTTATACTAAAGCTCACTTAATACACCGAAGGATGATGAAGAATGAAACAACATAAGTTTAGAAATATAATTGAATCCATAAAAACTGATTGGATGATGAAGAATGAAACAACATAGGTCTTGAAATATAATTCAATTCATATAAACTGTAATTCCTTTGTCATAGGCAGTTCTGTCTCCATTGCAATTGTTTTTTATCAGTTGAAGGCTTCTTTTTATACGTGTTATAGGAAATGCTGACTTCTAGACTCATAAAACACCTGATGTTCCCTGATGTTTGCTTCATTGGCATCTATAAGCCAGAGAATACTATTAGATTATTGTCTTATTTTAAGATTAATTTGTTGGAATTTTATAAACACTTAAGAACATGCATAAAATATTAATAACAATCGAAAACATGTTTCCATGAATCTAGATCTTAATCATGTTACAAAAGTGCTTTAATATAAAATCCTAAATCATGAAACTATAGATCTTTACTAAATTAAAAGAAGAAGAACATTAAAAGCGGAAGCACTAACCTGAAGCCATTGATGGAGATTGCGCAGTGGGTTTGGATCTTCCTATATAATACGCACTTCTATGAGAGGCCGTCTCTCTATTCTTCTGTTGATGGGATGACAGATGGAATAAGAAGATGTGTATATATAGGGGACCATAACCCTAATTGATAATTATTGATTTCCAATTTTGCCCATCACAAAATAAGAAATCTACTTTACGGTCTCTACACGTGTTATATCACACTTAACATTATATGCTTTTAACCCATTACTTAATCTTGATTAGATCACTTTAATTTGGGTTAGACTTTAGGATAGCAATCATACATTTAGTCACATATGTGAGCCCACATAGATTATTTTCCAACAATCTCCCACTTGGGCCACATATGTTACTCCTTATAAATGTACATACTTTATGAGCTCAAAATTTTGCTATCATAACCAAAAGCATAGCCAAACAATTTCGTCCATTAATCATGCAAATATAGGATCAAAGCAATTTTCGTTACATTTATCGTAACTAAATTCATCAATGGTCACATATATCAACATAATCAAATGACATAGATCAAGTGTGAATGTGTAGCATGGAAATTTCATGTAATGTGATCTATACACATGCCTATTTCCAACTGGTCCTCTTTAAAACTTAAGTGAGGTCAGAATCAAAACATGACAAATGAGTGAGAAAACTGAATTCTTTATTTCTGATCAGAAAATAACCAAATGTATAAATGTCTCACACAAACATAATGCAAATAAAATACAAACTCCCACTGAATCATGATATCCTCAAATAATACAACACCCATATGAGCAGTATGCTCATAAAAGACCTTGGGTGGTAATCCCTTTGTGAGCGATCCGCTATCATGGAGTTTGTCCCAATGTGCTCTATGGACATCTGTCCACTTTGCACTCTTTCTTTCACAACTAGGAACTTTATGTCAATATGTTTCGACTTTGTCGAACTCCTGTTGTTGTTGGAATACATCACTGCTGACTTATTGTCACAAAATAACTTAAGTGGTCTTTCTATATTCTCCAAAATGCGCAGCCCAGTGACAAAAATTCGCAGCCATATTCCATGATTTTATGCCTCATAGCATGCTACATACTCCGCTGCCATAGTGGATGAAGCTATAAGTGTTTGTTTGACACTTTTCCTGGATATAGCTCCTCCAGCTAACAGGTAAATATAGCCTGATGTAGACTTTTGCTATCTTGGCACCCTAGTGAAATCAGAATCAGAATACCTTATGACCTCCAAATGATCTGATTTTCTATATGTGAGCATGTAGTCTTTTGTTCTCTGAAGATACCTCATGACCCTCTTGGCTGCTATCCAATGGTCCATACCAGGTTTTCTTAAATACCTGCCTAACATCCCAACAATGTACGCAATATCCGGACGCGTACATACTTGAGCATACATTAGACTCCCAATAGCTGATGCATAGGGAATCTTTTGCATTTCCTGAATTTCAAGGTTACTTTTAGGACACTGATTGAGACTAAATTTGTCTCCTTTAGCAACAGGGGTATCCCCTGGTCTACAATCTTGCATGCCAAACCTTTTGAGTATTTTATCGATGTATCCCTTTTGTGATAATCCTAGAATACCTCGAGAACGATCTCGGTGTATCTGAATTCTTAGTACAAAAGAGGCATCCCTAAGATCCTTCATCTCAAAATGCTTGGACAGAAACCTTTCAATTTCATGCAATAAATCTATATCATTAGTGGTAAGCAATATGTCATCGACATATTGAACTAGGAATGTATGCTTACTCCCACTGAACTTGTGATACACACAATCATCAACTACATTCATCTCAAAACCAAATGAGATAATTACTTGATGAAACTTGTGGTACCATTGACGAAAAGCTTGCTTGAGTCCATAGATGGATTTTGTCAATTTGCAAACCATATTCTTTGGATTTTCCGATACAAAGTTTTCTGGTTGCACCATATAAATTGTCTCGTCAATGTCACCATTGAGAAACGCCGTCTTGACATCCATCTGATGTAGCTCAAGATCAAGATGAGCAACAATTGTCATAATTGTCCTAAACGAGTCTTTCGATGAAACTAGAGAGAAAGTCTCTGTAAAATCAATGCCTTCTTTCTGAGTATAGCCTTTAGCTACAAGACGTGCCTTATACCTCTCCACATTACCATTTGCATCCCTCTTGGTCTTAAATATCCATTTACAACCAATTGGTTTTGCACCTTCTGGTAATGGGACAAGTTCCCAAACTTTATTGTCTTGCATAGACTTATACTCCTCATTCATGGCATTAATCCACTTTTGAGAGTTACAACCTTTTATGGCCTGATGAAATGTGATTGGATCATCTTCCATCATTCCATTGTCATCCTCATGTTCTTGGATAAATGCAATATAATCATCCGGAATAGCATTCTTGCTTTCTCTCGTGGATCTCCTTAATGGCACTAGTTCTTGAGGTTGTTGAGTTTGTTCTTCTGGAACAATTACCTCATCTTGAATGGGGGGTTGTTCAACATTGTCTTGTTGAGGCTCCAGATTCACTTCTTGATCAATAATAGGTGTGGGAACCTATATATTGTCAAAAGTGATAGTAGGAATTGGGTTTGTTATTGAATCCAATTCCTTCTCAAAAGCAATGTCCCTAACTTTATTTCTCCCCCAAACTCAACTTCCTCAAAAAATATTGCAGTTCCCATCTCAAAAATATTCCTAAGTGTGGGATCATAAAACTTATAGCCCCTAGATCGTTCAGAATAACCAATAAAGTAGTTGCTCACTGTTTTGGAGTCCAATTTCTTTTCAGGTGGCCTGGAAGGCCTTGCCTTAGCTGGACATCCCTAAATGTGAAAGTGCTTTAGACTAGGCTTTCGACCTGTCCAAAGCTCATAAGGTATTTTTGCAGCTGCTTTAGGTGGTACTTTATTGAGAATGTAAGCTGTTGTCTTTAATGCTTCTCCCCAGAGGGACTCAGGTAATCATACTCCTTACCATATCCTTAAGATTCCTTTTCTAATCCTTGAAATTTCTCCCATTAATCATGGGAACAAAATTGATGTTAGCAGTTATTGAGTTATCAGAAGATACACTAGCTGAATATAGAACAGAAATAAACAAAATAAGCTCACATGAGAATCCATATAAAACAATAAATTCAAATAATGGTTAATCCCATCTCAAGATACCAAGCACAACGATAATATCAAGTCTTTGGACAGTAACATTAACTGTAAGCGGCACTCTTGTTGTAGTAATCAAATATTGACAATAAATCCTTTCAAATAATAAGTCATTCTTTGGACTGACTTATTGTTCACATGGAATACCTTATAATTGTCACATATTTATTACCACAGATGTGTATGAAATTCGGCCAAATATTAACTTACCTTTGGGTCAGTTATTAAACGCATGAATTACAAACACACAATCATCTTGATATTTTAAATAAATTAATCTACACAAAAGAGGTCACTTTGGCAACATTTTGTTTCAATTAAACTATTCAAAATATTAGACATTCATAAGAAAAAATCAAAACCAAAATTTGAATTTAATTGTTTCCCAAAAATTTTCTTAACCTTAACTTTACAATTTTACTTTATTTGTAGATAGATAATATCAATTTAAAGTGATAACAAAATTATAATAGAAAATGTTATGTATATTTATCTGAAATAATAACAAAACCATAATTGAACCATATCTATCTGCTGATTTGATAATATCAAATTAATTAAAACCATAACAGATAATTGAACATCATAATCCTAACCAAAAAATTCAAGCACAACTATCCCACACAAATTTCTATGGGCAAAGTCTATCAATTCATAACCATATATGGATTTTTTTTTTTTTTTTGTTCTGGACCTTTAGCAGCATTATTCTTGGTGAACTCAAATTTCTTTCTTTTACCCTTTACCTTAAATGTGTTAGCCGAATGAGTACTTTTAATCTTTAAGATTGGTCTCTTTAACACATCTAAAGGTTTCTGAAATGGTGTTCATTAAGACCAGAAGACCAATGCGATTAGAACACTCTCATTTCTCAAAAGTTATTTTCTCATAAAGAGAACTTGAATCTGTAACAGAAATGAGTGTCTTAATCCATGCAAGGTCTAGATCTATGCACCTAGAAAATGTTGGCAGACACCGCAGCAATATTAACTTAATGAGAACAAATGACCATATAATTCACAAAAAATAAATCAATATTCAAAACCAAATAATTGTACATCACATCTCAAGATATCAAGTGCAACATTAATATCAAGTTTTTGGACAGTAATATTAACTGCTAGTGATACTCTTGATGTAATGGTCAAACATTGATAATAATGCATGTGCAATAACAAAACTCTCTTTGGATCGATTTATTATTCACAAGTGCAACCTTATAATTATCACATGTTTACCATCACAAGTGCAGATGTAATCCGGCCAAGTATAGACCTGCCTTTGGGTCGATCAATACTCGCATGGACATACACTTGCACAACATTTAATATTTTTCATGAATAATCTTCACAAGAGAGGACACTTTGGTGTCATCATGCTTCAATTAATTCACTTAAAATATTAAACATGTACAATTTGTAAACAAAACATGAATATTGATTGAAATGACTATATGGGGTTGCATAGAGATATGTATTTGCAACACAACAACAAAAAAAGGGCATTATTGGTTCAACCAATTGCACAATTGGTTGAAAAATATTAAACTGCATTATTGCGAAGTAACCAAGCGAGAAGTCACATCAATTCAAATACCACATATCATGTGAGTATTTAATTATGTCACATAGTTTCTTTTTAGATACGGTTTTTTTTTTTATAAATTTCGGAAGTTTGCATTTGCAAAATATCTAAACCATTGTTTCTTTTATTTACTGTTGCCCATGAGCAACGTCACCCTCGTGGTGACTGCAACCGAAACTGCAGCATGCTGAAGCCATCCCGTGGGCCCCAGGCAGCAATTAATCAAAAAATCACCAAATCAACAGTAAAGGTTTATCATTCAATTTTGAATGCTTACGGTTTTAAATGCTGCTTGTTTGACCAAATCAACAGAAAAGGTTTATCAATCCCGAATCACTAAATCAACAGAAAAAGTTTTATCATCAAAACCATATTTTAAGGAACCAGGGAGATTTTAAAAAACCAAAACCAAAACTAGGTCGAAAACCATTATAATTAAACATTTCTTCACATCAGATCTAAATATTAGATCTAAACACCATAGAATCTAAACATCGAATAATCTATATGAACTGAAAGATATAGATCTACAGAATGATTAGATCCACAAATAGCATGTAAAGAAGATAAAAAAGAAAACCCTAAATTTCTTAAATTTCTTAAAGAAGAAATCATAAATTTCTTTAAACAAGAAACCCTACATTTCTTCAATTAATTCAGCAAAGATGGCTCTGATACCAATTGTTGGAATTTTATAAACACTTAAGAACATGCATAAAATATTAATAACAATCGAAAACATGTTTCCATGAATCTAGATCTTAATCATGTTACAAAGGTGTTTTAATATAAAATCCTAAATCATGAAACTATAGATCTTTGCTAAATTAAAAGAAAAAGAACATTAAAAGCGGAAGCACTAACCTGAAGCCATTGATGGAGATTGCGCAGTGGGTTTGGATCTTCCTATATAATACGCACTTCTATGAGAGGCCGTCTCTCTATTCTTCTGTTGATGGGATGACAGATGGAATAAGAAGATGCGTATATATAGGGGACCATAACCCTAATTGATAATTATTGATTTCCAATTTTGTCCATCACAAAATAAGAAATCTACTTTACGGTCTCTACACGTGTTATATCACACTTAACATTATATGCTTTTAACCCATTACTTAATCTTGATTAGATCACTTTAATTTGGGTTAGACTTTAGGATAGCAATCATACATTTAGTCACATATGTGAGCCCACATAGATTATTTTCCAACATAATTATACTGGAAAATTAGTTCTTGGGTCAAAGAAGAAAACAAAAACTCTGTCGATGCGATTAATTAAAGCCAAAATCATATTTAAACAATCAAAACTACTGCATTCATAAACATACATATTGGGAAGTACAGAATTATTGAACAACTATCATCTGCGGGAATTATCCTTGCTGGTTTAGTTCAGTTTTAATGAATTTTTAAGTCATCCAAGACTTCATTGAGAAACTTTGGTCTATAATATATCAATAGTGTATCCGCAAGTATAACATCTCACTATAGCATGCTAAATCTGTTGTAGACAAAAATTATGCCTTAAGAGGATCTGTGACATGCCTCTCTTGTTCATAGATTCTTAAAAGAACTTGCAATAAGGTTCTGCTTCATAGCCACAAGTTTTTATGAGAATTGGCTTAGATGGTGTTCAGGGGCGGATGCAAGACCAGCCCATGGTGGGCAATTGCCCACCTTGAACTTTGGAAAAAAAAAACCATGTTGAGATAAATCAGAGAGATGAAAACAATACTGATTATTGAATTGAGAAACAACTGAGTACAATATCTCCTATATATAGGAGAGAGCCAAATACAAAACTAGCCCAATACCCAATGTGGGACTATAATATCAACACCCCCTATCAAACTCACGGTGGGTCAAACAGTGTGAGTTTGCCCACTAAATATCGAAATCTCTGAACAGTATGAGATTTGGTGAAGAAGTCTGCCGTTTGCTGTGACGAGGTAATAGAATGAAGTGAAATTGTCCCTGCTTCAAAGCGCTCACGAACATAATGACAATCAATCTCTATATGCTTCGTTCGCTCATGGAAGATCGGGTTGCTTGCAATGTGTAGTGCACTCCGGTTATCACAGTAAAGAGGAGTAGCTCCTGAAAGAGTGACACACATCTAATAACAGCCAACGAACATGAACAATCTCTCTTGTAGTAGCTGCCATTGCTCTGTACTCGGCTTCGATCGAAGAACATGCAACAACTGCCTGTTTCTTACTTCGCCATAAGATCAGCGAATCACCAAGAAATAGATAAAAATCTGTGGTAGACCATCTGGTAGTAGGATCACCTGCCCAATCTGAGTCAGAATATGCACTCATCTCTAGTTTGGATGTAGCTGACTTGAATAATGAGCGAGTAATAGTGCCCAGAAGATATTTGAGAATCCGAAGAAGAGCACCGTAGTGAACTGACGTAGGCGCGGAAACAAACTGACTGACAACACTGACTGCGTGAGCAATATCGGGTCTGGTCATGCATATGTAGACAAGTTGTCCAACAATCTGTCTGTATCTAGTGGGATCAGGAAGGAACTCATCATCAGTGGGACGAAGCTTCATATGAAGCTCTAAGGGTGTATCGGCTGATCAACTGTCAGAGAGGCATGCAGCAGAGATAATATCTGATGTTTATTTCTGTTGAGAAATGAGTATCCCCCGAGATCCATGAGTAATCTCTAGGCCTGAAAAATAACATAGTCTGCCAAGATCTTTCATATGGAACTGCTGATGCAGGTATTTCTGGGTGAATGTGATGCCCGCAGAGTCATCTCCAGTAATGATCATATCGTCAACATAGAGTATTAGAAGTACCCTCCCCTGCGGTAATGACCGCATAAACATAGAATGGTCCTGAGAACTCTGACTAAAACCAGTCTTGGTGATGACAAGGCGAAAACACTTAAACCAGGCTCGAGGGGCCTGCTTCAAACCATATATAGCCCGACGCAACCGGTAAACATGACGAGGAGTAGGGAGGCCAGGAGGAGGATCCATATAAACAACCTCAGATAAGGTACCATGAAGAAAAGCATTCTTCAGGTGTATAACGTGCCGGAGGAATACCAGAAGTGGAACGGGTAGACTGACGAAGAGGTGGTTGACTGACAGGGTGTGGGGGTGAGGACGGTGGAGTAGGTGCATGTGTCGGTGGGAAAGTAGGTGGGGTGGGTGCTGTCTGCTGTGGGGATGCAGATGGTGTTTCGGTAGGGGGAACAACAGGTGTAAGGACAGCAGGAGATGTGAATGGAGCCAAGGAGTGGAATCAAAAGGAATGCGGGAAGATAAAGTCGGGGGGCTAGTAACAACTGTGGAATCGAGAAATCTAGTATCCTCGAGGGGAGTCAGGTAGTAAGGGGAGTCTTCCACAAAGGATACATGTCGAGAAATGCGGACACGACCCGCTGATGGATCAAAACAACGATAACCTTTGTGTTCGGGACTGAGACCTAGGTGAACGCACTTAGCAGCACGAGCGGAGAGCTTCGTGCGCTCAGTAGGAGGGAGAAGGACGTAACAGGTGCACCCAAAGATACAGAGCATACTGTAGTCAGAAGGTGAGTGATAAAGAGTCTCATAAGGCGTCGTACCAGCTAGGGCAGACGAGGGAATAATGTTGATGAGACTAACAGAGGTCATAATAGCTTCAGCCCAGAAAGAACGAGGAGCGGAAGAGAAGAGTAAAAGAGCGCGAGCCGTCTCAAGGATGTGACGATGCTTGCGTTTAGCTACACCATTCTGCTCATGTGTGTGAGAGCATGATTGCTGAAAAAGGGTGCCGTGAGACTGAAGGATCGATCTCATAGTGGTGGAAGTATAGTCACGTGCACCGTCCGATCGAAAATTCTTAATGTGCACACCGAACTGAGTGTGAATCATAGTTGTAAAGAACCGGTAAATATCAGGTATCTCAGATCGCTAACGCATAAGAAATACCCATGTAAATCTAGTAAAGTCATCGATGAAGGCAACATAATAGAGATAGCCTTTCCACGAAGGTACGGGAGAGGGTTTCCATATGTCAGAATGAACAAATTGAAAAGGATGAGTGGTTTCAGAAGTGCTTTTGTGACTAAAGGGTATGGCGATGTGTTTGGCCAAGTGATATTATGAATGTATGAATAGTATTATGAATGTCAATCTTTAAAATAGTTTAATCTTTGCCCACCTTCTCATGTGCACTTGTGCTCCAGTTTCCTTATCAAGTACGGTAAGATAAATTATTTGTGATGTATTAGTTAAACCTTGCAAAGAGAGTGAGACCAAGTTGGATACAAGTCTTGCAACTCGCGACTCATGAGTCCAGAGAGTCAGGCTAAAATGTATTGCTACATTCTTCTGAACCCTACCTGTTAACTAATTGGTAGCCATAGTTTTTTGTTAAAATGTATTGATTTTCTAACGTTATATTTTCATCTGATTCGAGTTATATTTTTGATTCTCAGTTTTTCCTAAAATTCTGTGTATTTACATGGAAGTTGGCTTCACAAACCAACGAGTGGGGAAGATCAAAAAATTTACTATTGATTTTTGCCAACCTGTGAAAATATTGCTGGCTCTGTCCGCCACTGAATATGTTGATGAGAAAGAAACAAACTTCTATACAGTTCTTGCTTCCACTGTTTTCCGACTATAGTCAGATTATTCTTAGTTTTAAACTCATAACCTCTAATAGTTTGTGCTTCTACTGTGGAAACACGATTTCTAAGCGGTACTAGTTTATGTGGTTACTTCTCCGTGTGCTTTATTTCACTCTGAGAAACTACCTAGTGATGATTCTGTTTCAGCTGTGCTCTGACATCTCTAAACCCGAACACGGAACTTCTTATTTTACAGATATTTTCCTCACTCCACCTGCTCGTTCTTTGACAGTTGGAAATTATATTCCTCATACCCCCTTTACAGCCCCCAATATCTATTTCTCTATACTGCCAGAATATAAGTACATCAACATCATCAGAACTTCTGAATTTTGGTGTAACGGAAGGATTATTTCACGAGGTATGAGTGCCACCAAGGCTTAAGAAGGTGCATATTTAAAATTGATTATAAATAAATATGATTGCATGCAATCCACGTTTCGACATAGAAAATTGTCTCCCAACTAGGGGCCGTCTTAGCATATAAATATAAATCACTCAACCCTTGACAAAACTTTGAGCTTTTGATGCAGTGACATGGGTATTTCTCATAAACATGATAACATTTACATTAATATTGGTACTATTTTTCAAGTCATAACATTTTGACATTTAGTGGATCATTTTCAAACGAATTGACTCCCTGTACAAACTTTCTTTTAATAAAAATGAAGCTTAAAAGGGAAGGTTGCTCTCATAACCGGTGGCGCTTCTGGAATCTGAGAAAGCATTGCTCACCTCCTCAGAAGTCACGGGGCAAAGGTTTGTATTGCTGATTTGCAAGATGAGCTTGGCCAGTGTCTTTCAGAGTCTCTTGGCGGTGAATCCTATGCTCGCTTCATCCACTGTGACGTTAGTGTTGAAGATGTCCGTCTTACTGTCGATTTCTCCACCGAGAAGTTCGGGATACTCGATGGCATGGTCAACAATGCTGGTATCTCAGGAAACAAGGTGACTGACATCCGAGGCGCTCAAAAGGTGTTTCTTGGCCTTTGTTGGTAGCAATGCCAACTTGAAGGGTGTGGATTTGATGTCAAATGATGTAGCCGATCGAGGCTGTGCTCTACTTGGCGAGCGACGAAGCCGAGTACGGTCGGTGCACTCAACCTGGTAGTTGATGGAGGATTTACTAGCGTAAACAACTCGCTTTGTGCTTTTGACTGAAGACTTATTTGCATTGTCAAAAGGAATTCTCCTGAAATTAGATGACTGCTTATGTATTCATTTCTATTAGAAACTATGTTGTGCATGATTCAATCTTATGTTTTTGTCCTAATGGGTAAAGGGAGTGATTTTATGCATGCCCGTGTTCAGTATACTTTGAAATTTTATCCGAACATTGCGAATTGGAAGTTCATATGAATTGCAGGAAAAAAGGGTCTCTTAATAACTGGAACTACTGAGAAAAACACTGTATGCGACTGAAAGATCCTTTCTACCGATCGAGTAGACCAGGACAACCCTAATAGAAAATTCGCTTGTAGATCCGGCCACTAAAATCTGGTAGAATTCAGTCGAGAAATTCAAACTCACTAAACATATACCGAAAATCCGATCGACAAACAGTTTGCCAACGGTGAAAGAAAGTTCCACAAGCGGGATTTAGTAATATTTTTGGTTTTTTCTTGATTTGTATCTGTGATATTTACAACTGAGTGACAAGTGAAGAAAAAAATAACTGTGATGTGAACTTGTCTCCCCTGAATTATATATATATATATATATATATATATATATATATATATGGGAAAAAGGGGTATGAGCAACTTGCTCATATATATATATATGGGAAAAAAGGGTAAGAGCAACTTGCTCATTTAGTAAATAAGCAATTGATGATGTGGCATACATGTGATTGGAAAATCCTTAAAAGTGTTAGTTGTCCAATGTATCACATGCATGCCACATAATCAATTGCTCATTTACTAAATGAGCAAGTTGCTCATATCCCTTTTGCCATATATACTAGTATAATGCACGTGCGATGCACGTCTATAAAGGTGAGTAGGATTTTGAGGAAGGGGCAAGTCACCGAAGAGGTTGCATGCATGCATGCAGTCAGGCATGCACAATTTATACATTTTAATATTTGCATGCATGTGTTACACCTACTGGCTTTGATAGGAGGAAACTTTCTTATGAATAAATTGTGCATGCAAATACATGCAAATCTATACTATTAATTATTTTCCCAAATCTATGCAGACAGGCATGCAAATCTATGCATGTTAATTATTTTTCCAATATATGCAAATTACATTTCTGACCTCCGATATTAACCCTATATTTTTTTTGGCATTTTATGTTTATGAGGGCATGATAGTAAAAAGCTGCCAAAATGGGGTTTTGCTTAATAATAGTGTATATATATATATATATATATATATATTATATAGAGAAATCTTCGGTTGCTTATTACTTTGGTGAGCACTTCGTGAGCACTCATGAAATAAAGCACCTGTAAAAAATTCGAACCGCTCATATTATTCTATATACCTAAGATAACCTAATAATAGAGAGTCGTTAATTTTTAAGTTCCTGAATCTTGGCATTTATCTCAATATGGAGTTACGTACATATGCAGCTACTAGCTTGCTACTAGCTACTGTTAATGATTATTTTTCTTCTTGTGCTCATTTTGTTGGAAGTTAAATAAAAGGTTTAATGCTTTCTTTTGGAAACACACGATTATAGATACTTCAGTTTTTTTGTTAGATACTTTTAGGCTCTGTTTGGTTCAAAGGAGGAGAGGGGAGGGGAGGGATTTAATGAAAACTCTGTTTGGTTCAAAAGAGGGGAGAGGAGGAAAAATAATTATCTTCTTGTTTGGTTCACAAGGAGAGGGAATAAATTTTATAATAAAATTACTTTTATATCCTTAGCCACATGCTATGCTAGTGGCTAATGAATGATGGTATATTTATGTCAAATGCAAATATAAATAAGCTAAAATTGTTTGATCTAAAATTGAATTACAACTAGAGTCTTTACACGGAAATTTGATAAACACTTTGTAACTGTCAGAGTTGCTTTCAGATCTATTCAAGGTCTGTTGTCTTCTCCGATTGCATTAAGCTGCCATGAATCTCAAACCAAGACCTTGATATCATTATATTGGATAACCATCATTTGATGATGTACAGTACAACAATCGTTCCTTTGATCTTCATGGCTTATTTACTCGATCAAACACTCTTTTTCCATCCACCATCTCTATCTTCTCCAACTCAACATCTCTTAGAAACTATCTCCTCGGCAACCCTATAAACTATCTCCAACTCACTCATGACACCCATCTACTTTGTGGAGAATCAGTAATCTTCACTTATTAAAACCTACAAGAGTATAGTTTTTCATAATTATTATTCTTCATAGAGGAACAGTACTAATATTGTCCTCTCGATCTCTATTTTCACCTCTCTTTTCCATTTTCCCTGATAAAACACTTCAACAGGTCACTAACTCTTAGTTTCCAACTCAACTCCTCGAATGAATCCATTGGTTATGACTTCTGAGTCTATCTATATCGTCTCATCCACGCTAAAGATATATGACAAATATCCTTTCATCAAAGTCATCTAAAATACCTTCGAAGATGTGGAGATTGAAGAGGAAAAATATCAAAGAGAACTAACTAAAAGGGCAATTTAGTCCGTTTACATTAAAAAATTAGACATAATTTCTCTCCCCTCCAAATCCCCCAATATTGGAGGGGAGCCAAAATTGGCTCAGGAGAGGTGTTGCACCCCCCCCATTTCCCTCCCCTCCCCTCCTAAAAAATAAACCAAACATGAAAAGTTTTAAAAAACCCCTCCCCTCCCCTCCCCTCCGTTCCCCTCCAACCAAACACTCCCTTAGTTATTCATGCACCTAGATAAATGTAGCTACAAAATATACACCTAATTAGCAGTGAGAAGGCACTACTTTCAACTCAATATATATAAGAATATCTTATCTCACAAGATCTCTCTCTATAAAACATCTTTAGTCTCTTGTTTAATCACTCACAAGTATTTGCCACTATATTAATGTGGGATGTCCCACGTTTACTAATAAATAAATAATAGATTATTTATAAATAAATTTAGCACATTGTTTGAGAAAATTTTACCACTAGTTTTTAGCATCTTCCTTTAAATGGTTTGCCAATATAACTTTACATGTAAACAATAGCTCAAAACTCCCAATAAATGTGGGACACTATAATTGGTCACTAATTAACGCCGTCCTATTTGAATTATTCTATAAAAGAATCATTCCTACATTGTTCGTCACTTATTATTAAATTAGTCTTTATTAAAATTCAGATGCTGCAACATGGTTGATGTTTGCTCACGATGACCGGACGATAGTATCGAAAATATAAATTTTTTTGAGAAACTTCAACAAAAAGTTGGCCATCAGTAAGAAACTTGAACATAAAGCCTCTCACCCTCAACAACTCGTAAACCTAACATCCAACGATTAAGGACGAATTTGCCATCAGTCATATGGATCAAGTGAAAGTAGTCCAAGAATCATAATCAGATCAAAATGCATTTAAAAAACAACCCTAATATATCTCTCTTCAACCAATCCTAGCTACTGGTCAAGCTAGATGCATGTGAGGGGTGTATCCTCCCATAACCACCAATCGAGGGCACCCTTGCATGCGTGCCCATACTCTCCAAAGCTTCCCTTAAAGCGAAAGAAACTCATCATCCTAGAAGAGGAATGCTAAGAAAAAAATTCAGAAAAAATCTTAATATAACAATAATGAAACCCTACGAGTATATATCTCTCTCACTCATAGTGCTTGAGAACTGCCCCCCTCTGTGTTTGTGTGATAAAAAGAAGAGCACCACTCTAAAGATTCTTGCAAGTTTCATGCCAAGTGCTGTACACCACTAGTTGCATAAGATTAGTTGTTCATAATAAATTGAACAAAAATGTGGTACTTTAATTAATTAGTTCCTTAAAAAGTAAGAGCTTGGACAAGTGTCTATCATCGACTTATCATT
The DNA here is from genome assembly GCA_017893485.1 of Hemerocallis citrina. Lineage (NCBI taxonomy): Eukaryota > Viridiplantae > Streptophyta > Magnoliopsida > Asparagales > Asphodelaceae > Hemerocallis > Hemerocallis citrina. The sequence continues at coordinate 143,969,789 of CM030366.1, forward strand.
CCCTTCGTAAAGACATGTTGGGAAAAGGGAATTGAAAACATTTGACTGCCAACTTTGAGGTGTATAAAGGGACATCTCATTGGGCCTTGCTTAGTTTGTTTATTGAGTTTTGTATTGTAGTGGAAGATAATCTGAGGGTTTGTGAGATTTTGTGTGATGTGAAATAAACAATAAATGGGAATCAAACTCAAATTAGTTAATTAATTAATTGGTTAATTAATTGAAACTTTGGGCACTCACTCAGAGGAGGAAAATAGGTTTTTGGGGGGAGAGATGAGCACATTGTGCTGACTGTACATCTGAAATGGCATACTGTATATACTGTACTTTTGGTGCAATTGGAATTTTTTGGTTAGTCACCCACGTTTTAAAAATATTGACCAAACTGATCCACTTCTGAAAATATTTACCCAAGCATAATGATACTGACAATAACGACATCGGTTATTTTGATATCATTGTTGTCAATAACGGCACCTATATAATTTTTTTCCGTTGCCGCTATTGGAAGTAATTGCATCAATACATATCGCATTCACTTAGGAGTTCTATGATTTGAGAAAAAATTTATAAGTGAAAATCACTTATAACTGATGTCGCTATTCCCAATAACGACATAATTAGTCTAATGCCGCTGTTGGCAATAGCGGCATCAGTACAATCCATAGTATACTCCAAATTTCGTGCATGTGCATCAATTTCAAACATGTTTTCGACCTTAATGCAGTCAGTATCTCTCAAAATCAAAACATAAAAGTTGTTGAACTTTGTCTTTGTGTTTCATAACATTTTGAATCATTACAATCGGAGTTTAGATGATAAAGTTATTCCCACATTACGTAGCGATGTCGAAACTGTCTAAAAATTTGGAGTACACTGTAGATTATACTGATGCTATTATTGCTAATAGCGGCATCCGGCTAATTATGCCGTTATTAGCGACATCAGTTACAAGCGATTTTCACTTACAATTTTTCTGGACAGATATAAGCATAACTTTATCATCCAAACTACGATTGAGATGATTCAAAATTCTATGGAATGCCAAGAAAAATATCTACAACTTTCATGTTTTGAGTTTTGAGATATATTGATTGTATCAAGGTCGAAACGAGCTTGAAGTTGATGTACCAGCATAAAATTTGGAGTATACTGTAGATTGTACTGATGCCGTTATTGCCAATAGCAGTATCAGACTAATTATGCCGTTATTGGGAATAACGACATCAGTTATAAGCAATTTTCACTTAAAATTTTTTTCTCAAGTTATAGAACTTCCAAGTGAATGTGAAATATACTGATGCCGTTATTCCCAATAACGGCAACATTTTTTTTACGGGTGTCGCTATTGGAAAAATCGACATCAAAATAACAGATATCGTTATTGCCAATAGCATTTTATTTTGACGTGTCCAAAACTGGATCAGTTGGGTAAATATTTTCAAAAGTGGGTCAGTTTGGTCAATACTTTCAAAAAGTGGGTCAACACGGAAAAAAATTCGTGCAAAGGTTTATTTCTCAGGGTTGTACTTGTTTTATGAGTTTTGTTGTCTTAGTTTTGTGTCATTTTTGTAACCCATTCAAGGGAATTAACATCTGTTCTTTCGTGAAGTACCTTAATCACCTCTTAAAACAATTAAGTAAAAGTTGATAACCCCTCCCTTTTAAATCTTGCATTAAGAATACAGTAATACTTGTTCAAGTCTTTCTACACTAAAACTATCTCAGTATCTCTTTACAAATTACAAAGCCTGAAGTATAATGGAGCTAGTGAACGCATGAAGGGAAACAACCCACTAAGAAGTGGCTCGATCCCTCTGTATTCGAACTAATATTCAATGGAACCAGATTGAACTGGCTGGTTTCGCTAGCTTATGAAACAAACTGACCAGATTAATATATATCATAAGTCTTGTGAAATTAATTAAACTTTATTGTCGAGTACTTATAGAACTATAGAGCAAAATTTTGGGGCAACGTAAGTTCTAGTGCAAGTGATGTGAGACAACCGATCACAACGACCAACCAAGTAAAGATAGACCACACCAAATACAAAAGCACATAAATTGTTCGGGTTCGGCGAACATAATTTAGGAGAGAAATAACCGAGATATTATTCAACTAGAGGCGATACAAGAGTTACAATATTATCACCGAGAATCTATTTATCTCTCAAGTCTTACTAGCAGATATTCTATTGTTTACAATTGAAAACTCTCAGATGAAATATTACCTCTCACGAAGGTTATTACAATTATTTATAGAGACCTAAAAAGCCCAAGGTTGTAGTCTTGATCATTCTTCGCCTGATAAACTTGATTAGAAAATCATGAGATAAGAGCTGTACAATGTAACTTGGAGAACAAACTTGGGCTTAAACAAATTCCTGAAGAATCGGCCCATATGTTGCCGCCCGCCACTTGTGGTCGACTGCCAAAAGTGGTAGTTGACTGGTTTGCATTCGAGGGCAAACAGAGTGCTTGCAGTCAACTGCCCTAAATGACATTCGACCGTCATCTCCACTACATCCCAAAAAAGCATCTTTTTCGCCTCCATTTTGCTTTGAAACTTCTTCTAGCTTCGCCCCAATCTGTTTTAATCGAACATAGTATGCAAGATATATACCATAATAAGAGCAACATTACACTGTGATCTACACTATGTAATGAGTGAGATTCCATTCAATCCAAAATTACAAAACCTCTCTCTTTGTCGAAATACTACAAAATTGAAGAGTTTGATAGTGCTGTGAAAGGGTAATTAACTAAGAGGGACATACAAATATTTTGAAGTTCTTGGAAGAATAATTAACTAGTTAGTGGATTAGTAATTATACTGTGGAATCAATCTCTTTTGTGAAATATTAGATAATTGATTCACATTGTTATGAATAACCTTAAGGTTTGGATTAATTTGCACATAAGGAACCAGCCAGCTGCAGAATCTCTTGATACTTTTATGATAAGCTTCGCTTATTTTTTCATTTACGAAGTGCACTAGCGTGATTCATGTTGTCGTTGGGGTCAGGTATTTAGCATCAAGCTCTATTACCTTTTGTTTAGGAAAGTAGCAGTAATAATAATAATAATTGTTCAGCCTTGAATGCAAAATCCAGCCGAGAATCAAACAGATCATATGAATTAATAAGAGGCAGGGGAGCAGAGAAACAAATATTCCAGTCAAATGTTACAACAATCACTCAACAAAGAAGATACTGTTCGATCCCCTCCCAAGCACGGAATTGTCCCCAAACCCCCCACCAAACTTGAATACCAGAGATTTATTCCGAAATATTTCAAAATGAAAACAAAAATAATCCATCCACCTCTCTTCGTATCTCACGTACCATTCTTTCACAAAATTAGGTTACAATTTTCTGTAGAGTTCCTAAACATTCATCACTGGACACCCTATGCCCTCATCACTGGACACCGTATACCTTGCAAACATACTATAGCGTGCAAATGCATGCACTGATGCATCTATTCATGATAGCAGCCTAAGGTATATTAAGCCTGAAGCAGTTATCCTGAATAGCGACACCATTTGCATTGATGTCGCTACTCCTAGTAGCGGCATCAGTGGTTTGCACGGTGCAATGGGTTTGCAATGGAAGATCCCATATATATATATATATATATATATATATATATATATATATATATATATAACTTCCATTGCAACTCCTTTGCGCAAACCCGTTACAAACAGAAGCCTCGGCTGCTGGATCAAGTTTATCTTGGTCCTGTAAATCACCGGCGCGGGAGGGGGGGGGGGGGGGGGGAATTAAAAACTAAAATAAAATTCATAAAATAGGGAGATAAAGTTAGAGAAAGTAAACAGAGTAAGCACGCAAGACATAGCGATATAACGTGGTTCGATCCCCACGTCTACGTCTTCACCACCTACTTGTAGTAATTCTCCGCTTCAAGCGTTCCACTATACTTTAAACCTTTGTACTGTGATTCTCGAAATTCAGGCCGAGAGTCCTATTACACCCACATGACTTTTATGAATAAGCTTCGTAAAACTCACTGAAGTGGAAAAAAAGAAAAACTCTCAAGATCTATAGCGATCTTGACTAAATAAAACAATAAAAGCTCAAACACTCAAATTGTTGATTAAATGATTAGTTCAGAAGAATAACAATAGCAAAGGATAAAGAATACTCAGTGAATTCACCTCTATTTATAGAGCGCAGAACTGTATCTTTCCAAAAACGAAAAAGATATTTCCGAAATAGTCAATTATGTAAGAGTATGGTCGACCGCTGTGTTGAGTAGTAACCATCCACATTTAACTTGAAAGTCGTGAGGTGGCCGGTCGACTGACTCATCTTTGCACTATGATGAGCGGTCAACTGCTATCGTGCACACTGGATATTTATTTGGCGAATCCACTTTATATTCTTTCCAAAACTGATTATTCATTCAACGATTCTTTACATGGTATTTCCTCACATAAATAGAAATGAATAAACAATATTTGCTGGCTTCCTTGAGGATTAAAAACACATGTTTCTTGAGTTGAAATCTTCTTTGATACATTCTGGTTTTGCTTGATTGCTAATATTTTTTGCTCTTTATTTTGAATTACCTTCTATATAAATCCTGTAGATCTCAACTAAAAATATTAGTCTTAATAATACGTTTTGTGCACACCAAACTCAGGGTCAACAATCTCCCTCTTTTGGTGTGAACAAAATATACCTTATATTTTTAAATTAATAAGAATTCAAATGCTTCCCGTTAATCCAATACGCCCCCAAAATTCATGTACATAAGAATTTTGTAAGTGTGTTCTCATGATGCATCCTATATGCATGAAACAAAACATGCTCGAAAAACATGCCTACATTCATGTGAGTTAAAAGAACTTTCATTTTTAAGGGAGAATTATATTTAAGAAACAAAATTATAAGAGCACAACATAATAATTAAGCAAGATTACATTTTAGGTACTACTAGAGAAATTGATAATGGTAAAAATCGCAGAATATCAGGGTCGTACGATTCCAACACAGACCACAAAGTTTCTACAAATTAATCATTGCAGGCCTCTTTAACAGGTCCGGACCTTCTCCAGGCTCCTCTACAAGACATAAGCTTCTGCCAAGCAATAAAAAGTGACAGATTAGGCCCACTAAGAGATACCCAACCCCTGAGGACTGTTAGTCAAATCTCTTATCCCCAAACAAGAGAGCTTATCTCTTGAGGGAGATATTCGAATAGAAGATAAGGAATTCATAGTCGATCTAATGGGTTCATATCAATCTTATGTACTATTTCTCAAGCCTATAAATACCCTCCCTCCTCTTCAGTCAGAAGGTAATTAGCATTTTCTCTCTCTGGTTCTGACTTGAGCGTCGGTGGATCTGTCGTTGGGGCCATCTCCAGCGTTTTATGATTTTTGCAGGTCCATCGGCTGTGTCAGCAACCCTCGGATCTAGATCATGGTGTTCAATCAATGATTCAAATTCAATCTCATGAGCTCTAACCGTTTCATCAAATATTAACTCACTATCAGTTTGCTCCCATAGCAAAATTAGCAGCAACAGAATGGCACCGTATGTGGAAAACTACACAAATCAGACTTACTGCCATACCACCAAGGCTAAGAGGAAGAGCGGGACTCAAGCCGTCGTACCACTCTCTTCGTCAACCAGCTCCTCCATTGGAAGATGTGATTCCTCCTCAACAGTCGCCCCGATAGCCTAGTCAAGCTCCTTTCAACGGAGAGGCACCGGGAGGCTCTCGACAAAACCATCATGAACAACATCCTTTGTACGACTATGTCTCAGTCCATAATGCGTTAACTGATTCAATGGCCATGTAAGGCCCTCGACGATCTAGAGATCTCTACCAAATCATCAACATCGGGCAATGAGGAATTGATCTACGAATCCGCTTGGACGAGAGGCACGCTCGAACTGAGGCCTCTCGCTCCATCAGAGCCTACTGCTCTAGTCAACCTCCTTTCAGCAAAACCATCATCGATGCACCAATCCCAAAGGTCTTCAAAGCTCTTCATTTCGAATCATATGATGGGGAATCAGACCCGACTGACCATATCGAGGGTTTCAAGACCATCATGATGGTCTACAATGCCATCAATGCACTCATATGTCGAACACTCCCCGCAACACTAAAAGGATCATCAAGGGAATTGTATTCCCGTCTCATTTCGGAGTCAATATTCTCCTTCGACCAGCTCGAGGAGCTCTTTATAGCGCACTTCGTTACCAGCTGAAAGGCTGAAAAGACAAGTGCCTCCTTGTTGAACTGAAGCAAAGGAAGGGAAATTGCTAAAAGACTTCGTCAAACGTTTCACAGCCGAAGCAAGGTCGATATCTTCCTTGGATTCTTCAGTGGCGGCCGCAGCTTTTCGCCACAACGTCGCTCATAAGAATTGAAAGCTTTCCTCGCAAGGAAGCCTCCAAAATATTTTACCGAGCTCATAGAAAGGAGTGACAAATACATCAGAGTCTATGAAGCTCTTAATTCGCAAGCGAAGAAAGAGTCACCTTCTGGGAACAAATGGAAGAATGCAAGCGATGAAGCACCCATGAAGTTCTACAAAGATGGTGTAGGTCAACATTGTCCTCGTCCAGCACCCCGCTTCGACATGTTCACTCCCCTTATGCGAGTGTGTCTGCAATCCTCATGGCAGTTGAAAAGGATGGGATAGTCCGTCCTCCTCCCAAAATAACAATGACCAGCAAAAGAAGAGATAGAAACAAGGTGTGTACATCTCACAAGGACCATGGACACACCACCGATGATTGCCGATCCCTTAGAGAATAACTGGAAGCCCTAATTCGTAGGGGTTATCTCTCCAAATTTGTTGGGAAAGAGAACAACGCCGAAAACCCTCCGCTCCGGGAGGCCAATAAGCATCAAGAGAGGTCATCTTGCAAGACTCTGAACACATGGACATTCTCCACGCTATTTATGGAGGTCCCATTGGGGGAGATTCCAACTCCTCCCGCAAAGCCTTCGTGAGGAAAGTTAATTTAGTACACAACGCTCCACCTACAAAGAGTTTGGGCCTCTCTGTTTTATTCTCCGATAAAGATCTCTATGCGTCAAAACATCTCATTGCGATGTAGATAACAGCAACTCTATAAATATCCTCTTCATGGCCACATTCGATTCTCTAACGCTCTAACAAGAACGACTCAAGCCAGTCAGTTATGCACTTCACGGCTTCTTAGGCACACCCATCCAAGTCAAAGGAGTCATCACAGTCGATGTGACGGCAGGAAAAGCCCTAGCAACTTGGACACAAGCATTAAAATTTATGGTAGTCGACATCAAAGCCACATACAATGTAATATTTAGCCGCCTAGGCCTAGCAGCTTTCCATGCAGTTGCCTTCGTGTTTCACATAAAAATGAATTCCCAACAATAGCAGGCATAGGTCAGGTAGTGGAAAACCAACATGCAGCACGAGCATGCTACACCACTATAATGGGGAGGGGGGAGGGGGGGCTCGGTTCTCCCTTTCAAAGCCACAAAGTTACTACCAGAAAGCAATCACATTAACACCAAGTCTGCAGACGAGTTCAAAGCTATTGCACTAGGTAATCCTATCGAGAACTTCCAAATCTGTCAAGTCATCTCCTCCCAGTCCAAATCCATCCTCATCAGAATACAATAATAAGCCTAAATCTCCTGCCCGAAGTCACTCCGCTAAGTCAACGGGAAGAAATAGTCCTGTCTAAGCTCATCAGCATACTAGTTGGTCTCCCTTTCTCTACCCAAATCAATGGGAGGCTCACTCCAAAACAAGCAAGTCCAGGCATGGTCTACCAAGTTGTTCGCCTATCAGTTCACCAACTTGAAGACCCGGGGGGTAAGGATATAACAATAGGAACTTGGAATGAGCAGCATCTCTTGAAGCATAACGAGGGCATCTAAAACGTCCTCTCTTAGTAGTAGTATACTTTTTTTATTTTGTAATAAGGGTCAGCCACTTGAGCAGCCATTTAGTTTATTTTTCCTTTCAATAAAGACCGCTTTCACTACCGGTCAATGCATGTAATAAAGGCCAGCGATTAGAGCAGACAGATAGTTCATTTCTTAATAAAATGAGCTAGTTTATTTCTAAACATTGTGTTCAATTTTATTAAAGCAAACAACGAGTTAAACACTCAACTTGCACCTAAAACGGCACAAACAACTCATTAGAAGCTCCCTTACAAGACGAATTCAGAGTCCATGCTCATGACTCGAAGTTACTAGCAATTTGCAATAAAGCCAGTTCAGGGGTCGCTTCGCCATTCGATTTTCTCCTGCAATCCTTTACGAGTTAAACGCTCAACTTACACCTAAAACGATACTAAAAATTCTTTATAAGCCCCCTACTAGATGGATTTCAGAGTCCATACCCATGGCTCGAAGTTACTTTACGAATTTGCAATAAATCAAGTTTAGAGGTTGCTTCGCCATTCGATCTACTCCCGCAATCCCTTAAACGCCTCGACGTCAGGTTCAGAGTCCATACCCATGGCTCGAAGTACCTCCAGCAATTTGCAAAAAATTAAGTTTAGAGTTCGCTTCACCATTCGACCCGCTGTTAATACTTAAACTAACAAGTTTGAAATCTATACCCATGGCTTGAAGTTACTCAAGTAATTTGCACTGAAGCAAATTCAAATTTTGCTTCGCCATTCGATCTGTTCCTGAAATTACTTAAAATTCCTTAAAGACAGATTAGAGGTCTATATTTGTGGATTGCAGTTATTCCAGTAAAACTTGAAAAAGCAACACTTGAGTTCAACTCACCACTCGATGTGACTCTCACAATTTGTTGGATGACCCATACAATAAGTTTGTAAAATAACTCTCCCACAAAGTTGCTCTTACAACTAGCTGAGTACAAGGCAGATAAGTTCACAACTTCATCGCACATCGTCGATAGTTTGTTAGCTATACACAACAGAATTGAGGTCCTATTATTTATCTACAAAAAACCCAGTCAACGACCCATCAATCTAAAAAACAAGGCGCACAACAAGGATCAAACATATGAAGAGATTTCATCAAAAATCACAGAATTATCGCAAACTCATATGTTTAGATCCAGTACCACTACATATAGTTCCAAGTATAAAGTTATGAGCCATACTACAAACATCGAACTACATGTGACCGATAAACTGTCCTTTCGGCTCATTGGGCAAGGAACGTTATTCCTAAGAGATACAAGCCTCCTAGTGTGTTTCCTGATGGCCACCACTCTTCCTTGACTGCTGGCGCCTTTGGCAGAGAGCAGCATTACCTTATGGATTGAGTCTGTGGGCCAGCATCTGATGCAAGTGATTCTCCACGGACTGAAGTGAAACCCGACAAGGCAGACACCCCACTATGAGCATCACCAGGATGACGAGGGGGCACCTACACCGTCAAGATTGCTCCCCGGATGGTCGACCCAGCTCCACCAGCCGTTATACTCCCTTTCACATCAGCCGTGATGCCCTTCTTCACATCAATCGTTGTTCCCTTTTTTGCACTAGGAATGTGCGAAGTGCTAGCCATTCACAATCTACCAATTCTCGCTTGGAGATGATACAACTCCAAGTCTTTCTCAACAACTACTTTCCTAAGTATAGCACACTCTCTGATACTATCTTTTGTCACCTTCGGAGACAATGACATGCTGGAAAGACATCAATGCACAAGAGGGCTAACTCATAGTCCATATCGATAAGCGCCGACTTAAGGTGAACAGACTCCAGCCATTCATTATCCAACTGAACACGAAAATGAACAACAACTAATTCCGTTATGTGCAGTCACTTACGAAGATGCTCAACCTCGTCACTACGGGTTTCTCCCCTGCCCCTATGATCATCTTTTAACAAGCCGAAGAACATAGTCATGAAAGAGACAAACAACTAGGCACTACAGTCAAGCATCACATCAAAGCACATCAACACAGTACAATAGGTAGTGACAAAGCTAGAAAATAGTTACTCATCTACAGAAACGAAGATACAAGAATACAGTAGCCAGTCCGCAATTAGGCATCACACAAGGCAACTAAAAGTCCAAAGAAAATGAAACTAAAAGTCCAGAAGCAAAAGCAACTAACATCTGAAACAAAGGCAACTAAAGAAAGCCTTAAAAAAGGGCATAATAGGGTGAATCAAGCATCCATGTGCTTCAACACCACCACAGATAAGGAGCCCCCAGCTGCCTCCTTCCCCCTGTTCTTCTTCCCAGAACTAATCTTCCCATCTCCCTATGGGATTACTATCCTCGCCATAATCCTTTTTGCCCGTATCAAGGGGCTCCTCGGGTCAAAGAGTCACATGGTAGCCCTTCCCATCGAAATCGAGAATACGCTTTGCCACATGAGAAATTGCCACGACATAAGACTTGAGCACCATCCCTTGCAGCTTGGACTTACACTCTGCATGAACCTTGGCCACCTCGGCCTTTAGTTCCAAAGCCACATCAGCACGGGCCTTCTCTAACTCCAAGGCCGCATCAACGTGGGCCTTCTCCAACTCCAGTAAAGGAGCGACGTTCCATTTAGCCGACGCCCACTCTTTCTCCTTCAATGCCTCCACTCGAGGCACATCTCCTCCTTACTCATCGCCAACGCGTCAAACTCAAAGCGCGCCTCCCTCTCCTTTTTCATCAGCTTTTCCAACTCCGCCTTTAGCTCTTTGAAGACTTTTTCTTGTCCTTCTCGGTGCGAGAGATCTGGGCCCTCAAATTCTTCTCCTCGGCCACATAGAAGTTGACCGAATGCTCAAAGTGACACATCGCCTGAGATAAGAAGAAAACAATTAAAACATCATGTTGCAAAGGAGAAAAATGCAAGCTAAGAAATAATGAGAGCTAGATCATACCATCATGTGTGCATCGCAATCTCCAGGACTAACCTCTCTGTTGTTTCCATCTTCAGCCTTTCTCGGTCAGCAGGAGTAGGGATGTGGCAGCTAGCATCGAGGCAAGCAGCAGAGTTTCCCAAGAAGTTCTCCTGGGGCTTCATGTTCCAGTCAGGGGTATAGACCATCTTCCTCCCCTCAACGAAAACCACAGCAGCTTCAACAATCAGTGGATCTGGCATGGAACTTTCCACGATCGCAGCCAAGGAGGAACCCGCTACAGCAGCATGCAGTCCTTTGAAGCTGGCTCAGTTGGTATAGCAGGGGTCGGGGGCAATGGGTCCTGGGAAGGAGGAGGATGGATCGCCGACCTCTTCTGCTTTTTTGGCCCGTCAACCCTCTTATTGTGAAGAAAATCCAAGTCCGCCAATATATCTTCGTAATCCATGACTGTTTTTCCTGTAAAGTGAAACATGAAGAAGTTAGAACTTGTGTAGAAAAATCAAACCAACATGGAAATAACGAAGGCACAAATAAAACAACAAATACAAGCAAGCAAAATAGGTAAACCGTACTAGAAACAACCGAGCTAAGACCACCTTTGAAGAGTACTTCGTTGGTGATATCTTGCCACGCCAATACCTTCAATGCGAGAAGAGCATCACTGACACCCTTCTCCACATCAGTCACCACTGGCTCCGCCCTCACTGCCGATGGAACCGCTCTCCTCCATGTCGTGGGAATCCCCCATGGCTCCGTGCTTCTCACAACAAGAAACTTCTCCCTCCAACATCTAAGTGAGGTAGGAACATCGATTACCCCCCGATATTTTGCAAGGGCTAAGATACCAACGTTCCTCCTCTTTTCCCTGCTGAACAATCCTAAAGTGCCTCCTGAACACATTGAGACATGGCTCAACCTCGAGCTTACGACATTGCAAGGCAAAACCCACAACATGCCTTCATGCATTTGGCATCAGCTTCATCGAACACATTCTATACAAGTTAAGCACCTCATTGACAAAGTGGTGGAGGGGAAAACGAAGCCCCGCTAAGAAGGTATCACAAAGAAAGAAACAATATTCCTTCGAAATGTTGTAGCAGGCTCTAACTCCATGATAGTTAAAAATAATTCATACGGGGGGGGGGGGGGGGGGGGATCCCGAAGCCCGCACTAATCACGGTGAGATCCCCTTCCGTGAGAATGGTAGAAGCATAATTAGCCTCAGTAGTATGAACATGCTTCGGCTCGGCATACTCCATGCCACTCCAAAGGAAGTCTTGATTAACTACGGGGTACTCTCTAATTAGCTCAGACACTAAGAACAACAGAGTCTTAAGGGCACATCCCCTATCTCTCTCAGGCTCGACAATCATTTTCATAACAACAGAACGACTGACTACATCCAGATCATTCTCTCCTATAGGAAAATGGCTAGATTCAGCACCGATGCCTATATCTAGACTAGCCGAGGTGGAAGAAGTATCGGTCGACGAAATGCTAGACATATTGAACAATGATAGTGAGGAGGTTACCTAGTCAGAGTAATGGAAACACCAAATCTGCAACCGTAACTAACAGCATAGACGAACACTAGACGAACCACCAGCATCGCCCAGTAAAATACCACAACTTCTAGAGAGAGAAGCTCTCAAAATTTTCTAAAGAAAGAAAGTAAATGAGGTAAATGAGGGAGGGAGGAGTGAAATCAACTCCTATTTATAGAACTCTCAACATTGTATTGCCACGTGGCAATATCTGAGCCCTCCAAAAGATCCGACGGTCAGATTGTACTACTCCAGATCCAGTAAATACAGTCTCTCAGTAGTGAAACTCGGCAAAACGGGAGAACGTCACAACGTTCGGCCAATGAGAGAACGGTTTGATGGGGTAGAAAATTCGATAAACACTTGGTGGGCACAATGGGTTAGACAATAAGGCAAACATTTAGTGGGCACAATGGGGTACACAACTCAACAAGCACTTGGTGGGCACCAAAATTACCACCAACCAGGGAACCCTTCATCAAGCAAGCTTCTGGTTGATCAAGTCTACTAGCTCCACAGTGACTCCCAATCACTACCAAACACAATCAATCTCACTCCCAATCAAGACCAAGCCCAAAATAAACCGAAAGCTTCAAAGGGAGAGGTGAAAAAACTCTTGCTACTTAGCTCATTCAAGACGATTCATTTCATAGCTCGCCTACCCACAATTTTCTTGCAAATCCAAGTCCAATCTCACCAATTTTTGGCTTCAAAAATCAAATCCAAAAAAAAAACTTTGAGGAGGATAACGGATGCCACTCCAAAAAACTCCAAAAATCAACTCCAAGTCCAAGAAAGTTTTGGAGCTTTAAGATAGAGGTTGACGGGTAGGGTTTGTACCCGATTTGGACCAAAACCACCGAGCTACTTCTCCTATACTCTCGCCGAGCTAAACTCGTCGAGCTCCCCCTCTCTCGCCATGCTCACACAGCTGAGATACTCTTCCTCCTCTCTCTCCGACCTCAAGCTCCGTCACCTTCCTTAAGCGTTGCCCACCTCAACCATCTGAGTGGAAAGATGGTGCAGTGTTGTCGAGCTCTAGCTTCTCGCCAACCTGAGAGCGGCTTCTCTCCATCCATTACTGAGCTCAAGCTCGTTGCTGAGCTGTTGGACCTCGCCGAGCTCCTTTGCCTTTTTTCTAAGCTCTAGCTCGCTACTGAGCTACGGACCTCGCTGAGCTCCATGTCCTCTTCGCCAAGGTGAAGCCCGTTACTGAGCTATTGGACCTTGCCAAGCTCCATGTCCTCTTCACCAAGCTCAAGCTCGCTGCAGCCCTGCTGAGCTCCATGTCCTCTTCGCCAAGCTCAACCCCGTTGCCGATCTATTGGACCTTGCTAAGCACCATATTCTCTTCACCAAGCTCAAGCTCGATGCCGAGCTGCTGACCTCGCTGAGCTCCATTCCCTCATCGCCGAGCTGCGCCTCTTAGCCAATCTAGAAACCCATCTCGCCGAGCTCAAGAGTAAAGGGGAGAACATCGAGGTTGGCAAAATTGTTGGACGAGCTGGCGGGTTGCTTCAGTGAATGGAGGCTATCAAATCCCCACGAAAGATGCGCTCAAACGTGATGGAGGGCTCAGATCAAGCCTCATTGCTGATCACATCATAACCGCTCTAATCACTCGGCCTGGGAGTCCGATGCTGATCAATGGACCTGATTGATCTAAGGGGTGGGTCTGTTTGGTAATTTTGCAAAAAAAACCCCGAATTTCATTTTAATTTCGACAAATTAATTAAAAAACCCCAAAAAAATTAATTAAATTCAAAAAATTAATAATTTTTTTTGAAAAATAATTGAATATTGGGTTTATTAATTATATAATTTGAAAAAGTGATTTTAAAATTGGAAAAGTTATTAAAAAACCAATAAAATTCAGAAAAATTCGAAAAACATGGAAAATTCCTGAAAAATCCAGGAAAATATTCGCCGCCTTGGGAAGCTTTCAATCAGTTTCAGGTATCTCCAAGACACCCTGAAAGCTAAGGTTGTGTTCCAGAATCTAGAAATAAGGCGAACTACTCCTCAAAAGCCAAGAAAATTATTTTCTGGGAGTGGGGGGCTTATGATAATGGTCAAAGTTGCAACAAATTAGGGACGTACGATACCAGAACAGATCACAAAGCTTCTACATACAGATTAATCATAACGAGTTTCTTTAACAGACCCGGGCCTTATCCAGGCTCCTCTATAAGATATGATCATCTTTCAAGCTCATAAAAAGTAACAGATTAGGCGCACTATGAGAGTCCCATCCCATGAGGGCTATTAGTCAAATCACTTATCCCCAAACAAGAGAGCTTATCTCTTGAGGGAGAGATTCGATTAGGAGATAAGGAATTCATAGTCGATCTAATGGGTTCATATCAATCTCATGTACTGTTTATCTGTCCTATAAATACCCTCATCCCTCCTCAGTCAGAAGGTAATCAAAACTTACTCTTTCAAACTTTCTTTCTCGCTCGGTTCTGACTTGAGCATCAGAGGGTCTGTCACCGGGGCCATCCTCAGTGTTTCAGGCTTTTTGTAGGTCCATTGATAGCGTCAGCAACCATCAGATCCAGATTACGGTGTTCAATCAACGATCCAAATTCAATCTCAGGAGCTCTAACTACATTTCACAGCAACAATCAAAGGTCAGATTTTTAGTAGTTTTCATCAAATATTAACTCACTATCTGTTTGCTCCCATACCAAAATAAGCAGAAAAAGAAATCTACTAACATGATACTGTTGAACATGAAGCTCTTTGATATATAGTGAGAGTTCTTCTTGGTATAATAGATTTGAGATTTCAAAATTACAATACATAATTCATGGGTGAAAAGACATTAAATTCTAAGTGCTAAGATTTGCTCCTCCTTTTTGGAACACTTTAAGAGGGGACATGAGTTGAAAAAATAGAGACTATGAAAAAAAATAGACCAGGCGGTCAACCGAACGCAAAAAAAAGTGAAGAAAATACCCTGTAAACAAGAGGGACAGAATGTGCGACGGTCGATTGGGCGTTCGACTGCACCCCTTCACGGAAGACAGCAAGAAGGAATTAACAGGATGCGATTCGATTGGTTAACCAATATTCAAAATAACATATTCTTGTCAATCCAGCACACATAAGAAAATATATAAGAAATCCAATTTGCAACCGAGCTTCATTTAAGGAGGAGATATACGAAGTTACATGAAATTCATTAATCAAGACTTCATCAGATTACAATAGAGAGATGACATTGTTTCCAAAAAAGAAACAACTTAAAAAAAAGAACTACATATAGAAGAGAGCAAGCAATGTAACATTTGCATCATCATCAAGAGGGGGCTACTCTTCATCATCGTCGTCGTTGTTGCCTTTGTCACCGTCAGATTGTGAGAAAGGAGGGGTAACAGGCTCACAATCATCCGAATTTTGGATGAGCTCCGTGATGCTTAGATAATATCCATAAACATTGGCTTGATGTTGATCAAATTATTCATTAGTCATAGGAGCGGAGGGATTCTCATGGCAATGAGGAAAGGAAGAAGATGGTGATTTTGGAGTTGACGATCTTGTTGGAATTGATGACGGCGGGCCTGTTGGGTAAACGAGACATCAATACCCATTTGTTGAGGAAGAATGGACATGTGAACTTTGCTTAGGAGAAAGTTTCCAACTGTAATGCGGGAATCAATTGCAAGGTTATAGATGAGAGAGCTAAAAGGAAGGGTACAATTACAAGAAGAAGCATGATTCATGGTATGGATAATAAAGATGGAAAGATCAAATTTGTATTCACCCAAAATAAGAAAGATTAGCAATGATTGATCTACCCGAATTTCAGTCTTATCATTCCCTTTGGGCCAAATATTTGCATTAACAATTATATTTAAAACACGAGCATCATATGTGAAATCGGTGGGTCTAGATCGAGCATTGGTGAGGGAGTCAGGTTAATGATCATTGATTTTACGATATTTTTGTCATGTCCAGGTTCATATTCAAAAGAAGTGAAATCAAGATTA
The DNA here is from genome assembly GCA_017893485.1 of Hemerocallis citrina. Taxonomy (NCBI): domain Eukaryota; kingdom Viridiplantae; phylum Streptophyta; class Magnoliopsida; order Asparagales; family Asphodelaceae; genus Hemerocallis; species Hemerocallis citrina. The sequence continues at coordinate 143,986,171 of CM030366.1, forward strand.
TATGTCTCAAACTCACCCTCGGGAAAGTTATATCGGGAGAGAAGATACTCGGGGTGATTTGAACATGTTTACCAAGAATAATCGTAGAGAGTGTGAGGTCATTGTCCTTAATACCGTCTAGATTTGCATAAATTGACGGGTAAGAGAATCAGAGTGGATACTAAGAGTGGTGAGATAAAATTCCCACCCAAATTCTCAAAGAATTCTAATCATGTTACTAAATTGGCCTCCTAAGGAACCAAGAACAACCGAACGACTGGGTACAACAGGAGTGGTGAAAAAAGTATGGAAATATAGACCGACACAAAGATTATTGCAAAAAACTATTCTGTCTCTAGAAATTAATTTAGAGGTATTAGAAACGTATTCCTTACCCTCAGACTTAGAAGATTGACCTCTGGATGCCGTTTAGAGTGAGTGAAGATTTGAGATGTCACAAATTCTGGGCAAAAAACATGAAGAACCGGTGAGGAAGTGATGGGTTTAGAAAGAGGGGTTAGGGTTTTCGTGAAGGCTGAGGAGAGAGAGAGGAAGATATATAAATACATAAATGGTGGGCCCCATATGTCATAGAGAGAAAAAAGTCGAGATCTGTTTAATCGAGAGAACCGGTCGACCGGGTTATAGGACGGTCGGCCACAACCCAAAAGAGGAGAGAAAGAGACTGTAAGTCATTCTGGCAGTAAGCGGGACAGCCGACCGCACGGTCAACTGGCCCACTTTCGACCAAGAAAGCGCTTGTTACAGGAAAATGGCAGTATATGGGACGGTCGACCTAACCACCAATGAAGGAGAAAAGTCAATCATGTAGTCGATCGACATACTTTCATAACTATTTTTAGTCATATGAGAAAATAAACATGCATAAAGTCGATCAAAAAAATCATGCAGAAGTATCAATGGCATTCAATTCTCCTTGTAAAAAATGAAAACTTTTTTCGTCTAATGGCTTTGTAAAAATATCAATTAATTGCAAATCTGTTGAAATATACTCAATAACAACATCTCCATTTTGAAAGTGATTTTTAATGAAGTGGTTACGAATTTCTATATGCTTAGTGTGACTGTGTTGATCAAAATTTTTAGTCATATGAACAGTGCTAGTATTATCGCATTTAATGGGAATGTGATCGAAGAATATCTTATAGTCTTCTAATATATGTTTCATCCATAATACATGCGCACAACAAGACCCGGCGGCTATATATTCGACTATAGCGATGGACCAAGTTACAGAAATTTGTTTCTTAGATGCTCACAAAACAAGATAATTTCCCAAGAAGTGACATGTGCTGCTTGTACTTTTTCTATCTGTTAAACTGCCAGCATATTCGGCATCTGAATAGCCTATAAGAGAAAAAGTTCTATTTTTCGGGTACCAAAGACCTGCATTTGGTGTGCTTTTAAGATATCGAATGATACATTTAACTGCAACCAAATGAAACTTTTGGACATGATTGAAAAAGAGCACATAAACAGATACTAAACATTATATCAGGACGAGATGCAGTAATATAAAGCAAGCTACCAATCATACCACGATAGGTACAAATATCAATATTTCTACAAGATTCATCTTTGAAAAGTTTAGTGGTAGTGGACATGGGAGTTTTTTATGTATTGGCATTATCAAGGCCAAACTTTTTGACGAGTTCTTTAGCATATCTAGATTGATTTATAAAGATTCTGTCCATTCGTTGTTGTACTTGAAGTCCAAGAAAGTAGGTTACTTTTTCCATCATACTCATTTCAAATTCATCCTGCATTTGCTTAGAAAACTCCCTGCATAGATTTTCATTAGTAGACCAAAATATAATATCATCAACATAAATTTGAACAATTAAAATATCTTTAAAAACATATTTGCTAAAAAGTGTAGTGTCTACTTTTCCTTTTGAAAAACCTATGTGAATAAGAAATGAGCTTAGTCGCTCATACCAAACACGAGGGAGGCTTGCTTCAAACCATATAGCGCTTTATCTGGACGAAATACATGGTTTGGGTGTATGGGGTCAGTGAACCCAGGTGGTTGTTCAACATAAACTTCCTCAGAGATAAAACCATTTAAAAAAAACTTTTGACATCCATTTGGAAAACCGTAAAATTCATGTAGGATGCAAAAAGAAGTAAAATGCGGATGACTTCAAGCCGTGCAATGGGAGCACAAGTTTCATCAAAATCGACTCCCTCTTGTGGGTTATAACCTTGAGCAATAAGACGAGCCTTATTTTGAAGAATATGTCTGGATTCGTCTAACTTATTTCTAAACACCCATTTCGTACCAAGAACGGTTCTACTAAAGTGTCTAGGAAAAAGTCCATATACTTGATTCCGTGCAAATTGATTAAGTTCTTCTTGTATGGCACAATCGTTATCTTGCAATTCCTCCGTAACATTTTTCGGTTCAAGTATGGATACGAATGCAGTAAAACACATGAAATTTTTAGCTTGAGTTTGAGTAGTTATCCCTTTTGACATATCACTTCGTATAAGATCTGACGGATGACTAGACATGATTTTCCATGCAGGACAGTTTTCAATGGTGAGAGGTTGAGTTGGTATTGGTGGAGTGGGATCATCTTCCAAGGCATCAATTTGTTTTGTGTGCTTCTCGTCGATCAAGGATTTGTTAGTGCTTTGATTGATGGTTTGTTGTGATGGATCTTCATTTTGATGAGATGAGTTGTTTTTGGGAGTCTTCATTCAACATCTTTTCATCATGTACTTATTTCTTTTCGATGCGAGTACCTATCTCATCATCATCGACAACATGTAATATCTTTCTTGTGAAATGATTAGTTTCATCAAATATAACATCAATAGATTCTTTAATAGTGCGTATTCTCTTATTAAGTACATGATATGTTTTGCTACTAGAGAATATCCTAAGAATATGCCTTCATCGCTTTTACGATCAAAATTTTCCAAGTTATCTAAAGTATTTAAAATAAATACTTTGCATCCAAATACATGAAAATAACTCAAGTTTGGACTTTTTCCATAATATAGTTCAAAAGATGTTTTCTCAAGATATTTTCTAATGATTACTTGGTGAATGGTGTAACAAGCTATAATGACAGCTTCTGCCCAAAAGGTTTTTGGTAAATCATTTTTGCGAAGCATGGTGCGGGCCATTTCTTGAAGAGGTCAATTTTTCCTTTCAACAACCCCTTTTTGTTGAAGAGTGCGAGGACAGTCGAACTCATGCTTTATTCACTTTTTATCACAAAACGACGTAAATAGTTTATTTTAAAATTCTCCATCATGATCACTATGAATATTGACAATGGTAAGCCTTTTCTCATTTTCTACTCTACAAAAAATTGAAAAACATATGAAGTGTCATCCTTTTGTGTTAAAAGAATAACCCAAGTGAATCTACTGTCAATTATGAAAGAATACCATGCACCTCCATTACTACTTGTCCATGATGGTCCAAAAAGGTCCATGTGCAAAAGTTCAAGAGGTCTAGATGTTGATACCATTTTCTTGGGCCTGTGGAAACTTTTAGTTTGCTTACCGAACTGACACGTATCACAGGTTTTATCTTTCTCAAACTTGATTTTGGGAATTCCACGCACAAGTTTCTTATTAACAAGTTTATTAAGATTATCCATAGCTGTGTGTCCAAGTTGCCGATGCCATAGCCATTCATCTTTGTTTCTAGCAACGAAGCATCTCATATTCTCCTGTGCTAATTCATTAGAGTTGATGACATATACATTATTGCATCTATTAGCAAGAAGTAAACATGATTTTTTATTTTCTAATACAGTGTATGCATTTTTATCGAAACTAACTATATAACCTTTATCGCATAATTGACTAACACTAAGTAAATTGTGTTTTAAACCGCTTACCAAAAGTACAACATCAATGGAGCATGATGAACCAAAATTTATTTTACCTTTACCAATGGTTTGACTTGTGTTGTTATTTCCACAGATGATGTCATTCTCTCTTTTCCTTGATAGTGATGCAAAGTATTTGTTGTCACCTGTCATATATTTCAGCATCCACTATCAAGGTATCACCGAACTTTAGGTTTGGCACGTTCATGCACCTATATTAAGATTGGTATGTGTAATTTTGGATGCCCAAATTGGTACTGTTCCTGCACTTCCATTTTTTTCACCCAAACAAAATTAGTATTCTTCTTTAATGAAAAATTATAAGATATATGTCCTAATTTACAACAATAGCAACAAGTAATATGATTATGCATTGGGTCATGCACATTTGCAAAGTTATGTACAAATTTGTAACTATTTTGGTGGCTATGCATATGTGTATGACAAGATTGCTTAGTATTTTGATATTGTAGTGGCTCATTGTAACCAAGTCCTCGATTGTCATGATATGTTCTTGAATTCCTTGTTATAATATAATTGGGCCTTCATATTTTTCAACAATTTTTTCGAGCTCAATTATTCGATTATAAAGTATTTTTCTAGTTTTCTCATTGTCTTTAGTGTTCCAACGAAGAGTATCTAGAGTAGCATCAAGTATCCTATTTTGTTCGAGTGCTTCCTTACAACCTTCCACTATCTCGTCAAATGTCCTTTTGCATTCATTTAGATCACTGGCAAGTTTAGCAATATAAATAGATTTCTCATGAATTTCTTTTAGGTTTTCATTATTTATTGCAAGAGATTCTTAAACTTGTTGTCTTAGACACTCATTTTACTCCATCAATAAATCATACTCCTTCCTAAATGACTCAAATTTCTCAATAATCGATAAATTTGCATCTTTCAACTTTTAGGTTTGCATAATCTTTTAAGTCATTACATATGTCTACTAGATCATCATAGGTGGGTTCTTCGATTACCTCTTCTTGGAGTGGTGATTGCACCTCACCATCTCCCAAAGCCATAAATCCAAAGTCGTTGTGTTCTCGCTCTTCATCACTGAAATCTGAATTGAGCCATTTTGCATTTAATGCCTTCTTTCTAAATCCTGAGTGGGAGTGATGATATTCTTTGTTCCTGTCCTATGAACGGGGACAGTTTGCGCAGATGTGTCATGGCTTCTTTCATTTGTAACATATTTCCACTTTATTTTTGTCTCTTCCTTCTTGAGACCTGCCATACTTTTTGTGTCTGAGATACTTACTGAATTGTTTAGTTAGCAGTGTGATATCTTCATCTGATTCTTCATGATTTGATTCTAATTTTGAGGGTCGTGAAGTTGCTGCTTTCAAGGCAATGACCTTCTCTTCAGTTTTGGGTATGATTCCAATGTTCTGTCGGTACTTCTTTGTTTCGGCCATCTCCATCTCATACGTCTTCAATTTTCTCTGGAAAGTGTAATATTCGAATCCTTTCTCTTCAAGCGTCTCCCTCATTACAGCAGTTTTTATTTCCTATTCAGGCATGCGTCAACTTATGAGTTTTCTGACCTTTTGGTCATCATCTAACCATTACCTAAGCTCTTAAGTTCATGTGCGACAGTATCAAAGTGGGCTAACATCTGATCTACGTTCTCTCCTGGAATTATATGAAAAACATCAAACATATAAAAACATAAAGTAACTTTAGCTTTTACCTCAGATACGTCTCCTTCATGATGTTTTAACATATTGTTGCTGATTTCATATGCAGTTTTGCCCACATCGCATCAATTCTTCATTGTTTAGACCTACATAATGTGCTATAATAGCTTTGGAGTTTGCAGTTTTCAATGATAGTTCAGTTGTTGTGAATTTCCTCTGTCCATCACTAACACGGATATCTGTTTGATTTGCACAAACGTTCCATACTTCATCTCCAAACAACTGCAAAAATAAGACATACGAACTTTCCAAATATCATAGCATTTTCCATCAAAATAAGGTGAACTTGTCAGACTTGTTCCATTGGATTTGGATGAATCTGATGTGTACAAGCCTTCAGGAGGACGGATTTCAGCCATTGGACCTTTTGCTCTTAGCTTTTAAGCTATTAATGAGCACCTCGCTCTGATACAACTGTAAATCACCCTAGGGGGGTGAATATGGTGATTGTGCGGAAATTAAATACTTAAATAAAATGTGAAAAGTAGGGATATAAAGTTAGAGAAAGCAAACATAGCAAGCATGAAAGACACACTGACATAACGTGGTTCGACCCCAAAGTCTACGTCTACACCACCTACTTGCAGCAAATCTCCGCTACAAGCGTTCCACTATACTTTAAACCCTTGTACAGTGATTTTCGAAATTCAGGCCGAGAGTCCTATTATACCCCCAAGACTTCTATGAATAAGCCCCGTAAAACTCACCGAAGTGGAAGAAAAGAAAAACTCTCGAGATCTGTAACGATCTTGACTGAAGAAAACAATAAAAGCTCACACACTCAGATCGTTGATTGAATGATTAGTTCAGAAGAATAATAATAGCAAATGAAAAGGAATACTCAGTGAATTCACCTCTATTTATAGAGCACGAAATTGTATCTTTCCAAAAGCGAAAAGAAATTTCCGAAATAGTCAGTTCTGCAAGAGTACGGTCGACTGGTGTGTTGAGCAGTTGACCATCCACCTTTAAATTGAAATTCGAGAGGTGGCCAGTAGACTGACTCATCTATGCACTATGATGAGCGGTCGACTGTGTGACGGTCGACCGACATATGTGCGGTTAGTTAGGTTTCGATGGTAGTCTCAGATCAAATACACAGCGGAATAATCAAAAAAAAATATCAAAACCTAGCCATGGATCTATCCGAAAACCAAAAATTGTGTTTAGGAGTTATACCTTGAAGATGGATCTGCTGTCTCTAGTTAATGTCGATCACAACACTGCAATTGCTATCAAGCTTTTCCTCACGCCGCGGTGCTAGTTGCGGGAAGGGGATGTTCCTCACGATCTTTCTCTCTCTCATAATTTCTGTGACGGCTAGGGTTTTCTCATGTAACACTTTTCCACAGATACGAATCATATATATAGCTGCAGAAATTCAACCCTAAGAGAGTAATGAGGCTGTTGGACTCATAATCTGACCTGGCTCAGATTCGTGTGTAGGCCTCTGAACTTTAGTCAGCCCATTTAATCTAATTAAATGTCCAACCAATATCAGGAGTCCAAGTCTTACTTGGATCCCCAATTAAATTCATCTTATGAATTTAAATTCCAATTTCGATCCATTCTAAGTGTATGACCCTGTAGGTTCTCGTTACGCTGACAATAATACTAAAATCATATTCTAGTATTACAAACATTGAGCAGTATCTAGCAATACATCACTACTACTCTAGTAACGGGAATGTCAGTGATTAGACATAACCTATTCATGACCAATGTTAGCATGTAGTTTAGTCCCTTTGTCCAGATATCTTAATTAACCACAATGTAGAAAGCGTGTCACTCTTGTATAGTTCAATCTTTGGTTTCTTGATATCCGAGTAGACTTACTAAAACAAACGAGCTCACTATCTCATATTGACTCATTTGAGTATGGCCATACATTTTGTAGTCTCACTCAATCAAGGGGCCCATAGATATCACTCCTGTTATGCAAAATGGACAAATCCTATCTAAGTCACTCACATCCCTCCGCATGATTTGTAGTATATCTAATAGTCGATTTTATAATCACCTTAATACAAGTAACGTTTGACGACATTAAAACATATAACTTTTCATGTAGGAAACCGTAGTGACTTCAAGTCAAAGGACTAAACACACCAAGGTCACTGTGAGAACCTCTTATGACACTCACGTAACGATCCATGCAGTGTTCTTATGGTGGGTTAGTCCAGTACATTATTACTCAAATATGTATCCATATGAAGACTTGATATCTCATATCCATGACCCGTGAAATATGGTCTTCAGTCTACGCACATACTAGTTTCTATATATTATTGTTTTCCTAATTAACAATAATATTTGACTAGGAAAATTTAAGCATATTATTTTGATTACAACCAATAGGATCTCACAATCAAGTCATACACTTGATATCCCATGATATTGAACCTACTATTCTAAGGACTTTATTATATTTATTTAATCACAATAAATAACACAATAAATGAAATACATTATATATGAAATAAATATCATAATACAATGTAAACTAGTAATGTCAATACACAACTGGCCTCTAGGGCATACACCAGCACGGTCGACCGCTATCGTGCAGACTGACTATTTATTTGGCGAATCCACTTTATATTCTTTCCAAAACTGATTATTCAATCAAAGATTCTTTACATGATATTTCCTCACATAAATAGAAATGAATAAACATTATTTGTTGGTTTCCTTGAGGATTTAAAACTCATATTTCTTGAGTTGAAATATTCTTGATATTTTCAATATTTTTTGATATATTCCTTTTTTGCTTAATTGCTAATCTTTTTGGCTCTTTGTTTTGAATTACATTCTCTATAAATCCTGTAGATCTCAACTAAAAAATATTAGTCTTAATAATACATTTTGTGCACACCAAACTTAGGGTCAACAGGTCCAACAACCAAGATCAAGCCCGTCCATCTCCTTCTCTTCACTTAAGGCCTTTTTTTTTGGGGGGGGGGGGGGGGGGGGGGAGTATTTTGGGGATTTCACCCCAAATACTCTCTCTCACTCTCTCACCCTGTCATTCTCCCATATCTTTCTTTCACTATCTTTTGAAACCAGCAAAACCCAAACGAAACCCTATAACTGTGCCTCCTTCTCCTCCCCACCGCCCGCACCTCCTCCTCCTCCCGACCGACCACGCATCCTCAAGTCCCTCATCTCCCCCGCCTCCTTCTCCCCCTCCTGACCTCCCGACCAACGGTTGCCTCTCTCTCTCTCACCTGACAGCCTGACGCCGGTCACCGACACCACTCTCCTCCTCAAGCTCCAATCTCGCGCCTCCCCGATCATGAAGCTCCCCCCCCAAAAAACCCTAACCTTCTCCCCATCCTCCAAACTTCAGAACCCATCACAAACTTGAAATCCTATTTTGCCGTTATAATCCGTATGCATCCCCGACAACATCTACGTCGTACTACTCAAATTGCAAGGTAATCTAAAATCCTAGCCTTGTATAATTTTTAGCTATCATTACTTGCTATTATAATCAGTATAGGCATAAGTAATTTTTTAAATTTATTTTTGCGATGTGTAGTTATATAGATGTAGTTGTTTGATGTGTATCAAATATTTTTGTTTGATGTTTGTAGATGGTAGAATTATAGATATAGTTGTTGTTGTTCGCTCAATATATAGATGTATAAATTGAGCGAACAACAACAATATGTAGTTGAAGTTGTTGTTATTTGATATTTGTAAAATCACACAAACGAAACAATAAATCATGAAACTTTTCGAGTAGGTCGGATTTACCACAAAAAAGCTAACACAACTTCTAGAAATGAGTTTCAACTCACGGTTTGCAAGATACGGCAACGTATTACTTTATTTCAAGCCAAAACAAAACAAAGTGATAACTGACCGTATCTTGTAAACCGTGAGTCGGAATTCACTTCTAAAAGTTGTGTTATCGTGTGTGTGGTTTATCTGACATACTCACAAAGTGTCATATTTTTTGTTGCCGTTTGTGTGGTTTTACAAATATCAAACAATAACAACTATAATTATAACTATAATTTTGGAGTTATTGTTTGATATTTGTAAAACCGCACAAATGGGAACTAAAATTGACAAAATTTTGGGAGTAGGTTGGGTTCATCACACAAAAGTTAACGCAAGTTGTAGAAGCGAGTTTCGACTCGCGGTTTGCAAGATACGACAATGTACGTATCTCCTTATTTTGTTTGTTCTTGTTTGTAAGTGATACATGAACGTATCTCGCAAACTGTGAATCGAAACTCACTTATAAAAGTTGCATTAGCTTGTGTGTGGTGAATCCAACCTACTCCCAAAGTTTCGTGAATTTTGGTTGTCGTTTGTGCGATTTACAAATATCAAACAACAACATCTAAAACAACATATATAATTTTGTCATTGTTGCTGTTTAATATTTGTTAAATCGCACAAATGAAAACAAAAAATTATGAAACTTTGCAGAAGATAGTGGACATGCATATAGAAAAGATATTGATATGTCTCATGTTGTCGTGGCTGACCCTCGATAGTGCATTAAAAAGGTAAGACATAGTAGGAAGAGATTGATGCCGATAAGAGAGAAAACCTAGACAGTGCAATGCTTGCGGTTTGCGGGGACAAAAGCAGGATTCAAGAAATTTTCCAAACAAAGTTGCTAGGTAAAATATCTCTTTTTTAGTTGAATTGTTTTTAACTTGAGTAAAAAAAATATTTTCTCACTCAATCTTGCTTTTTAAAGTTGAAGTTGACAGATAAAATGACTAACTCAATCTTGTCATTTATTTAGTGCTACCAATGCACAGGAGTTGGATCCAATCGGTGAAGAGAGTTTCGACGATATTGTGATGAACCGATGTGAGGTAAAATTGTTGTTGTGTATGTAAAATTCATGTTTGAGACTTATAATACTTATTTCCTTTGTTTAAAATTTAAGATTTTGAAGTTTCAAGCGTATGTTGCAGGTTTTGATTGGAACATGATCATGCAGAAGGAAGCTTAATCATGATCTTCAAAGAGATTTATAGGTCAAAATGTGTATATATGTATATGTAATTGTTATTTTGAACATTTTTTTTTTGGAATTGTAATTTAAGTATTATGTGTAATATTGTGTATGTAATTGTAAGTGCTTATTTGTGTATTGTTGTTGTTGTAGATTATTATAGTTGTTATTTTTGTTTAAGTTGTTATTGTTATTATTATTTTTACTGTTTTTGTGATGATTGAACGAGATGAGAAGGTGAATGTATTGTGGTTGTTATTGTTGTTATTGGAGTTATATGAAGATTGAATGAGATGAGAATGTGAGGGATGGACAAGAATGTGTATGAAGTTGTCGTCGTTGTTGGTGATACTGGGAATGAGATAATTTTGCTGTATATGATTTTGTTTGAACCATGCTGTTGTCTCTATTTTTATGTGTATGCTGATGTGTGTATGTAATTTTTAGTTGAAGATTACTCAACCTAACCTGTTATTGGAGATAAATGGTGATGTTAAACTTAACCGGTTATCACTAAAAGCGGGTTATGCATAAAAATTCCAACTGAGACTTGATTGCTTTTAACAAATTTGAACAATTTCACCTTCAACTTAACCCATTTTCACCAATAATGGGATAAGTTATATTAACAAACTATTGGAGGATTAAGTTGAAGACTTGAAGCAGAGACTTGATTGTTTTTTAACAAATTTGAACAAATTCTACTTCAACTTAACCCGCTATTGGCGATAACGGGTTAAGTTGAAGATTTGAAATAGAGACTTGATTTTTTAAACAAATTTGAACAAATTCACCTTTTAGCTAACCAGCTATTGGAGATAATGGATTAAGTTAACTAAACCCGTTATCACCAACAACGGTTTAAGTTGAAGAATTCTAAAAAAGAACTTCATTTTTTGAAAATATCCACATAACCTAACCCGTTATTAGCGATAACGGGTTAGGTTAAATAAGTCTGTTATCACCAACAACGGGTTAACTTGAAGAATTCCAACAAAGAATTTGACTTTCTCCCTCACCAAGTCCAAGCCTAACCTTAACCCTTACCCTAACCCTAACCGTAACCCTACCCCTAACCCTTGCTTATTAACTTTAACGAAAACAACTTCGATGTAGTTCTCTCTGAATTTCACTTGAACGGACACAATTTATCTTTAACTCTCCCAACTGATACTAGTTCTCCAACCCTTACATGTTAACTTATCTCTAACCCTCACAACAACAGTATGCAAAGATACATAAATCTTATAATGCGCCTATACCACGTCATATACACATCTTGCCTCGAGCCATCGTAAGATATTTGACATCCAAGTACCATATGAAATCTCCGATTCCAATTTACGACATGTACTCGATAGAAATCCGCTCATTCGAAATTAGGCACTCGGCCCGTCCATTTCACCTGATGCAATTTCTTATCGTACGAATGGGCTTCGGGAATCTTCTACGGCAACCCAAACTACTGAAGTACTCTATCCGGATAGCAGACGAAATGGGTAAAAATAGAACTAAATTAGAATCGTTCAAATCTGCACAAATCTTAAGGCTCTCAGGGGTAAAACAGTACTTTCACTAGAAACAGGTCCATGAACGGAAATTGGGCATCACTCAAGCCCAATAACCCAAAACAGATATGTCTTACTAGGTTGTCATAACAACCCAATATAAATGAGTCCAAATTATTTAAATATGATTTAAACTCATAATTATCGATAAAAGGCAGTTTAAAAAATAATATCTCTCATCATGAGAAGAGTCTTAACTCAATTTCTCCAACCACTTTTATCTCTTCATGAAGAAGAGATAACCAATTTAATTCAAAAATACCGGAAAGTAAAGATAAATGATTATCTTGAAACTGACTCCCAAAGCGACTATAAGTAACCCCCCCCCCCTCCGCGGCAACCACGGTAACACCCCGTGTTTTCAAAATATTATATATATAAAATATGGTTGATTAAAGTGGGCTAGATTGGTAATTATGGTGAAAAAAAGAAATATATATATGGATTATGGATTAATGTTGGCTGATGGCTTGGTAAATAAATGGAAAGGTAAGTATAATGAAATGTGCATGGTTGGAATAGGGGGCCCACGTGAAGGAAACAGCAAATGGTTAGAGCATCTGTAGTCGTTCATTTCTAAATTTTGGGTATTTGGCTTTTGGAAATAGAAAATATGAGTGCGCGCTGCAGTCGTTGAAAGCTAAAATATGGCCGGACGATCGGTTATCTCTCGTCCCAAATTTTTTTTTATAAAAAAAAATTTTTTTTTAGGCACTAAAAGACAAAAAAAAAAGGAAAATTGGCTGGACGAAGCATTATGCTCCGTCAATTGGGTTGGACGAAGCATTATGCTCTGTCAATTGGGTATTTTTGGCATCTAGCCTGGGACGAAGCATTATGCTCCATCAATTAGGATTGACGATGTATAATGCTTCGTCTCTGACATTTTTAATTTTTTTTTTCTTTTTTCAAACGATGTATAATCCATCGTCCGACATACTTTTTGTACGTCTCACATACGAGACGAAATTTTATCTTTCGTCAATTCTGACGGACGAAAGATAATAGGTCGTTAGCTATATTTTGCATTTAGCCAAATCGTCTGCTATATTTGGCAAGGAACTATTCATCGTACACCCAAATTTTGGGTATTTGGACGACGACTGCAGCTCCCTTTTTCCAAATTTTTCCAAAATTTGGGTATTTAGCCCACGACTACAGATGCTCTTATGGTGCTGTTGCTTTCCCTTTGGAGGGTGACGTCATTCACCTGGGCCCACGTGGGTATGTTACTCACGGTGAGAGAAGAGGTAAGGTATATATAAATGTCCCATATCAAAATATTCATATAAAATAATATAATATAAATAATAAATGCCTATGATCAAGAGTCACCTAATCGACTAACCAACTTTTGAGAGGCAGTCTGTGGTGGGCAGTTGTACTACATAGTATCTACTTTGTCTTATAAATTGTATAAATTGTCTGAGCTAGGGGCATAGGCGTTATAAATGGTATCAGAGCCGACTTTCGACACCGAGTGTGGGGCATGTCTAATAGTCGGGCGGTGGGTTGACTGCATCGGTAGCGATTCATCGCTAATTTCTGAGGGGGGTGTCTATAATACCCAGTATTTTCAAAATATTATATATATATAATATGGGTGATTAAAGTGGGCTAGATTGGTAATTATGGTAAATATATATATATATATATATATATATATATATGGATTATGGATTAATGTTGGCTGATGGCTTGGTAAATAAATGGAAAGGTAAGTATAATGAAATGTGCATGGTTGGAATAGGGGGCCCATGTGAAGGAAACAACAAATGGTTATGGTGCTGTTGCTTTCCCTTTGGAGGGTGACGTCATTCACCTGGGCCCACATGGATATGTTAATCCCGGTGAGAGAAGAGGTAAGGTATATATAAATGTCCCATATCAAAAGATTCATATAAAATAATATAATATAAATAATAAATGCCTATGATCAAGAGTTACCTAATCGGTTAACCAATTTTTGAAAGACAACCTATGGTGGGCAGTTGTACTACATAGTATCTAGTTTGTCTTATAAATTATATAAATTGTCTGAGCTAGGGGCAGGGGCGTTACACCCACCTCCATAAGAACCAGGTAATTAGTATTTTTCCACAAAAATCTCTCTCATATTCTTCTTGAGTTATGACTTGAGCATCGGAGGTCTGTCGTTGGGTCAACCCTGGTGTTTCAGACTTTTGCAGGTCAATTGGAGCAATCGTCACCATCCGTGAAAGTCGATAAGGTAAGATTTTTATTGTTTTTTAAAGAATTCACATCATCTGTTTGCTCCCACACAAAAAAAAAACAGCAACAGTAGAACTCCACAACACCGAAGTTGACGAGTGGGGCTGTCGTCAACCAAAGCTTACTAGCAACCGTACACACTGGTGAAAGTCGTTGCAATCTATCAAGGGTGTACGACACCCAATTGACACACTCGTCGTGCAACGCGTCCAACTCGTCTCTATAGTACGCCAGAGATGTGTATGAGTTATCAACCCACATGTGTTGCCCTGCCCAATACACTCCTGAAGAATGCAACACCTCTGGAATCGGTAGAGCAGCCAACCAAGTCAGTGATGGTTCAACAATGCCGGATGACCGATGTGTGTACGTTCCCAACTCCAAATTTGCAACAAAACCATTGGTCCCGTCATCTGTCGAGAATTCAATGCACATGCGCACAAAGAACTGTACAATGAAGCTAACGCTGCACTTCCCCAACTATATCGGTTGTCCATAGTGAAGTCGCCCAACAAACGTACATACATAAATGGCACGAGATCACCGAAGGAGTTTGGAAAGAGCACATCTCCAAGCATACTTACAATGTAGGCACGCGTGTAGTACTGGACGTCTTCGTCATTGAGCCTTCATTCAAGTACTATGTGAACCTTCTTTTCAACCATGCTAGTCGGAGGGATTTGCCGTCGCAAAATTCCTTAAAAAGAAATTTCTTCTTCTTTAGCTTGAGCTACAGCTACAGCTTGCGCTACGACTTCATCTTCATATACTGCCTCAACTTCAGCTGCAACTTTCTCTTTCTTTGCAGCTCATTCAACTTCTAAATAAACACTGAGGTAATCACGTACAACTTCCACTCGGCCGAAGTCCATGTTCCCTGTCACTGCCACCCCATCTATAGGAAGCTCGAAAATCATTGCTACATCTTGGAGAGTGGCCGCCATCTTTCCTACCAGTAGATAGAATGTGTGTCTCCATCCTCCATCACTCGACAATGAGTTGTATGTAAGTGTCGATCGAGCTCCCCCCCCCCCCCAATCAATCTGAATACGTAAAAACCGGCTTGGACCATGTACACATAGGTACGGGTATCCATAGGAAGAGTCGAGTGCGTCCGGAAGTTACATTTCTTTGCAAACCATCTCACACGACTTGGGATTTGTGAATGTGTTGCAACGCGAGTACTCTTGGGTCTTCCGGTCATGGAAGTGTACATCTAACTGAAGACGACGGACCAACCTCGGCGGAAGAAGAATGGTGGCCAAAAACCTACACGAACATATACAAACCTTGTTATTATTGATACGATGTTACATATTCATATTCAAAAACTAACACTAATAAAAAAAATATTACTTATGTAAACCGTTCGACACTACCTCTACCAGAGGGCACTGCCAATCCCCTCGTTCGGCCCATTTTTCTATCAAGAATAATACCAAGGTTAATTGATAACAGTTCCAATTTATGTTAAGTCACCGATATTGTAAAAAGTAAGCGAAAACATAGAAAACCACACAAACGACAACAAAAAATTATGAAACTTTGCGACTCGGTTGGATTCACTACTTACAAGTTAACGCTACTTGTAGAAGTGAGTTTCGAATCACGGTTTGCGAGATACGGCCATGTATCACTTTATTTTCTTTTTTCTTCCATCCAAGTGATACATTATTGTATCTCACATACCGTGAGTCGAAACTCAATTCTACAAGTTGTGTTAGGTTTTGTGTGGTGAATTTGACCTACTTGCAAAGCTTTATAATTTTTTGTTGCCGTTTGTGCGATTTTCTATGTCTTCATACTCAAAAAATCCAAAATTATAGTTGTTGTTTAAGTTATTGCTGTTTGTGATTTGTAAAACCGCACAACCGACAACAAAAAATTACAAAAATTTGAGAGTAGGTCGGATTCACCACACACAAGCTAAATCAACTTGTATAAATGAGTTTCGACTTATGGTTTGCAAGATACGACCATGTATCACTTTATTTTTTTTGCTTGTAATAAAGTGATACATGACCATATCTTGCAAATCATGAGTTGAAATTTACTTTTGCAAGTTGCATTAGCTTTTGTGTGGTCAATCCGACCAACTTGTAAAGTTGATAATTTTTGGTTATGTGGATTGTGCGGTTTTACAAATATCAGACAACAACAGCTTCTTGCTACGTCTATAATTTTACAAATTGAGCGAACAACAATAACTACATCTATAATTCTATAATCTACAAACATCAAACAACTAAATTCTATACACATCAAACAAATACATCAAACAAATCTATATAATAAAACACAAAGAAAGCTATCAAGTCGTTCTCCTTCAATCCTTCTAAAATCAATGTCCCAGATCTAACCTCACAAAACATATTATCCCCTCAAAAGTTTTCCCCAAAACTCAAATTCAAATCCCCCCACCAAAAACAACTCCTTTATTTATTTAATTATTTCTCTCTCTCTCTCTTTGTCTCTCTCTATCTCTCTTCTATTGAAAAAATTAAGATTTTTTAAAAAAAATTCGAAAAATTAAAACTTAAAAACAAATTTTTAAAAAAAAAAATTAAAGAAAAATCCAAAAAAATCAAAAAATTATAAAAAAATTATTAATTTTTTAAAAAAATAATGTAAAAAATATATTTTAAAAATATTTAAAAATTTAAAAATTTTATAAATTTTATAAAATTTAAAATTTTAAAAAATTAAAAATTTAAAAAATGTAAAAATAAATTTTAAAAATTTTTTTAAAAAAAATAAAATTTTGAAATTTTGAAAAAATTTAAAATTTGAAAATTTGAAAATCTCAAAGCAAATCCAAATCCAAATCCAATGTCGAACCTCAATCAAGAGGTAGTTGCCGATATCTGATCCGCTGCTAATTCCATATCGGTGACTCCCCTCCACCAAATCGAGCGCGAATATCAAGCGACTCCGTATCAACGAATCCCCTCCACGAAATCGAGAGCGTCTATATGCGATGTTGTGACTCTAATTTCATCTCATTAAACGAATTCTCATTCTAATTTTTAATTTTGTGTGCAGGGAATTACTCAGTTTTTTGTTGACTCGGATTTTGTGTGTGCATGAGATTTAAATCCAGAGAGGTATGATTGTTTTATTTTTGGGTTTACAAAATTTAAATTTGGTAATTTATTTGATGAGTTTTTTATTGGTTTTGATTTAAGGTGTACGCAAGTGAGAGATGGACTATTTGGTGGCCTCAATTTGGGCTTCCAAACCATAGCAGGACAGGTAAGCTGACTAGAAACCTAATATAACTTGGCAAATATGCAACATTAATTTCTTTACTACAAGAAAAAATACTATCTTGAAGTGTTCCCTTCACTGGTTATTAGAAACCATGGATAACATAACATATAAAAACTTTCAGTGCATGTTTGGATATATAGGATTGGGATGACTTGAGTTTACCAGTGAAGGGTGTAAACTCTCCACTCAAGAAAGACAGCTAATGTAAATTTGTTATTTATCCATTTTGATTTTTTTTATAAAGGTGCAATGGGGAGACAAAGTGGAGATAAAAGAAATGAATAGCTTGGATTAGAGTTTTGAGAACTTCATGTATTTCATTTTGGTTGAAATAATAATAAGAGGTATTTTAATTGCAAACTGAGTCTCAGATAAACAAATATTTAGATTATTGGTATTGTAGATACCTTCACACATGCACTTGCATTACCGTTGTATTTAGATATGCTCATAGTGGTTATGGGATTAGAGTAAACTCTATAAAACCTATATGATAATGTCCTTGCATAACTATTACAAGTATCTAAAAGTGATGCTGAAGTTAAAAAAAACTCTATGCAGTGTTTTGAATAAACTATATGCATTCCAGGTAAGTTCAAGCTAATGATCAAGAAGGCGATGGTTGAGCTTAAAGGTAGATATACTGCTTTCTCATATAATATGTTCGCTACTTCAGTTAATTTGCTGGAACTCCAAAACTATTTTATATAATCTGTAACGCCCCGAGTCCGGCTCAGCTGCGCACATGGCTATGTGTGCGCGGACACAAAACTCTAGCCACGCCCACCACAAGCACTATCAAAAGGTGGGTATACCCTATAGGTAACCTTTCTCCTTTGGTATCCTAATATACACACACATTCACTCCTATTTACCAACGATATGGGACATTAAACCCAAGCAAAGCCACGTCCCTATCATCCCATGCATGCATACTCATTTTCATTTTCCATTTAATGCCTTTGCCCCATAGACTATCCTATAGGCTCTATCATCAATCCTCCCTTGATCATAGTCCTATAGGATCTCTTTATGGGCCAACAAACAACCATTTCATCCCTTTTCTAATTTTATATATATATATATATATATATATTATTATTATTATTATTATTATTATTATTATTATTATTATTATTATTATTATTATTATTATTATTTTATATATTTTTATATAATATTATATATATATACCCGCTTAAGTACGGGGTGTTACATACACCCCTCCTTAATTACTCAGCATCCTCGCTGACCCCGGGACTTGTAACATGATCCAGGATCCCTTTCTAGCCGATATGGAGAGGATTACCCGGATTCTGCTAGTTGTACAGTCTCCTTACCCGGGCAACTTGTACCAACCTTGCTTCCTCTCAGGCGTACATCTTGCACACACTCGGTATCGAAAGTCGGCTCTGATACCATTTGTAATGCCCCGATTCATACTCAGCTGCGCACGTGGCTACGTGTGCGCTACGCAAAAGAACGGACACAAAACTCTAGCCATGCCCACTACACGCACCATCAAAAGATGGGTATACCCTATAGGTAACCTTTCTCCTTTGGTATCCTAATATACACACACATTCACTCCTTTTTATCCACGATATGGGACATTAAACCCAAGCCAAGCCACGTCCCTATCATCCCATGCATGCATACTCATTTTCATTTTTCATTTAATGCTTATGCCCCATAGACTATCCTATAGGCTCTCATCAATCCTCCCTTGATCATAGTCCTATAGGATCTCTTTATGGGACAACAAACAACCATTTCATCTCTTTTCTAATTATATATATATATATATATATATATATATATATATATATATATATATATATATATAATATACCCGCTTAAGTACGGGGTGTCACATAATCAAACCAGGTGCGAAGACGTGCCGTAGGCACGTGTCAACGGGCAAACCTAGTACATCTATATAACTACACATAACAAAAATAAATTAAAAATGTTACTTAGAAAGTTAGAGAAACCATAGAAAACCGTATAAATGACAAAAAAAATTACGAAACTTTGTGACTAGGTCAGATTCACTACATACAAGCTAACACAACTTGTAGAAGTGAATTTCGACTCATGCTTGTATGCAAGTGATACATGGCCATATCTCACAATCTGTGAATCGAAAATCACTTCTACAAGTTGTGTTTGATAAGGTTAATAGAGAGATTGAAAAAATATGATTGGATTATTGGAATCAAATATAACTCTGTACAATGACTCCTATATATAGGAGGGAACCAAATACTAAATTGATACATATCCGATATGGGACTATATATAATACAATATCTAACACCCCCTCTCAAACTCACGATGGGTCGAACAGTGCGAGTTTGCCCACCAAATAACGAAATCTCTGGACAGTATGAGACTTGGTGAAGAAGTCTGTTGTCAGCTGTGAAGAAGTAACCGAGTGAAGTGAAATAGTCCCTGCTTCAAAGTGCTCACAAACATAGTGGAAATATATCTCTATGTGCTTTGTTCGCTCAGGAAAGATCGAGGTGTTTGCAATGTGCAATGCACTTTGATTATCACAATGAAGAGGAGTAGCGCCTGTGAGAGTTACACCTATATCTGATAAGAGCCAACGAACATGAACAATTTATGTAGTAGTGGCTGCCATTACTCTGTACTCAGCTTTGGTTGAAGAATATGATACAACTGCCTGTTTCTTGCTTTGCCACGAGATCAATGAATCACCAAGAAATAGATGGAAACCTGTGGTAGACCGTCTGGTGGTAGGATCACTTGCCCAATCTGAATCAGAATATGCACGAAGCTCTAGGGTGGATGTGGAAGGCATGAATAATGAGTGAGTGATAGTGCCCCGAAGATATCTAAGGATCCGAAGAAGAGCACCGTAGTGAACTTATGTAGGAGCGGAGACAAACTGACTAACAATACTAACCGCATGAGCAATATCGGGTCTGGTCATGCATAAGTAGATAAGCTGTCTAACAATCTGTTTGTATCTAGTGGGATCAGGAAGGAGCTCACCATCTGTGGGACGAAGTTCACATGCAGCTCTGAGGGAGTCTCGGCCGATCGACTGTCAGATAGACAAGCAGCGGAGATAATATCTGATGTGTATTTCTGTTGAGAAATAAGTATCCCCCGAGACCCGTGGGTAATCTCTAGGTCCAGAAAGTAGCATAATCTGCCAAGATTTTTCATATGGAACTGCTTGTGAAGGTACTTTTGTGTGGAGACAATGCCTACAGAATCGTCCCCGGTGATAATAATCAATATATAATAATAGAATGAACCTCCCCTGTGATGATGAATGCATAAACATAGAATGGTCCTGTGAACTCTGACTGAAACCAGTCTAGGTGATAAAACTGCGAAAACACTCAAACCAGGCTCGAGTGGCCTGTTTCAGACCATATATAGCCCTTTGCAAATGACAAACATGACGAGGAGGAGTGGGAAGACCAGGAGGAGGATGCATGTAAACAACCTCAGATAAGGTACCATGAAGAAATGCATTCTTCACGTCCATCTGATATAACAGCCATTGACGAATGGCGGCAACAACAAGGAAGTGCGAACAGTAGCCATCTGTGCAACCGGGGCAAAAGTCTCATCATAGTCAATACCATGCTCCTGAGTAAATCCTCAAGCAACAAGACGAGCCTTCTGCCGCTTACTGGAGCCATCATGTCGATATTTGACCTTGAAAATCCATTTGCAGCTACCAGGCTAGGCATCCACAGGCAGTGGAATAACATCCCAAGCGTCAGTCTGATCAAAAGTACTGAACTCCTCTGCAATAGCTTTCCACCACTCAGGATTTTGAATGTCTTCCTGGTAGGTTCTAGGCTCACGTGTAAAGTGTATGGCATTGAGATACGCATAAAACTGTGGTGAGTAGGAGGCTAGGGTGGAAAAACCAAACTGATCAGAAGGTCCAGTGGCATTAGGTGTGTAATGAGCCGGTGGAATACCCGAGGTAGAACGTGCAGACTGACGGGCCGGTGGAGGATAAACAAGGTGAGGAGGTGAGATAGGTTGTGTGTGTATACACGAGAGTGGGGAAGTAGGTGGTGAGGAGGTATGATGCTGTAGGGATGCAAGTGGTGTGTCCGTAGGAGGAAGAATAGGTGGAACGTCAATATGAAATAGGAAAGGAGCTAAAGGAGTGGGATCAAATGGAATGCATGAAGGTCTGACCGGGGAAGGAGGTCTAACAACATGGGAGTAAAAAAAACTAGCATCCTTAGGAGAGGTTAAGTAGTAGGGAGAGTCTTCCATAAAGGATACATGTCGGGAAATATGAACACGACTCGTGATAGGATCAAAACAACAATAACCTTTATATTCTAGACTGAGACCTAGATGAACACAATTAGTAGCTCTAGCTATGAGCTTCGTGCGCTTAGTGGGAGGAAGAAGGACAAAACAGGTGCACCCAAAGGTACAGAGCATACTGTAGTCCGGCAAGGAGTGACGAAGAGCCTCATAAGGTGATGTGTTTGATAGAGTAGATGGGGGAGAGATGTTAATGAGAATGACAGATGTCATGACAGCTTCAGCCCAGAAAGAATGAGGAACAGAAGAGCAAAGTAGAAGTGCGCAAGTCGTCTCAAGGATGTGACGATGCTTGTGTTCAGCTACACCATTCTGTTCATGTGTGTAAGGGCATGATTACTGAAAGGGTGTACCATGAGATTGAAGGATCGATCTCATAGCAGTAGAAGTGTACTCACGAGCACTATTAGAGCGAAATATTTTGATATGCACACCAAACTGAGTGTGAACCAAGTTTGTAAAGAACTGATAAATGTCAAGTATCTCAGAGCGTTGGCGCATAAGAAACATCCATGTGTATCGAGTAAAGTCATCGATGAAACAAACATAGTAAAGATAACTTTTGTGAGAAGGTGTAAGAGATGGTCCCCATATGTCAGAGTGAATAAGTTGAAAAAGATCGGTGGTGTGGGAGGTACTTTTTGTGATTAAATGGGAGGGTTATCTTTTTGGCCAAATGAAAACCTTGACAAACAGATAAATGAGTAAAAGAAAAAGAACCAAGGACACCACTACAGACTAAAGTCTTAAGTCGAGATGCACTAATATGTCCTAAGCATCTGTGCCACAAATCAGCATCAGAGTGTACAACTCTAGCAAAATGCTGATGAGATCTATGTGCTTGAAGAAAATCTATGTGATATAGATGACCATGTCGACTAGCACGCCCAAACTCCTTACCCGTATGAGAGTCAGTAATAGAACAACTGACAGAATCAATTATAACGACAAGACCACTCTCGCATAGTGCACTAATGGAAATAAGATTCATGGATAAATGAGGGGCATAAAGAACATAGGACAATGTGAGAGTGGGAGAGCTAATAGACCCTGAGTGCGTAGTGAAAAGGTGTGAGCCTTCGGTTGTGTATAAGGATGGAGAGTGAAAGGAAAGTGTAGTGCTGGTGGTGAGCAGTATATAATTACTAATAAGATGATGTGAAGCACCAGAATCTAAAATTTTGGAAGAAGTCATACTGGAAGTGACAGAGAATGGAGGGGCAGAGGGACCAGTAGTGATAGACTGACCCAAGAGTTGGAGTTCCAGCTGAGCTAGGTGATATTGGAGAATAGCCCAATCAGCAGGAGTCGGCAAGACTGGAGTAACGGTCATGGTCACGGATGTAAGGAAAGAAGTGTTGTGAGAAGGAATGAGACTAATGTCGCTGTGGCAGGGATCAAAATGAGAGCGGAACTGCTACTGGTATCAGGATCGGGTGGTGGATGGTGTTATCCGGTGCATAAGTAGTGGTGGTGCATGGTGAGGGATGATGCTGGAAGGAGGAGGTAGGAGACTGGAGTCAAGATGATGGCGGTACTGCATGTGTCTGAATTGGTGAGACTGATGTTCTATTAGAGAAGAAAGAGTACCTGCAATTTTTATTATTTTTTTGATTTTTTTTTATTTTTAGAAAATAGTAAAGAAAAAACGGGTTTGGGTTTGGTTTGGAGAAACGGATCGGGTTGGATATGAAATAGGGTAAAAAATGGTTTGGAATGCGGGTTTGTGGAGTTCGGGTTGTGTTTCGGGTTAGGTTAGGGTTTCGGTATTGGGTTTCGGGTTTGGAATTTGAGTTTTGAAGTTAGGGTTTTAGTAGATAGAGTAAGAGTGACTAGGGTTTCATTGGAGATGAGGAAAGCAGCGGGGAGGAGTCAGAAATAGGAAGTTGACGGCGAGATTTGGGGGGGGGGGGAGGGGGGCAAGTTGGGAGCGGGAGTAGGGGGTGTCAAGATGGAGGCGGCGAAGGCTGGCGACGGGAAGGTGACGATAAGGAGGATTAACTCGAGATCAGTAGGTAGAAAACGATCAATGGGTTCTTCGGGATTGGGGCTAGATTTGCTGTTGAGGTTGGCAGCGGCGACGGGTTGTGGGGAGAGGAGCAGCGAGGTCGGCAGCGACGAGGTCCAGCAATTGGCGACTGTTTCTTCTTTCTTCTTCGATTTTTTTTTCTTTTTTTGCTGTTTGGAATTCTAGTGTTTTGAGAAGAAAGAAAAATTTGTATAATTGCGCTCTGATACCATGATAAGGTTAACAGAGATATTGGAATAATATGGTTGAATTATTGGAATCAAATATAACTGTGTACAATGACTCCTATATATAGGAGGGAACCAAATGCTAAACTGATACATATCTGATATGGGACTATATATAATACAATATCTAACAATGTTAGCTTGTGAGTGTGAATCCAACCTACTTGCAAAGTTTCAGGATTTTTGGTTGTCATTTGTGCAGTTTTTAATATTTTCGTACTCAAAATATCAAAATCAATTTTCCTACTCAATAACATCCAAATAAAAGGAATCATGTTACTAATGAAAAAAAAGTTGAGATATATGATAAAGTTTCTATATATACCTCCATTAACAACTAATCTATATCATTTTGACCAAACCGTATTAACCTAACCCAAAAATGTACCAATAACAACAATTAATGATCAATCCTTATTCTAGTATGATATTCTTACAATAATTAACTTACATATACATTTCAATTACGCAAGTCAAAATGAACAATCATACAAAACTAGGGTATTGGATTACCTTGCAGTAAAACAGCGAAATTGGGTTTCGGGAGGAGGCTCGGAAGAGGAGGAGCGTGAGAAGGAGAGGGCGGTGTCGTCGGGAGAGAGAGGTCGGAGGTCGGGAGGAGTTTCAAGCTTTTGGTGGGTTGGGATTTGAAGAGAGGGATGTTGGGGTTTGTGGATCTAATACACGATAAAGAGTTGAAGAAGATAGATGGGAAGGAGAGTCGAAGTGGGAGCAAGAGGTCAAGATTAGTTGGAGGTTACAGTAGAGTTGCGGTCGACCGCACCCCCCGACGGTACCCAGGCAACACGAACGATCTACCGCGCAGTTGACCGTCCCTCTCTCTGACTAATTCTATACCTTGAAGGAATGACCGGTAGACCACGCAGTCGACCGACCTGCTCTCTGTTGGAACTCGTGCAGTCGAAGGAGAAGACCGGTCGACCGTCAAGATGGTGTGGTCGACCGTCCCGATGCTGATTGATGATCGGTTGAGATGGAAAGTTATGGAATCCTATATATATTGTATTGTGTACGATTTTAGGGTTAAGTGAAAAGAAAATAGAGATCTACCAGCCGTCATTAAGAGAGAGGGAGATAGAGAGAAACCTTACACCTTGGTGGTGAGTTCTTGAGAGATTTGTAAAACCTAATCTTAATATTTCTAGTGGAAATCGCAGGAGTGCCTCTGCGCGGGGAAGTAGCCATTGTTTTGGGTGAACCTCGATAAAAATCTTGTGTGTTCTTGTGTGCTGCTTTTGGTTATTCTTTGTTCTCTTGTTTTGATTCTATAGTTCTTGCATCTCGTCGTCGTTGTTGAGTTTATTCCGCAATTAGAATTCAACAAAGTAGTATCAGAGCTACAGGTTGGTAGTCGTGATTAAGATGGGGGACAAGAGTAGAGTCAAGGAGTTCGATGGAACAGATTTCACAATGTGGAAGATCCAAATGATTGCGTATCTCTGACAGAAGGATCTAGATGATTCATTGTTTGGTGTGAAGCCAGAAAGGGACGGAGGTCGATCCGGTTGCGTTGATGGCCTGAATAGATTGGATCAGAAAGCACTTGGGCAGATTCAGTTGTCGCTGAGCGGGAAGGTGCTATTTCATATTGAGAAGGCAAGAACCACAAAGGAGGCAATGTAGATATTAATAGACATGTTTGAGAAGCCGAATGTAGCAAACCAGATCCTACACCTAAAGAATTTGGTTAACTTGAAGCTGTCGGAAAGGGATTCGGTTGCTAAGCACATCAACAATTTTTGTATGGTTTACAATCAGATGGAATCATCGGGTTTAAAGTTTGAGGAGAGGGCACAATCGTTGTTATTACTATCCAGTCTTCCCGATAGTTACGGCACAATAGAGCAGACTATTACTAGAACCATGACTGATACGACAAAGCTAAAGGATGTTATAAGCAGCATTATGAACGAGGATGCAAGGAGGAAAAGGCATGGAGAGACTTTGGTGTCATATCCTAGCAATACCGCGCTGTCAGTTGATAACCGTGGCAGAAGTAACAACATAGGGAGGTCGCAAAGCAGGAATCACAGGTCCAAGTCAAGAACAGGACATCGTAAAGGTAACTGTTGGTACCGCAAGAAGCCAGGACACAGGAGAGACCAATGCGAGGAGTATAAGAAAGCACAAGCAGGGTTACAGGTAGCCAATGTGGTAAGTATTGAACCCCGCTTAGATGAATTGTGTTTATCTACTGGATTTAATATTTTGCAAGATGATTGGTGTATAGACTCAGGTGCTTCTTATCATTGTACCCCCATGAGGGATGTTTTTTAGGATTACAGGATATGTGATTTTGGTGTAGTTTCACTCGGTAATGAGCAAATATGTCCAGTTGTGGGTAGAGGTACTGTGAAAGTGAAGGCTCGCAATGATGGGCAATTGGTCGTATATGATACAAGACATATTCCGAGCTTGAAGAAAAACTTGATCTCAACGAGCAAACTAGACAAAGAAGGGTTTACAACAACTTTTGGGTATGGAGAATGGAAGGTGACTACAGGTGTCAGGTTGGTGGCAAAAGAAAAGCATGGTGGCAAAAGAAAAGCATGATCTCAGAAGTGATTCAGGTGATATCATTGCTACAGCATCAGCAGGTAGTTCCTCTTCAATTCTATAGCATGTCAGGTTTAGGGCACCTTGGTGAAAAGGGTATCAAACAGCTTTGTTCTAGGGATCTTTTGCCGGAGCTGAAGAAGGTTGAGATGGATTTTTGTGAGAATTGTGTGATGGGCAAACAGAAGACAGTTAGCTTTCATTTGGATGGGCGTGAGAATAAGCTTGGAAAGCTAGAGTTGGTACATACAGATGTGCAGGGGTCCAGCTCAGGAATTCTCTTATGGTGGTAAGAGATACTTCGTCACATTCATTGATGATGCTACTAGAAAGGTTTGGATTTATGCAATTCGCGAGAAATCAGAAGTTTTTGAGGCATTCAGAGCTTGGAAGGCCAGGATTGAGAATGAGACAGGTTGTAAGGTGAAAGCAATAAAGTCAGACAACAGAGATGAGTACACAAGCAAAGAGTTTTCTAACTATCTGGCGAAGGAAGGTATCAGAGGAATCATGACAGTTCCTAAGACTCCACAGGAGAATGGTGTAGCGGAAAGGATAAACCACACGATACTTGAAAGGGCGAGATGCATGAGACTTCATGCGGGTCTTCCTGTCCATCTTTGGACCGCTACAGTTGATACAGCAGTGTACTTGATTAACCATTGCCCATCTAGTGTCCTTGATGGGGCCATTCCAGAAAAACTATGGTCAGGTAAAACTGTTAATTATTCGCATTTGAAAGTTTATGGTTATATGGCATATGCACTTATAGATAGGAAAGAAAGAAAGAAGTTGGACTCTAAGTCCAGGAGGTGTGTGTTCATTGGCTACGGTGGCGATGAGTATGGTTACAGGCTTTGGGATTTTGTGGATAACAAATTCATTCGCAGCAGGAATGTAGTGTTCAATGAAGATGTCTTATACAAGGACAGGCACACAGGTCAAGACAGTACAACCAGTTTAGAGTCAGATTGGGGTTCAGACTCAGACTCAGACTCAGATTTAGATTCTGAAGGCGGCCCTAGTGGTGGGGGTCTTACAGTGCAGCAGCAGGTACAGGTACCACATGCAGCAAAGGAGGCTCATGGTGAGCCTATTGGGAATGAGCAGGTTATCCAAGATGACAGATACAACCAGAATAGTTCGGGGAACTTGAACTGGTCAGTGAACTAGTACCCACATTGAGGAGATCGATACGAGAGAGAAGGCCAACCAGGATATTTGATCCATCGGCTAGTATTGTTCACGAGCACGTTTTGTACACGGATTCGAGGGATCCAGAGAATCATGAGGAGGCTTTGAGGGATGGGCTTGAATTCAGCGGGAATCAGCCATGAAGGACGAGATGAGCTCCTTGGAACAGAACCATATTTGGGAGCTAACCAAGTTACCCGCAGGGAAAGCATGCTCTTATGAACAAATGGATTTTCAGAGTCAAAGATGAGGCAGATGGCAGTAAGAGGTACAAGGTAAGGCTTGTTGTGAAAGGACTCTCTCAAAGAGAAGATATTGATTATAGTGAGATCTTTGTACCGATTGTGAAGATGGCTTCTATTAGGGTTCTGCTCAGTATTGTAGCAGTTGAAGACTTGTACTTAGAGCAGTTAGATGTGAAGACAGCATTTCTCCATGGTGATGTCGAAGAAGAGCTGTACATGAGACAACCCACAGGTTTTGAAGCTAAAGGAAAGGAAGACATGGTATGTCGATTGAAGAAGAGTCTTTGTGGGCTCAAACAAGCACCGCGGTAATGGTTTGAAGTTTGATTGCTTCATGAGAGGAAAAGATTTCGATAGATGCGAAACGGTTCATTGTGTGTATGTTCGTAGATATGAGGACAATGATATAATTACCTTGGCATTGTACGTGGATGACATGTTGTTGGCAGATTCATGTATGAAAAAGATCAAGGAAGTAAAAAGGGCGCTAGCTTCAGAGTTTTCAATGAAAGACTTGGGTGAAGCAAAGCAAATCCTCGGCATGAAGATCAGTAGAGACAGGTGAAGCAAGAAGCTTTGGTTATCTCAAGCAGACTATGTAAAGAAGGTATTGAAGAGATTCAATATGGATGACGTGAGGCCAGTCACTTGTCCCTTGGCTGCTCACTTCACTACAACATAAATGACTTTCTACAGTGGATTTATTACAGCATTTAAGTGTTAATGCTATTGAAAGTGATCAATAATAGAATTTTTAAAGAAAATGCTGTCTTTGTTTAATTTTAAAATTTATTCTTAGCTACGATAGCGTTTTTGAAATGCTGTATTTTGTACGGCATTTTTGAAATGCTATTATATCCGTAAATAAATTGAATATATTAATTGGGGGTAAAAAAAATAAAATTCTAAGTAAAAAATCTCAACTTCTCAACTCCCCCCTCCCCTGCGCGCTCGCGATCTAAAAAAACCTAATCGAGCATCCCCAATCACCCCGTCACCCTTTCCTCCATAAACCCTAATCGAGCATCCCCAATCACCCTGTTCCCCTTTCCTCCACAAACCCTAATTGAGCATCCCCAATCACCCCGTTCCCGTTCCCCGTCGGTCTTTTTCTCCTCCCCGTTCCACTATACCCGTCGCTTTCTCTTCCTGTCGCCTTCTCCTCCCCCTCGCAAGCAAGCGCGACTTCCTCGCTCCTCTTTCTCTCCTGCCGTCGACCACTTCGTCGGGCTGTTTCTTTTGAGTCGTCGTCCGCTGCGCCGTCGATTTGGGGTAACAACACTGTACGTTGTAAGGTTTTTTATTAGAAATATTTGATTTGATTTTTGTGTGTGTATTTTTTAGTTGTTTTTGTTTGAACATTGAACATATAGAAGATTTTCATTAATGGTATTAGATATTAGATACATGATGCTATTTGGGTGCTTTAATAGGAACGATAAGGGCATAGTGGATTGAGTTACAAGGACTAGATGTAGACTTAAACCAATTAACTTGGGGAAAAGGATTTTTTTAGTTGTTAATGTAACAAAGAATATGTTCCCTAACCAGGAAAAATGAAGAAGATGGATTCATTCATGTAATCAAGCATGAAACTTTTTTTCTTGTACATAACCTTCATTTAATTGCTCATTTTATTGTCAAGTGAAGCCACTTGTAGGTTCCCGGAAGAAGTATTTTGCATCAAGAGAAAAAATAGTGATGGCTACAATGAGTTAATCTTCTATGCATTAGTACTTCTTGATTATTCACAAAAGTTGCAACTTCAATAATTTTCTCCCATCACTGAAATTTAAGTAATATATGTAGAAACAGTTTCTGTTTAACTCTATGTACATTGGTGACATTACTGATTGATTCTTCACATATTCATCAAATTCCTGCAAATAATATAGTCCCGACATGTATAATACATAGTTTTGTTGTATATGGCTTTTGGTATACTAAATTCTGTAAGCTGCCATAACATATGATTTGTTTTATTTAGTTCAAAAGATTTGTCATTCTCCTCCTCAACCACTTAATATGTTTATTCTTTTGCATATGTTAATATCCCAATAATGAGGTGTTGCATACTTATTGAGCTCAGGCTTTTGTACAAGTGTATAATGCTATATACATCTCTTCAACTCTCATTGCAGGTCATGGTCGCGGGCGTGGGCGTGGGCGTGGGCGAGGAAGAGGTCAACATCGTCAAGGATGCTAAGAAATGATGTTTTCTATAATCAGCGTAGAAATACGTTGAAATATGTATGCTTTTTTTAGGAGTTGGGATGAATATTGACTTTGAAGAGGGAGATTTTTGTTCTGGCTCGTATGGGTTTTGAGCTGCACATAACTGACAGAAAGTGCTTTATAAGTTGCTTTGTATAGCTTTCGAAACTCTTATTCTGAGCTGACGAATCTGTTAACGTATTGGTTCTTATACTGCTGAATCTTTATGTGCTTTGCATGTGCTAATTTTCTCTTGTTACAATTTTTTATATAAAAATATTGGTGTTTTGGAAACTGAGAATTTTATGTACAACTGTATCGACCTTGAGCTTTATAGCATTGATCATGGATGCTGGAGAACAACATTGACTGAACTATCAGCAAATTGATATCTTCTGGAGAATTTTCAAAACTTTTCTATTTATCTGTAGATTTTTTTTGCATACAGGTCAAAATAAATTGCATTTTTAAAACGCTGCGAAAAACAAGCACCACTCTTACAAACGATAGCATTTCAGAAACGTTATTAAAGGCATAGCATTTGGAAAACACTAAAAATACCATAGCGTTTCGACAAACTCTATGGTATTTATAGCGTTTTCAAAATGCTATAAAAACCATAGCGTTTGTCGAAACGCTGTCGTATTTATAGCATTTTCGAAACACGGTGCTTTTTATAGTGTTTCGCGGAAACGCTATAAACATACCACAGTGGGGGTATTGATAGCGTTTGCAAAATGCTGTCATATGTCTTTAATAGCATTTACAAAATGCTATCAAATGGCATATATGTTGTAGTGCTTCAAGTTATCAATGGACTTGTGTCTTAAGACAGAGGCAGAGATGGAGAAAATGGTTGCTATTCCTTATGCCTCAGCCATTAGGAGTTTGATGTATGCGATGGTGTCTACAAGACCAGACATCGCACAAGCAGTGGGAGTTGTCAGCCGTTACATGAAGAATCCAGGTAAACAACATTGGGATGCAGTAAGGTGGATTCTTAGATATCTAGCAGGTACTTCATATCACTCTCTTTGTTTTGGGAGAGATTCTTTGCATATACATGGTTATGTAGATGCGGGTTTTTTGGGCGATCGTGATGGTTGCAGAAGTACTATAAGGTATGTATTTACAGTTGGTGGAACAGCTGTTAGTTGGACTTCGCAGTTACAAAAGGTTGTAGTGCAGTCAACCATGGAGTCAGAGTATATGGCACTTATGGAAGCGATGAAAGACATGTTGTGGATTTCGGAGCTTATGAAATAGTTGGGCGAGAAGCAACCCATAGGTGAACTATGGTGTGATAGTCAAAGTGTAGTTTTCTTGGCGAAAAACTCGGCATATCACTCTAGGACTCGGCCCATTCAAATGAGGTATCATTTTATCAGAATGGCGGTTGAGAAGAAATAGTTGAAGCTAACTAAGATTCTTGGTACTAAGAATCCGGCCGACATGCTCACTAAGGTGGTGGATAACAAGAAACATCAGTTTTGCTATACCACTATCGGATTGTCTCCAGGTTAATTGTTGAGGAGAATCGCAGAGGCACAGGCCTAGACTAGGCTAATGGAAGAATGAAGAACAGGTTAGAGACTTCGTGTATATGTCTCCAAGTAGGAGATTGTTAGGGTTTGTGGATCCAATACACGATAATGAGTTGAAGAAGATAGATGGGAAGGAGAATCGAAGTGGGAGCAAGAGGTCAAGAGTAGTTGGAGGTTACAGCAGAGTTACGGTCGACCGCACCCCCCGACGGTACCCAGGTAACATGACCGATCGACCGCGCAGTCGACCGTCCCTCTCTCTGACTCAACTCTGTACCTTGAAGGAATGACCGGTGGACCACGCAGTCGATCGACCTGTTCTCTGTTGGAACTCGTGTAGTCGAAGGAGAAGACCGGTCGACCATCAAGATGGTGCGGTCGACCTTCCCGACGCTGATTGATGATCGGTTGAGATGGAAAGTTGTGGAATCCTATATATATTGTATTGTGTACGATTTTAGGGTTAAGTGAAAAGAAAATAGAGATCTACCAGCGATCATTAAGAGAGAGGGAGATAGAGAGAAACCCTACACCTTGATGGTGAGTTTTTGAGAGATTTGTAAAACCTAATCTTCATATTTCTAGTGGAAATCGCAGGAGTGCCTTTCGCGAGTAGCCATTGTTTTGGGTGAACCTCGATAAAAATCTTGTGTGTTCTTGTGTATTGCTTTTGGTTGTTCTTTATTCTCTTGTTTTGATTCTATAGTTCTTGCATCCCGTCGTCGTTGTTGAGTTTATTCCGCAGTTAGAATTCAACAAGGGAGTGTAGAAGGAGGAGGAGCGGGCTTTCGGGGTGTCGTTTTTGTTGTCGTCTCACGGTCAGGAGGCGCCATGATTGGATTTCAGGAGGAGGAAGAGGAGGAGAGGAGGAGCTTGAGTTGGGTTTTTTTTTGGGTTTTGCTAGTTTCGCAAGAGAGAGAGAGGCACAGTAAAGAGGGGGAGAGAGTGTACATGGAGAGTGAGAGAGGTGAAGTGGGTATTTTGGGGTGGAATTTTGAAAACACCCCTCGAAACTTAAGCGAGTGTGGGAAGGTTTGAGTGGGTGAGATCTTGGCCGTTGTATGAAGATGCGGCTTGATCCAACAATCTAATTTGGAGTTTGCAACAAATTTGTGCAAACCGATTTGTTTGCAATGAAAGGGGCCTCGTATATATATCTCATGATCCTTATCCTACCACAAATGAAAACTCCCTCCCTCTATATGTATATTTTTTAATTTTTTTTGAGGGAAAATGTGGAATCTGGCCACCCTGTTTCATTAATAAGAGTTTAACGAAACAAACCCAGAGTACTGGGCCCAAGTACAAACTACAGACAGAAAATAAAATATACATGAAGCAACATGATGCGTACAAACAACAAATCCCTCCAACAATCCTGGAGGGTGGGCTGACAAATTGTAAGTACGTTATTTTAGCTTTGTACAGTGCCTCCACGGCACATGCACACCCACCTGAGATAAGTCTGGCAGGATTTTATTAACCGCCGGTCCATGCCTTCACCTCACTGGGGGGACCCCATCTATGGACCCAAGCCCCGCAGATCGAATGCACAGCGATCGCACCCTCCCACCATCTCCACCACTCATTCTACAAACGTGCTAGTAGGTCCCACAGCCACTACCAAAGAGAAAGCCGTGAAGAGGATACCTTCACCTCTCACATGATAGCGCTTTCTCAAGCAATTTCTCACTAAACAACTATCTTGCTCACCCCACCAAACACCATGCTCCAGAAGAGAGCCGTGGAGAGGATACCTTCACCTCTCTCACTCTGAAGCTCTCTCCGGCGAATTCTCACCACACAGACTTATCTCGACTCATACTCCCAACCTGAGGGAAGAGGCGCCGCTATCACGAGCTAGTGGCCTAAGCTGGAGAAAGCTCAACAGCCTGATAGTAGGCGCTGTGAAGACTTTACTGGCGGCATCGTAGGACACTCCAGACTAACCATATCCAAACTCCACACCCCATCACCCCCAACACCAACAAACTACCGGCCTGGCCCCACGGGCCCCAAACCGAACCGCCACACTTGACCCCAAATCCATGGTGCTCGCGACAACAGGCGCGGGAGGATACTCTAGCGCGACATAGTCGCTCCGCGACAGTTGAGACAAGTACCCCGGAAGTTGAGACAAGTGAGCGCACATCACGGAGGGACCCCATCTTTGGGCCCAAGCTCCACAATCGTGCAAGACAACCTAACTCCCGGCATCTACACACGCACTACCAACCCTCGGCTTCTTCACATGCAAGAGAGAATCAAACCCCGACTTCTTCGCACGCGCTACCAACCCTCGAAAACCAACATAGCCGTAGATCGCCGTGATTGGCCCCGAAAGTGTGGACATGGTGGCAACCGCAAAGAACAAGTCGAATCTTCTTCTCACTCTCAAATCTCAATCTCTTTGGCGAAGAAGAAGTGAAACCCAAAACCCTAGCTTCCAGATTTCCCAAAAAACAAATCAAATCAACCCAAATGGGCAGGAAGCAGCACGGATCTGGGCGATGGAGTGGGGCGGCGCGAGTTCATACCGGCGACGGAGTGGGGCGGCGACGGAGTGGGGTCGCCGCGATCCGGGGAGCATCTCCAGAAATGATGGCGGCGGTTGTGGGGGGTCGTCGCCGCGATATCGCCATCGAACGAGCATCGTCATGCGATCTAACGTCGATGGAGGTGGATCTGGGGAGCATCGTCGCCGTGATCTCCCCGGGTTTGGACTGAGCGCTGAGCGCGACAGGGAGGAGGGCAAGGTTGGGGGGGACTACGGGGACGATCGCGTCGGGGCAGTGGCGACGCTGCGTAGCCGCCGCCGCTCCAGGAATTTTCAGATCTAGGGTTTGTTGGGTTTTTTGAGAGGGATAGTTTCTCTCTCTAGATTTTTTTAGAGAGAAACTCTTTTGAGAGCTCTATATGCATAATTACATAAAATCTATGTGTACTATAGTTTTTTGATCCGCCTGTTTTTGTACATATTGTACTTAATTAGTTGTAAGTCTTACAACGATACATATTTGAGTCTTACAATACACAAATAATACAACCTCCATACCTTAATTAGCATGCTTTACTCGAACCATTCATACGCTAACGCCACGCAATCACGAGATCCAACCAAAATGACTTTTTCCCTTTTTTATTTTTTTTTGGTTATATAGTTTGTTCGAGGAACCAATAATAATATTATATTCATAATTGATGGTTGTAGACGAATGATAGAACCACGATCAAATACACCAACCAATACAGATGAAAACCTTTCACCTGAAATAGAATAAATTATAGAAAAGGTCAAATAGAAATATCTAATAGACGTGGACACCACAATGTCACCATCCTACAAAATTTGATAATTATAATATAAACACTAAACAGGTGGTTCCTTAGCAACACAAACACATTTGATAATCACATCTATAAATAGTAGCTTTTGAGTGTATTGACAAGTTACTCTTTGTTCGGAGCGTATCTAATTTTCAAAGAAGCCTAAGTAGGGCTGCAAATGAGCCGAGTCGAGCCGAATACTTTGAGGTTCGAGCTCGGCTCGTTTATTTATCGAGCTCACTTTCAGGCTCGAGCACGGTTCAAGCTCGACACGAGCCGAGCTTTGACCGAGTTCGAGCCGAATACTCGTTAGCTTCAGCCTAAAACCTACATACCGTCAAGCTCGAGCTCGGCTCGTTTACGTATCGAGCGCGCTTTCGAGCTCGAGCTCGACACGAGCCGAGCTTTGACCGAGCTCGAACCGAGTAGCTCGCGAATAGCTCGGTTCGTTTGTAACCCTAAGCCTAAGCAAGTTTTCAAATGAGGTTTAACGCAAACAAACTTAGAGACTTGAAAGACAAACTATTTAAATAATATATATATATATATATATATATATATATATATATATATATATATATATGCTTCCAAATTTTTTTAATTGATAACGTACACAGGTACACATTTTACATGAAATGCCTCGTGGCAAAAAGAAACTCGGACAAACTCTAGGGAAGAAGCGACGATGATTTTATTCTGAATTGTATGTTATCTAAGAGGATAAAAACGATGAATGAGAGAATTAAAGAGGAATAGAACAAAAAAAAATTATGTTCAAAACTTACAAGCAAAAAATAAACAAGCAAATGCACGTTGAGTTTGTATACATTAAGATGAAATATTGAGCTGGCATGATTGAACTATATTTATAATGCTATTTTGAATGCTTTCATGGATATATTTTGATTTTATCAAACACCTCTTATATTTTTCTTTTTCTTTTTGAAGACAACCATAGTATTACTTTCATCAACCGATACAAAATTTAGAAGAAAGGGAAAAGAAGTAAACAAAGCAAACATATATATGCACTTGAAGATTACATTATTATAAAGAGGTAAATATGATATATTAGAGAACACGATCAGAATGAAGTGATGATAAATATATGCATATGAGAATACTAGTTGGAAGCTTAAAATGTAAAATAACCATATGCACTTGAAGATTTGGTTAGAAATTTATCATAAACAGAAAAATATGATATACCATAGAATATTGAAAAAATATCATAGAGTGGCATGCATGGGCTAAGTGAAAAATAATATTAAATTCATAAAATGGTAAAATGACATGTATGACTATGTGAAAATAATTAGTTTTAAAAATAAATAATCATTAGCCTAGGCAAGTTTCGAACATACAACCTTCATGTTATTAGCAAAACCCTCTAACCAAATGAGCTAATAGGCCAACTATTGCTTTAAATTTTAGATAATACAATGTAATCGTATCTGAAAATAATTATATATTTTTTTAAACATTGTAAATACTTAAAAAATATTTGGCCCTATAAAATTGGTGTCCAAAGCAGTTGCCTGTGCTGCTTGAGCTCAGATCAACCCTTACTCATTGACAACCAATTTTGTACATATACTCATATTTACGTGTACTATATATATACATTAATAACTAATATACACTAATTAATCATGAGTAAATTTCAGTTAACCCTACCGAGTTTTACTTCTTTAGAAGAAAACCCTACTCAATTTTGTTGGCAAAAAACCCTATCCAATTTTGCTCTGTTAGGCAATAAAACATACTCCGTTAATTTTGGACTGTTAACTGAAAAAAGTGATGAGGTTTCATTTTTTCAATGACGAAAATACCCTTATGCAGTTTTTAAAATTACCCGTATGCCATTTTTTGGGTGTTTTATGAAAAATTGAGAGATTAGGCGGGAAATTTGTGGAGATTTCAGCAGTTTTTTTTTTAATAATTCATTAATAATTTCTTAAAAATTCCTTAAAAAATCCATCCTTTCTTTAAAAGCTTGAACAAAAAATCTTTCAAAATCCTTCAAAATTATGAAATGACTTTATAAACATAGCTCATAATGCTCATAAACATATTAAACAGAGCACAAGATGTCTGGAAACAACATAAATAGAGCTCATAATGCTCACAAACAACATAAACAGAACCCAAGATGTTTGAAAACAACATAAACAGAGCTCATAATACTCACAAACAACATAAACAGAGCTCAACATGCCTGAAAACAACATAAACATCACCCATAATGCTCACAAAATACATAAACAGAGCTCATATTGCTCACAAACAATATAAACAAAGCTCATAATGCTCACAAATAACAGAAACATAGCTCAACATGTCTGGAAACAACATAAACAAAGCTCATAATGCTCACAAACAACATAAATATAGCTCAGCATGTCTGGAAACAACATAAACAAAGCTCATAATGCTCACAAATAACATAAACAGAGCCCAAGATGCCTGGAAACAATATAAACTGAGCTCATAATGCTCACAAACAACAAAAACAGAGCTCAAGATGTGTGGAAACAACATAAACGGATCTCATAAACAACATAAACAATATGAACATTTTTCATGTACATACTGTTAGAATGTACATAAATTTGTTACATATCGTATTATACAAAATAAATACAGAGCACATAAACAGGAGCAGCAGCTAGCAGCTTAATATATATCCTATTTTTGACATTTGTCAACACCATCAGCCATTGTACAAACTGCAATAAACAAGAATGAAAGAGTTTAACTAGATGTTTGTAATTATTTATGCAAGATAACAACACTAATAACACAACTTAACTCAAAATATTTTTAAAGTAATTTTAGGCTCATAAACTCTTGTATATAGAAAGGATTTAGGAAATTTTCAATTGAATCAAGTATGACTCAAATTATCAGAATTATGAATCAAGCATGTAATTTAGAGCTCAAACAAATTATTGATCAAAGAGCTCAAAACAGCATAAACAGAGTTTAATATGCATATAAACAACATAAACAAAGCTCAAGATGCCTGGAAACAACATAAACATAGCCGAAAATGCTCATAAACAATATAAACATAGCTTACACCAACACACAATAAAACAGAGCCGAAAATAAACTTTAAATGGAACAATCAGAATAAGACCCAATGCAATCAAGATGACCAAATGCAAGCAGTAAATCTTTATGAACCAATTTAGCTTTACAATTTAAAACAAAATTCTTAATTAGATCTGGTAATCAGTTTGAATTAACAAAAGAAACAATATCAATGTGATCTTCACACACCTACCCATCATAATAAAAAATAAGCAAATATATTTAAGACATACAAATCTAATTGAATGAACTAATATCAAAGAAAAAAATTTATCACTGAAGACACCCAAATTAAATAACGAAACCAGTAAATTTGAAACACTTATTGCTCCATTTGAGCTCTATGATCTAAAAACAATTAAAACTCACTACTCATTCTCAATTCTTTTCAAGGTTTATAATCCCAATCAAACCAAATAAATCAGCATCAATGTAATACACAGCCTAAAGACTGGTCTTTCCACTAAAAAATTAAGTATCTAATTCGCAAATTCATTGACTCAACTGAGCTAAATGACTAGTATCACTAACAATGTACCATCAAACACTAAAGGATCAAAATACAACATAAGGCTAAATATAAAAAAAGTACACAAAGTTTTGGACCAGTTTAAAAAAGTACACAAAATTTTTTTTTCTCTAAAAAACGGACACAATGTTTAAATAAACTCCACTGGGTTAGTTAAGGTTAGGGTTAGGATTAGGGTTAGTTCGGGGATGTTTATTTAAACATTTGATTAGTTAAGTGATGTTTTTTTAAACACAAATAAAAGATGAATGTGGTTTTTTTAAACACAAATGAAAGATGAAAGTGATTTTTTAAAACCCTACCCTAACCCAACCCTAACCCTAACCCTAACCCTAACCCTAACTAACCCAGTGGAGTTTATTTAAAAATTGTGTCCTTTAAAAAAAAATGTGTACTTTTTTAAATTGACCCAAAACTTGGTGTACTTTTTGTATATTTAGCCTTAATCCATCAAGAATTTCCAACAGTGTGGTGAACTAAATTTCAAAATTCTCAAATTCTAGGAGGAAGTACAATGACCCAACTGAGCTACATAGCACACATACACTAGAAACTAAAACCTACAATATCAGTAATATATCCATATGAATTAATCAACAATATCAATGTAAACCCAATAGAACCCATCAAGATTTTCAAACTACATGATGAATTGAAGCATAACCAGATCAACTAACCAGCAACTATCAGTACAAACACTATATTCAAAATAAGTAACCACAAATTAAATAAAAAACACCATCATTAACTAAAATCTATAAAGAATGCAACATGTCATACCAAACAAATTACAAACCCATTTAGCTCTTGTCGTAATCATTCCCACTGAGTCTCCCCTAATAAACTTCCATCATTGTGTAGTGGATCCCTATAATATCCATTGTCCAAGACAATAATCTGTAGAGCCATATCCAAATTAATAGCTATAATCCATAGATGTTAAAATTTGTGATATCACTAAGTAATGAGTATCCAGTGTCCAGATAAACAAACAAGACTATGCATGCTATGATTCAACTACCAAGGATTTGGTTTTTCTCTCAAATTGGAACATAAGCTCATTCATTTATACTTTCTTCTCCTCATTTCCCCAACTTCTACACCACAAACAAACAAATTCTATTTTTTTACAAAAGATATACTCCGAACTCCAAACAAATTATAAATCTAACCACTAAAAATCTCATCTTTGCACTAAAAACATAATCCTAAATTAATTAAAGATTGAATCTTTATTACACAGATCTCACTATAAGCAAAACCCAACTGGGAAAAGATGAAAAACCACCAAACTTTGTGACTTAGCAAAAAAATTTTCCATTTGGGCTGCAAAATCGAGCACTAGAATTCAGCAAAAAAATTCAGGAAAAATCAACAAGTACGAATCTTTTACCAAAATATGGATTGCAATTGGGTAAAGATCACACCTTGCATTCTAAGTCTCTCTCTCTCTTTCTCTCTCTTCTCTTTTGATTGTGGGATTGAAAAAAAAGGGTCCAAAACGTGATTGTGTTGTCATTCAGATTAGAATCGTGATCGAGTTCGGGATTGGGGGAGATGGAGTCCCAAGCATAAACTTTTTTTTAAGGTAAGGAGATAGAGTTCGAGATTGGGTGAGGAGAGGAAGAGGAGGAAGGGGTTGGGATTGAGATCGAGATGTAAACTTTTTTTTCTGTGTTTTTTTATATAAAAATTTTACCCGTTAATATAGTTTAGGAATATTTTAGGCATACCATGCTAAATATAACAGCGTCAGTGGTTCTTAACGAAAAATAAAGTTCAGTAGGGTTTCCTACCAAAAAAATAACCGAGTAGAATTTTTTGTCAGAGTAAAACTCGGTAGGGTTAACTCAAATTTATCCATTAATCATACACCAATAGATATGCTTTTTTTAGGGCTTTCCGGAAAGAAAAAAAACAAAACAAAAAAAAAATTATTTGGAGTTTTTGCAGGCCTGAGGTTAAAACATAGGGATGGCATCACGGCCGGGCTAGCCCGGGACCGGCCCGGCCCGCCCCCCCTCATACCCGGGCTTAACCGTGAACCGACCCCCCAAGGACCCGGTCTGGTCCGGTCCCCATTTTTCGAATTTTAGCCCGGTTGGGCCCGGCTGAACCGGCCCGCCCGGGCTCGGGCTGGTCTGAGCCGATCGTTGGCTGATTTTATATATATATATATATATATATTCAGAAAATAAAAAAAATTTAAAATTACAAAAATACCCCCCAACGGATTTATACTGGCTAGTTTTGGGGGGTACTTTAGGAAATCAAAAAAATGAAATTTTCTACCATACCATTTCTTTCATTTCTCTTCACTAATTCACTCAGATATCTCATTCTCTCTACTATTTCTTCAATCAACAACAACAATTAGGTGATCAACTCTCTCTCAAGTGATCAAGATCAAATTTCTCTACATTTTGAAGGAAGAAAAATCAACAACAATCAAGTGATCAACTCATCAACATTCAACAACAACAATCAATACTACTTCTACTCCTACCTCTCAAGTCTCAACTTTCTTACGGTATTTTAGTATAATTTTAATTTGTAGAATCAACATAGTTGATTATTCCTTATTCTCATATAATTTGGGTTTTCTTGATCTTCTTCCTCTCATTTTTTTAGATTTTATTTTAAATTTTGGTAAAGTGGTAAAAGAAACATACACTACTCACTCACTAGTTCTTGATATTGTTGTTAATTTTTAATTGAGATAGATTGTTGTTTGTTTTTAATTATTAGTTGCCATACATTTAGTTGTTGTTTTCTATCTAATTTTTACATACACTAATTTTTTTATAATTAAATGGCCTCTAATCGATCACGTGGTGGTGGTAGACATAGTAGTCAAGAATCTACTAGTCATCACATTCCTTCCATTCCTAACCAATATATAGATAGTGAAGAAATATTTATGAATTATGATAGTTTTCCTGATTTGAATGAAACACATTCAAATCCTATAGAAATAAAAAATCATGTAGAACCACCATCGGAACAAGGTCCTTCTCTAAACTCAAGGAAAACAATAGGGACTACTTCCGAAGTACACAATTTTTTTCAATTTTGTCCCTTCACAAAATGATAAGAGTGTAGGACTTAAAATATGTAAGAAGTGTCAAACCTCATATAAGTTTAAAATAGGATCGGGCACGGGTACACTTCAACGTCACTTAAACAAATGTCAACCACAATTTTCGAAAGATAATCTCACACAACAAAAAATACATCCTAAAACCGGTCAAGTAGATAGTCATACATATGATCACGATCACGTCCGTAGGGGAATGGCTAAATTAGTAATTAGGGGTGAATTGCCATATTCATTTGGTGAACAAAACTATGTAGAGGATTTTGTACAAACCAGCTTTAACCCCCATTATAAAAAAATTGCTAGGAATGTTGTTAAGAGTGATTGTAAAT
This sequence comes from Hemerocallis citrina, assembly GCA_017893485.1. Lineage (NCBI taxonomy): Eukaryota > Viridiplantae > Streptophyta > Magnoliopsida > Asparagales > Asphodelaceae > Hemerocallis > Hemerocallis citrina. The sequence continues at coordinate 144,028,525 of CM030366.1, forward strand.
TAGTTTACAATGAGAGTAAGAATTTTTTGATAGCAACACTAAAATCACTAAACACTAGAGTTTCATTGACATCGGATGGGTGGGTAGGAGTAAACGGTGTTCCAATGATCTGTGTAACATGTCACTGGATAGATTCGGATTGGTTACTTCAAAAGAGAATAATTTCTTTTGGATATGTTAGGTACCCACATAAGGCTGAAATTATAGCCACACACATTATGGAAGCATGTAATAATTTTTGTATTTATGATAAAGTGTTTGCTATTGGTTTTGATAATGCATCCAATAATACTAAGACAATTGAGAGTTTGAAAATTACTTTAGATCCTGTAGAACCCGAAATTTTTCATGTTAGGTTTGCTTGTCACATTTTAAATCTTTGTGTGCAAGATGCACTAAAATATGAAAATGATAAACTAGAAACAATGAGAGATTGTGTTTATTATATTACATTGAGTGGTCCAATTTATCAAGCTTTTCATGATTGGTGTAAACTTAGAGGCATTGTATGTAGACGTTTTCTTAAAGATGTACGATATCGTTGAAATTCTACCTTTGAATTATTAGGTGTTGTTCTTCATTATCGTTTTAATCTTAGAGATTTTTGTGTCACAATGGGTATGCAAAATTGTATGTTAGATGATGATTTTTGGGTTTTTGCCGATAGTTTGTATAAATTTTTACAACCTTTTAACGATGCAACTTTGCAATTTTCAAAAACATATACATCTACATCTAGTGGTATTTTACTTGAAATTGTGACTATGATGACAACAATTAAAGATTTACAAAATGACCCTTTTATTGGAGATATGGTTAATGCTGCATATGTTAAATTTTAGAAATATTTTCATCCAATTCCTATGTTATATTGTGTAGCTAGTGTAATGAATCCTATGATTAAATTAGATGGTACAAAAAATTTAATTGAAATTTTTTATACTTATGCCCCACATGATGCAACACTAGATTTTGATCATGTTGCTTTTACTCGTAAATTTGAGAATATTTTGACTAGGTTATATGATTCTTATGATAGGATTTATTCATCTAACACTATTCAAACACAAACACAAACAAAAAATGTTGATTCTTCTTCTTCTTCCTCCTCCATATTAGCAAAAGGAAAGAGTCAAGCTAGTATTGGTGTTTTAAATCTTATTAAATCAAAAAAGCCAAGAACCAATTCACCAAATTAGTTGAATTGGTATAATATACAATGTGCAGTTGAAGATGTAGAAGATGTGTTATAATTTTGGAAGAGTAATGAAGCAATTTTTAATATTTTTTCTCGTATGGCTAAAGATCTACTAATAACACCGGTGTCAACTGTTGCATTGGAAAGTGCTTTTTCTCTTGGTGACAGGATAATGAGCCCGAGCAGGAACCAATTGACAACCAAAAAATTGGAGATGCTAGTATGCGCCGAAGATTGGATGAAAGCGGAAGAGAGGACCCGAGACTTACTTGAAGCACAAACTGGAGCTGGATCAACAAGTAGCGATGAATGAACGATTACATTTAGTTAATTTACATTAAAATGTTGCTCAATAAATTGTAATTAATTAGGAAATTTAGGGTGATGAGATTCTATATTTAGGTTAAGTTGAAGTGCACGACAATAGTCCAATGCCATCTCTTCAATCTAAGTAGAGGCCATCTCGATCTTTAAATTCAAGTAATTCCCTTGATTTGTAATTTGATCTAAATAGACTAATTTCTATGAATTTTATTCAAGAAATTTAAATTTATTAAATCATGTACTTCATTTATTCATGTACTTCAATTATTTATGAAATTTTATTCTTTGCAATGGTTATGAAATTACAAATCCATATACTTGATCTTTAATAATATTTTACAAAAAAAAAAAATTTCTTAACAGGGGCCCGGTCCGGCCCGGCCCCCACACTTGGGTCTGGGGGCCAGGTCCGGACCAAGGTTTCCAAGCTTCAGCCCGGCCCGCATAGTGGAGGAGCCCGGCCCGGATTGGCCAGGGACCGGTCAAAATCCGGTAAAACCTGGTCCGGCCCGACCTGAGAGGCCCGAATGCCATCCCTGTTAAAACCAACGTTAAATATTTGCACGTAAATTTATTACCAGGTGTTGGTGATCTATACGGTTAGCGGCGCTATCACAAAAGCTAAAACAAAGAGTTACTTACTGAAATCTATGCACACCCAAATCAAATAAGCACCTACTAGTGCACCTCTATACTCGCCAGTGGGACCCACAGAAAAGTGTTGTCGAAAACGAGAAAGCTTGATTACTTGGACTATTATTACAATTATTAGTATTTAATTTGTTTTAGTAATTAATAAAGTAACATCAAAGAGTGGGAAAAAGGCTTAAGAAAAAAAAACCCTACTCCTATGAAGTAGTGTCCCTTCCTGTTATAAAACACCATCCTAATGATAGAAAAAAGGCACTAAGCACTCAGCTAATTATTTGTGGTTGCCATTCATAGCAAGGTAATCAGTTATAATTAGTTAGTCTTCCATAAATCTTTCTAAAAGATCGATATAGAAGTTCGGTACTGATTTTTTTCTTTTCTTCTTGTTTTGAAATCTAGTGAGGCTTTTAGATCTGGTTAATTGATTGGTGAGGATGGGAAGAGGAAAGATTGTGATAAAGAGGATTGATAACTTGACTAGTAGGCAAGTGACTTTCTCGAAGAGGAGGAATGGGCTCCTGAAGAAGGCGAAAGAGCTTGCGATTCTTTGTGATGCGGAGGTTGGTTTGGTTATTTTCTCAAGCACTGGTCGTCTCTACGACTTTGCTAGCAGCAGGTATACTCTTTGCTTGTTGCTATCGCTAACTTGGTTACGGATACTGTTTGATTTTTGTGGGTCTAGGGTTTCTTAGTTATTACTTCGATTGAGGTTTAGAAGAGAGTAAGCATAAGATTGTTCCTTTTTAGGGAAAGCAATGAAATAAAAGAGAAGAAAAACACATTTAGGAAAATTAATAGTTATGTGCATGATATATATATATATGTGTGTGTGTGTGTGTGTTTTTTTTTTTTTCTTGCCCTGGTTTTATCCTGACTGTTCTTCATTGCTTATCAAATTAGGGTTTCGATGCTAGCTCTACCATCTATTACAAAAAAAAAGGCAAAAAAGAAAAAGAAAAAGAAAAAATGAAGAAGATAAGCGATCGAGAAATTAATTTTCTTCTCTGATCATTTGTAGCTAGTCTTTTTTCTATATTTATATACATTTGTTGAATTGTTTCTTTTCTTTGTTGTTAAATTGTTCATGTTTCCTTTAAGAGTTTGTGCTGTGTAGTTCTTGATTATTATTGGATTGCTCTTCACTTTATTTCTTTCATTTTTGAAGCATCTCAGATATTTATTTATTTATTTATTTGGAATAAACATCTGAGGCAAATGTTCTTGAAAGCTTTTGATAATTTTAGTGACTAACTAGGTATCTTGCTTATCTTGTTAAATCAATTGATATTTTGAGATGTTAGTTTAGTTTTCTTGAAGTAATATAGATTTTGAGAGAATGATCATATAATAAATTGCTTAGGTTTTGCATCTCTAGTAAAATTCTTCTTCTTCTTCTTCTTGCTTAGGTTTTGCATCTCTAGTAAAATTCTTCTTCTTCTTCTTCTTCTTCTTTTCCTATCTTCTTCTGGTTTTCCTATAGACCTTCTTAGTAACTTAGACAACATTCATCTGAGCTTTGAAGAGATCTCAATTTGGCTGTTCTGCAATACTTGTGTTGCCTTTGATTAGTTGTTTTGAAAACAGTTTTCTGAAAACAGTTCTCTGAAAACTATTTTCTGAAAATGAGAATGTAAAAGCTGTTTGGTAATAATTTTTTTAAAAAATAAGTTTTTGAAAATGAGAGTATAAAATGCGTTTGGTAAACCAAAATATCTGAAATTTTTATAAAAATAGTTATTGGATAATGAGCTTATAAAAGGCGTTTGGGTATAAAATTAAATTATCAAATTAATAGAAGTACAGTTTTTCTGACAATGAGATTATAAAAGGCGTATATTTAATCAATTTGCATTAGTTTTCTTCTGAAGTTTTTTTTTTCCTGCAGTTACAGACCTATGCTCGAGCTTATTTGAATTGTGTAATTATCGTCCTTTACACCAATTGTCATCTGCAAATTTTGATAGGAACAAAATTAGCGGTTAATAAATGAATTTGAAACTTAATCCTTTAATCCCTTATAAAGCATCAGAATCCATCAGAACATAGAAGCCACCCTCTCATCAAACCCATCCATCACCTTCTCCCTCTTCTTCCTCCCCAGCCCACTGATCCCCCCTTTCTTGAATTTGGTGTTCATCGAGTAGATGTCGTTCCCGAGGATCGTGACGCCGCTGTATGCGGTGCCGTAGAGCTCCTCGTACGTGGCGGCGATCTTGTCCTCGGTTTCAGGGGGGTCTCGTCAAAGGGGATGGGAGGGACGTAGTCATCGGGAGGGGAGGGGGGGTTGAAGGGGATTTCTTTGTTTGGGTCGAAGTTGTCGAAGAAGGTGGTGTCAATGTCGGAATTGGAGGAGGAGGAGGCATGGATGATGAAAAGGGTGAGGGGAGAATGATGGGTTTTTGGTTTGAGAGAGAGAGATGGGTTTGAGAAGATGGAAGGACGGGGAAAGGAGGGGAGGAAAGAGAGGGAGGAGAAGGAGGAGGAAAGAGAAGAGAGGGAAGCCATTACAGTTTGGAGTTTGGGAGTGAGAGAGAGAGAGAAAGAGAGAGAGAGAGGGTTAAGAAATGATCCCTTTGGATTTTTCTGAAAAGAGAAGCAAAAAAATGCTTCGAGAAGAGTGTAACCAAAAGCTTTTTTGGTTTTTGAAATCGAAAAAAGGGCTTAAAACAGCTATCCAAACACAGCCTTGATCTTTCTATTCTACTAGTTGTGCTCTCTCTATCTCATTTGAATGTATCGGTCAGCTGCATGTCTATGACAAGTTCATGCATTTCCCATATAACCAAAGAATGAGTATTGGTTGCAAATTTAATAGAGTGCTTATAGTGGGATAAATTTCCGCTTTTCAACTTTTAAATGTATGTTGCTGCTTATTTTGGTGTGGGAGCAAACAAATAATGAGTTATAGTTGATGGAAACTACTAAAAAATTGACATTTGATTTTCGCCATGAAATGCTGTTGGAGCTCCGGAGTGTTGATTGATTACCGTGATTTGGATTCGACAGTTGCTGATACGGCCGATAGACCTGCAAAAAGCTTGAAACACTGAGGGTTGGCCCCGAAGACAGACCCTCCGACACTCAAGTCAGAATCAGGAGAGATAAAGACAGTTTGAGAGAGAAACTGGCGATTTATTATTACCTCCTGACTGGAGAGGATGGGAGGTATTTATAGGCCTGAGAAACAGTTTAGGAGATTGAAATGTATCTGTTAGATCGATATGAATTCCTTATCTCTTTTATGTTTCTTCCTCTAAAGAGATAAGCTTCCTTGCTAGGGGATAAGAGATTTGACTCCTAACCTTCATGGACTGGGTGTCTCTCCTAGTGAGTCTAGTTGTCACTTTTTATGGGCTTGAAAGTTCATGTCTTGTAGAGGAGTCTGGAGAAGGCTCAGACCTGTTAAAGAGGCCCGTTATGATTAATCTGCCTGTAGAAACTTTGAGATCTGTGCTGGAATCATACGGCTCTGATTTGCTGCGATTTTTACCATTATCAATGAATGTTTAGAATGATATAATAATAGTATAATACTATATCTTTGCTAACCTTCTCTAGTTGAAAAAAATCCACATGTATCCTCTCTCCTTTGCATGAGATCCCTATGCATTTGAAGATAAACTCCACAAAACTTCCTTATTACTCTCTCTCTCTCCCCCTAAAAAAAAAACAAAAGATTGTGCGCCACAAAACTTCCTTATTACTCTCTGTCTGTTTCTGTCTCACCCAAAAAAAGGAAACAAAAGATTGTGTGTGTGTGTGTGGTGTTTTAATATAAATACCGAAATCCGGATCCGATCCGGATCGGCATTGGATCGGAACCGACTTGTTCTATTTGGGTCCGGGTCCGGGTCCTAAAATGGGACCCGTTGTACTTTCGGGTCCGCACCCGAGTCCGCTCAAAAGAGACCCGATCCGGACCCGGAACCGAACCCATTAAAAAAATCCAAAAAATCAACATAAAAATAAATATTATATCCTTATCCCTCTCCTCCTTCCTCCTCAATTCTAAATCTTCTTTTTTCAAACTCAAAATTCATGTTTTTTCTTCTCCCCTCTATTCTAAATCTTCTACTCATCGCTTCCGCTCGCCGCTCACACTTTTGCTCCTACCCGAACGGGTAGAAATATTTTAATAGGACCAGATTCGGAACCGGACCCGATCCTCACGGGTCCGGGTCCGGGTCCAATTTTTGGACCCGTAGGGGACCGAGTCCAGGTCCGGATAGTGAAGGACCCGAACTGATCCGACCCGACCCGACCCGATACCTATGCTAGTTTTAACACGCAATATTTTATGGTTAGAGCATGTTTATCCATCGCAATAGAGTTGCATTGCAGTTGCAATTAATAAATTAATTGCAACTCAACTTGTAAGAATACTCTATATCGACAATTTGCAAGTACACAATATTTTCCTTAACGTTTTACTCGCAACTTAAAAAAATATTGCAATTTGAGTGCAACTAACTTTTTGGTTAAACCTGTAATGCAACTCTATTTGACAAAAGGAAGAAGAGAAAAACGAAAAATAAAATAAAATAAGAAACAATATACACTTGCAATTAGGGCTGCAAACGAATCGAGCTATTCGCGAGCTATTCGGCTCGAGCTTGGTCAAAGCTCGGCTCGAACCGAGCCCGAGCCGAAACTAAGCTCGTTTCGTAAACGAGCCGAACTTGAGCTTTATTATTTTTTTTTTTTAGGCTAAGCTCGCGAGCTATTCGGCTCGAATATGGTCAAAGCTCGGTCAAAGCTCGGCTCGAATCGAGCTCGAGCTGAGTTCGAGCTCAAAATTGAGCTCGTTTCGTAAACGAGCTGAGCTCGAGCCTGAAGGTATTCAGTTCGGCTCGGCTCGATTGCAGCCCTACTTGCAATTGCAATTAATATAATAAAATAAGAAACAATATACACTTGCAGTTGCAATTACAGCTGCATTCACAAGACTTGAAACGAGTTGTACTTGAGGTTAATTGTAACTGCAAGTTGATCGAATCTATTGCTCCAATTTCACTTGCATCCATAATGAGTTGAAAGATTTGGGTGAACACCCCCTTTTGCATTTCTTCTTTTACTCTTCTGTCCCATTTTACTTGTCATCCTACGATTTTGCACACATATGAACAAATTCTAGAAATTCATGTAAAAATAAGATTCAGGAATCTTAATTGATCCCTCAAATAAGCAAGTAATATTAATAACTTTTGACACAGCCTTCTCAATTTTTTATCGAACCATGTTTCTGTTAGAAAATGAGTATTTTAACACTATTTTATAAACCAATTTTGAGGTATTTTTTTAGTTAGATCCACTATATATTAGTGAGATATCTTTAGAAATTTTTGTTCCCCTTCAAGAGTGCAATAAAATTATATATTTACTTGCTCAAAATTGTTATATGGTGAATGAAAATTTCTCCCTAAATGAGCTACTTGATGTGAGAAAGCTGGTTGAGAAATTTTAGTCTCACATTGAAAAAATTTGAGAACTAAAAGGTATAGATTATAACCTCTTCTTTAGCTTGGTAAGGAAGCAAGCCACATGGGCCCATAAAGTTTTTGTAACGAGAGAATCAATGCAAAATTAACAGCAAAACATCTATTTTACATTCATTGACATGTTTTCCCATGAAGTCTATAAATTGATGCATTGGCATCTTCGTTGTCTTTCGGTGATAAAATTCTCCACTTCGTTCAGTTCCCAGGGAGTTGTATTCTTCTAAAATATCCAAACATAATTTATTCGTTGTCATTCAGTGATAGAATTCTCCACTTCGTTCAGTTCGTAGAGAGTACAACGGGATGTTGTGTTGCTACTTTTCAACCGTTTTATCCTGAAAAACAGACGCTATTGCATTCCTCTAGCACCTGCCGAACACCTATAGCGAGGAGACGAATCTGTTTTGAGGACATTGTATGACACACAAGACTCGGTTTGATTTTTCTTTCCGCTTTCTTAATTTTGCTAAATATTTTCATAATGTTTTCACTATTCTCTTCTTAATCCGTTGTGTTTGTGTCTGTCTCAAAGTATTTTCTAACAGTTTCATTAGTGAGAATTTATGAAAATCATCAAGGTAAAATATCAGGAACGAACCTCTTTGGTCCATGATAATCATTCTGATCAAAAGATACATGTATGGAGAAAAAAGCAAAATAAAACCGCCTTACACATGTAAAGCAAAATACAAATAGCAGTAGAATCAGCCGCAATGCAGGGTCCTTAACTCCAGTGTGGAACACTGGGGAGGGAGCAATGTCTGGCACTAGGCTTCTCTCCCTGGTTGAAAATCCTCCTCGGATTACACCTCATAGGTGGAGCTATAGCGACATCAACGACCTTCTCCATGATCTTTTGGACATGACCAGAAGCAAAACCTGACCAGAAGCAGATATAATTTTTTTCCGTACTGACCCACTTTTTTGAAAATATTGACCAAACTGATCCACTTTCAAAAAATATTTACTCAACCAACTCAGTTTTGGACACATTAGCATAAAACATTATTGACAATAATGACGTCTGTTATTTTAATATCGTTGTTGGTAATTGCAGCACCTATAAATTTTTTTTCTTCCCGTTGTCACTATTGGAAGTAACGGCATTATTACATATCATATTCACTTAGAGGCTCTCTGACATGAGAAAAAAATCATAAGTGAAAATCGCTTATAACTGATACCGCTATTAGCAGTAGCGACATTAGTATAATCCACAGTGTACTCCAAATTTTGTGCAGGTACATCAACTTCAATCCCGATTTTGACTTTGATGTAGCCAGTATATCTCAAAACCCAAAACATGAAAGTTGTAGAGCTTTTTCTTGGTGTTCTATAACATTTTGAATCATCTCAATCGGAGTTCGGATGATAAAGTTATGCCCAAATTACGTGGCGAAGTCGAAACTGTTTAGGCGATGTGGAGTACACTGGAGATTAACTGATGCTTTTATTGTCAATAGCGGCATTAGTTATAATGATGTCGTTATTGGGAATAGTGGCATTAGTTATAAGCAATTTGCACATACAATTTTTCTGGACAGTTCCGACATCGCATCGTATTCTGGGCATAAGTCTATCATCCAAACTTCGATTGAGATCATTCAAAATGATATAGAACATCAAGAAAAAAATCTACAACTTTCATATTTTGAGTTTTGAGAGATACTAGCTGCATCAAGGTCGAAACCGGACTATTAAGTTAATGCACCTGCACGAAATTTGGAGTACACTATAGATTATACTGATGCTGTTATTACCAATAGAGGCATCAGTTATAATGATGTCGTTATTGAAAATAGCGGCATTAGTTATAAGCAATTTTCACTTACAATTTTTTTCTTAACATAGAGAACTCCTAAGTGAATGCGAGATATACTAATGTCATTACTCATAATAGAGGTAACAAATTTTTTAAACTGATGCCACTATTGGCAACAACTTCATCAAAATAACCGATGTCGTTATTATCAATAGCGTTTTATACTGATGTATCCAAAACGGGGTCATTTGGGTAAATATTTTTGATAGTGGGTCAGTACGGTCAATATTTTCAAAAAGTGGGTCAGTACGGAAAAGAGTTCAAGACGATATGGGTTAATGATTGGAACAGCCTGATGCACATGCATACCAGTGTTCGCAAATATTTGTGACAAGGTTAGATGATAGCCTTTCTTTCGGTCTGTTATTGGATGATTTTCGCTATAATATTTGTGTGTTTTAAGAAGCTAAGCGAGTAAAACAACCAACTAAGAAAAATCATAAAAGATAAAGTGTTATCCTGTACAAATTGCACGGTCTAAAATAATTTTGAGGAACTCATAAAATTATATAGAACTTCAAAAAATGTGTGAGAATTGGAAAAAACTTATGAATATCATTTATACCGTAATTACTGAAATCTTCACTATCACCCTTCCAAAAGCAAATAGTTTAGAGAACCACTGTCAGAGGGGAGGGGGGGGGGGGGGGGGGGGGGGGGGGGTTGAAAAGAGCCTTGAGATTTTGTGAGATTGGGAAAGTGAAAGGAGAAGAGACTATGTTTGAGGGATTATAGTTTTTATTTTGTTTTGGTTTTTATAATAAAAATCATGCGTTCTGCACGTGTTAGTTAAATAGGAATTCATACTTTTACTCTTACTAGTTGAAAGTTGTCGTGCACCAAATGCACATAGCTTGATGGATGTGTCAGTTTAATGTTTTAACAATATTTTAGGTTGCGGAGAAAATCAATCATAGAAGAATTCTTTTACAAACGTAATATAACTTTTTTTAATAAAACTTCATTAAGAAAATTCATATCAAGTTGATCACTATATATAATTACGTGCACGAACCACATAAAAATTTTAACATTAAAGACAATAAATGTTATATCTAGTCCTGATAAAATTCAAAATTACATGTAAATAATTTTCTCTTAAAAAACCTTAAAAGATATATAAAAAGATATTAAGAAAAAACAAATTAATTAATCCTAAACTCATATCATAATATTTTCAACAGATCAATTATTTCGACTTTAACTTTTTTTAACTTAAAACTGCTCCTAGCTTCTTGTGTCATCCTTTTTTATGCATCCAGTTAATGTTCTTGTAGTTTGTTTTCCATATGTGACAACCTGTGATTTAATCAAAAAAGTATACTCATGCAATGTATTTCTTGGTCCTATTAAATTCTTCAACATTTTTTCCTGCATATAGAATTAAGTAATTTGCTCTTAATCATTTTTAACCTTAAATTAGAATAAATATAAACCAAGAGCGCATGGCAATTATGTTTAACAAACAAAAAAATTTGCCAAATTTTTATAATTAGTGTATCACCAGAGAATGTATTGCCAAATTTTTATGAGTAGAGTCTACTGTTAATTTTTAAAAAGGAAATTCTAAGATTATTATAGAGGCTAATTTACAATGCAGTACCATAGTTGGCACTAAAGTACATAAATATGTTATGGAGATGAGGATACTAAGATCGATGTGTGGTGAAACAAAAAAGGATGGAATTAGAATTGAGCATATACGAGCATGCTAAAGGTAGCTCCTATCGAAGATAAGTTAAAAGAGAATGGCCTTAGGTGGTTTGGACATATCACATGTAGAGTGATTTGATAAGTATTGAAAATAGAGTTAGGGGTAGGGAAAAACCTAAACTTACTTTGGTGGAAATTGTGAGAAATATATAATAGATTGTGACCTTACAGAAGATATTGCACTAAACCGAGCAGAATAAAAAACCATGATTCTTGTAACTGACTCTAACTAAATGGAAAAAATGTTTTGATGTTGTTGTGATATACTTTAGTGTCAACTATGATACTACATTGTAAATTGTCCTGTATAATAACCTCAGAATTTGCCATTCACTATACATACTGTAAAATATAAGTAGAATCTAGTACCATAAAGTATATTGCCAAAATTTTATAAGTAGAGTCTATTAACAATTTTATAAAAGGAATAAAATTTGTTACAAATTTCTTTCTTTTATATACTTTAGTCTCAACTATACATACTTCAAAACATTGCTATTGTAGATAGGTTTTATAAGAAGTTGAAAACTATATTTTTGATTGTAGGGTTTTAAATTCATAGTTTTTTTAAATACCAAATTTTTATAAGTACAGTATAATACCAATTTTTTAAATAAATAAAAAATATGCTACAAATTTCTTTTTCACATAACTTTGGTCTCAATTGTACATACTTAAAAAAAAATCTACTGGAGATACCTATAATATCATATACTATATTATATGACAAGTTTATCAAGTATGACTCATAAATGATAATGCTTAATCTTCCAAATTAGCTATAATGATACTACTATACTGTTGCAACTTGGACATATTTACAAGTTGGAAAGATGCATGTTGGCTAGGAATGTAAGGAATTAAGGATTGGGACAATAGCTTATGTTATCTCTAACAACTGCTTAAGGTCATGTTTCTGAGTGATCTATTAAATGGTGTTATACCTCACCTTTCAGGACGCATCCATCAAAAACAAACATCATTAACATAAAAAATATGTATCAATTAGGAAAAGCGATGCACTTCTGAATGCGAATGGAACTCGCAATTGTTTAGACATTTATTATGCATCAGTTAGTGCATTCACTTATGCTTACCTTTCGCATGATTTAAAAAAAACTAAGCTATATCATCCCTACTGCTAATTAGCAATAAATGGTAGCATTCTCTTCCTTAAAGTTATTTGTTTAATGACCTGAAGTAACCAAGTTCTCCTAGAAAAACCTAAGTCGGTTAATAATTTCCTTACAGATGAAAATAACCAATCTATGGGGTGGAGAGGTGACACTCTAAGGATTTTAATGAACTTTAGCAGATCATATGTGAACTCATTGGCGCCTGCCACCACGTAGGATAACCTCCAGTATTTTCCTCAAAGCAAACAGGATAGTTTGCCAAAACGATCAAGAAAAATGGTAATCTATTGTTGCCCCATCAATTATAACCTCTGCTCTTTTTGGGAGTACCTCATAGACTTATAATGCATAGCGAACATTAGAAGCCTAAAAAGTATTATCGAGGACCTGAACTACTTCAAAATTTTGGGGGGCTTCGCCAAATATCGTTCAGAAATATTCTTGGTCTTTGGTAAACTTTAAGATGGCCTCAAATAAATAACAGCAAACATAACAATAGTATCGAACTATAGAATATTAACAAGAATTCTCCAGTCTCAAATCAGAAAGTTACTTTGGTTCTTTCACGTTCTTTGGTTGCATGAGTGAAAACTGCACCACAGAAGGGTGAAAATAGCTTTCTTCCAGCCAGCCATTAGGGTTTCATGAGAAAACCATATGTCCTCTATAGTTACTCATAACAATTCAAGTTATTCCAACACCATTCCTCACAGCAATTCATTCAACATAGGAACTTTTTTTGTTTAGTACTCTAACCTTGATTCTGTTCCATAGTTGTCCCCACTATTGGGAAAAAAGTTCTAGATGGTATTGTGGAGTTACACACAATTTCACCACAAGATTAGGTCTTTTTGTAAAAAAAACTTAATCGATGTATGTATGAAAACTTGCTTAAATCTTAAAAGCAATATATGAATCCAAAATTATTTGTCACAAACTGGTGCAGTAATACCTGTTGAGGAGGTTGAACATTGGTTGATCCTTCAAAATCAGTCATAGTGTCAACTAGACGGGCAGGGTAATTAACAGTTTTTTCTCCTGATTGGGATGGTACCAGTGCCTTGAGCATTGATGCCAATATTAAATTAAGATGATAACGATATCCTACTACTGAACAATATTATGGCATGCGTCCAAAGTCCAACTGCCACTTGTTATCTAGATATGAACGAACAGAGAGGAAATCAAACACTCACTTGCGCCCTGGCAGAGGATCTATACGGAAATATCTGAAATAAAAAATAAGAGGGTTCAGAAAGAGGAAGAAAAGAAAATCCAGTAAAACTATATAGATACATAAAGGAAACTGTTTTCCAAACAAAGATAGCGAGCTACATTTTATAATCTTGTTTAAGAATCAGACCATGATGCATGATGACAATTTTAAAACTCATTTACTGATCAATAAAATATATTAGGTTAAATTTAGAATAGTACCTTAGATTTTGACAACAGTTATAGAAAAATATTTAAGCTGCTTTTTTAAGTTTAAACTATTACATTTTAAAAATAAAGATATATATATATATATATATATATATATATATATATATATATATATATATATATATATATATATATATATATTTCTTTTATTCAAGTTAAATAAGCTCTAAGCTCAGCTGTGTAAAATATTAAAATGACATCAAATAGTCATAATTCATGATAATTCGTGTGTAGCACGAGATTACTGCATAAGCTTGCGTACAGCACGGGTTAATTCACCATCTACATCTTAGAAAAAATTCTTTTACTAATGCACGACAATAGAGACAATAGAGCTTGATGGTACCATTCGTGCATCGCACGAGTTCAATGCTACATGAATCTTTAGCCTAAAGAGCAGTCCAAAAAAAAAAAGAGTGAAAATTTCAATAATCACAGAAATGCAAGAGTTGCAAATGGGATCATTAACACGTAGACAGAGGTTGTCATGGTGCAGCAACACACGACAATTTTACGTAGAATATGCTTCAACTACAATTCACTTTTATTATCTTGAGCATTATAAATTCATGTCATCATAATTGAAGATTTTCGATATCCCGCATACACCCAAAAGAAATAGTTAGTTTAAGACACCTCAATTTATTTATTTATTTAACTTCTCTAAGCATTAGTAGGTGAAATTCTCTACAGTGTAATTTCTAACCCAATTTTTTTATAAAAAAAAAGTGTAGGTGGACAAACATTAGGTTTAAAGCTATTGCAAGGTTTGCGATGAAATGAGAAATTACAAATTTTCCCATTTTTCTTGGGTACATCCATTTCAAGTTAGTTTACATAATTTGGAACTACGTTCTTGTTTAACTTCTGTACTGTTTTGTTCTAACTCAATAATTATACTTCTATTACTAATATTAAAAAGATATACTCTTCGTTCCTATAGACATTTGCTTTGCTAGGAAACCAAAGTTTGTTAGGAATGTGTCTTGAATACTCGTGGTTCAGATTAGAAGAAGGTAAGATGAAACATGGAGTTCGAAGCTTCAAAGAGAGTAGAAGAAAACAGAGCAACAATAGTGCAGGCATAATTGCGGTCGACTGTCCCAAGTTGCGGTCGCCGCACCCCCGACCGCAAACCCAATTGCAGTTGCACCGGGTTTGGCCGAGAGGTGGATCGTCGACCGGTCTTGTTGGACGGTCTACCGACCGCGGCTCTGTGTTCACTTTGGATCTCGATTTGTTAGGTCGTTTCAGCCCAATCTTCAACTCTAAGTTAGATCGTACGACTCCTATTCAGTTACTTCTTTTTCAGATTATATCAGACGACTGAGAATCAAGATTAGACCTAGGTTTCTCTCTATTCTTCGATATATATTGTAAACTCCTCCAATATGAGAGTAGAGTACTTCATAGATTATTTTCTCCATTGCAAAGAGAGGCTCGAGAGAGATAGTTCTTGGCGGGTGAGTTTAATTCCTTGTATTCAGTGAATCAGTAACTCCTTGTAATCTTTTCTAGTTGAATATCAGATCTCCCTATATTTTCTCCCGGATTAAGCAAAAGCTAACCGGGATAAATCCTTGTTGTGTTTGTGTCTGGATTGGTGGATCTACTTGCTTGCTCAATTGATTCATCTCTTGACTCTCTTCTCTTCGACTTTCTCATTGCTCTATTTAGTTCTGCTGCGACAACGGGCATTGGTTGACGCCCCAATCCCAACAGAGTTGGCTCATTGGCTACTTACTCTAGCAAAAGAATTAGGTCAAATCCAAGTGACTTGTTTTTGGGAATAAAACAATAAGTATATAATTAATATTATGTTGTCTAAGATTTTAACTCTGGTATTAGTCAATGAGTCAATTCTGGTATTAGTCTAACCATGTTACTGCATTTCCCTTAGGTCAGACTTCTTCCAACAATTAGCTGATGAGAACATGCATACTCGCGCTCCAGTCTCAAAGAAACCTAAACACAAGCACCTTGACATTTCATTTTTGGAAGAAAATTTACATATATACATTAACAAACTTAATCCATCAACCAAACCAAAATATTCTATAAAATAGGAAAGAATCAAGTGCAACCTTTGGTACTTTCATATGTTCAGCAACAAGACCCAGCATAGCAACAAAGCATCATTGCTAAAGCCATAAAAAAAGTATTAAATGAACAAGCATTCTTCTGTGCTTTCTAAGTACTTTGAATTGACAAAGCATACTCACTACTTACATATACTTCTTATAAATTCATGAGTTCATCAAGAGCTTTTTGTTGGTTATGCTGATCACAACCATAATTGATGTAGTAGAAATATTTCATTCCCAAACAGATAAGGGAAATACTGAAATCAATAGCCTACTCGCCATTTAATTTGGATTCTTTCCCATCTCGCGAAAGGCAATCAAGCATGTATTGTTTGAGCTTGGAGAAGCCTTCATTTTCTTAATCATCTCTGTTACCAGTTCTATGACATGTTTCCTTGCCTACAAATACAACTTGTTAATGATTAATTCTAAATTTACAAATGATGAAAAGGTTCAGAAACTCAAAAATTCCTCAAAGGCATAGCAATAATTAGTTCTCAGGAGATTGATTGGCGGTGTCTTTCTCTTGCATATCAACGTTCTTGTGATTCCAATTATTCTGATTTGAATAAGCTCTCATATTTGAAAATTAAGGAGAAAAAAACAGAGAATGTGAAAAAAGAAAGAAAAAGAAAACTTGGGAGTATTCTATTACATCTTTTTCTTTCTTTCTTTCGTTTTCTTTTTTTCTTTTTTTCTTTCTTCCAGAAATAGTATTCTATTACATCTTACGAAGTTAAAATAAGAAAGAAGTAGCAATACATCTTTAATAGTTTTATTCAAACATCTAACGATCATGTTTAGGCATTAACACCTCCTTATAAACCACATTATTTGTGTATGATTTTTTATGCTTAGCATAATGATTTGGCTTGATTAGAACATTAGTATCCTTCATGGATACCAATAGACATCATGAAGGCTTTTCTAGGGTTATTGACGACAAGGTGTGCTCTAGCAATATTTTCAGGTATTTGTGTACGAATCTAAGTATCGCGATCAACCCACTTCCCCTAAAGTAATCATACTTATTGTCTAAATTTGATGATGGCACGTCTAGCACCACCACCACCACCACCAACACAAACACCAACACCAACAAAGCCCTTATCCCAAAATTTTTGGGCCGACTACATGAATCATTCTCCTCCACATAACTCCATTGAGAGGTAACTTAGTCAAATTAGCACTTTTCAAAATTCAAATCCCTATTAATAGCTTCCCTTGATTTGTCTGGGTCCATGCCTAGTTTATTTTGCTCCCCTAACTTCCATCCAAACAATTTTCCTAAATAAGAATCCAAGCCACTTAGTCGTCTGGCTTTATCCATCCAAACAATCTGTCCAACCCACTTCAATAGGCTCTCCCAAATTTTATCTTCAATCGGGGCAACCTCTACTTTCTTTCTAGTCCATCACAAAATAATCATAATTATAATTTGATGACAGCCCTCTTCATATAACACTCCTAGTAATATTCCATACATAATCAACACTCCTAGTAGAAACTAACCTTCATATAATTTGATCATCATTTACAACAACTCAATTATAATTCTCATTAACTACTAACTGCAACAAGCGATAAATGTCTTGTATTCTCAATATGCAACAAAAACTCAGGAATCAATTTTTCAAAAAGGAGTCAATACATGAACAATCAGATAAACAAACTCAGAAATTGGGCATAATTCATACCATAACCTACGGAAATTAACAAGAATTGAGGACAAATATAAAGAGAATTTATCAAAATCTGAACTGAAATTGGCAGAAACTACATCAAATTAACTCAAATCAAATCAAAGATTAGAACTTTACCGAAGATTAGAAGTGGGTAAAATCCAAATCGAAGGGATAAGGAAAAAATAATGAATTTTTGGGGATAAAAGCTCAACAACATCAGCGAGTCAACGGCGGGAACCGAGTCAACATCGTTGACTTTTTTGCCAGCGACCAGTCGAAGGACGTGATCTTTCCGCAGTATGCCACATGTACGAATCCAGAGGCATCGGTGGCAATTGCGGAGGGGAGATCACGACCGCTAAGGGGGAGGACGTGGGTTCAATGGAGATCAATGGTGTTGAAGTGGGAGGTGGGGTTGGGGTTGGAGAGGAGGGAGGCATCGATGTTGTAGAACTGAGCTTCGACGATGAGGTCGAAGATGGAGTAGGTGGGGTTAGAGGGGAGGAAGAGGATCTCATATTTGGGGAAGCCTGCTGGGAGTTGTTGAACTCTGCTCATAGGAGTTGTTGAACTCTGCTCATAGGAGTTGTTGAACTCTGCTCATAGGAGTTGTTTTCATATGATAGAGAGGTTTATACGGTGGTTTAAAAATATGGTTTTTCACTTAGAAATAACTAACGGTCTAGATTAAATTTGTTATTTTTAAAAATGATGCGATGGATGGCTGAGATCTCCTCCTGGCAGATTTAATTTTTCTATTGTGGTTTTTAAACGGTCTAGATTAAATCTGTTATTTTTAAAAATGATGCAATGGACGGCTGAGATCTCCTCCTGACAAATTTAATATTTCTACTGTTGCTTTTATAATAGAAATAGATTTCTCTATTTCAAAATAGAAAAAGGAGAAAGAGATAGATTCTCTCTTCTATTATTATAAGATATAGATATAATATAATAAGGAAAATAAAAGTTATTGACCTGAAAGAAAGACTTGTAAATCAAAGCCTATTACATCAAAAACTATATCAATACTGAAGAAATTAAACAAAACCTAGTACACTATAAAATCTTATCTAGCGAAAATTATTCTGCTAATTAAACTATAAGAAGCTTTTCCACGTCCAGTTACTAACTTGTACTATTGGGCACATATCCATTACTAAAGGCTGGCAATATTAATATGGCCTGTTTGTTACTTAAAAACTTCAAGCAGTAGAGGTAAAGCCAACTTAATTCAGAAGTGACCCTGAAACACAGTGAAGGGTATAGTTTCGACTATGAAATTTACTTTCGTTATTTTTCATTAATGTTACACTCTAGTGCCTGCCGTCTAGTTTATACTATGAACTTTTCCGTTGTTGTTATTTTTTATTAATGAAACAAATTCTTGTTTACCATCCTTGAGTTAAAAAAAAAAAGAAAGAAATGACCCTGAAATATATGTTAAATATATAACTTCTAGTCCTTGTTTAAGTATTTTTTCATTCAAAGAATACTACGAAAGATCCCTTTTTGTTTGCTTGCTCCTCGAAACAAGTTGATGAAATGATAAAATGCTGCACTAGGAGCTTCTTTTGAATAGCTGTCAAACGAGAAAATATAGTCAATAAGAGCATCCGTAGTCGTTTGCTAAATATACATATTTGATCAAAAAAAGCACTACAGTCGTTGGCTAAATATGCATATTATGCATAAATCGCTACAGAAGATTGCTATATATGAAAATGGAAATGTGAAATATGCATATATAAGAGACGGAGCTTGAAGTGCCGTCGTAAAAAAAATATATTTTTTTAATGGTCGGACGGCACTTGAAGTGCCGTCCCTTAAAAAAAAAAAATTCGTAGTAAAAAAAACCAAAAAAAAACCCACCTCTCTCGGACGGCACTTGAAGTGCCGTCCCACCCTCTAGACAGTTTTTTGTAATTTTTGTAATTTTTTGTAATTTTTAAATATTTTTTTGTAATTTTTTTTTTGCACTTCGAGTATGATTTTTTTCCCTCGGACGGCACTTGACGTGCCGTCCCACCATTTTAATTTTTTTTTCTCTCCGACGGAACATCAAGCACCGTCTGTTATTATTTTAATTTAAAAAGGTAAAAAATAGCATTCTACGACTGCAGCAAAACGATAGATTGCTATATCCATTTATCCATTTATGCATATTTTTACCATTAACGACTGTGGATGCTCTAAATGATCAAATCAATAAAATAATATTATTTATACTAGTACTTCATGAAAAACTTAAGAAATCATTAAGGGGATTCCTGATATGTTATATATTGATGATGGTAAAAATCGCGGCAGAACAGAGCCGTACGATCCCTGTACGGATCTCAAAGCATCTACAGGCAGATTAGCCATCACAGGCCTATTTTACAGGCTTGGGCCCACTCTGAGACATGGGCTTCTCTCAAGCCCATAAAAAGTGACAGACTAACCCAGCCTATGATGGCTAGGAGTCATATCTCTTATCCCCTCACAGGGGTATCTTATCTCTTCAGGGGGGAGACATGAAAGATCCAATGGTCACGATTCGGCTTCTTGAACATCTCTCAGGCCTATAAATACTCCTTGCCTTCTTCAGTCACGAGATAATCAACAATTCACCAATTTTTACTCTCTTACTCTCTCTCTCTCTCTCTCTCTCTCTTTCTGGTTCTGACTTGAGCGTCAGATGGTCTGTCGCCGGGGGCCACCCCCCGGTGTTTCAAACGTTTTGCAGGTCCATCGGCCGCATCACCAACCGTCGAATTCAGATCACAGGAGGTCAATCAACGATCCAGATTCAATTGCGGGAGCTCTAACCTCTTTTAACGGCCAAGACACAGGTTTGACTTTTAGTGTTTCCATCCACTATTAACTCATTATCTGTTTGCTCCCACACCGAAATAAGCAGCAACAGATTGGCGCCGTCTATGGGAAACTACACAAGTAAGACTTATCGCCATGCCATAAAGACTAAGAGGTAAAGGGGTGGCCTCCAGCCGTCGCACTACCACTCTTCGTCAACCAGCTCCTCCTATGGAAGATCAGATTCCTCCTCAACAGTCACTCCGACAGCCTAATCACGCACTTTCCAATGGAGAGGCACCGGGGGGCTCCTGGCAAAACCGTCCTGAACAACATCCTCAGTACGACCGCATCTCAGTCCACAATGCTTCAATTGGATCCCAAAAGAAGGACGACCAATTCCTTCGCCATATCCAAGAAGTAGAAGATCGCCTAGAACAGATAAAGAATGAAAGTAACTGCTCCAACAGGGCCTACCACCCAAATCAACGTCCCTTCAGCAAAACCATCCTCGATGCACCCGTTCCAAGGAACTTCAAAGCTCATCAATTGGAATCCTACAACGGGGAATCAGACCCGACGGACCACATCGAGAGCTTTAAAACACTTATGATGTTCTATAACGCCACTGATGCACTCATATGTCGGAAATTTCTTACTACACTGAAATGATTAGCTAGGGAATGGTATTCACGTCGGAAACCTGAATCCATATTTTCTTTCGATCAGCTCGAGGAACTCTTCATTGCACACTTCGTTACTAGCCAGAGAACTAAAAAAACCAGTGTATCCCTACTAGAACTGAAGCAAAGTCAATTTCTGCCTTGAACACTTCAGTTGCAATTGCAGCTTTTCGCCACAACCTCACTGACAAAGATCTAAAAGCCTCCCTCACCAAAAGGCCTCCCAAAGGTGTCACTAAGCTCCTGGAAAGGAGTGACAGATACACTAGGGTCGAGGAACCTCTTTATCCTCAAGGCGAGAATGATTCACCTTTCGGGAACAAACGGAAGAACACAAGCGAGGAAGAACTCGGGAAGTTACAGAAAACGGTGCAAGTTCACGCCGTCCAACTCTAGCGTCACGCTTCGAAAAATTCACTCCTCTCAATGCAAGCGTATTATCCATCCTCATGAAAGTGGAGAAGGACGGAATAATCTGCCTTCCCCCCACAATGTCAACGTCTAACAGAAGAAGAGACAAAAATAAGTGGTGCACATTTTACAGAGATCATGGACACACTACTGACAACTGTTGAACCCTTAAAGAAGAACCAAAAGCCCTAATTCGCAGGGGCTATCTCTCCAACTTTGTTCAACATCCTCTGGTGCACCTGTCCAAGTCGAGGAAATTGTCGTGCTCGACGTAACAGCAGGGAAGCCCTCGCTATTCAAACAGAAGCACTGAACTTTATGATAATCGATGTCAAAGCTGCATACAATGCTATATTCGGCCATCTCGGCCTAGCGGGATTCCATGCAGTTGTCTCCGCATTTCACATGAAAATGAAGTTCCCAACAACAGCTGGCGTAGGCCAAGCTGTAGGAAGCAAACAAGCGGCACGAGCATGCTACACCGCTACAATGGGGGGCTCCATTCTCCCCCTCGATGCCATAGAGTCACCGCCACAAAGCAGTCACAATAATTCAAAAACTGTAAACGAGCTTGAAGCCTCTGCCATAACCAACTCTACCAAAAACTTCAAAACCTAACACCTCATCTTTCACCAGGTCCAAACTAGTTCTCATCATGACACAATAATAAACCTGAATCCCTCGCCCGAGGTCACTCCACTTATTCAACGGAGATAAATAGTCATGCCTAAACACATTGGTGCATCAGAAGATTTCTCTTTCACTATGCAAAACAATGGGGGGCTCCCTCCAAAACAGACAAGTCCGGGCATGGTCTACCATGTTGTTCGCCTGACAACTCATCAACTTGAAGACCCGGGGGCAAGGAGATATCAACAGTGACTTGGAAAGTAGAACACCTTGTGAAGTACAAAGAGTTGAGTGCCACACTTATACACTTAAGCAGCACCAAACACTCGTGCGAGTCTCCCCGTAAGATGGATTTGGAGTCCATACCCATGGCTCGACATGGACTCTAGCAATTTGCAATAACGCAAGTTCACAGTGCACTTCTCTATTCGATCTGCTCCTGCAACCCGTTAACGCCTCGACGACCGGTTCGGAGTCCATGTTCATGGTTCAAAAGAGACTCTATCAATTTGCAAAGAAGCAAGTTCGGAGTGTGCTTTGCCATTCGAGCTGCTCCTGTAACCTGTTAATACTTAAACTAACAAGTTCGGAATCCATGTTCTTGGTTCAGAGTTACTCTTACAATATGTAATTACACACGTTCAGAGTTCAACTCGCCAATCGGTCTGTTCCTGCAACTAGTTAAATTTCCTCAACAACAGATCAAGAGGTCTAAAATCATGGATCAGAGTTACTCTAGCAACACTCGTAAAAAGCAATACTTGGAGTTCAACTCTCCATTCGATGTCACTCTCACAATCTGTCAGAGGCCCTATACAGCAAGTTTGGAAAACGACTCTTCTTCAGAGTTGTCCCTACAACTAGCTGGGTTCAAGATGGAGCAATGCTAAGCTCCGTCATACACCGTCGACAGTTCTTTAAGCTATACGCAACAGACTTGAGGCCCTATTATTTAGGGACAAAGAACCCGTCGATATCACATCAACCATGACAGCAAGGATCAAGCATATGAAATGAATCCTGCAAATCACAGAACTATCACCAACTCATATGTTCAAATCCAGTAGCACTACAGACATCTGTAAATACAAAACGGCTAATCCAAAGTCTAATTCTCCCAAGAGCAGCTCATACGACTAGCTAACCCCCAAGACGATGTATCATAGGACAAGACACTGGCATGTAGAAGACTTCTCATTCCAAAAACTACAAGTCTCATTACAACAACAAAGTTACAATGACTCCACGATTCATGTCTACGAATCGCTACCAAAGGTCCTGTGAACAATGTGCAGCAAACTGTCATGAAAGCTGTTCTTCCAGCTATGCACACTAGAGAGATGCTCTACCTAAGAGAAACCAAACTCTTCGCCGGCCTCTTACTAGCTAACAGCTCCAAAGGGCCACCTTAACTCTTGATGATAATATTCAAGACAAATCTTTCTTAGACGAGCAAACTCCAGATGTATCCGACCACCTTCACTTGAGCAAGCTCCAACTCCGTCTCGCTTGAAACACCATGCAAACGGAAGAGTTCCAACTCTGTCAAGCACAACGTACCACGAAGTAAGCAAGCTCAGTGTCTCGGAGAACCTCATTCCATGCATGCAACCGCTTGTCAATAAAGAGAAGAATGGAATCATCTCAATGCTGAATAAACACAAGTGATTTCACTTCCACACTAAGAAGATTCAGAATACTCGCAACTCATCCGCTCTAACAATGAGTTCGGTGCTCTGCATGCCACTTGAGTTCCTCCTGCCAACCGCCCATCAACATTGAGCGACGGGTCCAACACCCCGATTTTTGCTTACCTCTTGAGCTCCATCAATAACTCGTTGGTCCCAAACAACGAGTTCAGCGCTCTGCTCACCGCTTGAGCTCTATCGACACCTTGTTGGTCCCAAACAACGAGTTCAGCGCTCCACTCGCCGCTTGAGCTCCATCGACAATTCGTTTGTCCCAAACAACGAGTTCAGCGCTTTGCTCGCCATTTGAGCTCCATCAACAACTCGTTGGTCCCAAACAACGAGTTTAGTGCTCTGCGCACTGCTTGAGCTCCATCAATAACTCGTTGGTTCCAAACAATGAGTTCAGTGCTCCGCTCACCGCTCGAGCTCCATCAACAACGAGTTCAGCGCTCTACTCGCCGCTTGAGCTCCATCAACAACTCGTTTGTCCCAAACAACAAGTTCAGCACTCTCGAGCTCCATCAACAGCTTGTTTGTCCCAAATAATGAGTTCAGCGCTCTGCTCGCCTCTCGAGCTCCATCAACAGCTCATTTGTCCCATACAACGAGTTTAGCGTTCTGCTTGCCGCTTGAGCTCCATCAACAATTCGTTTGTCCAAAACAATGAGTTCAGCGCTCTGCTCGCCGCTTGAGCTCCATCAATAACTTGTTTGTCCCAAACAATGAGTTCAGCACTCTACTCGCTGCTCCTACTACATCAGCAATTCGTTGGTCCTAAACAATGAGTTCAGCACTCTGCTCGCCGCTTGAGCTCTATCAATAACTCGTTTGTCCCAAACAACGAGTTCAGCGCTCTGCTCGCTGCGTGAGCTCCATCAACAGGTCGTTTGTCCCAAACAATGAGTTCAGCACTCTGCTTGCCGCTTGAGCTCCATCAACAACTCATTTGTCCCAAACAACGAGTTCAGCGTTCTGCTCGCCGCTTGAGCTCCATCAACAACTCGTTGGTCCCAAACAATGAGTTCAGCGCACTACCCTCCGCTTGAGCACCATCAATAGCTCGTTGGTTCCAAACAACGAGTTTAGCGCTCTGCTCGCTGCTTGAGCTCCATCAATAGCTCGTTGGTTCCAAATAGCGAGTTTAGCGCTCTGCTCGCCGCGTGAGATCCATCAACAACTCGTTTGTCCCAAACAACGAGTTCAGTGCTCTGCTCACCGCTCGAGCTCCATCAGAAACTCGTTGGTCCCAAACAATGAGTTCAGCGCTCTGCTCGCCACTTGAGCTCCATCAACAACTCGTTTGTTCCAAACAATGTGTTCAGTGCTCTGCTCACCGCTTGAGCTCCATCAATAACTCGTTGGTCCCAAACAACAAGTTTAGCATTCTGCTCGCCGCTTGAGCTCCATCAATAGCTCGTTGGCTCCAAACAACGAGTTCAACACTTTGGTTTTCGCTCAAGCTCTACCAAATAGCTCGTTGACTCCAAACGGCGAGTTCTATGCTCTGATTACCACTTGAGCTCCGTCAACAACTCGTTGGTTCCAAACAATGAGCCCAATGCCTTGGTCTTCGCCCAAGCACCACAAACAACTTGCCGGGGTCAAACAACAAGTTCAAGCTTAAGTGCATCTCATAGCTCTCCCTACAAACTCGTCGGGATCAAACGACAGTTTCTACGTCAACTCAGTTACGGAGTCTTCCTTACAAACTTGCAGGGATCAAACGAAAGTTTCTGCATCAGCTCTATCTCAGAGTTGTCTCTAAACTCGCTGGGATCAAACGGTAAAATCTACATCGACTCTATCTCAGTGTAGCCTACACGCTTGCTGGATGCAAACAGCAGGCGTGACATCCAACTTTGTCATAGAGTTTTCTCTAAACTTGCCGGGGTCAAACGGCAGTTTCTATGTCAACCCTATCTCAGAGTTGTCTCTACACGCTTGCTGGGCGCAAATAGCAGGCGCAATATCCAACTCTGTCATAGAGTCCTCTCCAATCTTGTTGGACCAAACAACAAGTTCAATGCTCAATTCCGTTATAGAGCTTTCTCCACAAGCTCGCTGGGATCAAACGATAGTTTCCACATCAACTCTATCTCAGAGTTGTCTCTACACGCTTGCTGGGTGCAAATAGTAGGTGCAACATCCAACTCTGTCATAGAGTCCTTTACAACTCGCCGGGATCAAACGAAAGTTTCTACATCGAGCTCTATGCCAACTCAGCCACGAATTGCCCCTACAAACTTGCCAGGGTCAAACGGCAGTTCCTGGACCAACTCAATCAAAGAGTTTTCCCTACATGCTTGCTGGATGCAAACGGCAGGTGCAACATCCAACTTGATCATAGAGTCCTCTCCAAATCCGCCGGGATCAAATGGCAGTTTCTACATCAACTATCTCTCAGGGTTGTCTCTAAACTCGTCGGGATCAAACAGCAGGTTTTACAACAAATTCTACCATAGAATTGTCTCTCCACACTCGTTGGGATCAAATAGTGAGCTCTACACAAACTCAGCCACGAGTTGCCCCTACAAACTTGCCGGGATCAAACGGCGGTTTCTACATCAACTCTCTCTTAGGGTTTTCTCTAAACTCGTCGGGATCAAACAGAGGGCTTTACAACAAATTCTACCACAGAGTTGTCTCCACAAACTCGCTGGGATCAAACAGCGAGCTCCATGCCAACTAAGCCAAAGATTTAGCTCCCTACAAACTTGTCGGGCGTAAACAGAAAGCTTGAACGTTCAACTTTATTTCAAAGTCATCACCAAACTCGTCGGGACCAAATGCTAGTTTCCACATTGACTCTATCTCAAAGTTCTCTCCAAACTTGCTGGGAACAAACAGCAATATCTATGTCAACTCATTCATAGAGTTGTCTCTATAAACTTGCCGGGATCAGACGGCAAGCTCAACATTCAACCCTATCGCAGAGTTCTCCATACGCTTGCTGGGCGCACATGGCAAATTCAAACGTTCAACTCTGTCCCGGATATACTACAACAACTTGTTGGGATCAAACAACAAGTCTGTAACAGCTCTCACTGGACTGCTATATGTGTACAAGATTCACCGATCGACGGTGTTGGAGTAAAAAAGCCGGGTATACACATATAAATAATTATGTATATATATATGAGTTGGTGCATATACACGACAATATATACATATATTTATATAAATTTTTATGCAAGCCCAAGCTCAAAATAGCTCCAAAAAATCCCCTAGAAGCATCTCACAGATTCGAAGAAAGAGGAAAAGAAGATTTCGGGTTCAGTTCGGGTTCAAATCCACAAACCAATACCCAAACCCGCAAACTAAAACCAAAAAATAAAGAAAAGGGGGCTTAACAGGTTGCGGATCCAAACTCGAAACACCAACCCGCTCCACTCCTTCCCTACTCTTTCTTCGAATGTTTCCCACCAAAACCTACTTCACCTCTTCGGCGAGCCCAAGAACGGAGCTCGCCCAAACTTTTCATCACGCCATCTTGAGACACCACCTCGACCAAGCTGAGCTACACCACTCACCATCAAGCCCCCATGATCGCTCCAAGCCACGGTCCTCCTCGCCGAAACCCATGAAGTCCGAAAATAGTGCTCGAAAACTCTAACTCTGTAGCTCGGCGAGACCCCTGTAGCTCGGCGAAAGCTCAAGCTTCATAGCTCGGCGAGACCCCCGTAGCTCGGTGCGAATGAGCTCCCGTAGCTTGGCGAATCGGTGGTAGCTAGTGAGAACTTGAAGAGCCATAGCTCGGCAAGAACTTGAGCACCATAGCTCGGCGAAACGAGCTATCGTAGCTCAGCGAAAGCTCCGAAACCACTCTTAGCTCGGCGAGAAACTCGAGCTCCATAGCTCGGCGAAACCCAAAAATGACTATAGCTCGGCGAATTCGGAGCCTCCATAGCTTGGCGAGCGCTCAAACATCGTAGCTCGGTGAAACGAACCATTGCCGTAGCTCGGAGAGAAATTGAAGTCCCCATAGTTCGGCGAAAAGCACGCCATATCTCCATCACGGTGAAGCTTCGATAGTTCGATGAGAGCTCGACATCCGTAACTCCGCAATCGCCTACTAGAGCCTCTACCGAGCTATGCATCAAAGGAGGATAGAGTAGCTCGGCGAATTGGTTCGCCGAGCTAAGGGGTGGAAGAAGATGACTGAGCACCGTTAGATCTCCACAAAATGCGCTCTAGCCTCGTGATCAACGCTCAGAGATTTTTTGGCTTGATCTCGACTCTTTGCCGTCCGATCTCCATCAGCGGGCGAGCTACCACACGATGAGTGACTTAGATCGCACCAAGATTAGCGCATCTCCGATCTGCACTTCAGATCGCTTCAAAAAGTGAGCCTAGATCTGATAAAATCAGAAAATTAATTAACAATCATTTTTAATTCGAAAAATCGATTAAAAAACTCAAAAATAATTATTTTAATTCGGGAAAAATAATTAAAAATTCCTAAAAAATAATTAAAATTGAATTTATTAATTATAAAATTCGAAAGAGTGATTTTGAGACTGCAGAGCATTCCATAAAATTTGGAGAAATCCGAAGATTTATGGAAAAATTCCCAGAAAATTCCCGAAAAATTTCAGAAAATTCGGAAAAATTCGAAAAATATGAAAAATTTTAGGAATATATTCGCTGCCTTCAGAAGCCATAAATCAGTTCTAGGTATCTCCGAACACTCCGACTGCTAAGATTATTCGCCGGATTCTAAAAATAAGACGTACTACTTCCCGAAAGCCATGAAGATCACCTTGCAGGAGTGGGGGCTTATGTTGATGGTAAAAATTGCAGCAGATCAGAGTCGTACGATCCCTGCACGGATCTCAAAGCATCTATAGGCAGATTAGCCATCACAGGCCTATTTTACAGGCCTAAGCCCACTCCGAGATATGGGCTTCTCTTATGCCCATAAAAAGTGACAGACTAGGCCCACTAAGAGAGACACCCAGCCCATGATGGCTAGGAGTCATATCTCTTATCCCCTCACAGGGGTATCTTATCTCTTCAGGGGGGGAGACATGAAAGATCCGACGATCACGATTCGGCTTCTAGAATGTCTCTTAGGCCTATAAATACTCCTCCCCCTCTTTAGTCACGAGGTAATCAAAAATTCACCAATTTTTACTCTCTTACTCTCTCTCTCTTTCTGGTTATGACTTGAGCATCGGAGGGTCTGTCGCCGGGGGCCACCCCCCGGTGTTTCAGACGTTTTGCAGGTCCATCGACCGCATCACCAACCATCGAATTCAGATCACAGGAGGTCAATCAACGATCCAGATTCAATCGCAGGAGCTCTAACCTCTTTTAACGACCAAGGCATAGGTTTGATTTTTAGTGGTTTCCATCTACTATTAACTCGCTATCTATTTGCTCCCACACCGAAATAAGAAGCAACATATATTACCATTTTCAGATGTTACAACAATTCTACTCCACTAGAAAAAGTTTCCATCATCATCATGCAAATTTTGTTAGGTTTGTGGCCTCAAATATACGTATACACTGAATACTTAAAGTTGGAGAAGAAAAGGAGAAGATGAAGACAGCAAGAGACAACAGTAGCAAGTAGAAGATGTACAGTCTGGAGAGTTGCGGTCGACCGACTGGGAGTGCGGTCGACCGACCTTGACTGTAGGTGGTCCTTCGAGTGTACAGGATTCAACAGAGAAGGGGACGGTCGAACGTGTAGTGAACCGGTCAAGTCTCGGGTGTGGGCTTTACACGTTGCGGTTGACCGTTAACGGCACTGTGTGTTATTTGGGCTTACGAGTTTAAGCCCCAATAAGCTGGATTTATGTTTATCTTTTAGATTTTATTGGGACTATATATATGGCGGTAGACTCTAGGGTTTGTATCTTATTGGGGCTATATATATGGCGGTAGACTCTAGGGTTTGTATCTTTGAGATCAAGATCATTGTTCAACTTCAAGAGAGAATTGTGCCGAGTGTATCAAAGGTGGGGGTGAGAGATTGAGAGTTGTAATCTCTTTTGTAATCTTTGTATTTCTTGGGGAATAAGAAGTATTGGTTATCTCTGCATATTGATTGTGTAACGCCCCGAATCCCAAATACACTGAATTCGAGATGTTCTACAGGATCTTTTCACTTTCTTTAATACACTTTTACAGGGAAATAAAAACTTTTCATCATACATCAGAGATTACATCATAATTACATCTTTCTTTTGCACAGCGGAAGTAAAATACAACAATTGAATACAAGTACAACAGCTTGATAAAATCTTTAAGCATCCAAATCTTCTTTAATCTTTAGCATGACATTTACCTGCATGTTAGACTGTGGGTACGTCAGTTTATTCAACCGACGATCATTATACACGGCCGTCCTCGCTTGTCGGAAATAGTATAACTTAACATTTCATATTTAGCAAACACAAACTTGTCACATTTCAAACTAAAGGGACTACCCTATTGATGTCGTGTTGTGATTGTGCACTTAGTCCTTAATGCAGTTAATTATGTTACATGACGCTAATGCACACTTGTTCGGATTCTATGCATCCCATACTACATAGGTCCGAGGGCAAGCCCTTATTCGTTCTTCATCTTGATAGGGTTCAATCCCCCGTTATGTCTTAAACTACTACTGTAACTACGGTAGTGTCTTAGATGTCCTATGATCTATGAGCCCATGTCCAGGCAGCCTGGAGGGGAATCCCACGCACTGTCACGACGCATCGAGCAGGCAACCTATGGACAATTCAGCCTCCGCCATGGAACAATGGCACCACCCATAGCCACTCGAACATCCCACGAGCGTCGCCACCGGGACGATAATTCCGGAGTAGCGCCCACGCACTGTCTTGACGCATCAAGCAGGCAACCTGTGAATCGCTCTCACACCGCTATCCGTTGGCCCTCATACTCGTGTTTTTCTTCTACTTTCATCACATCTCCACTATGTACTAGTCCTTAGTTTTATTTAAAAATCATGAACAAAATAATCACTAGAGTTAGCCTCTCCATCAACCGGACTTATTCATTCGTTTTACCATGACCAACCTTGGTCTAATTTCAATTCAATTCTTATTTCTCAATGCCGGGGAGACTTAGCTACTCTATTTCAAATTTCATTTCACAATCTTTAAGTCATAACCACTTCCATGTCACAATCTCATATTCTTTCTTATTCATGATTTACTCTTTGTTCACAAGTCCATAGTGAATACTCATAACTCATAAAAATTCATATTCATGGTCAACAATTTCATCAACATGATTTCTAAATTTCCAATATCATACAATGCACTCATGCACTTATAATTAAACACCCATACTTTACATTTTTGCACAATATCCTCAAGTGAAAATTGATAATATCATGTCACACCACAAAATTCTTTGTCAATTACTCTCTAATAAATTCATTTCAATATATCTTTATGAAGTGAAAATTTCCATAAAAGTGCCTTAGAACCATAGCTTTAATTATACTATTTGTTCACAAACTACATTATATTTTCTTCAAATAATACCCAAATCAATCCCATAAAATTCCTTGTATTTTTATGAAAATTACCATATTTTTCTCACATTTTTTGGACATCAAAAACTCCCAAAAAAAATATTTTTCCCTAAGTGCTAGGGAAAGGATTCGAACCCAGCACAGTAGAGAAGAAGGCCAGAGCACCCGCCATCAGGCCAACTGGTGCTAGCGATTAGAAGAGGGCGTATTAGATATATGTGCTATCATTTCGCTGTTCATATATATTTATACACAGTCAAGTAAAAAGATGGTGAGGCCGGGTTTCGAACCGCACCGCTCAGGGAAACCGAACAGAGTCACCGACCGCCTGAGCCACTGGCTCAGGTTGTCACAGTGTGGGTTAAAACCCATTAGTTTCATATTCACACTGTTTTTAGAAATCAACTCGATGTTCAAAACAATTTGATTCATATTGCCTTTATATAAACCACTGAAAAATTCCAGATTTAATCATCTTTATTCAATCTTCAAAACAACAAGTGTAAAATAAATTTTTGTACTAAAAACATATTTTCTCCACCCAAATTAATAATTTGTTTAATTAAAACTAGCAAATCTTTTATTTTCGACATTGAAAAGAATCGATTGATCTTCTAATCTCTCTTTTATCCCAAAATTTTCCATGATAATTTACTGGTTATTAATCTACATTCACAACACAATACAACTTTGGATTTTCCCATACTCATACTAGCAAAAGAATTCATATAGCACATGAATAGGTGAAACTCAACAATTACTAAGTTTGGTACATTTCTAATTTGATGACAACAAGCAATTCTTTGGTTCATCTATGCCACTTCTACACATGAATTCAAAGCATTCAATATACTTTTCTATTCAATTCCATAGTGTTAATATCTTTATCAATTGTCATGTTTCAACCACACAATTTGCAAGTAATTAATAAAGATTTTTACACATCATGCTAATCACATTGCATCATTATTCAATTAAACTAAATAATCATAGAAAGTGCTTCATAGGGTATAATTTCATGCAAGCAATTCACATACACAATTAATCACATCATTCTAAGCCATTCACATACTAACTTTTTAATTAGAGTGGTCTCTTATTAGTATTTTCCATGTATAGTGTTATCAATATACTAGCATGAACCCTATATTAGAAACATGAATTGTTTTACCCACCTTAATGGAGAGAACACAAAAGCAATAAGTCCTAGTAGAATGAGAACACCTCCTCCTAGCCAAAGAGTGCACCACTCCAAGCTCCCAAGCCTAGCCGAATGCTTCTCCAAGCCGATTGCTACCCTAGCCGAATGCTTCTCCTCCTTGGCCGAAAGCTCCAAGCAACCAAAAGAACCACACCACTCTCTTATCTTTTATAACTCCCAATTATAATACTATTAGCTTTAGAAATTACACTTTGCATATGAAAAATTAGCCATGAGAAAGGGGGTATTTATACTAAAAAATGAGGGGAATGGAGGGCTAAGATCATCTTGGTGGTTGCAAAATGAAAGGCTTAGATTCAAGTAGGAGTTAGGAAGACTACCCACCTCCTTGAAACTACCCCCATGTTCTCCACACCAAAAATTCAACTTTCCCTCCAAAAAGAATGCTACCGGCCAAGCATAGGGAGTGTGCATTGCACGTGTACGTGTAGTGCACGTGCATGCAACTAGGCCAAATTTGTACATTCCAAAATTGTATAAAAAATAATTTTGTTTAAAAAAAGTCTTCTACATGACAAGTTTAATTAAAATAAATTAATTCATGGGCTTTCTTTTTGGGCCAAAATAATTTTATAAAAATAATTAAAATAAAAATGCTTTTGGGCTTTTTAAGAAAGGCTTTTTAATTAAATCAAATAAGGCTTTTAAAGAAGGTTTTTTGTACTAAAATAATTTGAGAAAAATATAGTAAATAATTATACACATTATGATAAAATAATCCAAACAAAATATTGCACGTGCACACTACGTGCAAAATAAATAATTTCTCATTTATTGAAAAATCAGGGTATTACAGATTGTGTTCTTGTGAGATTTTGCATATATCGTGGTGTCTTGTTCTTGGTTTATCTAAGTTTTGATAGTTTCTATTGCTTGTGGTGTACTTTCGCTATTAGCACTATGAGTTGTAGTAAATTCTTCAACAAGTGGTATCAGAGCTCTAGGTTCGAGATGGCCAATAGCAAGTCGAAGATCGAGAGATTTGATGGGAGTGACTTCGCGATGCAGAAGATTCAGATGATAGCGTATCTTCATCAAAAAGATCTTGATGGTCCATTGTTTGATGACAAGCCAGAATGTGCAGACAAGGATGCGAAAGTCTTGGCGGAGTGGAATCATTTGGATCAGAAGGCACTAGGGCAAATTCAGTTGGGACTGAGTAGGAAGGCGTTATTTCATATCTCGAAAGCAAAAACCACAAATGAGGCTATGTAGATTCTCAAGGATATGTATGAGAAACCGTCAGCATCTAATCTAACTCTTCATATGAAGAAATTGGTTAATATGAAGTTGAGGGAAGGGTGTTCCGTAGCAGAACATGTGAACAATTACTGTATGGTTTATAACCGATGGAATCTGCAGGTTTGAAGTTTTTAAAGAGGGGGCAGTCATTGTTACTTCTACTACTTTACCTAATAGTTATGGTACGGTGGAACAGAATATTACAAGCACTATGACAGATTCGATGACTTTACAGGATGTGGTGAGTAGCATTTTGAACGAGGAGGTGAGAAAGGTAAGAAACAGGGGATATCCATTATCATCTTCTAGAGATTTTGCATTGTTTGCTGAGAGGAGACGTGAGAGAAGTAAGAGCAGTCAAAGAAAAAAGGATCAGAGTAGTTCATCTGAGAGTGAGTTTGATGACAGTGATGGGGGACATGGGCCTGAGTGCTGGTATTTTCCAAGAAGGATCACATGATGCATAGTTGCAAGGCTTATATAAGAAGCAGGAGAAACCGAAGAGAGATATCCGAAAGGAAGCTTAAGTGGAGCTTGTTAAAGAGTTATGCTTATCAGCTCGGGCGGAGTTGGGCACTCAAGATTGGTGTATTCATTCGGGAGCTTCTTTTCATTGCACTCTGAGAAGAGAGGTGTTTGATGACTACGAGGAGGGTTCTTTTGGAGATGTGATCGTGGAAAATGGTCACCGGTGTTCTATACGTGGGGTTGGTACTGTTCGCGTGAAAGCCAATGATGATCAGTGTGTTGTCTTGCGGGAGACAAGGCATGTTCCGGACTTGAAAAAAAATCTTATCTCAATTGGAAAGCTAGATAAAGAGGGGTTGTCTACAACAGTTGGTAGTGGAGAGTGGCATATAGCTGCAGGTTCAAGGGTGATTGCAAAAGTGAAGCATGAGGGAACGTTGTATTTGCTTAGAGACGTGATGAGCATTTTTCCTGTAGTTGACTCTCAACCGTAATCGAGTAGTAGGTTGTGTGGGGTGCAACCGAGTTCTTTCAGTTGTGGAAGGGAGGTTACTAATTTTGTGGGAGCTGCTAGCCATGGAAGTGATCCTAGAGAGCAAGACGTTGTTGCGGTGAGGGTACTTTGTGATATGGTAGACGAAGCTTCAAGTAAGGTAGAGAGCACTGGTATTGATATGCGAGGTGATGTCGGTGAGGGTCACCATAATGAGACAATATGGGTTGAACAGTCTGCGGATATTGTGGAGGTGTCGTCCACAGAGACTTCTAGTGCATAGGGTGCATTGAGAGGCTTTGAACCATGTCCGATGTTAATGGAGATTCTGCGAGTTGGAGAGTCGTGTAACACGGAATCCGATACGGGAGGTTGTTTCTCCGGTATTCGTGCTCTATGCAATTGGTGGAGCACATCCTTCATGAGGAGATGAGGGATGGTTGGTGCACTCTACATGGTGGAGTGACGGAGGTACTCTTCATGAAAGTGGGGAGTACTTGGGTCTTCTATAAACGTGGGAGATTGACAGAGATAATGCGAGGTAAAGATTTAATAATTTTGAAGCGTTGTGTATTTGGTCCAAGTGGAAAATTGTCAAATACACGTAGGCACTGAGTACTTGAAGTTGGAGAAGAAGAGGAGAAGACGAAGACAGCAAGAGACAACAACAGTAAGTAGAAGATGTGCAGTCTGGAGAGTTGCGGTCAACCGACCTTGACGTTAGGAGGTTCTTCGAGTGTACAGGGTTTTAACAGAGAAAGGAACGGTCGATCGTGCAGTTGACCAGTCATGTCTCGGGTGTGGGATTTACACATTGCGGTCGACCTTGGGGGTGCGGTCGACCGACAGCTGCACTATATGTTATTCGGGTTGATGAGTTTAAGGCCCAATAAGCTGGATTTATGTTTATCTTTTAATATTTACTTGGGGCTATATATATGGTTGTAGACTCTAGGGTTTGCATCTTTGAGATCAAGAGGTGAGCCGTTATCATTGTTCAACTTCAAGAGAGGATTGTGCCGAGTATTTCAAAGGTGAGGGAGAGAGATTGAGAGTTGTAATCATTTTTGTAATCTTTGTATTTCTTGGAGAATAAGAAGTATTGGTTATCTCTGCATATTGATTGTGTTCTTATACGATCTTGTATATTTTGTGGTGGCTTGTTCTTGGTTCTTCGAAGTCTGAATAGTTTCTATTGCTTGTGGTGTACTTTCGCTATTAGCATTACGAATTGTATTAGATTCTTCAACAGATTTCCCCATCTCAATGTTTGCTACTGGTTAGATATGCGAAGAATTTGATTCTAGTAATCCCTAATTTTGCTTGTGCTGATAATCGTATGACCTCCATCATCATCCATTGTTTTTTAGCCAAGCATTTTATACTTTGAGGGCCATGACAAGACTTTTGGAACAACCATCTTGTGATGCATATGTTTCTCTTTGGTGGGAGCATCGCTCTTTTGGATAATTAGTTTGAGGCTAAATATAAAAAATTACAAAAAATTTTGGTTCAGTTAAAAAAAAAGGTATACTAATTTTTTTTTTAAAAAGGGACACAATGTTTAAAAAAATTCCACTGGGTTAGTTATTGTTAGGGTTAGGGTTAGGGTTGGGTTAGGGTAGGGTTTAAAAAAAACCACTTTCATCTTTCATTTGTGTTTAAAAAAATCATATTCATCTTTTATTTGTGTTTAAAAAAACATCACTTAACTAATCAGATGTTTAAATAAACCTCCCCGAACTAATCCTAACCCTAACCCTAACCCTAACCCTAACTAACCCAGTGGAGTTTTTTAAAACATTGTGTCTTTTTAAAAAAAAACTTTAGTGTATTTTTTTTAAACTGACCCAAAACTTTGTATACTTTTTTTATATTTAGCCTTAGTTTGAAGTGTAGTGCTCGTGTATTCTCTCATTCAAATGCACGCCCTAAAAATCAGTTTATCATAGATTCATATCGTCTAATAGAACTATCAGATATCGCATTTGCTGCTAGAAGAAGCCTATACACAAACAATATTCAATCCATCATGCAATTATTTCTAGCACCAGAAAACTACAATAGAATAAAGCATGACCTTATGAACAAAATATAGACTTATGTTGGAAAACAAGTACTTAGAAAAGGGTACGACCTAGCTCAATAGAATAAGGCTTCTTTTTTCTCACGATCAGCATCAAAGCATGCAGTACTTAATTCCATGTTTTAATATACTTGATGGATCATCTAAGTTAAACATCCCAAAGAAGGAAACTAAAAAAACATTTTTTTTAACAGCATGAAATCAGTTATCGACCGCTACAACAAGGCAAAAGAGGGCAATCAACAGCTGCTAGATGTGAATTCAGAAGTCAAGGTATGTCATATGCTTGTGCTATAATTTATCAGAGCAATATTGATAATACCATTCATTTGTGCAATCTTCATAGTATTGGTGATCTACAACAACAACAACAACAACAATAAAGTACTTTTTTCAACTAGTTGAGGTGGGCTATTTGAATCATAATTTTTCATTCTATTTGATTTAATACAATATTTTCTATAAAATCACAAGCTATCAAATATTTTCTGTCATATATTCATTGGTGATCTATTAGTAGAAAATCTATAATTTAACCCTAAATGAACTGACATAGTTCATAGCAAGTACGTATTATTCTATTACATGTACTATTAACTGTACTTGCTAGCCATTGTGATTAGACCATTTAACACCTGAGACAAACTAAACCGATACAAATTTTTTTATATCATCATACTTGTACGTACATTTCTGAAGTGCCTCACCAGAAGATATTTCTGGTTTACAACAGAAAACCTCTTAAACTTCCTTCAATGGAATACTCTTTTATCTCTCAAAGAAGGTCAATACTATTAAGATTAACAGAGAGAATAAAAAATATTATTAGATTGATTATAACTGAGTATAATGTCTCATATATATAGGAAGGAACCAAATACTAAAATGATACATAACTCGATATGACACTAAATATATAATGTAATATCTGACACCTCTCAAACTCGCGGTGGGTCAAACGGTGTGAGTTTGCCCACCAAGTAACGAAATCTCTAAACAGTGTGAGATTTGGTGAAGATTTCTGCTGTCTGCTATGAAGAGGTAACATAATGAAGTGAAATGGTCACTGCTTCCAAGCGTTCAAACATAGTGGTAATCCAACTCTATGTGCTTCGTTCGGTCATAAAAAATCAGGTTGCTTGCACTGTGAAATGCACTCTGGTTATCACAATGAAGAGGAGTAGATCCTGTAAGAGTGACACTCATATGTTATAACAGCCAACGAACATGAACAATCTCTTTAGTAGTAGCTGTCATTGCTCTGTACTCAGCTTCGGTGGAAGAACATGCAACAACTGTCTGTTTCTTGCTTCGCCATGAGATCAACAAATCACCAAGAAATAGACAGAAACCTTTGGTAGACCGTCTAGTGGTAGGATCACCCGCCCAATCTGAATCAGAATATTCACTGAGTTCCAGTTTGGAAGTAGAAGGCATAAATAATGAGCGAGTGATAGTGCTCTGAAGATATCTGAGGATTCGAAGAAGAGCACCATAGTAAACTGATGTAGGAGCAGAAATAAACTGACAATAATACTGACTGTATGAGCAATATCGGGTCTGATCATGTATAAGTAGACAAGCTGTACAAAAAACTGTCTGTATCTAGTGGGGTCGAGAAAGAGCTCACCATCCGAGGGTCGGAGCTTCACATGAAGCTCTAAGAGAGTATCGGCTGATCGACTGTCAGAGAGACATACAGCGAAGATAATGTCATATGTGTATTTCTGTTGCGGAATAAGTATACCCTGAGATCCATGGGCAATCTCTAGGCCCAGAAAGTAGCATAATCTGCCAAGATCTTTCATATGGAACTGCTAGTGAAGGTATTTCTGAGTGTATGCAATACCTACGGAATCATCCCCAGTAATAATCATATCATCAACTTATAATAATAGAAGGACCCTCCCTTGCGGTGATGACCACACAAACATATAGTGGCCCTGTGAACTCTGACTGAAACCAACTTGGGTGATGACACTGCGAAAATACTCAAACCAGGTGCGAGGGGCCTGTTTCAGATCATATATAGTTCGATGCAAACGAAAAACATGATGAGGAGTGGAAAGGCCTGGAGGAGGATGCATGTAAACAACCTCAGATAAGGTACCATGAAGAAATGCATTCTTCACGTCCATCTGGTATAACGGCCACTAATGAATGGCGGCAACAACAAGAAGAGTGCAAACTGTAGTCATATTTACAACTGGAGCAAAAATCTCATCATAATCATGCTCCTGAGTAAATACTCTAGCAATCAGACAAGCCTTGTGCCGCTTAATGAAGCCATCAGGTCAATATTTGACCTTGAAGATCCACTTGCAGCTAATAGGTTAGACGCCCACAGGCAGGGGAACAATATTCCAAGTGCT
Source organism: Hemerocallis citrina (assembly GCA_017893485.1). NCBI lineage: Eukaryota > Viridiplantae > Streptophyta > Magnoliopsida > Asparagales > Asphodelaceae > Hemerocallis > Hemerocallis citrina. Next base: position 144,067,671 of record CM030366.1, read on the forward strand.
AGTCTGATCAAATGCACTGAACTCTTCTGTAATAGCTTTTCCACCACTCGGGATATTGAATAGCTTCCTGATAGGTTCTGGGCTCACGTGTACGCATGAAACTGTGGTGAGTAGGAGACTAGGGTGGCAAAACCAAACTGGTCAGAAGGACCAGTGGCAGTGTGCCAGTGGGATGCCCGAGGTGGAACGTGTAGAATGACGGACCGGTGGTGGATGGATAGTGTGTGGAGTGAGATAGGTGGTGTATGTGCATGCAGTTATGTGGATGCAGGTGGTGAGGGTGCATGATGTTATGGGGATGCATGTGGTGTTTTCGTAGTAGGAATAATAGGTGGAACGTTAGTATGAGATGAGAAATAAGCCAAAGGAGTGAGATCAAATGGAATGCGCAAAGTTATGGCTAGGGAGATAGGCCCAACAACTGGGGATATGAGAAAACTAGCATCATCAGGAGGGGTCAAGTAGTAGGGAGATTTTTCCACACAAGAGACATGTCGGGAAATACGAATATGACCTGCTACAGGATCAAAACAATGATATCCTTTATGCTCAGGACTGAGACCTAGGTGAACACACTTGGTAGCCCGGGCGGTGAGCTTTGTGTGCTCAGTGGGAAGGAGGACATAACAGGTGAATTCAAAAGTACGGAGCATACTGTAGTTCGGAGATGAGTGATGAAGAGCCTCATAAGGTGATGTGCAAGATAGGATAGACACGGGAGTGATGTTAATGATACAGACAGACGTCATGATAGCTTCAGCCCAAAAAGAACGAGAATAGAAGAGGAGAGTAGAAGAGTACGATTCGTCTTAAGGATGTGACGATGTTTGCATTCAGCTACACAATTCTGCTCATTCATGTGAGGAAATGATTACTGAAAGAGTGTACCATGAGATTGAAGAACCAATCTCATAGCAACGGAAGTGTACTCATGAGCACCGTCTGAGCGAAAGGTTTTGATACGCACACCAAACTGAGTGTGAACCATATTTGTAAAGAACTGGTAAATGTCAGATATCTCAGAGCATTGGCGCATAAGAAACACTCATTTGTTTCTAGTAAAGTCATCAATAAAACTAACATAATAGAGATAACTTTTGTGAGAATGTGTAGAAGATGGTCCCCATATGTCAGAGTGAATAAGTTGAAAATGATTGATGGTTTGAGAAGTGCTTTTGTTATTAAAAAGGAGGGTTATGTGTTTGGCCAGATGACAACCCTGACAATTAGACAAATGAGTAAAAGAAAGAGGACCAAGGGCACCACTGTGGGCTAAAGTCTTGAGTCGAGACTCACTAATATGTTCAAAATGTTTGTGCCACATATCAGCATCAGAGAGCACAACACTAACAAAATGAGGTTGAGATTTATATGCATGAAGAAAATCTAGTTGATATAGACGACCCTATTGACTGGCACACCCAAACTCCTGACTAGTGTGTGAATTGGTAATAAAACAACCTAAAGAATCAAATATAACGACAAGACCGCTATCATACAACACACTAATGGAAATAAGGTCATGGATAAATGAGGAGCATAAAAAATACAAGACAATGTGAGAGTGGGAAAGCTAATAGACCCTGAGTGTGTAGTGAGAAGTTGTGAGCCATCGTCGGTGTGTAGGGATAGAGAGTGAGAGGGAAGTGTAATACTGGTGGTGAGCAGTGTATAATTATTAGTAAGATGATGTGATACACCAGAATCTAAAATCCAGAAAATATTCATACCGGAGTAACAGAGAATGCAGGGGCAGAGGGGCCAACAATGATAGACTGACCCAAGAGCTTGAGTTTCAGCTGAGCGAGGCAATGCTGAAGATTAGCCCAATAGTAAGAGTCGGCAAGGTTTGAGTAACGGTCAAGGCCGAGGATGTAAGAAAAGAAGTGCTGCGAGGAGGAATGAGACTGGTGTCAGTCATTGTGTCAGTGATCAAAATGAGTTCGGAACTGCTGCTGTTGTCGGGATAGGGAGCTGGATGGTGCTACCGGTTGTGGAAGAAGGGGTGTGGCAGGATTAGGGATGATGCTGGGAAAAGAAGGGAGGAGACCGGAACCAGGGTGATGACGACACTACATCTGTCTGAATCTGGATGGAGATCGGGATGTAAGGGGGAAGGAAGAGGAAGATGTAGCAGCGGAGAAGTCCTCTCACTTTCAGAGTACTATCTCTTTCTTACCTCTCAAAGGAGGCCAATACAATAATATATAGAGATCTAAGGAAACCATAAATTGTAGTCTTGATGCATTAACCGTCTGATATATCCTGAATAATGAGACACACGATACGAGCCGTACAATCTAACTTGGAGTAGAAGTTGGGCATATAAGATTCCCCAAGAATCAGCCCAATAAGTTGTCGGCCTCCGTCGGCGGCCGACTACCTATAAGAGCGATTGACTGCATTTGGATGCATCCAAACCAAAGAGCAATGATGCTCGACTGTGCAATATCGCAGTCAACTATCAATTCATCTTACCTGTTTACTTCTTCCATCAATGCTTCGACCTCCTTCTCTCTACCGTCTTCTATTCTCATCGAACATAATATGCAAGACATAACCTCAATAATCTCCAAATTGGATTGCATACTCATGAATCCATACCTCTGTGATCAAACTCTTCTGAACTCCTTTTTTTTTCTATTGCAAACAACCTGGTTCATGACTTCTTATGCTAGTTGAATCTACCTCAACATGTTTTTCTCCTATTGGTATGCCCTTTCAAGGCACACACCAGTAGTGGTTAACAAGAAGGCGTCACCCTCATCATGAATTCCACCTACCCCGAGGCACTCTTCACCTCTTGACGATATTCGAATGTTGCAGTATTGCTTTGGTGATTCTAATGACGGCGAACTAGATAATACTTTAGGAACAATGAGCTTCCAAACACTCAGCTGAGTTTTTTCGTTCTCGCAAAGTTGGTAGAGGTTTTGTTGACTCTGCCCAAACTCCTTCATACTCTTCATCACCTTATGATAACTTTCCAAAACTGATATAACTTCACCTTGACCTGTATGCCTGCAACCCATGCTTCTAGAGCTCTCCCGGATATCAGGCTTCATTTTAACAAAGAAATATGCATGAACTTCTCTAATGTGTATCCATTTCTGTCTGACATATCCGGCTCAGCTGTTTTCTCATGCATTACTTCAAAAATCTTACCAACTCTCGTTCTCACACAACAACCTGATATAGACTTATAAGTTGAAATCATCTCCTCATCGGAGCAAATATGAGAAGAACTACCTGAGTCAAGAATCTAGCCGAAATTCACTTCTAAAGAACTTAGAATAAGAAGGCAGTCTAAGTTATGACCAGATTCAGCGGTACTGACTAAGTTAGCACCCTTCTGACTTAATCACTAGCAACAGTTTCTCTTTAATGCCCAATTCCTTTGCACCGGTGGCAACAGACCTCATCCACATGTGCACTTTCCCTTCCAATTGAAGTATCATCCACTACCAAGAAACTAACAGGAGTAGATGCCGATTTCTGACTCTCATTCCTTAGTGCATCGTCCTTCAAACTCTCAACCACCTACTACTGAAAACTTCTCCTTGGCTGATTTTCTGTCTAGCGTGGTGGTTATCAAGTTGGATAAATTTGGTTGTGAATATATCAAACTAGAAGATTTTAAATCATCTGCATTAATTTCCCTCTGTCCAAATAACTTCGTATTGAACTTAACTGTATGATCTAGAAGAGCAGTACTTTTCTGCATTGAGAAACCCGAAAACTTTCTCTTTTGGTACATCTGATCATGTAACGGCGATTCCGAGTAGTCAATTCCAAGTCTTGCCCAAAGACTCACCGCACTTCTCCTCTCCATGTTGCACCTAAGGTCGCTCATCAATAACTATCGGATTAAACCCAAGACTTCTGAATAAGTCTCCTCCAATTCTCCTGCTTTATGTCAACTGGTCAATCTTTTTCTCCTTCTAGGGCTAGATCCAAGCATTGTCGAACCAATTCTTCATGCATGTCATCCTTCAAGATATCAAAGTTGATCTTACTGTCGAACCGCTTGATCTTCGTGAACCGATCTGCTATCTCCAAGGAACTCGAGCAAATCTAAACTGCATAAATTAACGACTTGATGTTCTTATACAAATTGTTAGGATTTGCAGAATCTCTGATACCATCTATTGGATTTCAATGAGAGCTTCGTGCGCTCAATAGGAGGGAGAAGGACGTAACAGGTGCACCCAAAAGTACGGAGCATACTGTAGTCTGGGGGTGAGTGATAAAGCACCTCATATGTATCGTACCAGCTAGGGCAGACGAAGGAGTAATGTTAATCAGACTAATAGAGGTCATGACAGCTTCAGCCTAGAAAGAATAAGGAGCGAAAGAGGAGAGTAAAAGAGCGCGAGCCGTCTCAAGGATGTGATGATGCTTGCGTTCAGCTACATTATTCTGCTCATGTATGTGAGGGCATGATTGCTGAAAAGGGTGTTGTGAGACTGAAGAATCGACCTCATAGTGGTGGAATTGTACACACAAGCACCGTCTGATTGGAAATTCTTGATGCACACACCGAACTGAGTATGAATCATAGTCGTAAAGAACCAGTAAATATCATGCATCTTAGATCGCTAACGCATAAGAAAAATCCATGTATGTCTAGTGAAGTCATAGATGAAAGCAACATAATAGAGATAGCCTTTCCACGAAGGTACAGGAGAGGGTCCCCATATATTAGAATGAACAAGTTGAAAAGGATGGATGGTTTGAGAAGTGCTTTTGTGAATAAAGGGTAGTGCGATGTGTTTAGCCAAATGACAACCCTGACAATTAGATAAATGTTTAAAAGTAAGAGAACCAAGCATACCTCTATGAGCTAAAGTCTGGAGATGAGACACATTAATATGACCTAAACGTCTATGCCACAGATCAGCATCCGAGGAAACAATACCAACAAAACTAGAATGAGAGTGATGTGCACAAAGAAAATCTAGATGATATAGACGATCCTGATGACTAGCATGCCCAAACTTCTCACCGATGCATGAATTAGTAATAGAACAACTGAAGGAGTCAAAAGTAACGACAAGACCACTATCGCACAACGCACTAATAGAAATAAGGTTGATGGATAAATGAGGAGCATAAAGAACATATGGTAATGTGAGAGTAGGAGAGCTAATTGCCCCTGAGTATGTAACGAGAAGTGGTGAGCCATCAGCTGTGTGTAGTGATGGAGAGTGAGAGGGAAGTGCAGTGCATGTGGTGAACAGTGGATGATTACTAGTGAGATGATGTGATGCACGAGAATCTAAAATCTAGAACGAATTCATACCAGTAGTAGCAGAGAATGCAGGAGCAGAGGAGCCAACATTGATAGACTGACTCATGACTTGTAGTTCCAGCTGAGTGAGGCGTTGCTGAAAATTAGCCCAATCAGCAGGAGATGGCAAGGCTGGAGTGACGTGCATGGCCGAGGATGTAAGGGAAGAAGCACGGTAAGGAGGAATAAGACTTGTGCTGCTGTGACTGAGAGCACAATGAGGAGGGAGATGCTGCAGGTGTCTGGATCGGGATAGGGGGCAAGACGGTGCTACCGGTGTCGGAAGTAGAGGTAGGGTAGGGTGAGTAATGATGCTGGGAGAAGGTAGGAGGCCGGAGGCAGAATGAAGGTGGCACTGCTGCTGTTTGAATCTGGAGGAGAAACGAGATGGGAGAGACTGATATTCATCAAGTAGTAGTACCTGCATCAAGTAGTAGTACCTGTATATATATATATATATATATATATATATATATATATATATATATAATTTTATTTTATTTTTGATTTTTTTTTAAAGTTTTTTTTTAATTTTTTGAATATTTTTATTTTTATTTTATTTTATTTTATTTTTATTTTTAATTTTTAATTTTTTTTGAAGAAACAGAAAGGGGAGAGGCGGCTAGGGATTCAGCATCTGATACAATTTACAAAATGAAAAGACTGATATTCCATCTGATAAAATCAGAAAAAATGAAGTCAAGGTCGACGGGATGAAGGGAAGCTGAAGGTCGACGAGGTGCACTGTGGTGGAGTAGCAGCGGCTCGACGGAAGAATGAGGGGGAAGGCGATGGAAGCAGCGGACTGTCGGAGATGGCTTCGATGGGATCGACGACGGGGAGAGGTTCAGTCAATGATGGAGGACGGGGGTCGAGATGGGTTCGGTCGATGATGGTGGTGGTCGGTGGTTGAGGATGAGGACTCGACGATGGCGGCGCGAGGTGCATTAGCAACGGGGGATCACGACCCGTGGCTACGGCTCGACGGAATAGTGGGGCCCATGAGAATGGTGGGTCTGCTACTTGGAGACGATGATGGTGGATGGGGATTTGGGTCGTCGGGATGGATGACGACGATGGTGGGTCTTCTGCTTGGAGACGGTGATGATGATGTAGTTGGAGAGACTGTCTTCTCGTCTTCTCTTCTTTGGGGTTTTTTTTTTTTGGCTGTTGGAGTTCTAGGGTTTTGGGAAGAACGAAAAAATTGTATAACTTGGCTCGATACCATGTTAAGATAAATCAGAGAGATGAAAATAATACTGATTATTGAATTGAGAAATAACTGAGTAGAATATCTCAGATATATAGGAGTAAACTAAATACAAAACTAGTACAATATCCAATATGGGACTATAATATCTAACACAAATAAAAGAAAAGGGTGAATGAGTTTACCAGCAGCCATTTCCTCCTATGCAGATGAAGAGCCCTAATTTGAATATCTTAAGTTCATGATCTATACCATTTGATGCAATCTCCACACCCTAAAACATATATGGATTAAAAAATCATGCAACTTGATTGCATTTTACTCATGTACTGTCTACATTTGTAAACTATTCATTTACCGATCATGACTTAATTCAGAGTTCATAAATTATTTAATTTATTTTAATTTTTTACGTTATATACTGAAAACGGTCAACAATGAAATTGCTGCTTCACCACTAGTTCCTTGTGATTATACTACATGCCAAGTACACACAAATATGCACACACACACACACACATCAATTAGATACAAATTGTCTTATGAAATAACTGTTGGGATTGGGGTGTTAACAAACACCCGATATTGCAGCGGAACTAAATAGAGCAATAAGGAAGTCGAAGTAGATGAGGCGAATCAATTGAGGAAGCAAGTAGATCCACCAATCTAACAAAAACATAATGAAAATTTATCCCGTTAGCTTTCACTTAATCCGGGGGAAAATATAAGAAGATCTGATATTCAACTAAAAGAGATTATAAGGAGTTAATGATTCACTCAATACAAGTAATTAAACTCACTCACCAAGAACTATCACTCTCTCAAGCCTCTCTTTATAATATAGAAAATATCAATGAAATACTCTACTCTCATATTGGAGGAGTTTACAATATATATAGAAGAATAGAGAGAACCCTAATTTTAATCTTGATTCTCAGTCATCCGATATAACCTGTAGGAGAAGTAACTGAATAGGAGCTGATGATGGTAAAAATCGTAGCAGATCAGAGCCTTACGATTCCTGCACGGATCTTAAAGTATCTACAGACAGATTAGCCATCACATGCCTCTTTTACAGGTCTGGCCCACTCCAAGACATGGGCTTCTCCCAAGCCCATAAAAAGTGACAAACTAGGCCCGCTAGGAGAGACACCCAGCCCATGCAGGCTATAAGTCAAATCTCTTATCCCCTAACAAGGATATCTTATCTCTTGAGGGAGAGAGACATGAAAGAGATACGGTAGTTAAACCGATCCAACCGACATGAATCAATCTCCTGAAATGTCTCTCAGGCCTATAAACCCCCCCCCCCCCCTTCATTCAGAAGGGAATCAACAATTTGTCGGTTTTCACTCTCTTACTCTCTCTCCCTCTTTCTTGTTCTGACTTGAGCATCGGAGGGTCTGTCGCCGGGGGCCACCCCTCAGTGTTTCAGGCTTTTTACAGGTCCATTGGCCGCATTAGCAACCATCGAATTCAGATCACAGCAGGTCAATCAACGATCTAGATTCAATCTCAAGCGCTCTAACCTTTTTTAACGGCCAAGGTTACAAGTTTGACTTTTTGTAGTTTCCATCAATTATTAACTCACTATCTGTTTGCTCCCACACCGAAATAAGTAGCAACAGATTGGCACCGACTGTGGGAAACTACACATGTAAGACTTATCATCATGCTACCAAGACTAAGAGGTAAAGGGGCGGCCTCCAGCCGTCGCACTACCTCTCTTCTTCAACCAGCTCCTACTATGGAAGATCATATTCCACCTCAACAGTTACTCCAACAGCCTAATCATGCTCTTTCCAACGGAGAAGCACTGGGGGGCTCCCGACAAAACCATCCTGAATAGCATCCTCAGTACGACCGCATGTCAGTCCACAATGCTTCAACTGATCCAATGGCCTCGCGAGGCCCACAGGGGTCTAGAGATCTCCGCCAGTTCCTCAATAACAAGCAATCAAAAGCCGACATGCGAATAAGGTTAAACGAGAGGCATGCTCAATCTGAGGCCTCTCGTCTGGGACATCAAGCAAACCAGGGAGCCCATCCTTCTAGACTAAGATCAAGGCCATCCTCCTCTCACAGGGGGCGTCCAGCAATGGTGAACCCAACTCATGAGAGTCAAAGGCTCCTTGTGCAGAACAGAGGGCAAAACACCCCGGTCACTAGGGCCAAACTGGACTAGTTCAAGCTCGACATCCTCCGTGCTATCTAAGAAATTCAAGATCTGGGCCTTTCCCTTAACGAAGGATCCACCGATCAACTGGATCCCAAAAGAAGGACGACCAAGTCCTTTGCCGTATCCAAGAAGTAGAAGATCGTCTAGAACAAATGAAAAATGAGAGAAACTGCTCCAACAGGGCCTACCGCCCAAATCAACCTCCTTTCAGCAGAACCATCCTCGATGCACACATTCCAAGGGACTTCAAAGCTCCTCAACTCAAATCCGACAATGGAGAGACAGACCATATCGAGAGCTTTAAAACACTCATGATGGTCTATAACACCATTGATGCACTCATGTGTCAAACATTTTCCGCAACACTAAAAGGATCAGCATGGGAATGGTACTCGCACCTGACTCCAAGGTCAATATTCTCTTTCGATCAGCTCGAGGAACTCTTCATTGCACACTTCGTTTCTAGCCAGAGATCTGAAAAGACCAGCGTCTCCCTACTAGAATTGAAGCAAAAAGATAGAGAACAGCTGAAAGAATTTGCCAAGCGCTTTACAACTGAACCAAGGTCAATTTTCTCCTTGAATACTTCAGTAGCAGCTGCAGCTTTTCGCCACAACGTCACTAACAAAGACCTGAAAACCTCCATCGCCAAAAAGCCACCCAAAAGTTTCACTGAGCTATTGGAAAGGAGTGACAAGCATATCAGGGTTGAGAAGCTCTCTATCCTCAAGGCAAGAATGATTCATCTTCCGGGAACAAACGGAAGAACACAAGCGAGGAAGAACCCAGAAAGTTTCAGAAAAACGGTGCAAGTTCACGCTGTCTAACTTTAGCGCCACGCTTCGACAAGTTCAGTCATCTCAATGCAAGCGTATCAGCCATCCTCATGAAAGTGAAGAAGGACGGAATAATCTGCCCTCCTCCATGATATCAACGTCTAGCAGAAGAAGAGACAAAAACAAGTGGTTCACATTTCACAGAGATCATGGACACACTACTGACAACTGTCGAGCCCTTAAAGAAGAACTAGAAGCCCTAATCTGCAGGGGCTATCTCTCCAACTTCGTTCAGAAAGACAACAATGCCGAAAAACCTCCGCCCCGGGGGCTAATAAGCGTCAAGAGAGGCCATCCGAGTTGCAAGACTCTGAACACATGGTCTTCCTTCAATCCATTCATGGAGGCCCGATGGGGGAGATTCCGACTCCTCCCGCAAAGCTTTCTTCAAGAAAGTCAACTCCATAGATAACATTCTGCCTGCCAAACGCACCGGGGCTCCAATATCTTTCTTCGACAAAGACTTAGAAGGCGTCTGAACACCTCATTGTGATGCATTGGTCATAAATCTTTGCATGCTAAATCATTAGGTACACCACATCCTGGTGGACAATGGCAGCTCAATAATCATCCTCTTCACGGCCACATTCGGGACTCTCAAGCTCTCCTGAGACCGACTCAAGCCAGCCGGTTATATACTCCACGGATTCTTCGGTGTCCTCGTTCAATTAGAAGGAGTCGTCACACTGGATGTGACAGTGGGAAAGCCTCCTCTATTTGAACGGAAGCACTGGACTTTATGGTAGTCGATGTCAAAGCCGCATACACCGCTATATTTGGCAATCCTGGTCTAGCGGCCTTCCATGCAGTTGCCTCCGTATTTCACATGGAAATGAAGTTCCCAACAATAGTTGGCTTAGGCCAAGCTGTAGGAAGCCAACATGTGGCACAAGCATGCTACACCGCTACAACGGGGGGCTCGGTTCTCCCCCTCGATGCCATAGAGCTACCGCCAGAAAGTAGTCACGATAATTCAAAAATTGTAAACGAGCTTGAAGCCACTGCCATAAACAAATCTACCAAGAACTTCCAAACCTGCCACATCATCTCTCATCAGGTCCAAACTAGTTCTCATCATGACACAGTAATAAACCTGAATCCCTCGACTGAAGCCACTCCGCTTATTCAATGGAGACAAATAGTCCAGCCTAAACACATTAGTGCATCAGAAGATTTCTCTTTCTCTATGCAAAACAATGGGGGGCTCTCTTCAAAACAGGCAAGTCTACAAAACGTCTACCAAGTTATTTGCCCAATGGCTCATCAACTTGAAGACCCGGGGGGGGGGGGGGGGGGGGGCAAGGAGATATAAGCAGAACTTGGAGGGTGAAATACCATGAAGGTGAACGAGAGCATCTCAAACACCCTCTCTTAATAGTAGTAGCAGCAAATCCTCTCAATTTGTAATAACGTTCAGCCACTAGAGCAGCCACTTAGTTCTGTTTCCTAGCAAATTTTCTCAATTTGTAATAATGGTCAGTCACTAGAGCAGCCTCTTAGTTTTATTTTCCAATAAAATATAGTACGAACTTTTGCAAAGCTATTGTACAACTCTATGGATGCATACAATGAGTTGAGTGCCAAACTTGTACACAAAAACCGCACCAAAAACTCGTTAAAGCTTCCTACAAGACGGGTTCGAAGTTACTCTAGCGATTTGCAATGAAGCAAGTTCAGAGTGCGCTTTGCCATTCGACCTGCTCCGGCAACCTGTTAATTCATCAAAGCAAACAACGAGCTAAACGCCCAACTTACACTTAGAGCAGTGCTAAACACTCGTTACAAGCTTTCCACAACACAAGTTCAGAATCCAAATCCACGATATGGGGTTACTCTCGCAACATGCAATCCTGCACATTTAGTGCACAACTCACCGATCGATCTGTTCCTGCAACTAGTTGAACTCCCTTGGAGACTTATACAATGATTTGAGTGCCACACTTATACATTTAAGCAATACCCTCATTACAAGTCTTTCCATAACACAGATTCAGAGTCCATACCCATGGCTCGAAGAGACTCTAACAATTTGCAATAACGCAAGTTCACAGTACACTTCGCCATTCGATCTGCTTCTGCAATCCGTTAGCGCCTCGACGACCGGTTCGGTGTATGGCTCGACAGAGACTCTTGCAATTTGCGAAGAAGCAAGTTCAGAGTGCGCTTTGCCATTCGATCTGCTCCCGCAACCAATTAACACTTAAACTAAAAGTTCGGAATCCATACCTATTGTTCAGAGTTACTCTCGCAACCTGTGATGACACACATTTAGAGTTCGAATCGCCATTCGATCTGTTCCTGCAACTAGTTAAGTTTCCTCAACAACAGATTAAGAGGTCCAAAATCATGGATCGCAGTTACTCTAGAAACACTTGGAGTTCAATTCTCCATTCGATACGACTCTCACAATCTGTTAGAGACCCCATACAGCAAGTTTGGAAAACAACTCTCCTTCAGACTTGTTCCTACAACTAGCTGGGTTCAAGACCGAGCAATGCTAAACTCCGTCATACACCGTCGACAGTTCTTTAGCTATACGCAACAGACTTGAGGTCCTGTTATTTGCCACAAAGAATGTAGTCGATGGTACATCAACCATGACAGCAAGGATCAAACATGTGAAAAGAATTCTTCAAATTACAGAATTATTGCAAATTCATATGTTCAGATCCAGTAGCACTACAGACATCTACAAATACAAAACGGCTAGTCCAGAGTTTAACTCTCCCCAAGAGCAGCTCATACGACTAGCCAACCCCCAAGACGAATCACAGGACAAGACACCGGCACATAGAAGACTTCTTAATTCACAAACTACAAGTCTCATTACAACAGCAGAATTACAATGAGTCTACGTTTCACGTCTAAGAATCGCTACCAAAAAGTCCTGCGAACACTGTACGACAAACTGTCATGTAAGCTATTCTTCCAGCTACACACTAGAGAGATGCTCTACCTAAGAGAAACAAACCTCTTCACCGGCCTCCTACCAGCAAACAGCTCTATAGGGTCACCACAGCTCTTGATGATGAAATTCAAGACCAGTCTTCCTTAGGTAGGCAGGCTCCAGGTTTATCTAACTACCGTCACCTGAGAAAGCTCCAACTCCATCTCGCTTAAAGCGCCATGCAATCGGAAGAGTTCCAACTCTGTCAAGCACATCATATCATGAAGGAGAGCAAGCTCAGTGTCCCAGGGGACCTCATTCGATGTACGCAACCACTTGTCAGTAAAGAGAATGATGAAATCACCTCAATACTGATCAAACACAAGTGACTTCACTTCCACACTAAGAAGATTCAGAATGCCCACAACTCATTCGCTATAAAAATGAGTTCGGCGCTACCTACGCCACGTGAGTTCCTCCGGCCAACTACTCGTCAATATCAAACGATGAGTTCAACGCTCTACTCTCTGCATGAGCTCCGTCCACAACTCGTTGGCTCCAAACAACGAGTTCAACGCTCTGCTCTCTGCATGAGCTCTGTCAATAGCTCGTTGGTCCCAAACAATGAGTTTGACACCTCGCTCTCTGCTTGAGCCCCATCAATAACTCGTTGATTCCAAACAATGAGTTCAACGCTCTACTCTTCGCTCAGGCTTCATCAATAACTCGTTGTCCCCGAACAACGAGTTCAACACTCTGCTCTCCGCATGAGCTTTGTCTACAACTCGCCCCAAAAACCGAGCTCAACATTTTGGTCTCCGCATGAGCTCTGTCTACAACTCGTTGGCTCCAAACAATGAGTTCGACGCCTTGCTCTACGCTCAGGCTTCATCAATAACTTGTTGGCTCCAGACGATGAGTTCAATGCCTTGGTCTTCTCTCAGGCTGCGTCTACTAATCGTTGACTCCAGACAATGAGTTCAACGTTCTACTCTCTGCAAGAGCTCCATCAACAGCTCGTTGGATCCAAACAACGAGTGCTACGCTCTGATTACCACTTGAGCTCTATCAATAACTCGTTGGCTCCAAACAATGAGTTCAATGCCTTGGTCTTCACTCAAGCTCCACCAAATAGCTCGTTGGCTCCCCACAATGAGTCCAATGCATTGGTCTTCGCTCAAGCTCCACCAAATATCTCATTGACTCCAAATGATGAGTTCTATGCTCTAATTGCCACTTGAGCTCTGTCTACAACTTGTTGGCTCCGAACAACGAGTTTAACGCTCCGCACTCTGTTCGAGCTCCATCAACGACTTGCTGACTCCAAACAGCAAGCACGGTGCCCCGCTACTTGTTCAAGTCCTTCTAACGACCCCTCATCTTCGGGCTATAGGCTCGGCATCCAACGCCGGCCTACAAAGGTCTCTACAATATTTGCTAGCGCAAATAGCAAGTACAACAAGTTTCGAACTCCACTACAAGTTGCCTCTCCAAACTCGCCGGGCGCAAACGACCGGCTCAAACATCAAATTAGTCAAAGAGTTGTCTCTCTAAACTCACCATACGCAAACGGCAAGCTCAACACCGTCATGACTTCTCTACACGCTTGTTGGCCGCAAATAGCAAGTTCAGCACCCAATTCTACCACCGAGTCCTCTCCAAACTCCCTGGGATCAAACAACGAGCTCCACGTCAACTCAGTCAAAGAGATGGCTCTCTAAACTTTTTGGACTCAAACGGCAAGCTCAAAACGTCTAACTCCGTCACATAGTTCTCTCCAAACTTGCTGGGATCAAACAACAAGCTCTACGTTAACTCAGTCAAAGATTTGTCTCTCTAAACTTGTCGGGTGCAAACGGCAAACCCAAAATGTCTAACTCCGTCACAGAGTTCTCTCCAAACTTGCTGGGATCAAATAGCAAGCTCTACGTCAACTCGATCAAAGAGTTGTCCCTCTAAACTTGACGGGCGCAAATGCAAGCTCGAACGTTCAACATCCCACTCTATCTTAGAGTTGTCTCGAAACTCGCTGTGGTCAAATGACAGTTTCTACATCAACTTCATCTCAGAGTAGTCTTCAAACTCGTCGGGATCAAACGACAGTTTCTACATCAGCTCCACCACGAGTTACCCCTACAAACTCGCTGGGATCAAACGACAGTTTCTACATCAGCTCTATCTCAAAGTTGTCTTTAAACTCGCCGGAATCAAACGGAAGTTTCTGGACCAACTCAATCAAGGAGTTATCTCTACACGCTTACTGGGCGCAAACAACAGGTGCAACATCCAACTCCGTCATAGAGTCATCTCTAAGCTTGTTGGGAACAAACAAAAAGTTCAACACATAGCTCCATCACGGAGTTTCCTCTATAAACTTACCGGGGTAAAACGACAGTTTCTGAACCAACTCTATCCCAGAGTTGTCTCCAAACTCGCCGGGATCAAACAGCAGCTTCTACATCAACTCTATCTCAGAGTTGTCTCTAAACTTGCTGGGATCAAACGGCAATTCCTACATCAACACTATCTCAGAGTTGCCTCGAAACTCGCTGGGATCAAACGATAGTTTCTAGATCAACTCGATCAAGGAGTATCCTCTTTAAACTTGCGGGGTCTAAACAGCAAGTTCAGGCTCAAGTTTATCTCATAGCTCTCCTTACAAATTCATTGGGATCAAATGGCAATTTCTGAACCAACTCATCCTACGAGTTGTCTCTGAACTTGCCAGGATCAAACGACAGCCTCTGTATCAAATCTATCTCTG